>CM035840.1:356785325-357985325 GCA_020510985.1 Pholidichthys leucotaenia
TGAGAAGAGAAAACCTGCAGGGTCTTGGCTCTCCATGGCACCTGGTTGGACACCCCTGCCATAAACAGTGAAATAGGGTTCCTTTACTTAGATCAGAGCAATTTTTTGCACAGGAAATAAACCAGACATTCTTAAGCTCTACAACCACTGATCGTTTGTGAAGCTGTGCTGACATCAATGACAGGCTGTATTGACATCAGTTGACAGGCTGTGCATGAACGCCAGACTGACCGTTTGAAGTGGTAATTTTCCCACAACAGAGCCATCTGAAACACACACAGCGTACATATTTTAGTACCTAACAGTGATAACTTGCAGAGATTACAGTGTAGTACGACGTACTTATAGCAAACTAGCATTAGCAACATTAGCTTACCGTCACATATGACCTAGTTTGTATCCTCACATCTTCGGCTCTCTCCAGAAGCTGCAGAACTATTCCAGAGTGTTTTGTCTCACTGCCTGTACCCTTGTCTGACGGTCCTTTTTGACATTTACGGTGAAAAAAGCCACAGACCGAGGAGTCGCCTTGTAAAGCCGCCATGTTGTGTTTGGTTTGGGTCGCGTGTTTTACGTCACAGGAGTGTGGCGCCGTCTTGCTGTAAAAAAAAATCCCGCCCACCCCAGCTATACACGGTTTTACACGGTTGTAATGGAGGCACAACCGCGGCCAAAACGAGTAGTAACGAAATGAAACGAGGCGAGTCGAACTGGGCTAGTGGAAATGAGGCATAGGTCAGCCTTCTTTGGGGCTGCATTAACAACAAAGCCTTTGCGATTTCCATTCTCTTTGTCACTGTTCACATCAACACACCATCCCCCATGACGATTCCCCTTTGTCCCTCCGTCTGAGTGTAAATATACTGAGTGAGGTGGATTCCCACAATATCAGCAGCAGCTGTCTCAGAATGATGGCAGCACATTAGTCCAGAAAGTTAGTGCTTCATTTTGGCAACAGAGATTAATTACTATCAGAAATTGATCAGCATCAAAGTTATTTCTAGTACACCATCATTTGACACTGAGAGGTGGCTGACCTCCTAGTAAAAACAGTTCAACTTTGTATTGATATTTTAGCATTTCCTCTGTGACTGATCCTGACGGAATTGGTCAGAATTTGTCAAATGAAACAGAGGAGGCAAATAGTCCAACTTTAAGGCTATAATAAATGATGAATAAGGTAGAGTTTAATTATTATATGACCTACTATTGGTGCATTGGTGCACTGCAATACTTATTTTCCCGCCTGTATCCACTATCCCTCCTCTGGGCATACCCTGACCTGTCCCTCTGATTTACTCATTTCTAATCCTGTTCCTCCTTGTCACTCCTAATAACAATCTTAGCACCTTCAACTCTGCCACCTCCAGCACTTGCCTCCTGTCTTTTTGTCAGTGTCACCATCTCCAAACCATACATCATAGCAGATCTCACTACTGTCTTCCCTTTAACGCTAACCCTCACTAAGACCCAGGTGAGGACGGAGCTGAGGAAGATCAAGGTGAGGAAGGCGTCGGGACCGGACGGCATCAGCGCAAAGCTCCTCAAGTCCTGTGCAGACCAGCTGTGTGGGACTGTGGAGTACATCTTCAATCTGAGCCTGAAGCTGGGGAGGGCACCACAGCTGTGGAAAACATCTTGTGTGGTATCTGTACCAAAGACTTCCTACCCCAAAGATCTGAACAGCTACAGACCAGTGGCCTTGACGTCCCACATGATGAAGACCCTGGAGAGACTGCTCCTTGCTCACCTCTGCCCCCTGGTGGGACCAGCGATGGATCCACTCCAGTTCGCCTACCAGCATGGCATTGGGGTGGAGGATGCGGTGATCTTCCTCCTTCACCGTTCTCTGTCCCACCTGGAGAAGCCCGGGAATACGGTGAGGATCATGATCTTTGACTTCTCTAGTGCTTTCAACACCATTCAACCGATGATCCTGAAGGACAAGCTGCTGTGCGCAGGGGTGGACCAGCACCTCTCATCATGGATCCTGGACTACCTCACTAACCGGCCTCAGTTTGTGAGAACCCGGGACTGTGTGTCCGACACGATCATCGGTAGCACAGGGGCCCCCCAGGGAACGGTTTTGGCTCTCTTCCTGTTCACCCTTTATACTACGGACTTCTCACACAACACAACACACTGCCATCTACAGAAGTTCTCTGATGACTCTGCGATCGTTGGTCTCATCTCCAACGGAGATGAAGCTGAGTACAGAGGGCTTATCCAGGACTTTGTGGACTGGTGCCATCGGAACTGCCTCCAGATCAACGCGAGGAAAACTAAGGAGCTGGTGGTGGACTGCCGCAGGCAAGGCCGACCCCTCACAGCACCAGTAAATATACAGGGAACAGACATTGAGATGGTGACAGCCTATAAGTACCTGGGTGTTCATCTGAACAATAAACTAGACTGGTCACACAATACCGACGCACTCTACAAGAAGGGACAGCGCAGGCTGTTCCTACTGAGGAGACTCAGGTCTTTTGGTGTACAAGGGGCGCTGCTGAAGACATTCTATGACACGGTGGTGGCATCAGCCATCACTTTTGGAGTGGTCTGCTGGGGCAGTGGCATTACAGCAGCCGATAGGAAGAGACTGAACAAGCTGATCAAGAAAGCTAGCTCTGTCCTGGGGCAGCGCCTTGACCCAGTGGAGGAGATAGGAGAGAAAAGGATGGAGGCTAAACTCATCTCTGCTGGAGTCCGAGTTCCACCCTATGCAGGACATACTGAATGCACTGAGGAGCTCATTTAGCAGCAGACTACATCATCCTAGGTGCACGACCGAGAGGTTTCGCAGGTCCTTCCTGTGGCTCACATATTTTGACTACATATGTATAGGCACAAGAGTGAGATGCTTCGGACTGCATGTGTTTTGTGACCTCACGTCTTTGAAGGAACAATACGTCTGGACCTCCTGAGGACAACAGCAGGAGGTGGAGGTGCCGTGATGTGGACTCTGAGAGGACTTCCTGACCTCCTGGGGTCAGACGGACGACGAAGGGACTCTGGGGGAGAATTATTGTCAGTGGGGGGTTTAGCAGCAATGTGATTCTGTTCTTTGATGTCCCAGGTATAAAAGTGGGGGTTTGGGGGAGTTCGCTCTCTTTGTTGCTGTTGAGAGCATGTTGGAGATGTGAGATCCTTAATAAATCTGAATTGAGAAATAAATTCAGCCTCGTTATTTCACGCTCTCCACATTGGTGACCTAAGACGTGCGATGACCAGAGACGATTCCCCCGAACCAGACTCGTCAGGGACCGCTCAAGCAAGCGCGGTCTCGGTCAAGCTACCAGAGTCCTGGCAGGACAACCCTGACTCGTGGGTCCTCCTGGCCGAAGCCCAGTTCGCACTCGGGGGAATAACAGCAGATGACACGAAATTCTACCACGTCATCGCCAAGCTAGACAACCGCACAGCTCGACACGTGCGGAGCCTGGTGCAGCAACCGCCCGCTGGCGACAGATACAGCAGGCTGAAAGCTGCCCTCATCCAGTGTTTCACGCCCTCAGCCGGGGAGAGAGCTAGGAGGCTCCTGGCTCTACACGACTTGGGAGGACACAGGCCGGTCGACCTGATGGAGGACATGCTGCAGCTGAGAGGCACAGACAACGATTATTTCCTCTTCACGCACATCTTCTTGAGAACCCTTCCATCGCAGACGAGGGCGACCCTAGCAGCCACTCATTTTGTGAACCAGCGGGACTTCCGCGCGCTGGCCCGAGAAGCGCAGCGGATCCTCGACTCCAGCGAGGGGCATGCGGCCACCGCAGCAGCGGCAGACCTCGGCACGGTGACCGGGAGCAGCGGTGGGCCAGAGGCGGCGAAATCGATCCCACCAACAATGGCAGCAGCGGGGTCCCGACGCAGCGGAGGAGACGACTGCTGCTTCTACCATCGGCGTTTCGCAGAGAGGGCGCGCAAGTGTGTACCGCCGTGCCAGTTCAAGAGCTTAGCAGCATCGGCCCTCGGCGAGCGAAACAAGCTGCTGTACCTCACGGACGCGGGCTCTGGGCGGCACTTCCTCGTGGACACGGGCGCCCAAGTGAGTTTCATCACCCCAACCTACGCTGACCGGCTGGCAGGTCCCCGTGGTGACGGGGCGACGGCGGCGAACGGCTCGAGCATCAAGACCTTCGGCGAAAGGACTCTGCTTCTGTCCTTGCACGGCCGCACTTATGAATGGACTTTTATTATAGCGGCGGTGAGTTTCAACATGTTAGGTGCTGATTTTCTGTGCTCACATGGGTTGTTAGTTGATCTTGCCAATAGGCGCCTGGTTAATGCACTCTCTTTTTATTCAATTCCTTGTGCAGCTCGAGTGTCCCCGCCACCAGCACAGACCAACGTCGCCACAGCAGGCGGTAAGTTTCACACACTCCTCACCCAGTTTCCAGCACTCACAGTTCCCACCTTTTCGGCAACGGATGCGAAACACGGGGTGGAGCACTTTATCACCACAACTGGCCCCCCCGTCTTCGCGAAAGCTCGGCGCTTGGATGCAGCTAAACTGTCCATTGCGCGCGAGGAGTTCACCAACCTGGAAAGGCCAGGCATCATTCGCCGGTCAAACAGCCCCTGGGCCTCCCCACTGCATATGGTCCCTAAAGCTGAAGGCTCGTGGAGACCTTGCGGTGATTTCCGCAGGTTAAACAATGCCACAGCACACGACTGCTACCCAATCCCACACATTCAGGATTTTTCGGTGCATCTGGCGGGGTCGCGCATTTTTTCTAAAATAGACTTGGTGCGCGGGTATCATCAAGTCCCAGTGTGTGCCGAGGATATTCGCAAAACAGCGGTGATAACCCCGTTCGGACTTTTTGAGTTTTTACACATGCCGTTTGGCCTCAAAGGCGCCGCGCAAACCTTCCAACGCATGATGGATGCCGTGTTACGCGATCTCCCTTTTGTGTTCGTCTACCTAGACGACATTTTGGTCGCCAGCACATCCGAAGAGGAACACGAAAAACACCTCACAGCAGTTTTTCAGAGGTTGGGAGAGCACGGTTTAATAATCAATCCAGCTAACTGCCAGTTCGGGGTGGCGCAGATCGATTTTTTGGGGCACCGCGTCTCTCCAGAAGGGGCGGTTCCACTACCGGACAAAGTGCGCGCAGTGGCAGATTTTCCCCGGCCTCAAACGGTCAAAGCACTACAGGAGTTTTTAGGAATGGTGAATTTTTATAACCGTTTCCTTCCCCACGCAGCGCAGCTCATGCAGCCACTATATGCCGCGCTTAAAAAGCAAAAACCCTCCAATGCAATCGAATGATCCCCGGAGCGGGAGCGTGCATTCGCGGAGGTAAAAAAAGCCCTGGCAGACGCTGCGCTGTTGGCTCACCCAGACCCAACGGCCCGCATAGCGCTCACCACTGACGCATCAGATTTGGCCATAGGGGCGGTTGTGGAGCAGCACGTTGCCGGGGTTTGGCAGCCGCTGGCCTTTTTCAGCAGATCCTTGCGCGAAGCCGAGCGAAAATACAGTGCATTTGACAGTTAGCGCTCCACTTGGCCATTCGCCACTTCCAATTCTGGCTAGAAGGTTGGCGTTTCACCGCGTTTGTCGACCACAAGCCGCTTACTTTTGCGATGGCCAAAATTTCGAAGCCTTGGTCGGGCCGGCAGCAGAGGCAGCTAGCGGCAATTTCGGAATTTACTACTGATATTCAACACGTAGCGGGTAAACTCAACGTAGTAGCAGACTGCCTCTCTCGCGCGGTAACAGGACCAGTCCGTGCAGAGGTAGATTATACTACCGCAGCCGCAGAGCAGAATAACAGCGCGGAAGCGCACGTGGCTCCAGTTCACGTGGGGATAGATTATGCGGCCATGGCAGCGGATCAGGGTAGAGATGCAGACGTGTGCGCGCTCCAGTCTGGACCAACAGGGTTAAGGCTGGAGAGCAGGAGCTTACAAAATGGTATGCCCCCCCCCCTAATCTGCGATGTCTCTACCGGGCGACCACGCCCGGTGGTGCCAGCTGTTTGGCGCCGCCGTGTTTTTGACTCGGTTCACTCCCTGGCACACCTGGGGGTGCGCGCGTCTGTGAAAATGGTAGCAGAAAAGTTTGTTTGGCCGAGCCTGCGCAAGCACGTGAAAGAGTGGGCAAGAGCCTGTATGGCTTGCCAGCGGGCCAAAATTCACAAGCACACAAAAGCCCCCTTAGAGCCATTTCGCATTCTGGCCAAGAGATTTGATCATGTACATGTCGACCTCATGGGCCCCCTACCGTCATCACAGGGGTTCACACATCTTTTGACAATGGTGGACCGAACCACGCATTGGCCGGAAGTGGTCCCACTGGCATCGACCACGGCTGCAGAAGTGGCCCGCGCATTTTTGACGGCTTGGATAGCGTGTTTCGGGGTTCCGTCGGATATTACGTCCGACAGGGGACCTCAATTTGTGTCTGAGCTTTGGTCAGCGATGGCCAACAGCTTGGGTGCGACAATTCACCGCACTACCGCTTACCACCCCCAGGCTAATGGTTTATGCGAGCGTTTTCATAGATCATTGAAGGCAGCCCTCAGAGCGTCGCTTACGGATGCAAATTGGGTAAACAGACTACCATGGGTTTTATTGGGGTTGCGTTCTGCGCCCAAACAGGACTTAAAGGCCTCCCCAGCGGAGTTGGTTTTTGCGCAGCCTCTCCGGCTGCCAGGCGAGTTTCTGCCAGATCATCCGGCGCCGGGGCATCCCCCGGCTCAGTGGTCACTGATCGGCACGGGAGCAGACATGCTTCCGGGCCCCGTTCATCACACTTTTCCGCGCGTTTTTGTCCCCAAAGCTTTAAAAAATGCCGAATTTGTTTTTGTCAGGCACGAGGCTATGCGCCCAGCCCTACGCCCACCCTACGATGGCCCATATAGGGTGCTGGAAACAGGTGATAAGCATTTTGTGCTAGATTTGGGAGACAGAAAGGAAACAATTAGTATAGACAGACTAAAGCCTGCTTTTGTGATGAACGACGAGTCTGTACGGGTGGCGAGGGCTCCTCGACGTGGCAGACCCCCCAGGAAGCATGTTCTGGAGCCCCCGCAGGGATCAAATAACGATTCAATTAGCAGATTCACTGCAAGACGGCGCCGCAGGGGCTGCGAAGCCTGCTTACAGCAAGTTTGGAAGACGTTTGAAGCCCAGGCGGCGTACGGACTAATGTGTGGTTTTATCATGTTGTGTGAACTATGCTGTATTGTTTCATTCTTCGTCGTTTGGGGGGGGTTATGTGGCTCACATATTTTGACTACATATGTATAAGCACAAGAGTGAGATGCTTAGGACTGCATGTGTTTTGTGACCTCACGTCTTTGAAGGAACAATACGTCTGGACCTCCTGAGGACAACAGCAGGAGGTGGAGGTGCCGTGATGTGGACTCTGAGAGGACTTCCTGACCTCCTGGGGTCAGACGGACAACGAAGGGACTCTGGGGGAGAATTATTGTCAATGAGGGGTTTGGCAGCAATGTGATTCTGTTCTTTGATGTCCCAGGTATAAAAGTGGGGGTTTGGGGGAGTTCGCTCTCTTTGTTGCTGTTGAGAGCATGTTGGAGATGTGAGATCCTTAATAAATCTGAATTGAGAAATAAATTCAGCCTCGTTATTTCACGCTCTCCACACTTCCTACCTACGGCTGTCAGAATATACAACCTAAGCAGGGCTGCTCGCAGAGATAACAAAAAGACGTGACAACCTAATAGTTTTGAATGCAAAAGACGCAATAGACTTACACAATGGTCCCCTCTGGCATACAACTAGGAAAATACTGGTCGCTATGGAGGGTGAGAATATGTATGGGTACATAATCATACCATGTAGGATAACTAAGTAGACGGTTGTGCTGTTTCATTCCATCTAGCTACAATGCTCCGCACTGTGTGTGTTTATATATTTACATATTTATTCCATCAAGCTACAATGCTCCGCACTGTGTGTTTATATATATATTTAGAGACTTCAACTTCCGGTTCCGGTTCCGCCGGACCGGCGGCGCCACACGAGTCGGCTGCCTGTTGCAACAGCCTTTTTTTTTTTATCTTCCTTCTTCTTTCTACACCTTTCACTCTGTATATATATCACGGACGCACGGATCGCCCCGGGGGTCTCCCGGGTCGGCGGACGGAGCCACGGTTTGCAGCGGGAGACGTTACAGCAGGGAGGAGCTAGTGCTAGCTAGCACTTGGCCGCCGCCCGGTGCTAATGGGAAACTCGACATACCGGGAGCTGTAGCGAAAACGAAGCGGGTGCCGGGCTGGAGTTTAGGCGGCGTGAAAGAAATATAAGACAGAATAATAAAGAGCGATGGCAAGAACCAAGCAGACCGCCCGTAAAATCTACTGGAGGAAGAAGCCCCCCAGGATGCAGCTAGCCACCAGGGCTGCTCGGAGAGGCGCTCCGGCCACCGGCAGAGTGAAGAGGCCTCACCGTCACAGGTCCGTGGCTCTGAGAGAGATCCGTCGCTACCAGAAATCCACGGAGCTGCTCATCCGTAAGCTGCCCGTCCAGCGCCTGGTGAGGGAGATCGCTCAGGACTTCAAGACCGTCCTGCGTTTCCTGAGTTTCGCCGTCATGGCTCTGCAGGAGACCAGCGAGACCCACCTGGTGGTCTCTTCTTCGCTAAGGGGGTCACCATCATGCCCAAAGACTTCCAGCTGGCCCGCTGCATCCGCGGAGAGAGAGCTTAGACTTTCTGCTGCACATTCACCAGCCATAATGCTCTGCACTGTGTGTCTATATATATACATTTATAGTAATATGGACATATGTTTACTAGATGTTGTTTTTTCTTGCCTTCTGATTGTTGCTCTGAGTGTTGCTATCCCTATGCTGTTGCAATCCTGGAATTTCCCCATTGTGGGACTAATAAAGGCTTATCTTATCTTATCTTATTTATAAATTTACTCTATCTAGCAACAATGCTCCACACTGTGTGTGTTTATATATTTACATATTTATTCCATCTAGCTACAATGCTCCGCACTGTGTGTTTATATTTTCATATATCGATTCCATCTAGCTACAATGCTCCGTACTGTGTGTGTTTATATATCTACATATTTATTCCATCTAGCTACAATGCTCCGCAGTGTGTTTATATACTCATATTTATTCCATCCAGCTACAATGCTCCGCACTGTGTTTATATATTTATATATCTATTCCATCTAGCTACAATGCTCCACACTGTGTCTAATATATATATATATATACAGTATATATATATATATATATATATATATACAGTATATACACAGTGTGTCACACAGTGTGTGTATATATAGACACAGCACTGTGTTTATATATTTATATATCTATTCCATCTAGCTACAATGCTCCACACTGTGTCTATATGTATATATATATATATATATATATATATATATATATATATATATATATATTCATTAAATGCAGAACAGTGGAAGCTGAGATCAAATATAAAAGATATAAAAATAAGCTTACTAATATAATGAGGACCTGCAAGAAAGAATATTACAACAGAATATTAGAGGATAACAAAAATAAGAGGAATATGGCAAGTACTCAATGGGATTATTAGTAATCGACCTAAGAATGCTAATTATCCAGAATATTTTATTGAAAATGGCAATTTGATAAATAGTATGGAAGATGTGGTCAGTGGTTTCCATAAATTTTTTGTAAACGTTTGTCCTGAATTAGCAAAATCAAAAGTGACACTAGAAACAAACAACAGTGGTTCTGTGAATGAAATAGAAGATAGAAATCCTAACACAATCTTTTTGGGTGCAGTTACTGAAAAGGAAATTATCGAGACTGTGAGTAAATTTAAGAACAAAAAATCAACGGACTGGAATGAAATTGACATGACAATTGTGAAAAAAGTAATTGAAGGAATTGTTAAGCCACTCACCCACATCTGTAACCTGTCATTTCAAACTGGTACATTTCCAGACAAAATGAAAATAGCAAAAGTAATACCTCTATACAAAACAGGAGACAGTCATCGTTTCACAAATTACAGGCCAGTCGCTTTACTCTCACAATTCTCCAAAATACTTGAAAAAATCTTCACTAAGAGACTGGATGATTTCATTGAAAAACACAACCTCCTTACAGATAGCCAGTATGGTTTTAGAGCAGATAAATCTACATCTTTGGCACTGATTGAACTTATAGAAGAAATTACTAGTTATATAGATTAAAAAAAGGTTTCTGTAGGAGTATTTATAGATTTAAAGAAAGCTTTTGACACCATTGACCACAAAATACTACTAAGGAAACTGGAAAGGTATGGGATAAGAGGGGTAGGACTGAGTTGGGTGGAAAGTTATTTAAGTAACAGACAACAATTTGTACAAATTGGTGAGCACAAATCACCCTTCATGGACATCACTTGTGGTGTGCCCCAGGGGTCAGTTTTGGGACCCAAACTCTTTATTTTGTATATAAATGACATATGCCAAGTATCAAAAATTCTGAAATTTATTTTGTTTGCGGATGACACAAATATCCTTTGCACTGGTGAGAATTTGCAGCAGGTTTTAGAGGTGGTCACAACTGAAATGAAAAAGTTAATGCAGTGGTTCAACAAAAATAATTATCTCTAAATCTAAAAAAAACAAAGATTATGTTGTTTGGAAATTATAAAATAAATCATGAAATAATGGTAACGATAGATGATACCAGAATAGAAACAGTACAGGAAAATAAGTTTCTGGGGGTGACGCTAGACAATAAAATCTGCTGGAAACCTCACATTAGTCACATCCGGGCCAAGTTAGCAAAATGTATAGGCATACTGGGGAAGACAAGACACATCTTGGACTATAAATCATTGGTCTTACTGTACAATTCACTGTTTTTACCTTATCTTAACTATTGTGTAGAAGTCTGGGGAAACATCTACAAGACCAACCTACAGTCAATATGCACATTACAAAAAAGAGCTATAAGGATAATAAACAATGTAGGATATAGAGACCATACCATTTCGTTGTTTTTAAAGTCACATGTCAAAGTTCATCGATTTAGTTAAATTTAAGACAGCACAAGTAATATACAGGGCAATTAATAATCAACTCCCAACTAAAATACAAAAAATATTTTAAAAAAAAGAGAAAATGATCATAATTTGAGAGGAGACTTAAACTTTACAAAACCCAAGATACGAACAACCAAGAAAAGTATGTCCATATCTGTCTGTGGGGTGGATTTGTGGAACATTCTAGAGCTGGAACTGAAGCTATGTACAAACAGAAATCAATTCAAAAAGAGGTATAAACATTATTTGCTGAAAGGATATATGTTAGAAGGGTAGTATTTATATGTACGATTCATTATGTTCACCCTGGGACATTATGGGACACTATGGAATGGTGGGTGGGACAGCACTGTGTATCTGTGTTGTTTGAGGCTGGTTTTGATGTATGGACATCAATGTATGTTAGGATGGATTGGTGTTAATGTTGATTTGTAAAAAATATAGTAAATTGTTTACTTGGGGTATTAAAGGTGGTAATTTGTATATAATTCACATGGGTGTATTTATGGAAAAGAGGAGATGGAATTAATAAGTGTTCACTTCTTCCTTCTCCCTTTCGAACAGTGTATACTGTTACTTTATTGCATTTGTAGTTTGTTTTGTTTTTGTTATACTTTTTTTGTTCGAAATAAAGTATCTCTCTCTCTCTCTCTCTCTCTATATATATATATATATATATATATATATATATATATACTGTATATATATACTGTATACTTGCTGCTCTTGTTTTTTTCTCTTGCCTTCTGATTGTTGCTCTCAGTGTTGCTATCCCTGTGCTGTTGCAATCCTGGAATTTCCCCATTGTGGGACTAATAAAGGCTTATCTTATCTTATCTTATCTTAACTGCTATCCTTCTGTCACAAATCAATCCTGACACTCATTTCCACTCACTCCACCCTGCCTACACTCGCATTTTCCATTGTTTTCAATGGTATCTCATCTACTCATCTACAGTGCATCCAGAAAGCATTAACGTTTCACTTTTTTCACATTTTATGTTACAGTCTTATTCCAAAATGCATTACATTCATTTTTTCCTCAAAATTCTACACACAATACCCCATCATGACAAAGTGAATTTTTTTTTTTTGAGACTTTTGCAAATTTATTAAAAATAAAAAACTAAGAAATCACGTGTACATAAGTATTCACAGCCTTTGCCATGAAGCTCAAAATTGAGCTCAGGTGCATCATTTTTCTACTGATCATCCTTGAGATGTTTCTACAGCTTAATTGGAGTCCACCTGTGGTAAATTCAGTTGATTGGACATGATTTGGAAAGGCACACACCTGTCTATATAAGGTCCCACAGTTGACAGTGCATGCCAGAGCACAAACCAAGCATGAAGTCAAAGGAATTGTCTGTAGATCTCCGAGAAAGGATTGTCTCGAGGCACAAATCTGGGAAAGGGTACAAAAAAATTTCTGCTGCTTTGAAGGTCCCAATGACCACGTCACTACCACGATCACCACGTCAATACCATCCCTACAGTGAAGCATGGTGGTGGCAGCATCATGCTGTGGGGATGTTTTTCAGCAGCAGGAACTTTGAGACTGGTCAGGATAGAGGGGAAGATTAATGCAGCAAATTACAGAGACATCCTGGATGAAAACCTGCTCCAGAGCGCTCTTTACCTGAGACTGGGGCAACGGTTCATCTTTCAGCAGGCCAACGAGCCTAAACACACGGCCAAGATATCAAAAGTGTGGCTTCAGGACAACTCTGTGAATGTCCTTGAGTGGCCCAGCCAGAGCCCAAACTTGAATCCAATTGAACATCTCTGGAGAAATCTGAAAATAGCTGTGCACTGACACTTCCCATTAACCTGATGCAGCTTGAGAGGTGCTGCAAAGAGGAATGGGCAAAACTGCCCAAAGATAGGTGTGTCAAGCTTGTGGCATCATATTCAAAAAGACTTGAGGCTTTAATTGCTGTCAAAGGTGCATCAACAAAGTACTGAGTAAAGGCTTTGAATGCTTAAGTACATGTGATTTCTTAGCTTTTTACTTTTAATAAATTTGCAAGAATCTAAAAAAAAATAAACTTTTCTCACATTGTCATTATGTGGTGTTGTGTGTAGAATTTTCAAGAAAAAATGAATTTAATGCATTTTGGAATAAGGCTGTAACCTAAAATGTCGAAAAAGTGAAGCGCTGTGAGTACTTTCTGGATGCACTTCACCTTCACTACCTCTACCTCTCATATGGGAAGGCATATTGGTTAGCCTCATCTGTCCACAGAGTGTTTTCCCAAAAGTCTTGGGGATCATCAAGATATTTTCTGGTAAAACTGAGATGAGCCTTTTATGTTCTTTTTGCTCAGCAGTGGTTTTTGTCTTGGAACTCTGCCATGCAGGCCATTTTTGCCCAGTTTCTTTCTTATGGTGGAGTCATGAACACTAACCTGAACTAAGACAAGTGATGCCTGCAGTTCTTTGGATGTTGTTAATGGGTCTTTTGTGACATCTTGGATGAGTCATTGCTGTGCTCTTGGGGTAATTTTAATCGGCCGGCCACTCCTGGGAAGGTTCACCACTGTTCCATGTTTTCGCCATTTGTGGATAATGGCTCTCACTGTGGTTTGCTGAAGTCCCAAAGCCTTAGAGATGGCTTTATAACCTTTTCCAGACTGATAGATCTCAATTACTTTCTCATTTGTTCCTGAATTTCTTTGGATCGCAGCATGATGTCTAGCTTTTGAGGATCTTTTGGTCTACTTCACTTTGTCAGGCAGGTCCTATTTAAGTGATTTCTTGATTGAGAACAGGTGTGGCAGTAATCAGGCCTGGGTGTGGCTTGAGAAATGGAACTCAGCTTTCCAAAGATGTGATAAACCACAGTTAATTTATGTTTTAACGGGGAACAAATCCTAACCCTAAACCTTAACAACACGAAAGATGTGTCAGAGGGAATGAAACAAATAACTGGGTGCAAGGGGAGAGTCGGGCAGCAATCTGGGAGCCAGGTTTTTTAATAGGTTCAACTCACAGTCTGTCACACAAGCAACACAACCAGACCCCCACGCACCCCTCCCCACCCACCCTCCTGTGCAGAACCTCTCTCCATCTCCCCCTCCTCCTCCTCAGGGGGCACCAGGACCCTCCCTCACTTCACGGTGACTACAAATCAGGTGGAGAAACAGCTGGAGAGACTCCGTCAGCGGAAGGCTTTGGGCCCTGATGGTATCTCCGCAAGGACCCTGAGGACCTGTGCCAACCAACTAGCTCCGGTACTGAAACAGGTACAACCTGAACCTGAGTCTGGAGAGAGTACCGGTGCTGTGGAAGACATCCTGCCTGGTCCCTGTCCCCAAGAAGTCATCTCCCCCGGATTTGAATGACTACTGTCCAGTTGCCCTCACATCTCATGTGATGAAGGTCCTGGAGAGACTAGTCTTAGCCCACCTAAGGCCGCAGGTGAAAACGTGGCTGGACCCTCTGCAGTTTGCATATCAGCCCCATTTAGGAGTTGAAGATGCTGTCATCTACCTGCTGCAACGAGCCCATCTGCGCCTGGATGGTGGAGGAGATACTGTGAGAATCACTTTTTTTGATTTCTCCAGTGCCTTTAACACCATCCAGCCACTACTGCTGGGTGAAAAGCGAGTGATGGGTGTTGACAGCTCTGTGATCTCCTGGATTACTGACTACCTGACAGGCAGACCACAGTTTGTCCGGCTGAGCAATATCTTGTCTGGAGTGGTGGCTAGTGATACGGGAGCTCCACAGGGGACTGTGCTCTCTCCTTTTCTTTTTACCTTATACACCAATGACTTTCAGTACAACACTGAGTCATTCCACATGCAGAAATTCTCTGGTGACTCAGCTGTTGTGGGGTGTAAAAGAGGAGGAGAGGAGAGGGAGTACAGGGCACTGGTAGACAGATTTGTGGAGTGGATGGAGCAGAATCATCTGAGGTTGAATGTCAGCAAGACCAGAGAGATGGTGATTGACTTCAGGAAGAGGAAGACGCCTTCTCAGCCACTGTGGATTAGGGGGGAGGATGTGGGAGTGGTTGAGGACTACAAATACCTGGGTGTCAGGATCAGCAGCGGGTTGGACTGGAGATCCAACACTGATGCTGCACACAAGAAGGGGATGATTTCTTTCATGAGAAAGCTGAGATCTTTCAATGTGCGCAGCAGGATGCTTGAGCTTTTCTACCAGACTGTTGTCTCCAGTGCCATCTTCTTTGCTGCTGTCTGTTGGGGTAGCAGTATTAGGGCCAGAGATACCAACAGACTTGACAAGACCGGAGACCTTTGAGACAGTGGTGGAGAGGAGAACACTAAATAAACTGCGATCCATCATGGACTATCCTGATCACCCCCTCCACCACACACTAGATAGACAGTGAAGCACTTTCTTCAGCAGACTACTACAAACCCTTCCGGCGCCACATGAGTAGGCTGCCTTTTTGCAACAGCGGATCAGTTTCTTCCTATTTCTATTTACTATCTGGCTTCTCTTGCTAATCTTTCTGATCCGGCGACACCTTACCCATCACGGATGGATGGACACACGGATCGCCCAAATGTCTCCTGAGCCGGCAGACGGAGCCACTGTTTTTAGCAGGATACGTTACAGCAGAGACCAGCTGTTAGCACTTAACCGGACCAAGGTGCCAGCGCAAGACTTCGACATACCGGGTGAAATAAGACAGAAACGATGTGGATGCCATGCTGGAGCAAGACGCCGGGCGAGAAATATAAGGTACAGACGCGTCCTTCCATCCGTTATTATGGGGAATGTACGATCGCTACTCAATAAGACAGATGAGCTAGCGGCTATGGCTCGTTACCAGAGCATCTTCAGAGAGATTAGCATGATGTTGTTTGCTGAGACGTGGATAACAGAACTAGCAACAGATGCTAACATCGAACTGGAGCGTTTCCTCGCAATACAGGCAGACCGGACACCAGACAGTGGGAAGGCAAGGGGCGGAGGAGTGATAATGTATGTCAATAACAGCTGGTGCAGACCGGGACATATCACGGTTGAACAACAACACTGCAGCAAAGACATCGAGTTGCTAGCTGTTAGCATGCGGCCTACCTATCTCTCGAGGGAATACTCACACGTGATCTGTATTGATATTTATGCAAATCTGACAGCAAATGCGGGGACAGCACGTGATGCCATTCACTCAGTAACTGGCAGGCTGCTGACAGAACACCCAGATGCTCTTCTCCTCATCTCAGGTGATTTCAACCATATTTCACTGTCCCCCATTCTGCCCACGTTCACCCAGTATGTGACATGCCACACTAGAGACAATAAAACACTGGACTTATTCTATGCAAACACTAAGGAGGCGTACACCTCATCACCATTCCCCCCACTCGGGAGATCGGTTCACAACTTGGTTCATCTCCTGCTGGTGTACAAACCCCTAGTACACAGACAACCTCCGGTCATGCGCACGGTGAAGTTATGGTCTGAGAAGGCAATGGATGCTCTAAAGGACTGTTTTGAAACCACTGCCTGGGAGCAGCTCTGCGATCCACATGGTGAGGACATCGATGGCCTCACTCACACCATCACGGACTACATCAACTTCTGTGTGGACAACACCGTACCCACCAAGACCATACGGTGTTGCTTGAACAACAAACCCTGGATCAACCCTGAGATAAAAACACTAATGAGAGAGAAAAAGAGGATCTTCAGGTCGGGGAACAGGGAAGTGCTGAAGTCCGTACAGAGGGAACTGAGGAGGAAGATCAGAGAAGGCAAGGACAGCTTCAGGAAGAAGATGGAGGGCAAGCTGCAACAGAGCGACATCAGTGGGGTCTGAAGAAACCGTAAAACCATCTCTGGGCTCCAGAATACCTCCTCCCAGGCCACGGGGGGCAGGGAGTGGGCGAACAATCTGAACCTGTTTTTTAATAGGTTTGACCAAAAGCCCCCCCCCCCCCCACGAATGCACAACAACCACTGCTGCCTCTAAAGTCATCGAGATCTGCTGTTCACACCCCACTCCACCAACACCCCCCCCCACACTCCCAGCACACAGCCCCCCAACCTGACCCTCACTAAGACCCAGGTGAGGACGGAGCCGAGGAAGATCAAGGCGAGGAAGGCCTCGGGACCGGACGGCATCAGCGCAAAGCTCCTCAAGTCCTGCACAGACCAGCTGTGTGGGATTGTGGAGCACATCTTCAACCTGAGCTTGAAGCTGGGGAGGGTACCACAGTTGTGGAAAACATCTTGTGTGGTACCTGTACCAAAGACTTCCCTCTCCAAAGACCTGAACAGCTACAGACCAGTGGCCCTGACATCTCACATGATGAAGACCCTGGAGAGACTGCTCCTTGCTTACCTCTGCCCCCTGGTGGAACCAGCAATGGATCCACTGCAGTTCGCCTACCAGCATGGCATTGGGGTGGAGGATGCAGTAATCTTCCTCCTTCACCATTCCCTGTCCCACCTGGAGAAGCCAGGGAACGCAGTGAGGATCATGTTCTTTGACTTCTCCAGTGCTTTCAACACCATCCAACCAATGATCCTGAAGGACAAGCTGCTGTGTGCAGGGGTGGACCAGCACCTGTCATCATGGATCTTGGACTATCTCACTAACCGGCCACAGTTTGTGAGAACCCGGGATTGTGTGTCCGACACGATCATCGGCAGCACCGGGCCCCCCAGGGAACGGTTTTGGCTCCCTTCCTGTTCACCCTTTACACTGCAGACTTCTCACACAACACAACACACTGCCATCTACAGAAGTTCTCTGACGACTCTGCGATCGTCGGCCTCATCTCCAACGGAGATGAAGCTGAGTACAGAGGGCTTATCCAGGACTTTGTGGACTGGTGCTGTGTTTATTGGTGCTGTGAAGGGCACAGTCGTGCCCTTCACAGCACCAGTAAACCTCCGGGGAACAGACATTGAGATGGTGACATCCTAGAAGTACCTGGGTGTTCATCTGAACAATAAACTAGACGTCACACAATACCGACGCACACTACAAGAAGGGACAGCGCAGGCTGTTCCTACTGAGGAGGCTCAGGTCTTTTGGTGTACAAGGGGTGCTCTTGAAGACATTCTACAACACGCTGGTGTTATCAGCCATCACTTTTGGAGTGGTCTGCTGGGGCAACGGCATTACAGCAGCCGATAGGAAGAGACTGAACAAACTGATCAAGAAAGCTAGCTCTGTCCTGGGGCAACGCCTTGACCCAGTGGAGGAGATAGGAGAGAGAAGGATGGTGGCTAAACTGTCATCTCTGCTGGAGTCCGAATCCCACCCTATGCAGGACATACTGAACGCACTGAGGAGCTCATTTAGCAGTAGACTACATCATCCTAGGTGCGCAACTGAGAAGTTTCGCAGATCCTTCCTACCCACGGCTGTCAGACTGTACAACCTAAGCAGGGCTGCTCGCAGAGATAGCAAAAAAAACGTGACGACCTAATAGTATTGTATGCAAAAGACGCAACAGACTTACACAAATGGCCCCCTCCAGTATACAACTAGGACAATATCAGTCGCTACGGAGGGTGACAATATGTATGGGTACATATTCATACTATGTAGGGTAACTAAATGGACGGTTATGCTGTTTATTCCATCTAGCGACAATGCTGCGCACTGTGTATATATATTTATGTGTACATATGTATATTCACTGCTCTTATTTTCTTATCTTCTAAATTATTGCTCTGAGTGTTGCTATCCCTGTGCTGTTGCAATCCTGGAATTTCCCCATTGTGGGACTAAAAAAGGCTTATCTTATCTTATCTTACAGCTTCGTTGTCGAACGGCCAGGTACAGGAAATCTTTCCTGCCACATGCAATTTCACTGTACAATAACTCACTATGATTTTGTATTCTGGTCATAACTATGCTGCCACACTGCACCTTACTAACTGGTACCTCACATTTTCATTCTGCTCCTGATAGTCCTTCTTTGTGCAATGGGATGATTCATATGTTGATACGGGTCATCATATATGAAGCTATGATGTATATAGGTTTTTTATAGTCGTGTTTGTTTTACTTTCCATGGGTAATCCGTTTGTCTGCCATGTGTGTGTTTCTGTTGTTTGGTTGTCTACTGTCATGCTGCTGTTACACTGTAATTTCCCAGTTTGGGATCAATAAAGTACATCCATCCATCCATGTACATATATATACAGATGTGGACAAAATTGTTGGTACCCCTCTGTTAATGAAAGAAAAACCCACAATGGTCACAGAAATAACTTGAATCTGACAAAAGTGGTAATAAATAAAAATTCTATGAAAATTAACCAGTGAAAATCAGACAATGCTTTTGAATTGTGGTTCAACAGAATTATTTTAAAAAACAAACTCATGAAACAGGCCTGGACAAAAATGATGGTACCCCTAGAAAAGATTGAAAATAATGTGACCATAGGGGCATGTTCAACCAAGATGTGTCCTCTAATTAGGACACAGGTGTAACAAAAGAGCCCAGAACAACCTCTAAACACATTCACGGTGAACTCCAAGGTCAAGGTACATCAGTGTCAGATCGCACCATCTGTCGTTGTTTGAGCCAAAGTGGACTTCATGGGAGACGACCAAGGAGTACACCACTGTTGAAAACAAATCATAAAAAAGCCAGACTGGAATTTGCCAAACTGCATGTTGACAAGCCACAAAGCTTCTGGGAGAATGTCCTATGGACAGATGAGACAAAACTGGAACTTTTTAGCAAGGCACATCAGCTCTATGTTCACAGATGCAAAAATGAAGCATACCAAGAAAAGAACACTGTCCCTACTGTGAAACATGGAGGAGGTTCTGTTATGTTCTGGGGCTGCTTTGCTGCATCTGGCACAGGGTGTCTTGAATCTGTGCAGGGTACAATGAAATGTCAAGACTATCAAGGTATTCTAGAGAGAAATGTGCTGCCCAGTGTCAGACAGCTTGGTCTCAGTCGCAGGTCATGGGTCTTGCAACAGGATAATGACCCAAAGCACACAGCTAAAAACACCCAAGAATGGCTAAGAGCCAAACATTGGACTATTCTAAAGTGGCCTTCTATGAACCCTGATCTAAATCCTATTGAACATCTGTGGAAGTATCTGAAACATGCCGTCTGGAGAAGGCACCCTTCAAACCTGAGACAACTGGAGCAGTTTGCTTATGAGGAGTGGGCCAAAATACCTGCTGAGAGGTGCAGAAGTCTCATTGACAGTTACAGAAATCATTTGATTTCAGTGATTGCCTCAAAAGGTTGTACAACAAAATATTAAGTTAAGGGTACCATCATTTTTGTCCTGTCCTGTTTCATGAGTTTGTTTTTTTTAAATAATTCTGTTGAACCACAATTCAAAAGTATTGTCTGATTTTCCTTGGTTAATTTTCATAGAATTTTTATTTATTACCACTTTTGTCAGATTCAAGTTATTTCTGTGAACATTGTGGGTTGTTTCTTTCATTAACAGAGGGGTACCAACAATTTTGTCCACGTCTATATATATATATATATATATATATATATATATATATATATATATATATATACGTATATATATATATATATATTGTGGGGGTCACACATATGTGACTTACTTTGTGACTGATGTAAGGCCTCACATTTTAGATCAGAATAAAGGTAGAGCTTCCTTGGAGACGACAGGAAGCTGCAAGGATGTAGCTTTGGTATGCAAGGCTTGAGACTGTGGGGGGTGTTATTAAAGGATCAGAGAGGAGATGCATTGTAGACAGTGGGGGGATATCAAAGAGAGGAGATGCATTGTTACTGGAATTATGATGCAATGCGATCTGTGATACGTGATACGTATCACATATATCACGTGATACGTATCACATATATCACGTGATACGTGATATATATACAGTATATATATATATATATATATATATATATATATATATATATATATACACAGTGGGGCAAAAAGTATTCAGTCAGCCACCAATTGTGCAAGTTCTCCCACTTAAAAGATGAGAGAGGTCTCCATTTTTTATCATAGGTATACCTCAACTATGAGAGACAAAATGAGGGGAAAAAAATCCAGAAAATCACATTGAAGGATTTTTAATGAATTAATTGGTAAATTCCTCAGTAAAATAAGTATTTGGTCACCTACAAACAAGCAAGATTTCTGGCTCTCACAGACCTGTAACTTCTTCTTTAAGAGACTCCTCTGTCCTCCACTCGTTACCTGTATTAATGGCACCTGTTTGAACTTGTTATCAGTATAAAAGACACCTGTCCACAACCTCAAACAGTCAGACTCCAAACTCCACTATGGCCAAGACCAAAGAGCTGCCAAAGGACACCAGAAACAAAATTGTAGACCTGCACCAGGCTGGGAAGACTGAATCTGCAATAGGTAAGCAGCTTGGTGTGAAGAAATCAACTGTGGGAGCAATTATTAGAAAATGGAAGACATACAAGACCACTGATAATCTCCCTCGATCTGGGGCTCCACACAAGATCTCACCCCGTGGGGTCAAAATTATTATGAGAACGGTGAGCAAAAATCCCAGAATCACATGGGGGGACCTAGTGAATGACCTGCAGAGAGCTGGGACCAAAGTAACAAAGGCTACATCAGAAACACACTACGATGCCAGGGACTCAAATCCTGCAGTGCCAGACGTGTCCCCCTGCTTAAGCCAGTACATGTCCAGGCCCGTCTGAAGTTTGCTAGAGAGCATTTGGATGATCCAGAAGAGGACTGGGAGAATGTCATATGGTCAGATGAAACCAAAATAGAACTTTTTGTTAAAACTCAACTTGCCGTGTTTGGAGGAGAAAGAACACCATACTGGTCGGCCTCCGTCGGTCTATGATGACCATGGAAGAGAATCCTAAACGTCTACTCTGCTGGAGCAGCACCGCCTGTGGCTGAACAGGCCGATGCGCGAATGACAGTCCCTGTCACACAGGTCGCACTTGTGGGTGGTCTCCGTGCTGCTGGGTCTGTGGCGGTTCTTCCTGCGAGTCCTTTTTTCATCTGCTGCAGCAGTCAGTCTCTCTTCACCCGCCTTGAGCTGTCTGGTCAGGGTGCCTCTCCATTTGGAGCGGTCCGTTGCAAGGTCCTCCCAGTGCTCTGTGTTGATCTCCAGGGCCTTCATGTCTCTCTTGCAGATGTCTCTAAAGCGCAGCTGTGGGCGGCCAACGTCTCTCCTGCCAGTTGCAAGTTCTCCGTAGAGGACATCTTTGGGGATTCTGCCATCCTCCATACGGTGAACGTGGCCTAGCCAGCGGAGCCTGCGCTGCCTGAGTAGAGTGAACATGGAGGGAAGGCTGGCGCGGGACAGAACTTCTGTGTTGGGCACTTTGTCCTGCCAGGATATGTCCAGGATGTGACGAATGCAACGCAAGTGGAAGGAGTTCAGTCTCTTTTCCTGCCGGGCGTATGTTGTCCATGTCTCACTCCCATAGAGCAGTGTGCTGATGACGCAGGCGTTGTACACTGCCATCTTCGTCTTGACAGAGAGTCTGGGATTCTCCCACACTCGCGTGGTGAGGCGAGCGAGTGTGAAGGCTGATTTTCCAATCCTCTTGTTGATCTCTGTATCAAGGGAGAGGTTGTTGCTGATTGTGGACCCCAGGTATGTGAACTGATTCACGACCTCCAGCTTGTAGTCGTCGATGGTGATGGTTGGTGGTGCTTCCGTGCCTTGCGCCAAGACGTTAGTCTTCTTCAGGCTGATGGTAAGCCCGAAGTCCTTGCATGCCTGGGAGAAGCGGTCCATCACGGTCTGAAGCTCCTGCTGTGTGTGGGTTGCGACTGCAGCGTCGTCTGCAAACAGCATGTCTCTGATTAGAGCCTCGCGTACTGTGGTTCTGGCTTTCAGGCGAGCGAGGTTGAAAAGCCTGCCGTCAGATCTTGTGTGCAGGTAGATTCCCTCTGTTGCTGTGTTGAAGGCATGCCTCAGGAGCATAGCAAAGAAAATCCCAAAGAGGGTTGGCGCAAGTACACAGCCCTGTTTCACTCCGCTGCGTATGTTGAATGGCTCTGAGACGTTGCCGTTGTGCTGCACTATCCCCTGCATGTTGGTGTGAAACGATTCGATGAGGCTTTGCAACTTTGGTGGGCATCCTATCTTTGGCAGGATCTTGAAAAGGCCCTCTCTACTGACCAGATCAAACGCTTTGGTGAGGTCGATGAAGGCGACGTACAGAGGCATGTTCTGTTCTCTGCATTACTCCTGGAGTTGGCGGATGGAGAATATCATGTCTACCGTCGATCGCTCAGCGCGGAAGCCATACTGAGACTCGGGGTAGACACGTTCGGCAAGCTTCTGTAGACGAACGAGAACAACTCGTGCGTAGACTTTGCCAACAACGCTGAGGAGGGAGATGCCCCTGTAGTTGCTGCAGTCGCTTCTCTCCCCTTTGTTTTTGTAGAGGGTGATGATCTTGGCGTCCCTCATGTCCTGTGGTACGGCAACTTCCTTCCAGCACTGGCAGAGGACGTCATGCAATGGCAGCAGTAGGGCGGTCTTGCAGTGCTTGATCAGGTCAGGGGGTATGCCGTCGTTGCCGGGTGCCTTGCCAGCGGCCAACCTATCAATGGCCTTGCTGAGTTCGTCGATGGTTGGCTCGGCGTCAAGTTCGTCCATGGATGGCAGGCAGTCGATGGCATAAAGGGCTGACGGTGTCACGGTGTTCTGTCTAGAGTAGAGGTCGGAGTAGTGTTCCACCCATCTCTCCATCTGCTTGTTCTTTTCTGTGATCATCTCCCCAGTGGAAGATTTGAGGGGGGCCGTCTTGCTCTGAACCAGACCAAGTGCTTTCTTGATGCCATCGTACATACCACAGATGTTCCCTGTTATGGCAGCGGTTTGAATGTCTTGGCTGAGCTGAGTCCAGTACTCGTTGGCACAGCGCCGAGCAGTCTGCTGAACTTTGCTTCTCGCAGCCCTGAGAATCTGGAGATTCTTCTCGTTTGGGTACTTCTTGTACTCAGCAAGTGCTGAGCGCTTGGCTTCAATGACGGGGGTCATCTCGGTCAACGTGGCATCAAACCAGTCCTGTGACTTCGAGGTCTTCCTCCCAAAGGTAGCCAAGGCTGTGCGGTGGATGGTGTTTCACAGCTCTTCCCACTTCTGCTTTGCAGATTCTCCTTCTTGTGGTACACCAAGTTCCTTCTCAAAGGTGGAGGCAAACTGCTCAACAAGTTCTGGTTGGGCCATCTTGCTGGTGTCAATCCGTGCCTTTCCAGGTTGTCTAGCACGATGGAATTTCTTCAGCTGCAGCTTGACCTTGCAACACACCAATGAATGGTCTGTGTCACAATCTGCACTCTGGAACGAACGGGTGACGAGCACATTCTTCAGTGAGGTGCGCCTGGTCAGGATCAAGTCCAGCTGGTGCCAGTGCTTTGAGCGCGGATGTTGCCAGGAAACCTTGTGTTGGGGCTTGGTCTTGAAGAACGAGTTTGTGATGCACAGATCGTGATATGTGCAGAATTCGAGCAGCCGCTGTCCGTTGTCGTTCATTCTGCCCACGCCAAAAGGTCCAAGACAGGAGGGCCAGGAGTCGTGGTCAGCACCCACTCTGGCATTGAAGTCTCCAAGGAGAATGAGTTGTTCAGAGTTGGGGATGATCCTGACAGTTGTTGCGAGATTCTCGTAGAACTCGTCTTTTTTCTCTGGTGTGGCTGTCAGTGTTGGGGCATACATACTGACGAGGGTGACTGGGCCTTGAGTGGTGTTCAGGCGGAGGGTGAGGAGTCGTGCAGAGCCAGTGCTGCCCGGTTCCACCATCTTCAGCAAGGTGTTCTTCACTGCGAAGCCCACTCCGTGTTCCCTGTGTTCGTCACTGCCCTTTCCCTGCCAGTAGAACGTGTAGTCCTTCTCTCTCAGTGTGCCTGCGTCAGCCAACCGTGTTTCCTGGAGAGTGGCGATATCCACTCCCAGTCTCTTCAGCTCATTATTGATGATGGCAGTCTTCCTGGTGTCGTTGATGTCCTTGAGGTTAGCAGCGAGTCCTGCCATCATAGTGCGGACGTTCCAAGTTCCCAGTTTTAGAGTTGGTCTCTTTTGTTTTATTGTCTTGCCTGGTGCGAAGGTTCTCAGCCTGCTGTTCGGACTTCTCCTTATCCCCATGCACCCAATGAGGAAAGCAAGCTGTGGCGGGACAACACCTTATTGGCTGGGGGCTGCCCAGCTTGAGGCGGGTGGTAGCTGTCCAGTGAGATCTGATGATCCCTCCCACCGTCGGGAACAACCCCTGGCGCCGCGCTCTACGCCAATTGAGCAGTGGCTTATAACCGGTAACTGTCATTCCCCGTGTTTTGTCTACGCCAAAGGCGAAGCTGGAGTGTCCTCTCCAGTGATCCAGTGTTCTACCTTCCAGCGTTGGGCGATGGTAGGATTCAAGCCTGGACAAGAAAATATGGAGGACAAGATGTTGCCCATGCAGCATGTCCCCCCTCTCCACGTCACTGATGAATCCAAAGGAACAGCAGCGCTGCTACAGTTTGGCACCAGCGCCGTTGCAGGAGCTGCCAGAACGATGTTGAGCACAACATAGAACTGCCTTAGGGGCTCCGACTCCGGATTTTTCCTCAGGGTTGACTCCCGAAGCCTTTCCCGTGACCGGGTATGCCGCAAGGCAGCAGAGGTTTGAAATCAGGGTTTACCTTCCCCTAGATGGGCTACCTTCCCAGGTTGACGAGCCACCATCTACCCGAAGCATCTGGTTTTAAGGCGCCAGAGATCCGCCCTCGCCCCTTCTCCTATTAGTAAAAGCAGTTCCGCTGGGCTTAGAGACTAAACCACATGGGCAGGCTAGGAGTTGGACTTAGTTGTCAGAGGCTTTTCGAGACGCACGCCATAAGGAGCATTTTATGAGCACTGGGAGCTTAACCCCAGTGCCGCTCCTGGCTATGACAACCTTGGAACCTTGGAGAAAGAACACCATACCTACTGTGAAACATGGGGGTGGAAACATTATAATCTGGGGCTGTTTTTCTGCAAAGGGACCAGGACGACTGATCCGTGTAAAGGAAAGAATGAATGGGGCCATGTATCATGAGATTTTGAGTGAAAACCTCCTTCCACCAGCAAGGGCATTGAAGATGAAACGTGGCTGGGTCTTTCAGCATGACAATGATCCCAAACACACCGCCCGGGCAACAAAGGAGTGGCTTCGTAAGAAGCATTTCAAGGTCCTGGAGTGGCCTAGCCAGTCTCCAGATCTCAACCCCATAGAAAATCTTTGGAGGGAGTTGAAAGTCTGTGTTGCCCAGCGACAGCCCCAAAACATCACTGCTCTAGAGGAGATCTGCATGGAGGAATGGGCCAAAATACCAGCAACAGTGTGTGAAAACCTTGTGAAGACTTACAGAAAATGTTTGACCTCTGTCATTGCCAACAAAGGGTATACAGTATAACAAAGTATTGAGATGAACTTTTGTTATTGACCAAATACTTATTTTACCAAGGAATTTACCAATTAATTCATTAAAAATCCTTCAATGTGATTTTCTGGATTTTTTTTTTCTTATTTTGTCTCTCATAGTTGAGGTATACCTATGATGAAAATTGGAGATCTCTCTTATCTTTTAAGTGGGAGAACTTGCACAATTGGTGGCTGACTAAATACTTTTTTACCCCAGTGTATATATACATGTATATATATATATATATATATATATACACACATACACTACCGTTCAAAAGTTTGGGGTCACCCAGACAATTATTTTGTGTTTTCCATGAAAAGTCACACTTATTTACCACCATGAGTTGTAAAATGAATAGAAAATATAGTCAAGACAACAAGGTTAGAAATAATGATTTGTATTTGAAATAATAATTTTTTCCAGATACTCAACCTGCTCAAAGGAAGGTCCGTTTTATAGCTTCTCTAACCAGCTAAACTGTTTTCAGCTGTGCTAACATGATTGCACAAGGGTTTTCTAATCATCCATTAGCCTTCTGACGCAATGAGCAAACACATTGTACCATTAGAACACTGGAGTGATTGTTGCTGGAAATGGTCCTCTATACACCTATGTAGATATTGCACCAAAAACCAGACATTTGCTGCTAGAATAGTCATTTACCATATTAGAAATGTATATTAGATATTAGAGGGTATTTCTGATTAGTATAAAGTTATCTTCATTGAAAAAAAACAGTGCTTTTCTTTGAAAAATAAGGAAATTTCTAAGTGACCCCAAACTTTTGAATGGTAGTGTGTATATATATATATATATATATATATATATAGCTCAAAAAAATAAAGGGAACACTCTGAAAACACATCAGATTTTAATGGGAAAAAATAAACTGGATATCGAAATTGTGGCAGGCTAGTCCAGTTTACTCAGATTATTGGAACACTTTTTAATCTGAGAAAGCTGGACTAGCCTGCCACAATTTCGATATCAAGCTTATTTTTTCCCATTAAAATCTGATGTGTTTTCAAAGTGTTCCCTTTATTTTTTTGAGCAGTATATATAGTTACAAGACACTGGTAAAGGCTTGGTGAGACAGATTTGGGCTTTGTCATGTGACACAAAGGTGCAGAGTCTAGTGATGACCGAGGATGTTGGACTGTTTTGGAGGTGATGTCAGACTTTGAAACTTGTTAAAAATGTTGGTAACTTTTCACTATAAACTTTTTAAATGTTTTTAAAAAAAGTTTTACTGTATTTAAATACATTTTGAAAGACACATTTATTGCACCTTTTCCATTTGTCTTGTGCTATGTGTCCACTTGCAACTTGAACCGGATTGTAGATTTTAGAGAAACTTCAGCATTTTAAATTGGTGCAATGCAAAAACAACTCTTTGACATGGTAAGAGGTAATAGACCCAAATGCAGACAGCAAGAGAGACCAAGGTTGCAATGCAGTAATGCGAGTTTATTGTGTAAAGGTGCTGGATTGATGGCACAGAGAGTCTGACATCCCTGCAGAGGAGAGAAGAGAAAAATTATTAGTTGCAGGGGCAAGTGCTGTGTTCGAACTTAACATATGTTCTCTCTTTCTTGCGGGTTTGGTCTAGGAATCTGGTGGTGGCAGGCTTCCCTTGGCGGCTCTTTGGCATGGTGAAAGCGATCTTAGTGAGTTAAGTGGAATGCTGAGTGAGTAGTCACACTGGGGAAAGAGAGATGAGGGCATAGGCTTAGTGCACGTTGGTAAGTTGACTTACTTGGGGGGTGGAGAGTGAAGATGGGGAAATCGGGATCCACGGTTCCGCCAGGGGAAAAGGTCCACTCTGCGAAGGGTGTCCTGAGGAGAAGAGGTCTGAGGAAAAATAAATGAGGGCTTATGGTTGCGTGGTAGGAGAACGTAGGCAGGAGGCTGCCCATTGGGTAGCTGATCCCGAAGCAGTAGGAAGCAAGTCTAACAAGCTGCTGCAGTTTGCAGAGTGTAGTGCCTATTTATGGACTGGGGCTGATTACAGGCAGGTGAGGAGCTCAGCTGTGGGGAATAAGCAGTTAAGGGAGAGAAATAACAGTGTGCAGCCTGAACCACTACACTCTTTAACTGAACATGAAAAAAACATGGAAAGAATTTACACATGATTGCATTGGTCTCTTTTAGCATTAAGCACTTTTGTTGAGCTACCATAATTTAATTGGGTTGGATCCACTCCATTTACTAAGGTCAATTGTACCACATTTACCAAACTAGTTAGATCAACTTTACTGAACTAAGTTGGACAATTCAATTCAATTCAGCTTTATTTATAAAGCGCCACATCACAACAGAAGTCATCTCATAGTGCTACAAAATGCAGAGAAAACCCCACAATTTCAGAAAGATCCAGCAATCAGACGATCCCCTGTGAGCAAGCACTTAGCAGCGGTGGAGAGGAAAAACTCCCATTTAACAGGAAGAAACGTCTAGCAGAACCAGGTTCAGGGAGGAGCAGTCATATGCTGCGACTGGCAGAGGTTGAGGGGATAGAGAGGATAAAGAGGACAGACATAAAGAACATAACAGTGAGATGCCAAGTACATTATTGGAGGCCACCCAGCAGTATGGATCTATTAACAGCAGAACAGAAGCGGGGTTAAGAGACACCAAATCCCTCCCTAATCGTAGGCTATATTAAAAAGGAAGGATTTTACCCTGTTCTTAAAAACAGAGACTGAGTCTGACTCCTGGACCCAGAGTGGTCATTGGTTCCATAGAGAAGGAGCTTGATAGCAGAAGGCTCTGCCTCCGAATCTACTTTTGGAGATTCTGGGCATTACAAGTAATCCAGCATTTTAGGAGCATAGTGCTCTATTAGGATGGTAAGGTAATATCAGATCTTTTAAATATAAGGGGGCCTGATTATTAAGAGCTTTGAAAGTGAGAAGAAGGATTTTAAACTTAATTCTAAACTCTATGGGAAGCCAATGAAGGGAGAACAGAACTGGGGAGATATGATCTCTTTTTCTAGAGCCAGTTAAAACTCTAGCAGCAGCATTTTGGATCGACTGATCCAAAATGCAGACAGCTATATATATATATTTACTATATATGGACACATACTGTATATAGTAAATTAATTTGGCCAACCCTATTGAACTGAGCTGGGCCAACCCTATTAAATTAAATTAGATCCAAATCTACTAAGTAGGTTGAATCAACCTTAATGTATTAATTAAGGTGACCCAAACAAAGTCCATTAAAATGTAAAAAAAAAAAAAAAAAAATGCATATTGCTGACATAGAGCAATTTAGTAGTGTGTAAATTATTTCCATTTTTTTATGTTCATCCAGTTGTCATGGGGTGGAAGTATTTTATTGTGTTTTTGGGTTTTATGTTTTCTTAAGTTTGTGTAGCATGTTTTGTAGTTTTTACATTTTAGCCTGTGTGCTTTTAATTGGAAATGTCTACTTCCACCCCGTGCTTCCCCTAATTACTGATCAGCAGCACCTGTGTTGATTAGGGATGTGTAGCACCTGTGGCTGCACATGAAAGAAAAGGTGCTCTGGCAGTCTAGAGCAGAGCTTTGCCAGGCTTTTTTTGGGCGACAGACGTTTGACGGATGGTCAGATCTCCGAAAGAGAGTCAAAGAAGTTTGTCGGGTGGTTTGGCAAGGAGGTTGGGTGACGGGACTGGAGTCTGCGGGCTTGGGAAAATGGAGAGGAGAAGCAGAGTAAAGACAGGTGTGGCGGGTCGGCGCAACAACGTTGTGAATGGGCCAGACTGGGGAGATTCTGATTTGTGGGACAGTGAAGATAGTATGGATACTGGGCAGGGAAGCGGGAAAGGGAAAGAGAAAAGGGAGAATAACTTTCCCGGTAATAATGCAAAGAAGGTTAGAAGTAGTGGAAGTGGTGGTGGTGCGGAGGGAGGAGGGCAGGAAGGAACCGAGTTAAAAATTATTGTAAGGTTTGAGGACGAAAAGGGGATATCCACAATGAGTCCAATTAAATTAACAACAATATTGAAAAATCAGGTAGGAGACATATGCATGGCAAAGGTATTGAGGGACGGAAATCTACTGATTGTGTGCAGGAGTGAGGAGCAAAGGGAAAGAGCTGAAAAAATGAGGGAGGTTGGGCGATTTAAAGTGAAAAATACAAGCATTATTGATAATGGGTCAAAGTGGAACAAGGGTGTAATTTGGGGGGTGCCGATAGGAATAACAATGGAAGAAGTTAAAGCTAATTTAAAAGGGGGGGTAGTAAAGGCAGCTCGTAGGCTACAGGCCACCTGGGAAGGACAGAGGAGAGACACTGAGGGCGTGGTGGTTGAGTTTGAAGGAGAAGTGCTCCCCAAAAGTGTAAGTTTGGGCTTTTTGAGGTATGGGGTAAGAGAATTTGTCCCTAATCCAATTCGGAGCTATAATTGTCAAAGGTTTAGGCACATAGCTAACGCTTGTAGGTGGAGGAAAAGGTGTGCAAGGTGTGGGGGCAACCACCAGTACGGAGAATGTAAACAAGAAACGCCAAAGTGTTGCAACTGTGGCGGGAATCATAGTGTGGCCTATGGAGGCTGTGAAAGTATGATGAGAGAGAGGGAAATTCAGCGAGTCAGAGTACAAAGTAAAGTTTCATATGCTGAAGCAGTGAAAAGGACGGACCAGGGAGGAGGGAATGGGCAAAGGACTGGGGGGAGGCTGCCTGCAGGGGAAAGAGAGCTGGTACGGAATGGGGAAATTCAGGTTGATTTGAAGAGACTGGTTATCTTTATAGCAGGAGTTGTGAATGCCACAATGGAAGTAAAGTCTAAAACTGAAAGAATTCAAATAATAGTGAAGGCAGCAGCTAATCATCTTGGTTTCAGTGGTTTAACTTGGGAGGAGGTGAGGAGTGGGCTCAGTAGCCAGACAAGTCAGGATCAAGCATTGACTGTAAAGGAATTGTGAAGATGGTTATAGTGATTCAATGGAATGCAAGAAGTTTGGTGGCAAATGGGCAGGAATTTAAACGATATATTGAGGAACTTTCAGACAAACCAGATGTCATTTGTGTTCAGGAGACGTGGTTGAAACCTAATCTGGATTTTAAAATAGTGGGATATGTGTCTATTCGGAATGATAGGAAAGAGGGAATGGGAGGTGGGTGTGCAACTTTTGTGAGGGAGGGAATTCAGTTTAGAGAGGTAGGTAAAGGGGATGAGCTGGAATACGTGGTAATTGAAATTTGGACTAAAGAGGGAGAATTAGTAGTCGTTAATTTGTACAATCCTTGTAGGAGACTGACATTGAGTCAGTTATCCCAGATGGAGGGGATAGATGGGAGCAGGGTGGTAGTTTGTGGGGACTTTAATGCCCATAATGTGTTATGGGGGGCAAATTATACGGACATAAATGGTGAGATTATTGAGGAACTCTTGGAAGAGAAGAAGCTAATGTGTTTGAATAATGGTAGAGCAACCAGAATTGATGTACATACGGGGGGTGGTTCGGTTCTTGATTTGACATTGGTGACTAGTAATATTGCAAGTGTGTGTGAGTGGGAGGTTTTGGAGGAGTCTTCAGTGGGAAGTGATCATTTTCCGGTATATTGTAATCTTTTCGTTTCAGTGAATAGGGTAAGTGGTCACAGGGAAGGGAGGTGGGTTTTTAGCACTGCTAATTGGAAATTATTTAAGTTTATTTGTGAGAGAGACCTTCCCCTAGTAGAGGTTAGTGAAGACGTGGAAAGCATGGAGGAAAGTATTAAAACTATTTTTCTGGAAGCAGCTAATCAGTCAATTTCTAAAAGTAAAGGGAAAAGATTAAAGAAAGCAGTGCCTTGGTGGACAGAGGAGTGCACTAGAGCTATTAAAGAGAGGAATAAGATGCTTAAGGTCCTAAGGAGAACTCACAATTGGCAAAACCTGATTAATTATAAGAGAGCACTGGCAAAAGCCAGGAAAACTATCCGGAGGGCCAAGAGAGAAAGTTGGCAGAGATACTGCAGCACTGTAGGTAGATCAACAGCCGTGGGAGATGTATGGAACATGATCAAGGCTATGAGGGGAGTCAGGAGGGAATGGCAGTACCCAATATTAAAAAGTGGGGAAGAGATTGCAATAACTGATGGGGAGAAGGCAACAATGATAGCAAAGAGCCTGACTCAAATTCATAGCTCAGGTAATTTGACTGAAGAGGGTGAAAGAGGAAGAAGTAAGACGAGTTTAGCACACCCTGGGGTTTTGGAGGAACGGTGTGATTTTAGTAGCCCGTTGGATTCTCCTTTCACTTTAGATGAAATAGAAAGAGCGGTAAACAAATCAGGATTAACATCCCCTGGGAAAGATAGTAGCTGTTACATCATGGTGAAACACTTAGGGACTTTGGCAAGGAGGAAACTATTGGAAGTTTACAACAAAGTGTGGGAAAAGGGAAAGCTCCCAACTGCATGGAAAGAAGCTGTGATTGTTCCTATAAGGAAACCTGGAAAGGATCCCTCAGACCCAGCGAGTTACAGGCCTATAGCCTTAACGTCGCATTTGGGGAAAATAAGGGAGAGAATGATCACAGATAGGATTGTTTTCTATCTTGAAAGTAGGGGAATTCTATCACCACATCAGAGTGGATTTAGAAAAGGAAGGGGAACTATGGATCCTGTTGTGTGTTTGGAGACTGAGGTACGGAAGGCTCAGGTAAACAAAGAGTTGGTAATTGCGGTATTCTTTGACGTGGAAAAAGCGTATGACATGTTGTGGAAGGAGGGGCTGATGATAAAGTTAAGTATGTTAGGAATATCTGGGAGAACATTTAACTGGATAAAGGATTTTTTGTTTAATAGGTACATCCAAGTTAGAGTGGGTAGAGCCATGTCAGATAGGTACTTGGTGGAAAATGGCACCCCCCAGGGTAGTGTTATAAGCCCAGTCCTTTTTTCTATTATGATAAATGATGTTTTTTCTGTTGTGAACAATGACATTGGCCGTTCTTTATTTGCTGATGATGGGGCATTATGGAAAAGAGGGAGTAATTTTAAGTATATAAGAGGGAAAATACAAGAAGCGATAAGTGCAGTGGAGGGATGGTCATATTCCTGGGGATTTAAATTCTCTGTTGAGAAAACAAAGGTGGTGGTGTTTACAAGGAAAAGGGTAGCGGATGCCCAGTTAACACTGTACGCTCAGGAATTGGAACAAGTCAAAGTTTTTAGGTTTCTGGGCATCTGGTTTGATATTACTCTAACTTGGAGGGAGCATATTCAGAAGATGTCAGCTAGGTGCAAAAAAGTACTGAATGTGATGAGGTGTTTGACAGGGGTTGAGTGGGGTGCTAGCAGAACGGCTATGAGAAACATTTATGTTGCTTTAATTAGGTCTATATTGGATTATGGGTGTATTGTATATGGATCGGCTGCTAAAACTACGTTGAGCAAGTTGGATGTCATCCAGGCCCAGGCACTGAGGATCTGCTGTGGGGCTTTTAAAACAACTCCTGTTGCGGCCCTCCAGGTGGAAATGGGGGAAATGCCATTAAGCATCAGGCGTAAGCAGATGATGATGAGTTACTGGGTCAATTTGCAGGGGCACGCTCAAAAGAAACATCCTACAGTCGGAGTGTTGTTGCCTTGTTGGGAGGGGGAAAAAGGGAAAGGGGAGAATTTTGCATTTCACGCTGGGAGAGTGGCGAGGGATATGAAGTTATGTGATAGAACGTATATCCCATCAGTTCCTTTGCCAGTCACTCCTCCTTGGTTTTTCTACCCAGTATCAGTTGATTTGGTTTTTTTGGAAAAGATGCGAGGGTGCAGAGAATTTGGAAACGCTGCAATTTTAGTAGAGGATCGGTTGGGTACAATATATCATTCCCTTACCCCAGTATTCACAGATGGATCAAAGGACCCTGACACGGGCTGCACTGGATTTGCTTTCCATATCCCTGCCTTAAAAATATCTGATAGTAGAAGAACATCTTCCCATCTGTCTGTGTATACAGTCGAATTGTTGGCTTTGGTGGCTGCATTGCAGAGGATTGAGGAGCTGATGGTCAAGGGTTTAGTCCTTTGTTCGGATTCCAGTGCAGCCTTGCTGTCAATAAAATCAGGGTCATCTGATAGCAGACAGGACTTGATTTATGAGTTATATGAGACTTTATATAGACTCGGAAACAAAGGGGTGGCTGTGGTGTTTATGTGGGTTCCAGCTCACAGGGGGATTAAGGGAAATGAGGTCGCAGATAAATTGGCTAAACAGGCTCTGGGACACTGGGAGGTGCGGGATATTTCACTGAGTAAATCTGAGGCAAAAACGCTGATTAAAGAGTGTATTAGGCAGGAGTGGCAGCATAGGTGGGATACAGGGGAAACAGGGCGACATTTGCATGCTATCCAGAGTGCGGTCGGAGTTAAGGGCAGGATGGGGACAAGAAACACAAAGGAAGAGAATATTTTATCTAGGATAAGGATGGGACACACTAGGCTAAATAAAACTTTGCATCTGGTAGGTAAGCACCCGACAGGGATGTGCGATTATTGTGAGAGAGAGGAAGAAAGTGTGGAGCATGTCATTTTCCACTGCCAGAAGTATACCCAGGAGAGAGACAGATTAGTGGAGGGAATTAGAGGATTAGGGGTGGGTGATGTTAACCTAAGCATGATGGTGGGAGATGGGGTGAGAAAGTTGTTGGTCTTCCTTAAAGATACGGGATTAATTAATAGAATATAGTGGGGTTTTTTTTTTTCCCTCCCTTGGGGTATAATGTCTGGTCCACACTCCAACGCTGGATGGCGGTAATGCGCCTTTAAGTTGAGTGCCCCCGCCAAAAAACAGAAGAAGAAGAAGAAGAAGAAGAGCTTTGCCAGGAGGAAGGAGCCCTGCCTTGGGGAAGGCCTAGCCGGAGGAGAGGGCCCTGGATGGGGGCCCTGCCAGGATGGGAGGAGGCTGCTGTTCCCAGGAAGGCGGCTGAAGGAGGGCATGACCAAGGAGGAGGAACAGTAATGGCCAGGACCACCATGTTGACGGCATTTTAGGGAGGAGCAGTGGGGTTGCTGCAGGCGAAGGACAGCAAGAGGCAGAGTGAGGAGCTCTGCCTGGGGTGTAAGTATCTGGTTCCTAGTGATGGTGAAACTGAGGCCTTATGAAACAATTGCTTCATGATCAACACAGCGTTATGAAACATTTAATAAAGAGTGCCATCTACTGACTGAGTGTCAGAACTGCATCTGAGTGGAAGACATGAAAAAAAATCACATTTTTTTTTTTTTTTTTTTTAAGAATTTGGCCACTGGAGGTCTATTCAAAACTGGATGGTAGGAACAAACAATACAAAGCAAAGAAAAAAAAAACTACTTCCAGTAGAATCATCTCAAATTTCCGCAAAGCCCTCAAGTCACATGATGTGACCGACATAACGAGGCCTCGCTTGCTACGGTCATGTGACTGTGGGTGTGCTGAAACAGCGCTTGATGCACAGCTCATGACACTTCAGCTTTATATTGCTCGAATCAGTATTGAGTGGGCGGTGTCGAGCGTAACATCACTACTGGTTCCCAGATAGCAGCACCCCATGACCATGACCCTGTTTACATGGTCACAAGTAAACAGATTACAATCAGCTTTCTGGAGTTATCTGATTATTCAAACTGTCATGTAAACGGAGTAATACGATTACCTTTATCAGTTTACTCCAGTAATCAGATTACTCGTGACCATGTAAACGGGGTCAGTGATGATGTTTATGATGACAGAAATCTGGATATGCTGCTGGTAATTGTCTTCCCCTGTACAGGTTTCCTGAGGGCGTCAGGGTCGTGGTGGCAGATGGAGACTGTTACCTTGTATTCATACATGTGTAATGACAATAAAGTTGAATCTCATCTCATCTCATCTCAAGAGTGGACCCTCCTCAGCTTAAAAGGACTTATTTGTTTTTAGCCCACTTTTTTTTTTTCCACAATATCTTTATTGAACCTTTTTTTTTTTTTAACAAACATGATACAAACAATCAAACACTAACACTAAAGTACTACAAAAAAAAAAAGGATGCACTAAAAACACCAACAACCACCAGCAAAATCAAATCTTCAACAATGCTCCTCTGTTTAGTCTAGACAATCCAATACATAAGTATACATATTATGTTCACCAGTTTGGAATTTACAAGGTCCACACACATCATTCACCTTCTTCTTCAAAAGTTATGTTTAAATTTTTTACATAATCAATAAAAGGTCTCCATATATTCTCAAACACAATTTCCTTTGATTTCAGTATATATGTTATTCTTTCTAATGGAAGGTTTGTTAACATCTGTCTTAACCACTGAGTCACATCTGGTCTATGAGTCTTTTTCCATAATAGTGCAATACATTTTTTGGCATTAAGCAAACTGAGGTCTATGAATGTTCTTTCACTTTTATTAAAATTATGCTTTTCTGGGTACAGACCCAACAAAAACAATTTAGGATTCAATATGATTTGTTTTGAGATTATTTTTTCAATTGTTACCCTCACCTCCTCCCAAAACATTCTTATTAATCTACATTCCCATACACAATGAAATAGAGTTCCTTTACTTTCCATGCATTTTGTGCTTGTATCTGGTATATTTTTGTTATATTTATTTAACTCCTCCGGTGTAACATACATCCGCATTAACCATTTGAAATGTATCAATTTAAGGCGTACATTTATTGATTTGGTTTGAGCTTCTGTACAAGCCAATTCCCATTGTTCCTCTGAAATTTCAGTTTGCAGATCTTCTTTCCAGTAGTTTAATCTTTTCAGTGAATTTTCACTTGAAGATAGTGTCAATGAGTTATAAAACTCTCAATTTTTGAACCCATGTCTTTTATTTTATTCATAACTTGTTTAAGTTTTTTTAAATTTTGTAGACCTCTGCAATTCCATGAAGTTAAATTAAGATTAACACTTTGGTTTATGATCAATAGAGAGTTTGGGATTACCTTGCAGTGTAAACATGCTCATACAGAGAAGCAAAAACATGAGTGGTTGAACATTCATCCTACAAACTACACACAAACAAATTCCCCCTTCCCACACTTGTGGCGAACCCCCCAAAATCAAAAGAAAAATTCCGTCTCCCGATATAGCCATCGACCGTTCCACATCCACGGGGAACAGCCTAAGCCACTCCTTCTTCATCCTCCCAATCACCCTAACTCTACTGCTTTTAATGACGTAACATTAACTCTCCTCTGTAGTTTTCCAACTTAACTCCAAAATTTTTAACAACTTTGTACATCATAGTTTTTTTTTTGTTTGTTTTGTTTTTGTTTTTTTTTTAATATATAATACAATCTATATTTTGTAAACTTGCTGTTTACTTCAAGTCAGTCAGATGCCTGTGCAAATGCTTAATTATTCTACCTTATATTTTGTTCATGCTTAGCTCCCACCAGTCTCTTCTTCTTCTTTGATCTTCTTGATGAACTCCTGCGCCTCCTCTGGGGTCTTGAAGATGTGGGTTCTGCCCTCATACGTGGTCAACAGTCTCGCAGGATAGATTACACCATGACGAATCCCAAGGTTGCGCAGCTCCTTACGTATGGGATCAAACTGCTTCCTCAATTGTTGGATTCCTGTGGCCAAATCTGGGTAGAACCGCACCTGCTGATCCTGGTGTTTAATCTCTCCTTTAGCTCGTGCAGCGTTGAAGATCTTCATCCTGTCTCTGTTGCTAAGAAACTTCATAATTAAGGTCCTCGGCGGTCCCTTATCTCTCCGTGGGCCAATACGATGTGCTTTTTCCAGAACCACTGCTGATTGCAACTCCTCGCTGCCCAGCACCTCCGGAATCCACTTTTCCAGAAAGGAACATACGTCCCGACCTTCTGATTCCTCTGGAAGACCCACCAGCCTCAAGTTATTCTGTCTCGACCGAGATTCCAAATCCAAAATATTATCTTCTAGACATTTATTTTTTTTTTCCAAAGTGCGCACCTTTAATTGAAGACGGGTGACGTCATCTTCAGCACTAGCGAGACGGAGCTCCATCTGCGCCGTTCGTTCTACACAGTCACCCAATTCCTTTCTTATTCCTTCCAACGCTGTCATAATCCCATCAAATCTAGAGGAAAAGTCCGCTCTCATTGAACTCATGGCAGCCATCAGCGCATCTGCGCCGCTCCCCGCAGATATCGCACCGTTGCCAGCCTCCTCCGCCATATATGGAGTTTTGTTTGCTGCGTCACAGACCTGAAAGTCCGTTAATTTGGACTGTTTCGGCGGCTCACTTTTTCCTTTACCTGGTTTTCCAGCCTTAGGCTTCGCCGACATATCCTCGCCCAAACGCTGGGATACGTTCTGTCCCAAATGAGAGAGTTATTTGCCGATTTTTTTCTCCAGGAGCAGAGCAGAGTGAAACACGTCCGTCTTACGTGGCAGCCATAACCGGAAGTCTCCTTTTAGCCCACTTTTAGTTAGTATCTTGTTCTATTTAAACTTAATTTTAATTCTTAGGTTTTAGTTTACGCTTTTTAAGTGAGCATTTATTTGTACATATTTTATTGTAAATAAATTCCTTTAAACATCCTCTTTAAAGTTTCTCCTTTGATTGCTACCTGTGACTCTTCACCTGGTTTTTAACAAACCTGAAAGTTATGTTTTGAATCAACTACCCTTGGCCTATATTTTACACAACGAGTTACTTTTTTGAGCGTAATAAACTCACATTAGTGGGGAACATATGAAAGGAATCTTGAGCAATCTGTATTGTAAAACCAAGAGTAATCAGAACAGTTGTGATATCGATTCTCACAAGCAATGGGACATCATACAGTATGCCAAGATGTTTTATGTATTGCTGAAAGCCACACTTTAGAAGCCCATAATAAAATGTAACCTTGCAAGCGTTGGCCTCATCTTGCAATCTTTGATTCCAATGACCTACTCACTTCATGCTGATAGATTGGAAACATGAGGCCACTGCAACAAAGATGGTAAGAGTAGTCTGAGAGCTGTAGGCAGTATTCAGGGACATCAGTGAAACAGCTAAATCTACCACAGACAATCTTTCCCACACTTGTGATATTTATATTGTTCTGTCTACACCAGGGGTGTCAAACTCATTCCATGGAGGGCCAAGACCCTGCAGGTTTTACTTCCACCCAGTCTCTTCAGCAGGTGTTTTCACTGATCAGCAATCAGTGGGAGGAAATTCAGAGAAAATACCTGTTGAAGCCACTGGGTGGAGGTAAAACCTGCAGGGTCTTGGCCCTCCATGGAATGAGTTTGACACCTGTGGTCTACACACTCTATACAGCTGGTTGATCTTCCAGTAGGGTGGATTTCATTGTTGATGGCAGTTAGCCCCTGACCAACAGTGATCTGTGTGGAGTTTGCATGTTCTCCCCGTGTCTACGTGGGTTTACTCCAGGATTTCTCCGGTTTCCTCCCACATGCCAAAAACATGCAAGTTAGGTTAATTGGCACCAAACTGGAGATTCTAAATTGTCCTTAGGTATGACTGTGAGAGTGAATGGTTGTCTCTGTGTTGGCCCTGCGATGGACTGGCGATCTGTCCAGGGTGTACCCTGCCTCTTGCCCAAAGATGCTGGGATAGGCTCCAGCCCTGCCCCCCCCCCCCCCAAAAAGGATTAAGCTTAAGAAGATGGATGGATGGCATCAAGTGACAACTATCTATAATCAAATGTTGAACAGTGTCAAAGATATGCTCCTTGTATATTGAGAGTGCATCTTAGAAGTATATGATGTTTATTTATTGTGCAATGTTGTTGTGCTCTCATATGAAGAAACAACTTGTAGCCCCTCTGTTCTAGTCATGCTTACAGTGCAAGCAAAACCTGTGGGATCTTGTTGCTTTTTACACAGATGTCAGTCCTGTCCTTAGAACAGTGGAAATAATCTGATACCACTGAAGAAGTCTGTTGTTTTAATATCCGAGGGGACAGAGAATGTGTGAAAATTACCACAGCTTGGACAATAAAAATTAAATTCTGTTCAAATGTAAATGTATTTGTCTTTATACACTCAACAGAGAACCATGTGCACAAATAAACAAATTAAATCAAATGAATCCTTGAATCACAATGTATAGACATGGTGTGGGGTGAAGTCAGTTTAAAGTCACAGTTAACAATGTTACATTATAATGAAAAATCATTTAAATTGGATAAATGTGGTGATCCTGAATTAAATATATTATTTCTTCATAAATTAAAATTTGCATCCTTTTCAAACTTGTTAAATGTGCTATATAATAAACTTAGTCAACTATTTCATGAAATAATTCCTTTGGGAAAACAATGTTTTAAACTTATTTGTTTACACTGGAGCAAATCTTTGGATTCAGATAAAAGAAATGTTTTTTAAAACAATTTTTGGATAGATAACTTGCATGACTTTGATGGCTAAAGTTCTTTGGCTTTTAAGTATTTAATTGTATATATAGTATATTGGTTTAATAACTCTAAATTTTCCCACATACAATACTATTGATTTATTTTGTAATAGAGCACTTTCTCATATCTAACCATGATGGATCATTTTAAGTGTAAACAAAGTAGATTATGATGCTCCCTTGAGCAGAAGAGTGAAAAAAGACAGTGGGGGGGGGGGGGGTCACATTTTGTCAATGGCAGGAGCACCAGCAGCTGCTGAACTAATGTGACACCTCCACTAATGGACTGAAATTAAGGAAAAAACATATCACCAAATGATAGAACATAATAACACACACTATTAATCTTAATTGGCAAAATATCATTTCCATTATTAGCTCTAAAACACTAGCTAATAATGGCTAACCTCACAATATCCATCTTATTCCTGAGAGCGCTGCTGTAGAAACGAATATGGGCACAACTTCCGGTTTCGGCTGAAGTCGTGTTGAATCAGTCAGCAAGAGTGGAGTAGTGGGGCATTTAAAATAATATTTTTAAAAGTGTTTCTAATTCGTTTTAATGCAGGGGTGTCCCATCATGTGCCTTGGAGGGCTAAGACCCTGCAGGCTTCACTTCTAACCAGAGTCTTCAACAACAGATTTCACTGAATTTCTTCCCACTGATTGCTGATAAGTGAAAACACCTGCTGAAGAGACTGGGTAAAACAGAAAACCTGCAGGGACTTGGCTCTCCATGGCACATGATTGGACATCCCTGTTTTAATGTATAGTCCACATACGTGTTTCACAGTCAAGTGGCAGATAATTTCAGCACTTGTAGTTTTTGTATTTTTGAATGTTTTTTTGTAGTTCTGGTACTTGCTGCTGTTCGTGGGGTGAGGCCCCTCACAAGCACTGTTAAATCTGTGGCTTCAACAGCAATGAGTAGATCATGCACCGAAAACTAAAGGATTGTTGGTGTGATCAGTGGTACAGACGCAACAGCACCAGGTATGTTTTCACTTGTATGAATGTCACACATCTGACATTTATATGTCACCAGATGCAAGGCAGCATGAAGTAAAATAATAAAAAAAAGTAACAGTTTGCTTCCTAAGGCTTAACAATTTAAAAGATATCAAATAGGTGTTTTTTTTTTTTTGCATTCGTTGCACTGCATTGGAACGATATGGACAGCAGCTTCAGCATGCATTAATTTTTAAATTATCAGAAAATATACATCAATAAAATGTTGAACAATTGCCAGAAAATGTCTGTACATGTTAAGTTAAAGAATTAGCACTCAAGGCATGACAGCAGCATGAGCATTTTAATTTCTGGGTAAAACAGACAACTGCAGTTGTCTGTTTTACCTCGACATTAAACCACCCAAGTACAGTGTTGTACTTTATTGCGGTGAAAACATTGATATATCTCTGAGATTTTCTTTGTTTACACCGTTAGCATTTTAGCAGCGGAGCTAACTAACAGAGCTACTGTCTGCCAGGCCACTTTTTAAGGTCATCTTCTCATCCCTCCATAGTCGTGGGAAGTGGTATGATTACATTACTCTTTTTGAGGTGCAAAAAGGTCACGTTTCCGCATTTCTGATCCCAAAGTCATTGTTTTTTAACAAGGAAAAGTGTCCTGTTTCAGTGACAACCCCACTTTCTAAACTAGTACCGGAAGTTGTGCCTATAATTCACACAAGGCATCATGGGGGCTAGGAATAAGGTGGATAGAAAATTTCAGATCATAAAAAGTGACTCACCTCTACATTATAGATATCAGACAAAATGAAGCTTCTCTCCAGTCCTCCACCTCCATTATTCTCATTTTACTTTTTTTTTTTTTTAAAGTACAGATTGTCAGAAAAATATGCTGTGGGCTATCTGCTGCCATTATAAATGTGCTTTAGACAATTTTATTGTGTTTCACAATAAAGGCATATAAAGAAATTAACATTTTCTGATCACTGAGGCACTATAATAATTTCAGAAAGTGCTGAATTTGCAGTGAGGTATGTGGGTGAGAAATTTTACACTAACCCACAGGATTCTGTACGGTCATGACAGGCAAAACCCGTGTTTATCTTGTTCTATTTTCAAGGCTACCAAAGAGGAATTTAAACATAATTTCTAATTTTTAGGGATACTTAAGACCTCAATTTTCAATAGTCAAATTTAAGCCCACAGCCTGAAATTTAAGCCTGTAGCCTTCAGGGCCTACAGAGACCCTGATGACTGATATGTACATTTTTACAGTGACCTGTATTGGTTGCAAAAATAATTGAAACGATCATATGTGCAAAGTAGATCCTAACATTTTCACAACTCAAACCCTAACAATTACCTTAAAATGTGTATTTTGTACATAAAGGAAGTTAATAGCAAAACTAGAAGTGACGTTCAAACATGGAAATAAAAGGAAACATTGAAGTGAGAAAAAGGGCAATACTGTGATGCACAACAAAACTGCTATGATAATTTTAAAAAATCAAATAGTAAAGTTTGAAACAAAGCCCTCTTTATGAAAATGTAAACTTTGTATCCACACATTGAATTTACAATCAAATTTTAACTTGAGAATACACACTGTCTTCAGTCTTCAGTTCTTTTGCTTTTCTTCCTCTTGTCCCTTTTCTTCCAGAGAAATTTAAGGCCGCATAGTTCACATCATATCCATCCTCATTCTGGGCAGGAAAAAAAAATATCTATTATGCTGATTCTGATGTAAATCATGTTGATAAAATACAAGGCATTACAATTACTTACAGACATTCCTGGTAGATGAGTGAAGTTGTCATTTCGTGTTTGTGCAGAGGTGCTTCCATCCCTAATAAAACACAAATAAGAATTTTAAATGAAAAGTCGTTATTTATTTTGGCAAATTGCAGTGTAAAGAAATGTACAGCGGGGAAAATAAGTATTGAACATCAACATTTTTCTCATTAAACATATTTCTGATGTAACCATTGACCTGAGATTTTCACCAGATATCAGTAACAACCCAGCACTCAACAGCCACGGTATACATCTGGACAGTTTGTGGCCCAGCAAGAATTAAACCTGATTGCCAGATACATCGTTACAGACTGAAGATGTGATAATAGTCACTTTCCATCAGACGGCTGAGAAAATGATCCACTGAAGTTAAAACACATTTACTTGCTACTGGATAAAGATTATTCAAAAATAAATTTTGATCTCCAAAAGGAATTTGAGGGACTGGATCATGTCTCTGTCACAGCAGACATTTGGACTGTGGATAATGGACATTTTCTTTGGATCACTGCACACTGAATTAAATCCATATCATAAAGGTAAGATAAACCTGGACAGCTTTATGCAGTTTCCAACTCTCACTCCAAAATGAGGCAATTACAGGCAATATCATGTTGATTTTCTTCAGATTTTTCCCACAGTAAGAGCTCTCAAGGCAGGATAAAGTTGACTGTGCATGTTCTAAAAGCTCTGTCTGAAACAGTCTGTTTTCAGCCCGACATTAATAAGCCCATAATGTTATCCATTAATTAAATTACCTTGCTATGTGTGCAAGATGATTTAAGTATGCATTTAAAAGTAACAAAAGTTCCTTTTCTAAGTAATTAGTTACTTTAATCATGCAGTAATTGATAAAGTAACCCAGTTACTTTTGAAAAGAAATAACTAGTAACTGTAATTAGTTGCTATTTTTCAGTAACTTACCCAACACTGGTTGTGGCATCTAAAAAGGTTGATTCTGGTTTCATCTGACCAGAGTTTATCCTCCCAGTATTATACTGGCTTGGCCAAATGTTGTACAGCAAACTTTAAGCAAGCTTCAACATGCTTTTTCTTCAGCAATGGAGTCTTGCAAGGTGAGCGGGCATAGAGCCCATGTTGGTTGAATGCATTACTTATTGTCTTCTTTGAAACATCAGTACCTGCTAACTGCAGTTCTTTCTGGAGCTCACCATGAGTGAGAGTCTTTGGCTCTTTGCTAACTCTTCTGATAATTCTTTTGGCTCCTCTTGTCAGAAATTGTGCAAGGGGCTCCTGGTTGTGGCCGGATTATGGTGAAATGATGTTCTTTCCACTTCTGAATGATGGCTCCAACAGTGCTCACTGGAACATTCAGCAGTTTAGAATTGTACCTGTAACCAATGCCATCATTACCTCCGCCAGGCCGAAAAGACCAGGAGGAGGTTATGTTTTTGCCAGGGTTTGTGTGTTTGTCTGTTTGTCTGTCTGTCTGTCTGTTTGTCTGTTGGTTAGCAACATAACTCAAAAAGTCTTGGACGGATTTGCATGAAACTTTCAGGCGTTGTTGGAAATGGTACAAGGAAGAAGTGATTAAATTTTGGGGGTGATCCGGTTCACCGTCTAGATACAGGAATTTTTTTAAAGCATTTTTCAACACTGTGACATAGGGCCATTTTCAACATGTGCGCAGGCGCAATGGAGGGCGCTGGTCGTCGTGTCTGCAACACAAACGCTGCGTTCTTCAACGTTTTAGGCACAAAAGCACGTGGAAAACACTGCTGGCCTGGGCCCGCCAGCGTGCTTGTGTTTGCGCGCAACTGCAAAACCGCACACGGGCAGCTGTCCGCCGACGGATTCTTTGGCAGAAATTCCCCGGCCAGCCATAGGCGCTGCGCATTTGGCAGAAATTCCCCGGCCAGCCATACGCGCTGCGCAATAACGAGCTCTCTGCCGGCGAAGCTTCTAAATTCTCGTTTGCCGCGGAGCGAAACCCCAAAATAATATAATATAAAACCCACGGCAACCTGTCTACCCAATTTGCATCCGTCAGTGGAGGAGATGGACACAACAGCAACACTTCAGTTTATTACCTCCGCCAAGGAGGCAATGCTTTTACTACTGAACCACTAATCCTATCACTATCAGATTGATTGTCATTGATTAATTGTGTGTTTATTGCACTGTCCCTGTCAAATAAACAAATAATCATTGTGAATCCAATTGCTAGTCATATGTTTACATGCTCAAGGAATCTGAAAACGTACACACAAACACTGTATGGGGGGAATTGTGGCGCTTGGCGGAGGTCTGCGCTCTCCGAGTGCTTTTCTAGTTATGTTTTGAGATGAGATGATGAGAGATGAGATTCAACTTTATTGTCATTACACATGTATGAATACAAGGTAACGAAACGTGACTTGGCATTTGGGCACGCTCTGCAGAGCGCATCCAAGGCCGGGGCAGCCGCTAGGCGCCAGTCATAGCCGCTAGCATGCAACAATAAGGTTGTGAAGGCTAGAGAGGAGCTCTTTGCTTCTACCCATCATGAGTTCTTTGTGGTGTTACAATCTGATATTCACAGACCTATTTAAAGGCTATCAGTCAGGACTTACCCAGCTGAAATTAATTTACACTGATGGGGGATGGGATGGCTTCCTAAATTCTGATGGATTTCAGCTGGTTTCTTGCATTCTATGCCTTTTTGCACCTCTTTTTCTTCATGTGCTCAATACTTATTCCTTGTGTCATTCCCCTTTATTAAATATAACTTGTTTTATTAATGCAGTTGCTTTGATTTCTTTGTATGTATGGATTACTTGGGCTGTTACTGCTATCTGGTGAAAATCTCAGGTCAATGGCTCCATCAGAAATATATTTAATGAGAAGAATGTTGACGTGTTCAATACTTGTTTTCCCCGCTGTATATGCAAGAGATCCTCCGGACCTGTAGTTCCACTTTCACCCCTTTCCAAAACTAAGTTTTAGTGAATCATTTTATAACTGTACTACAGAGGTGTCAAATTCAATCTTACTGAGAACACAAGATAAATAAATAAAGCCAAGGTCCAGGCATTCATTAATATTTTTTTTTTTTTTTAATGTGAATACGTTTAGATTCATACTAAATAAGATATACCATACATGTAGTTTTTAGATGTACATTAAGTTGCATAAAATGTAAACTAAGTGTGGCGGGATCTACGAGGGTAAGGAACATTAAATAATTTGGATACCCCGAAAGAGCATAATGTGAACAACCTGTAGAAATAATTATGTGCAACTTCCGCTTTTGGCCAGAAGTCGTGTTAAGTTAGTCAGCAATAGTGGAGTAGTGGGGCATTTAAAATAGCATGTTTTTTCTTTTAATTTCAAATTTGTTTTAATGTATAGTCCACATACTGTTTGTGTTTTGCAGTCAAGTGGCAGCTAATTTCCACGCTTGTCGTTTTGAATGTTTTTGCGTAGTTCTGGTACTTGTTGCTGCTGCTCATGGTTGAGCCATAGATGGATAAATGGAGGCTCCTGACAAACAAGCGCAGCTAAATCTCTGGCTTCAACAGCAATGCGTAGATCATGCACCGAAAATTAAAAAAGGACTGTTCGTTTGTATTGATCAGTGGTGCAGACACAGGACAGACATGAGAGCACCAGGTACGTTTTCACTTGTATGAATGTCACAGATTGTACAGATATTTTATTTCATGCCAGGCTGCATGAAGTTAATTAATTAATTAATTAATTATCAGTCCGCTTCCTAAGGCTTAATGATTAAGGAAAGATATCAATTTTTTTTTTGTTGTACTCATTCCACTGCTCAATTTTGCAGTGCTATGATGTGGACTTGATATTAGCTGCTTCAGCATGCATTGATTAATTTCTAAACGATCACAAAATATAGATCAATAAAAGTACATGTTAAGTTGAATAGCAAACATTCACGGCATGACAGCAGCATGAGCATTTTAATGTGATGGTAAAATGGACAGCTACCACGACATCCAAACAGTGTCATGGTTCTTTGTGGCTCTGACTCGATTCTACGTCTGCTGTAAGGTAAATTGGTCACACCTGCAGCACAACAGGTGTGACCAATCACAGGTGAGCAAGTGAGGGAAAAAATCCCTCCTGCCACATACACAATTCACATTTTTAGCAGAACAGGTTGCCCTTATACATTTCAAAAAACAACTACGGTTTTTGTTGTCAGTATTTTCTGATTTTTCAAAATACTAATTATCAAATGCTATATGACTTGATATAAGAGAGTTATCCTGCCATAATTCCCTAGTAAAACAAAAATCCATGCCCATGCTTTAACCTTTATTTTTTTATTTCGAAATCTTCTGTAAATCAATATTTATTGTATGTTTACTTTTTTTTGGGGGGGGGGTATTGTGCTATCTAGAAAAGAAGACAATATGAGGGTGAAGGTGTATTCCCTCTATCATTAGTTTTTACAGGTATATTGAAACGAAGTGTGAGTCACATTAAATTTACCATCAGATTTTATCAGCAGGCTGGATAAAATGTACATCTTGCCCCCAGGTCTTGATAGCGATACATTTACAGCAGATTTAAGAGCTGACTTTTTAGCAAACATTACTTCTGTACAAATAATAAAACAATATTTTATTTGTGCTCTGCAGCATGACACATCATAGAGTATATTTTAATGGTAAAAGGACTTATGGACAGAGGACTTATCCAGGACTTTGTGGACTGGTGCCATCGGAACTGCCTCCAGATCAACGCGAGGAAAACTAAGGAGCTGGTGGTGGACTGCCGCAGGCAAGGACAACCCCTCACAGCACCAGTAAACATCCAGGGAACAGACATTGAGATGGTGACATCCTACAAGTACCTGGGTGTTCATCTGAACAATAAACTATACTGGTCACACAATACCGACGCACTCTACAAGAAGGGACAGCGCAGGCTGTTCCTACTGAGGAGACTCAGGTCTTTTGGTGCACAAGGGGTGCTGCTGAAGACATTCTACGACACGGTGGTGGCATCAGCCATCACTTTTGGAGTGGTCTGCTGGGGCAGTGGCATTACAGCAGCAGATCGCAAGAGACTAAACAAACTGATCAAGAAAGCTAGCTCTGTCCTGGGCAACGCCTTGACCCAGTGGAGGAGATAGGAGAGAGAAGGATGGTGGCTAAACTGTCATCTCTGCTGGAGTCCGAGTCCCACCCTATGCAGGACATATTGAACGCTCTGAGGAGCTCATTTAGCAGTAGACTACATCATCCTAGGTGCACAACCGAGAGGTTTCGCAGGTCGTTCCTACCTACAGCTGTCAGACTGTAAAACCTAAGCAGGGCTGCTCGCAGAGATAGCAAAAAAAAAAGTGACGACCTAATAGTATTGAATGCAAAAGACGCAACAGACTTACACAGATGGTCCCCTCCAGTATACAACTAGGACAATATCAGTCGATACGGAGGGTGACAATATATATGGGTACATATTCATACTATGTAGGATAACTTAGTAGACGGTTATGCTGTTTATTCCATCTTGCTACAATGCTCCGCACTTTTTATATATATTTATGTGTACGTATGTATAGCCACTGCTCTTATTTATATTTTCCGTATCTTCTTAATTATTGCTCTGAGTGTTGCTATCCCTGTGCTGTTGCAATCCTGGAATTTCCCCATTGTGGGACTAATAAAGGCTTATCTTATCTTAAAAGGTTAATATGTTTGTCAGAAAATTGTACATATGTGCATACATATTATCATTTTATATAATTCAATGAAGTGTATATGTAACTATTTGCTGAAAAATACTAAAACTGTCTGTGTGCTAGTGGTTCTGTACATGATGCATGAAGACTAAATTGTTTTTTATATTTTTAATTATGTTGAAATTCCAGTTCTCCTTTCATGGTAGATTTATCTTAAAAAACACATGCATGCACCTGCCTTAGACTGTTACTCCTTAGAGCACAGGACGCACCCTGATAACATGGAACTGTTCCTCCCTAGAGCACAGGAAGCACTCTGATAAAATGAAACTCTTCTCCTTTCTTCAGTGTCAGCATGTTTTATCTATCTGACCATGCAACTGCTGTTTTATCTGTTTGACCATGCAACTATTGTGTTTAAAATGTCTGAACTATGAGGATTACCTCCAGTACCTACTTCCTGTAACCAGAGGTTCGTACTCATTGTGCAAGTAAAACTCTTAAAGGAATATTCCTGTGTCTCGAATCTTTATTGAGGTAACGAACTAATATACGATCACTTTTTTGAGTTTCCAGATTCCTGACAATGTTAAAGTAATCACATGGTTGCATCCCTGTCTTAAAGCATTGTTCTTGAATTTTATGTGTTGGCTTTTGTTCTGTGTAAATTTGAAAGTGCATGCCCACATACAGATATTTTTTAAACCAATCTGGACCTGCATTCCCAACTCCTGCTGATATTATATGAGGTCAGTGTTCATTCTGCGTGCACACTTGAGTGCACACATACGGATTTTTTCCACAATAAATACTTACTTTTTATATTCCCACACTCTTGGATTTCGGTAACAGATTAAGATGATATTTACAATCACAGAAATGACCAAGCAGGTAATTGCTACCACAAGCACATACAATTCTGAACGTGCAGAGGGTTCTAGAAAATCAAAAGAAAGAAAAAGAGGAAAAAAATTAGCTGAAAGAGCTGGAAAAAATTTAAGTGCAATGCTGTATTTTTAAAGACGTACCAATTTCCAGTTTAGTTCCTTTTCCAAATAAAATCTCCTCACATGTGACCACAGCGCAATAGTAAGTTCCAGCATCTGAAGAGCTTATGTTCTTAGACAAGTGATGAACACAACTCTTCTGAATGTCTGTTCTCTTTCCACATTCATTACTTCTATTTCCATCAGTGTAGATGATGTCTGGATAAGATCGATGTGATCCAGCTTTAAACCAGAACACACTGAAATCTCTCTTGCATGTTCTGTTGTCAGACTCAGAGAGGACTGTACACTGGAAAGTTACTGAGTCTCCTGGATACACTGGACCAGACGCTGTTGACTGCTGAACAACATTTATCTCTGATGTCCTCTGACTGCCTTGTGAACAAAAAAAAAGACACAGCTACATAAAATTTAGAGAACTGAAGAGAATGATTTGATTTGAGTTTAAAGTAAACCTAAGCCACTAAAGAATATCTGATGATTACCTTTTATTATCAAGTATGTCCCGCTCCAAAGGCTCTGGCTGATGACGGTTAAGTCCATGACTGCACAGTGATACATTCCTTCATCTTCTTGAGTTGTCTTTGAAATGGTCAGACTGGCAATCTTCTTGCTATTTACTAAGAGTCTTGAGTTAGAAAATTGTGGTCCATACACTTGTGTTGTATATCTGGTCACAGTTGCAATTAATTTCAAGGTTTCCCCAACACTCTGCTTATACCAGTGAACCAGTTGACTACTCAGTTGTTCCTCTGGCAAAGCACATGTCAAGGTTACAGGTTCACCAACAGAAACTGTAGTCACAGGAACCAGCGTATCTGCTTTAACTTCAAAAAATACAACACAATAAATATTTACTCAGCAAAAATAAGTAATACAACAAAAAATTATCCTAAACATTGCATATCTGTTTGGCTTACTGATTTTTTAAATGATATCAAGTTTGGTTAAATTTTAGTAAAGAAACTTACCTTGAAAGTGTTCACTGTTGCATAGGAGAAGCAGAGTAACCCACAACAGCTTCATTTTGACACTGCCTTTTTTGACATTCTTTGATGAGATTTTTGTGACTGAAGGTGTGCTAATCCAAACTATGATCTGATTGGTCACCACAAAGAGCTGCATGTATACGCAACCAGTGTGCATTTCCTGTCACTTATGGTTTCTTTACTTAGATGGAGATCATTTTTCTTGAATAAAGGAATATAGCTATAGCAATATTTTTTATTAATGATCCCAGGCTTATTTGAAAGACCATGTAAATTAACTTATTTTAGTCATGACAACTTTGAAAAACATAGTCATCGATCAAATCAGACATGAAAATGTGGATGAAATACATGTATATTAAAAAATAAAAAAGATTAGCCCAGTCCTAACAGGCACAACAGTGTTAGCTCAGTAGAGCCACTGGGTCCTGTGCCTAAACGAGTTGCTACATACAGTGCTGGTATTTTGGCCGTACATAGCAGCAAGCAGAGAGCAGGAGCTGTTAAATGTTCCATATTTAAAATCCATTTTTAGTCAAAGTTCTTTCTATCTGCATGTTCTTCTTGTTCCTATGCTCACCTGTATTATGTATTTGTTCAATGTTCATCTACTGTTTGTCATGGACGGGGTTGTTTTCAACCCCATCCATGATTTGTGGCTGTAGGGCTTTGATTGTGCGTATTATTTTCAGCTGGCAGATTATTTGAGCCTGGTGCTCTGCCAGTCCTATGGCCACGCCTCCTCCTCTCACCAGACATTCACCGGCTGTATTTTATCACCACATGCGCACATACATATGCACACTCACACATGCACATACACACACATTGCCAATCAGTCATAAGATAAGATAAGATAAGCCTTTATTAGTCCCACAACGGGGAAATTCCAGGATTGCAACAGCACAGGGATAGCAACACTCAGAGCAACAATCAGAAGGCAAGAAAAAAAAACAAGCAAGCAAGAGCAGCTAATATACATATGTACATATTACTATAAAATATATATATATACACACAGACACACAGTGCAGAGCATTGTAGCTGGATGGAATAAATATATGAATATATGAACACAGTGCAGAGCATTGTAGCTAGATGGAATAAATATGTAAATATATAAACACCCACAGTACAGAGCATTGCAGCTAGGTGGAATAAATATGCAAGTATATAAACACACACAGTGCGGAGCAATGTAGCTAGATGGAATAATATGTAGATATGTAAAAACACAGTGCGGAGCATTGTAGCTAGATGGAATAAATATATAGATATATAAATATAAACACACCCAGTGCTGAGCATTGTAGCTAGATGGAATAAATATGTAAATATGTAGATCAAATATGATACAAATATGTAGATCATGCACTTGATCGCCACACTGCTGTGTCCACTTGCCTTCATTAGTGAGTTGTGTACTTATGGGAGGCAGTGTGATCAGTCAGTGTGGCAGCTTAGTCAACTCAAGACTTCCTGGCTTGTGGACTGTTGGCTTTTTCCCTTGGACTGAACCGTGATGTTACCCCAGAGCCTTTCCGCTCCAACGTGTATGTATGTCCTTTTATTATTGCCTTTCTCTCCGCTCCTGTGCTGTCTGGAGCGCGCTTGGCTTTTCTTCCCCACCAACAAAGCTAGTAGCCATTTGTATCACCATCTGTCAGTGACTGTTATATGGACATTTTGTATATTTTCCCTTTTGTTAAAATGGTAAATGGTAAATGGCATTCACTTATATAGCGCTTTTATTCTCATCTCTCGATGACCAAAGCGCTTTACAGATCCTGCTATCCACCCATTCACACATACATTCACACACTGATGGCGGCATAATGTGTTAATAAACACATTACATGACTGCACATTGGGCTCGTATCCATTCATATGTTTGCTACGTCATTACGCAGTGGACATGACACTGTTATTATTGGAGCTCTTATTTGTGTGGTACCTGATGGCGGCCCCTGTTTCCGGTTCCGCCATCTCCGGTGGTATAAGAGGGGCTGTTGGTAGAGGGGGGGTCTCCTCTGCTTTTCCTCTGCCAAGTAGCTGCATATGCGGTAAGATGTACAGAGCCCAGCTGGTTTAATAAAGCAGTGTTCAGCTCCACTCCTGGCCTCATCCTTGTCTATGAGTTATGACATAACATGAGGTAAACTCATGGACGCGTGTGGAACACTAATTCGTCCATTCCTTGAGCTCCCGAGGGAGCCGTCTGTGCCGTGGCCTCGTTGGTATGAGGCTTTCCAGACGTACATGGTTGCGTTGGACCTGGAAAGAATGGAGAAGCTGTGAGCTCGTACATTATTAGTATACAACCTGGGAATGGAGAGACAAATAATTTTTGGCACGCCTGGAGATGCGGACACATATGAAGAAGTGGTTGAGTTAATGCCTGCCAGTTCAGGTCGCCGGACAATGCCATCGTTAGGCGGATTAAGTTCAGACAGTGGTGCCAACAGGTGGGCGAACCGATCCAGCGGTTCGTGTCTGACTTAAGGCAGTTAGCCAAAGAGTGCCGGTTCAGGCCGTTGGAAGAAGTAATGGTATGCAACCAGTTTGCGGAACACACCACCTGTGCTGCAGTCTGCTTCAAGCTGCTCATGTTCCCGGGAGAGTTGACGCTGACTAGGGCTTTCGAGTTGGCGCTACAGCTGGAAGCGGCAGATAAGCTAACTCGGGAGCTAAGCGAGCACCTTTCGCCGGGAGGTTCAAGATCCCCCATGGCCGCACAGGTAGTGGACCCGGACAGCGATGGGAGCGTCGTGGATGACATGGAAGAGGCCAACACTGAATGGGTGAGGTCTTCCCCAGAGAAGCCCAGGTGTATGGGTTGTGGGTCCACGAAGCACTGCCACAAGGCCAGAGAGTGTGCAGTAAGGGGGAAGCGCTGTGGAAATTGCGGCCGTCTCCATCATTTTCCGAGGATGTGCCAGTCAGCTGGACAAGAGAGCCCACGCAAGACTTCAATTTTTCCCGCTTCAACGGTGGTACACATGGTTCCGATTAGCACACGCGCTGTATGGTAATTTTAGATGGAGTTCCGGTGTCAATGTTCGTCGACACAGGAGTGGAGAGCTCTGTGCTGAACTGGGCTACAGTCAGACAGTGTTTTCCCAATTACAGGATTGGAAGTTTCTCAGCGCCACTTTGCGGCTAAGGAGGAGGACAGTTGGCCACGGTGGGTACCATCACGTTGACGGCTCGGTACAAGTTGGCGATGATGGCCGCCGTAGAGTTCATCATGACGGCCTACAGCTCTAACATCATGGGCTGCAACTTATTTTATGGCCTTGAATTCTCCATCAGAAGCAGCGCTGGGGAAGAGTGGTCAGGTGGCGGACTGTGGGACCAACCGGTTCCGAGGGTCCAGGACGATGCAGTGTGGGATGAACTGTTGCTGGGCACTCCAGAAAGTGGACAGGCTGTGTCACCCTCAGGGTCGCTGCAAGAGGGCCCCGGTGCCAGTGTCCGAGCTGCCCTGGATATGGGCGGCAGAGGGGAGGACCTGCGGCGACAAGCAGGACCCAAACGATGGTCTCAGATGTTCCTGGAGCATGGCCATGGAAGACTGGTGAACATGGGACCACAGGGGCGGGGTCAGCAGCGCAGCTACAAGCAGTTGGTGCAGGACCGAGTGGCACTGGAAGAGCGAGTGCCAGGCAGAAACACCGCAGGCCGTGCAAGGCCCCACTTGGAGTCGCAGACTGGGTTCGGGCTTGGGCAGAGGCGAGGTCCAGGCGGGTGAGACAGAAGCGGGATATGGAACGGTACCAGGGTCGGCTGCAGGTGATGTGTGAGCGGCACGATCGATATCTTTTGCTGTCGGATGGCTCGTGGTGCCATCCCAATGAATTACGGCATGTCCCGAAGAAGACGGGTGAGCACGATCCCAGACGGTTGGAGGGCTCAGAGGTGCGGAGGAGAAGACGCTCTTGGGGGGGGGGGGGGGCGACCAGCTGTGGTACGGAAAATGAACTGCCGCCAGGGGTGGACTGATGGTGAAGGTTCATGGGGGGGGGCGGGGGTAATGGGTAATCCTCACTGAGTCATGGGCATGCATCATGTGTTCAATTTTGTTTTGTGTTAATAGTTTTGGGGATTATTTTCACAGGGTATTTGATATAGGAGACACAGCAGTACTTTTCTTTTATGGACTTTAATAGCTTAGCCGGCAGAATAATCCGCCTCACCTCTGGTTTAATAAAGCAGTGTTCAGCTCCACTCCTGGCCTCTTCCTTGTCTACGAGTTATGACATAACAACCTGAAGCATAGCAACAGCCTACGCAATAACCAACGCACACAGAGGACCCAAACCGGTCTACTGAGCTGACCTGGTTGTGCCTGTTCTTTATTTTTTAATATAGAATTTATTTTTGATTAGACACAGCAAGGTAACTTTGTAGGACGGACCTTAGTTGATGCAATCACAGAGAAATGTCAATATACTGATTTAACTCACTGTTCTTTATTATGCCTTCTTCTTCTTCTTCTTCTTCTCTTTTGGCTGCTCCCTTTAGGAGTCACCACCAGAGGCGTTGGACGAGGGGAGTTAAATGGGTAGGTGTGATGATGTCGCCGTAGGTGACATCATCACGTGGTAAACTGGCCGTGGTGCCACATGGTGCCACCCTTCTGTATATATTTCAGTTATGTGTTGAATAAAGGAGAGTGTGGCGTAACATTATGTAGCTCACATATTCCTTGGCAGAGACCCAGACATGAGGGAACTTGGAGCTCGCAGTGTGTATTGACATCATGCCTCATACGGACATTGAGTCTGGACCCCCTGCAGACTAGAGACGAGGGGAGAAGATCTGAGAGTGGACCAGAAGAGACTGTCTGACTCTTAGGTTCAGACAGAGAAGCCGAGAGGACAATAGGAGGATTAGATATGAATGGAATTCTGTGTTTGATGTGAATGTGATTTGTGTCTGGTGTAACAGTATAAAGGTATGTGGTTTCCCCCAGCTCACCCTCTTCATTCCCTGACTGAGAGAGGAGCTGTAGGCTCGAGATGGAATAAACCAATACTGAAAAATCATTCAGTCTCTTCATTTCGAGTTTCCTACAAGAGTACAGTTTATGCCCCTTATCTGCACCTCATTTCCAGACATAACAATGGGGACAAAGAGAAAAACGGGTCTTCTGGAGGAAATATGGTGTTTTTCCTGAAGACAGAAGTGTGCATGGTATCCCCACCACCGTTCTTCGCTCTGCCAGGTGAGCCGCCCATCCCTTGGTTCCATTGCCATGAGTTATTCTGTACTTTTATCGCTGCTACCGACTGAGACAATGCTAGCAATGACAGACTAAAGGAGGCATTAATCTACTGTCTCGGTAGGGAGGGACAGCGGACAGCACTCTCTATTGGCCCTGTGAGCACATACGAAGACTGTATTGCTGTGATGAACAAATTTTTCACCGACGCAGGCAGTCCCCTGATGCGAACAACTGAACTTTACCAGCACCGCCAGCATGAGGGCAGGTCAGACCACTAGGGGGTCTGAAGAAAAAAGCTTATATTAATCAAGATGAAACAACCAGAAGGGATATACAGAGACAAATAAAAAGACAAATTCAGGTGGACAAGTATAACCACAAAAATAAAATAGAGGCTATTCTGGAGTCTGGTAATCCCAGAAGTGCATGGCAGGGAATCAAATCTATGACAAATGTTCCCTAGCAGCAACAGTGCAGAAACTGCCCCAGTTATGTCCCCCTCCCCCTCGCCTCCACCCACTCTAAATTTTACTATTAATGAGTCAGATGTTTTTAATCTTCTTAGAACTTGTAACCCACGAAAAAGCCCAGGCCCCAACAACATCTGTGGGAGAGTTTTAAAACACTGTGCAGAACAATTGGCACCTGTTTTTACAGATATTTTTAAATCCTCATTTTAGAATCACAAAGTTCCCACCCTTTGGCAAACATCTACAATCATACCCTAACCCAAAATCTCCAGACCTACAGAGCCCAAAGACTTTCATCCAATCCCCCAAACCTCTGGTTATGAAGTGGTTTGAGTGTCTGGTAAAGAGGCAAATTGTATCTCAACCACAGCACTTTATGGACTCCATGCAGTTTGCCTATCAGACCTCTAGGGGGGGTTGATGATGCCGTCATAACATTACTTCATCTATTGCACACTCATCTTGCAAGACCTAAGGCACATGCTAAAATTCTCTTTATCATTTTTACTTCAGCTTTTAATACAATTCAACCCAATATTTTAGCAGACAGAGTAGCTACTCAGTTCTCCCTGGATGCTCACTTGATTCTTTGGATTTCTGACTTTTTATACTGTAGAACCCAGCAGGTCAAAGTTGGTGTCTCACTGTCAGACAAGAAGACCACCAGTATAGGTTTCCCATAAGGATGTGTTTTATCTCCTCTATTATTTATTTTATACACAAATTCCTGCATAAGCACCTTTCCAAAAAGGTACTTTATTAAATATGCAGACGATACAGCTCTGGTGAGTCTGCTGTATGATGGGGAGGAAGAGTGTAAATAACCCTATGTACATTTCTTCATTTGCTTATATTTTATTTTGGAGCTTATTACTTTTATGTACTATCAGTTACGGTTAGCTTCCTGTTTGATATTCGGTGCTTTTATTTTGAAGGAACTTCCGGTTATAACCGTTAGCGTGAGCAAACTAACGGCGGCAAAAGACGGGGAAGAAAAGGTTGTGACAAAATATAAAACGTATCTGTTATTAGCAGCCCCCTTGATAGAGGCACAAGGTATGTTTAATATGTAAATATGACAATTTGAATTTTTGTGTTAACATGTATGTATATTTTGTAGTATTTATTGTCAAGAGTTAAGGTTATTTTTAGCTAACAGTTGTAAGAGTATGGACTTTAGCTTATACGATGTTTTTCTGTGTGGTTCCCAGCTCTTACGGTGAATTTGAGGGTTTACTGCCATTAAACCTAAAAATCATCAGTAAAGTGTCATCCTTCATTCGGGGGGGTATGCTACAAAGAGCATGGACAAGTTTTGGACTCTTTTCTAAAGTGGTGTGAAAACTCAAATCTACATCTTAATACCTCCAAAACCAAAGAAATGATTGTTGATTTTAGAAAAGAACAAAATTCCCTCCAAACCGTTATTAACGGTAAGGAAATTCAAATGGTCTTGGAGTATAAGTATCTGGGCATCACACTGGACCACGTATTAAAATGGGAGATCTGGACTGATCTCATGAGTACCAGTGTTGGGCAAGTTACTTAAAAATAGTAACTAGTTACAGTTACTAGTTACTTCTTTTCAAAAGCAACTGAGTTACTTTTGAGTTACTACATGATTAAAGTAACTAGTTACTTGGAAAAGTAACTTTCATGTTACTTTTAAATGCATACTTAAATCATCTTGCACACACAACAAGATCAAAGGCCTCTTGTTCTCATCAGAAAAAAAAAAGAAGAAAACTGATGAGAAAAAAAGTCTCATCATACAGAGAAAAAATGTCTCAGATTTACCCAAACTATTGTAATCAGTAGAAAGTAAGAAATTTACTGGAAAAAAGCTGTGAATTCACAGAGAAAATTTTGGACCCCCTGGTGGACCGTTTTTGGCCCACGAGCCATATATTTGACACCCCTGGACCAGCCCATTAAAAATGCATATTTAGAGGACTGACTTCCATAAAATAGTTGCATATCACAACAGCATGTAAATTAATAAGATAAAATAAAACAGAAAGCACAGATAAATGAAAGTTCAGCTCTTACTGCAACAAATCAGTCACTTTTTCTCTGTGCGTAAGAAAACTTTAAATGCATTTAATATGGACATTAAATGCGAGCTTCTTGCTCAAAAAATACTCATGTTTAACCCCAGAGGTAGGAGCTGGTAGGGGCTACTTACTGCTCGGACAACAGGTGATCAGGGCTCGATATGAGAAGTCACCACCGCTACAGCATTTCTTCACCAGGTTGTGATGTGAACAGGGGCAGGACAGGAAACAGACCCACGGAGGAGACTGTGTGATGGCTGCGTCAGTTATGTAGGGTCAGTTTATATTTATTTGCTTATTTATGCCTTTGCCTTTGGAATGACAACCTCCAGTGGCTTGAGGCCGGTGGTGGCGGTGGGGATGGCAGTCCCGCCCGTAGCCACCGAAACTGTGTATTCATCCCCAGTTGGCAGCTGATGAGGAGGGTGTCTAGCAACTGCAAGTTGTATGATCATCTATTTGCGCTAAAATATCTATCCTTATTAATATTTAGCAGTAGGCTACATCATCCTAGGTGCATGACCGAGAGGTTTCGCAGGTCCTTCCTACCTACGGCTGTCAGACTTTATAACCAAAGCAGGGCTGCTCGCAGAGATCATAAAAAAATGTAACGACCTAACAGTATTGAATGAAAAAGATGCAACAAACTTGCACAATTTTGGTCCCCTCCATTATACAACTAGGATAATATCAATCGCTATGGAGGGTGACAGCTAGGCTGATTCAAATCCATAATACACTGTATGGGTACATATTCATGATATGTGTGGTAACTAAATAGACCGTCATGCTGGTTATTCCATCTAGCTACAATGCTCCGCACTGTGTAAATCTATTTATGTGTACATATGTATGTTCGCTGCTCTTATCTTCTAAATTATTGCTCTGAGTGTTGCTATCCCTGTGCTGTTGCAATCCTGGAATTTCCCCATTGTGGGACTAATAAAGGCTTATTTTATATTATCTTATATAACGAGTAACACGAGTAACGCATCTGATCAAATTTCAGTAACTGTAGCACATTACTGAATTTTTAAACAGTAATTTCGTTACACAGCACGTTACTGCAAAAGTAGTGGAGTTACAGTAACGCATTACAAAGTAACCCAGCAACCACTGCCATGGCCATCAGCCCCGTGGAAACACGTCCAATTGGACATATGCAGTGAACTGCATAGCGCTCCCCCACACCAACGCTTTCTATTAGTGGCCTGCGACCTCCACTCAAAATGGCCCAAAGTGTAGACCACCGGATCAGTCACCACCAAAGTGGTTACCAATTTTATCACCTCCCTTTTCGCCTGCTGTGGTGTGCCGGATGCAATCACAATGGACAACGGACCGCAATTCCCCTCAGTGGATTTCAAAGCCTTTGTGAAAGAAATGGGCATCAAGCTGTTGCAACATGCAAGGAAATAAAATATTGGGGTCACATCATCACAGATGATTTGAAAGATGATAGAGATATCTACAGTTAGTGCCGTAAATTGTATGCCCAAGGAAACATATTGTTAAGAAAGTTTAGGATGTGCTCTGTAAATGTTAAATCTTCTCTGTTCAGAGCTTACTGTACTCCACTGTAGGCTGCACATTTGTGGTGCAGTTACAGGACTGATAGTATGAGAAGGCTGATTGTGGCCAATAATGATGCACTTACAGTGGGGTAAAAAAGTATTTAGTCAGCCACCAATTGTGCAAGTTCTCCCACTTAAAAGATGAGCGATGTCTCCAATTTTCATCATAGGTATACCTCAACTATGAGAGACAAAATGAGAAGAAAAAAAAAAAATCCAGAAAATCACATTGAAGGATTTTTAATGAATTAATTAAGATAAGATAAGATAAGATAAGATAAGCCTTTATTAGTCCCACAACGGGGAAATTCCAGGATTGCAACAGCACAGGGATAGCAACACTCAGAGCAACAATCAGAAGGCAAGAAAAAAAAACAAGCAAGCAAGAGCAGCTAATAAACATATGTACGTATTACTATAAAATATATATATATACACACACACACAGACACACAGTGCAGAGCATTGTAGCTGGATGGAATAAATATATGAATATATGAACACACAGTGCAGAGCATTGTAGCTAGATGGAATAAATATGTAAATATATAAACACCCACAGTACGGAGCATTGCAGCTAGGTGGAATAAATATGCAAGTATATAAACACACACAGTGCGGAGCAATGTAGCTAGATGGAATAATATGTAGATATATAAATATATAAACACACCCAGTGCTGAGCATTGTAGCTAGATGGAATAAATATGCAAATATATAAACACACACAGTGCAGAGCATTGTTGCTAGATGGAATGAAACAGCATAACCGTCTACTTAGTTATCCTACATGGTATGATTATGTGCCCATACATATTCTCACCCTCCATAGCGACCGGTATGTTCCTAGTTGTATGCCGGAGGGGACCATTGTGTAAGTCTATTGCATCTTTTGCATTCAAAAAACTATTAGTTTGTTACGTCTTTTTGCTATCTCTGCGAGCAGCCCTGCTTAGGTTGTACAGTCTGACAGCCGTTGGTAGGAAGGACCTACGAAACCTCTCGGTTGTGCACCTGGGATGATGTAGTCTGCTGCTAAATGAGCTCCTCAGTGCATTCAGTATGTCCTGCATAGGGTGGAACTCGGACTCCAGCAGAGATGACAGTTTAGCCACCGTCCTTCTCTCTCCTATCTCCTCCATCGGATCAAGGCGCTGCCCCAGGACAGAGCTAGCTTTCTTAATCAGTTTGTTCAGTCTCTTCCTATCGGCTGCAGTAATGCCACTGCCCCAGCAGACCACTCCAAAAGTGATGGCTGATGCCACCACCGTGTCATAGAATGACTTCAGCAGCGCCCCTTGTACACCAAAAGACCTGAGTCTCCTCAGCAGGAACAGCCTGCGCTGTCCCTTCTTGTAGAGTGCATCAGTATTGTGTGACCAGTCTAGTTTATTGTTCAGATGAATACCCAGGTACTTATAGGATGTCACCATCTCGATGTCTGTTCCCTGTATATTTACTGGTACTGTGAGGGGCTGCCCATGCCTGCGGCAGTCCACCACCAGCTCCTTAGTTTTCCTCGCGTTGATCTGGAGGCAGTTCCGATGGCACCAGTCCACGAAGTCCTGGATAAGCCCTCTGTACTCAGCTTCATCTCCATTGGAGATGAGGCCAACGATCGCAGAGTCATCAGAGAACTTCTGTAGATGGCAGTGTGTTGTGTTGTGTGAGAAGTCCGCAGTATAAAGAGTGAACAGGAAGGGAGCCAGCACCGTTCCCTGGGGGGCCCCCGTGCTACTGATGATCGTGTCGGACACACAGTCCCGGGTTCTCACAAACTGAGGCCGGTTCGTGAGGTAGTCCAGGATCCATGATGACAGGTGCTGGTCCACCCCTGCGCGCAGCAGCTTGTCCTTCAGGATCATCGGTTGGATGGTGTTGAAAGCACTGGAGAAGTCAAAGAACATGATCCTCACCATATTCCCGGGCTTCTCCAGGTGGGACAGAGAACGGTGAAGGAGGAAGATCACCGCATCCTCCACCCCAATGCCATGCTGGTAGGCGAACTGGAGTGGATCCATCGCTGGTTCCACCAGGGGGCGGAGGTGAGCAAGGAGCAGTCTCTCCAGGGTCTTCATCAAGTGGGACGTCAAGGCCACCGGTCTGTAGCTGTTCAGGTCTTTGGGGTGGGAAGTTTTTGGTACAGGTACCACACAAGATGTTTTCCACAGCTGTGGTACCCTCCCCAGTTTCAGGCTCATGTTGAAGATATACGTCACAATCCCACACAGCTGGTCTGCACAGGACTTGAGGAGCTTTGCGCTGATGCCGTCCGGTCCCGGCGCCTTCCTCGCCTTGATCTTCCTCAGCTCCGTCCTCACCTGGGTCCTGGTCAGGGTCAGGATGGGGGGCTGTGTGTTGGGAGTGGGGGGGTGTTGGTGGAGTGGGGAGTGGGCAGCAGGACTTGATTTCTTTAGAGGCAGCAGTGGTTGTTGTGCAGTCAGGGGGGAGGGCGGTTGGTCAAATCTATTGAAAAACAGATTCAGGTTGTTCGCCCACTCCCTGCCCCCTGTGGCCTGGGGGGAGGTATTCTGGAGCCCCGAGATGGTTTTGAGGTTTCTCCAGACCCCTCAGTAAAATAAGTATTTGGTCAATAACAATAGGTCATCTCAATACTTTGTTATATACCCTTTGTTGGCAATGACAGAGGTCAAACGTTTTCTGTAAGTTTTCACAAGGTTTTCACACACTGTTGCTGGTATTTTGGCCCATTCCTCCATGCAGATCTCCTCTAGAGCAGTGATGTTTTGGGGCTGTCGCTGGGCAACACAGACTTTCAACTCCCTCCAAAGATTTTCTATGGGGTTGAGATCTGGAGACTGGCTAGGCCACTCCAGGACCTTGAAATGCTTCTTACAAAGTCACTCCTTCATTGCCCGGGCGGTGTGTTTGGCATCATTGTCATGCTGAAAGACCCAGCCACGTTTCATCTTCAATGCCCTTGCTGGTGGAAGGAGGTTTTCACTCAAAATCTCACGATACATGGCCCCATTCATTCTTTTCTTTACACGAATCAGTCGTCCTGGTCCCTTTGCAGAAAAACAGCCCCAAAGTATGATGTTCCCACCCACATGCTTCACAGTAGGTATGGTGTTCTTTCTCCTCCAAACACGACAAGTTGAGTTTTTACCAAAAAGTTCTATTTTGTTTTCATCTGACCATATGACATTCTCCCAATCCTCTTCTGGATCATCCAAATGCTCTCTAGCAAACTTCAGATGGGCCTGGACATGTACTGGCTTAAGCAGTGGGACACGTCTGGCACTGCAGGATTTGAGTCCCTGGCGGCGTAGTGTGTTTCTGATGTAGCCTTTGTTACTTTGGTCCCAGCTCTCTGCAGGTCATTCACTAGGTCCCCCCGTGTGGTTCTGGGATTTTTGCTCACCGTTCTCGTGATCATTTTGACCCCACGGGATGAGATCGTGCGTGGAGCCCCAGATTGAGGGAGATTATCATTGGTCTTGTATGTCTTCCATTTTCTAATAATTGCTCCCGTACTTGATTTCTTCACACCAAGCTGCTTACTTATTGCAGATTCAGTCTTCCCAGCCTGGTGCAGGTCTACAGTTTTGTTTCTGGTGTCCTTTGACAGCTCTTTGGTCTTTGCCATAGTGGAGTTTGGAGTCTGACTGTTTGAGATTGTGGACAGGTGTCTTTTATACTGATAACGACTTCAAACAGATGCCATTAATACAGGTAATGAGTGGAGGACAGAGGAGCCTCTTAAAGAAGAAGTTACAGGTCTGTGAGAGCCAGAAATCTTGCTTGTTTGTAGGTGACCAAATACTTATTTTACTGAGGATTTTACCAATTAATTCATTAAAAATCCTTCAATGTGATTTTCTGGATTTTTTTTTTTTCTTATTTTGTCTCTCATAGTTGAGGTATACCTATGATGAAAATTGGAGACCTCTCTCATCTTTTAAGTGGGAGAACTTGCACAATTGGTGGCTGACTAAATACTTTTTTGCCCCACTGTAGGTTGTTGCTTAAGGGGCCCAGATGGTATAGTGCCAGTCAGCTGTTTGTGTCCTGTGGTATTCCTATGTCTAAGGCAATACTGAGGAAACTGACATGGTTTTAGACCCAAAGAGCAGACACGACTCAAGAATAAACACAATTAACTCTTTACTGTAAATAATGTGTGTGTGTGGGTGCGTTTGTGTATGTATGTACCCGCTGGGGCGAGCAGAGCACCGTGCAACCTGGCAACCCTATGGACACACAGACAGAGGGAGAGTTAAGGGCCTTTTCCACTAGCCCCGATTAGCCCAACACGGGACAGCTCAGCACGCTTTGTAAGTCTTTCCACTAGCCCCAACACGGTTTAACAGCCACGATTTTCATCCCCGCTCAAGGGCAGGGTACAAGCGTGCTGAGTCGTGCCGTGTTGTGACGTCAAAAGACTGGTCGCCGCTGATTGGTCAGGTCGTAACGTCACGAAAGCGACCATCTTCTGATGAATCTACACACGACCGCCATTTGCAATATTTCACCGACTAACTCGGTCACGGAGTAAATACGATATTAATACAGACAGCGTAGTAGGTTTTGCGGAACTCTACACCGTGGTCCAACGAAGAGGTGCGGAGTTTTCTCTGCTTCGTGGCAGATCCACAGTGAGGAGTGACCCGGACCGATACAGATGGCAGCCCAGCATAGAACCGAACTACGAACAAGCTGAAGACGAACGTGAGAGAACCATCGATGGTGAGTGATTTGTAATAATGTGCATCTGTTCGCTTATTTATCCTGTTGGTGGTAAGCTCACTTTTTTTGAGCCATACAGCGCCGTTTTGTGCTGGCTAACTCGTTTTAGCTAACGATTTTTAGCTAGCAGCTAGCTAGTACCAACTGCTGATTCGCGCTTGTTTTCTCCTAAATATTCGCTTGCGAGAGCAAAACGATGAAATATGTTAATCCTGGTTAAAGTCCTGGTTTGTGTACTGCGCATTAAATTGTGTGCAATTTAATGCTAGAATGTGTTTCCACATGCCAGGGGTTAGCTGCCCGCTGTTTATATTGTGGATACTGGTGAAATGAACCACAGGAGCCGAAATCTCGTCATATTAAAATTGCTTTTTCAAACCAGTGATTTATAAAGTCATTCATATAATTTTCTAAAGCGTCAGAATAGACCCACACACCTATTCTGTGGATCCTGCAGTGCTTGTCAGGGAAACGAAGCATTTTTGTTACATCCCACCTCTGACTTTCACAGGTGTATTTCCCTAATACAGTTACATCTCCAAAAATTAGAATGTCATGAAAAACTTCAATATTTTTTGTCACTCATTTCAGAAAGAGAAATCTGTATATTATATAGATTCATTACACAGACAGTGATATATTTCAAGCGTTTATTTATTTTAATTTTGATGATTATGGCTTACAGCCCCTGAAAACCCCAAATTCAATTTGGCAAAAAATTAGAATATTACATAAAATTAACTTTAAAAAATAGTTTTTAAATATAAATGTTGGCCGCTGAGGTGTTGGTTAATATGGGCTGTAGCCATAATCATCAATATTAAAATAAATACTTTCAATATATCACTGTCCCTGTAATGAATCTATATATGGGTTTCACTTTCTGAAATGAGTGAAAAAAATATTGAATGTTTTCATGGTATTCTAATTTTTGAGATGTGCCTGTATAAGTGTTGAACTTGCTTGAAACTAACCACCATCCATTTCTGTCGTTCATCTAGGCAAGAGGAAATCAGCCAGCCCACAGCAGACCTCGCCACTGTGGAAAGTACTGAAATCCTTTGCTTTTATAGGTAAAGTGTCAAAACCAAAGTAGCACAATTTCCACTTAATATAAAAGGGACTGAACTGAGATTTATTTGATTGTGTGAATATGGCACATCAACTGTAAAATAAACCGCTTGTTAATGTATTTATTTTTTTGTCAGATCACTTGTGTGATCCTTTGTGAGTTATGTTCATAACTGTATGTTTTGGTGAATGTGAGATGTTCAGTCGTCAATATAATTTACTTTATATGTGTAGTTTATGGTCTATCATCAATAAACTCATGCAGTAACAGGACACATTACAAATATTTGAGACCCATTGTAGTGCTTCCTTTTATATTTTAGCAATGCTAGTACAAAACACCGCCCACACATGTGTAGGAGGAAATATATGGGATATTAATAAATATGAATATGATCAGGTATGAATTATTTAATTTATATTGATGTATTGGAATCTGAGATCAAATCTCGTTTCATATACACCAGAAAAGTCAATAACACTCGTAGGGGGCACCATCTTCTATCTTTAAGAAGCAATTTAATCTTTAATTTCACTTTATACCTGTTTAATCACTCACTAAATTCAATAATCAGTCTCAAAAATTTTCCGTGAATTCGATACCTGTGCTTGAACAGACTCAGAATGAAATAAATTCTCAACAACTTCTCTCATTTTTACATATTTATTAAACAAAATGATTAACAGACATTGCAGTAATTTCATTAATCATAAAATCAATCTTGTAAATGATAGGTTAACACTGTCAATATTTTCGGAACCAGGGTTAAACTGAGAAATGAATTTCTATCAGTTTGAGTTAACAGATTATGGAAACAACGCAAATTTATGGAGAAAGTTTACTAATTATATGAAAAGTCCTGGATTAATCTTAAGAAAATAAAAACGTAATTTTAATAAAAAGAAGAGTTATGTTAAGGGCGTCTTAATTTGCATCTGATTAGATACACAAATTATTACCAAACCTCAGACGTTTAATTCAGCAGATGAATTAAAGTTTGCAGCTCACGTGATTCCCGTCGATGATGATGGTTCTGTCATCGTCCTCAGCCCAAGATTTCGTGGACGTTAATATCTGCCCACAGATATTTTCAGGGTCCACATTTCGACCTTTAAATTCAAGCGGTCAAAGAGGCTGGATTCTGGGCTGTATGACCCACAGTTGAAACTGGGTTTGGAGCCAGATGGTGACGACGCTTCTTCAGCGCGATGTGGGAGCTGCGTCTTTTCTTCCTGGTAGACAAGCAGCTGCAGAGGTCTTCGGGAATAATTAAAGATATCTAATCCGATCTCAAATTAAGGAGTTTCGGACTTTAGATAAGTTATAGCTTCTGGTGTGTGGTTGGTCAAGAAAAATATTATAAAAAAATAAAGTCAAGATTAAAGTTTACATTTAAATTAAACAAACGGTAGTTTTACAGAAAGTTTAACAAAGAAAAAGAGATAAGTAAAAATTGGAGTTTAACTCCGATTAAAAATTGAGCTCAAAGAAATAGGAATTCCTAGGCATTTAAGAGAAAAAGAAAAAGGCATTAAAATACAAAGTTACATAAACAAATTACGAGTTATCTGCTCTGTGTTCAGAAAAGCGACACGTGGTCGGAGTCTTTGTTCTTCCTTGCTGTGTGTAGACAATAGACTTCAAAAGAGACGATCCAGAAAGAGAGCAAAAGAGAGCCAAAAGGGAAAAAGAGGACGAAGCAGGGGTCCCTCTGTTATTTATAAGTTCCGTTGAGCTATCGCGGGCTTCCGGACTGACCGGAATCTCAGCCAATGAGAGTCCTTCGTGGGAGGCCCGATGAACTTTCAGTCCAATGAACAAACAGTCTACAAGGGACCAATGGGATGAATAATTGCTGTCATGCAGAGATTGGCTGCTGGAGTCACATGGTTTTAGAGGCAAAACTTTGATACATACTGGAAGTTAATATTTCCCCTTATGTATTAAACTAAGATAACTTTAGTGATTAGTATAAATTCATTTAAACATTTTTAGCATGCGTATATATATAAAATCACAGATTAATGCATTTCACACATATTATTGATTTTCCACATTAAAACATCAGAGTCCATTTGCTTTTCATAGTTCTGAAAAGAAGAAGGTTTAGAATTGAGTTTGTAATAATGTACTTTAAAGTTCACTGGTTAAATCCAACATTTCCCAGAGTTTAAGGAAATTTGTGGGTCTGTGTGGCCAGGTCTGTTGCATGTTTATGGGGGCAATAAACCAGAGCCGGACATTGGGGAAATTCCTTAGGCTGGTTTTAACAAAGGAATGGGATTTCAGCTGTGGCCTGGAGGAAGAAAATCCAATTTTTGACTGTCTTACTCCTGGTTGAAACAAAATGTCTTTAGGCAGAAGAATAATTATTGCTGAGCCAAAGTGAGATGGTGCTACACATGAAGCCAGGGCAAGAAGAGACACTTTTACAGACAAGACAAACTTTTATTGATAAAAACTTCATATTTTGACTGAACGACTCCATACTCGGTGATGCACACCTTCAGTTAAAGTACTAGATTCCATTCAAGTGAATGTATTAATTCATTCTGATTGCTGTATTAAAAACAGATGATTTTAAATGTAACCCAGCCCTTGTAAAATCTACTGAAGCGCAGCTACATGAAAATTGTGGTTAAATACAACAACGAAGTACTTTATTGTCACATTCAAATTGTAATCCCTCCTGTTTTGTTTTTCTTTTGAATTCTTGGATGAAATACGGTGGGCAATATAAGCTGCAGCTTCAGCCATCACCCATTTCAGATAACCTATGTTGAACTGTATAATCAGAGGAGTTACTGTTTAATTTGACCTTGTTAGATTTTTTTCCTCTTTGTTATATTATTCTATTTTCTTTTAATCTTTACTTTTAATCAATCTGAAATAAAGATTCATTCATTAATTCACATTCCACTACTGACTTTTAGCAACAAGTGTATTTCCCAAATATGTTTTAAACTTGCTTTAATTAACCACCACCCATTTGTCTTTTGTCTAGGCAAGAGGGAAACTGTCCACCACAACTGGACCTTGCCTCACTATTTACAGAGATGCAGGCTGAAGATCTGCTGAACCAGGACCAGTACGAGGGGCCGATCTAGTTGCTTCTCAGTGAGGCAGCGTGGCTGCCATGTGTGACCATTCCAGTTTTTTTTTTTACAGTTTGAATTTTGCACATTCTGAATAATCTGGAATTTGCTGCTGATTGTAATAAACAATTTAGTGACTTATGTGTTTGCATCATGATTTTCTATTTTGTCTGTTAAGACACCGGTGGGAAAAGAGTCAACTGTACAAAAGATTTATCGGTGACCTTGAAAATAATGGCTCATTTTTAAGAAAAAAGTAACCAAAACAATTATTTTATTAACTGAAGACTGTATTGTTGGATGTGCCAGTGCAGAAGACCCTGCATACTTTAGTGACAGTACCAGTATATGGAGGAATTCTGGGTCATATTAGCATCTGCTCTTCATCATAATGGGTTTGGGCGGGGGTGTCTAATCATGTGCCATGGAGGGCCAAGACCCTGCAGGCTTTACCTCCAACCAGTGTCTTCAACAGCAGATTCCACTGAACTTCTTCCACTGACTGATCAGTGAGAACACCTGCTGAAGAGACTGGGTAGAAGAGAGAACCTGCAGGGTCTTGGCCCCCCATGACACATGATTGGAAGCCCCCGGTTTAGGTTTAATGGGATTGAACATTTTAACACAAACTGCTTTATGGTTCATAATTCTGTTGACAGACTTACACCAAACCAAAAGTGATTTCTCAAACTGCTGGATTATTCTTAGCTTTTCCAATCTTTCAGTATTTAATTTATGCCACATGGTGGTAACCTTCACATATAAAAAAAAGAGACCTCTGCAAAAACTTAAGAGGTTTATTGTCAGTGCAATTCCCAGCGCAATACTACATGAATGCATGTCTAGTACATTGTTGATGCAGAGTTGATCCATGTAACCTTGTGACTGCATTATTTTAATTGCTTTTAATCCTAGATCAAGTTTGTTTTGGCCTAAAATGCATGATAACTGTCAAATATATCTTATTATACCTAACTCAGTACTGTTTACATTTTGAATATATATTTTGTGGCTAATATAGTTCTTAACATGGCGATCAAGTTGTGTCAACTGATCATTTTTTTCTATGACACCACCTCAGACTCTGCAGCTGGAGCAGGTACGTCCATGATGTCTCAACAGTCTCTCCATGATTTTCACACAGATCAGAGCAATTTGTTGTACAAGAAATAAACGTTTCTACAGACATTCTTAAGCTCTATATCCACTGATCGTTTGTGAAGCTGTGCTGACATCAGTGACAGGCTGATGACATCCGTGACAGGCTGTGCTGAACGCCCAGACCGAATGAAGCGGTAATTTCCCCACAACAGAGCCATCTGAAACACACACAGTGTACATATTTTAGTACCTAACAGTGATAACTTGCAGACATTAAAGTGTAGTACGACATACTTATAGCAAACTAGCATTAGCAACATTAGCTTACCGTCATATATGACCTAGTTTGTATCCTCACGTCTTTGGCTCTCCCAGAAGCTGCAGAACTATTCCAGAGTGTTTCATCTCGCTGCCTGTACCCTTGTCTGGCGGTCCTTTTTGGCATTTACGGTGAAAAAAGCCACAGACCGAGGAGTCGCCTTGTACAGCTGTATGTGTTATGTTTTGCTTGGGTCGCGTGTTCTACGTCACGGGAGTGTGGCGCTGCCTCGCTGTTATAGAAATCCCACCCACCCCAGCTTAACACGGTTGTAATGGAGACAAAAGCGAGCTGAACCGTGTCGAAGTGAATCGAGACGTGCCGAGGTGTGCTGGGCTAGTGGAAAAGTGCCTCTGTGGCAAACCCCGGAGGGGATGTACAGGATTGCTCTGCGCTTACTGTCTGTGATGTGAAGGTGGAACTCAGGTTAAGCTCAGCGGCTACAGCCAGGAGGACAGTGCCCGCAGTCCCAATGGTGGTTAGTGTTGGTAGGTGAAGCAGTGCAGTTCGGTCTACCACCAGGAGGGAAAGAGGTCCGCCACCACTGATCTCCGAATGTGCACAGGGGACTCAGAAAGGTTAGAGGAATGGACGAAGGCTTACTTGGTTGGAGGTGAAGATTAGCCCTGGTGTTGACAGGCAGGACTGGGAGAACAGGTGAGGCTTGGAAGCTCAGCTTGGAGACTGGCGAGTGAAGGTCTCAGGGAAAGGAGACAGACAACTCTGCGCTGATCTCAGGACCCACCATCCATCTTCTTCCGCTTAATCCTTTTTGGGTCGCGGGGGGGCTGTAGCCTATCCCAGCATCTTTGGGCGAGAGGCAGGGTACACCCTGGACAGATCGCCAGTCCATCGCAGGGCCAACACAGAGAGACAGACAACCATTCACTCTCACAGTCATACCTATGGACAATTTAGAATCCCCAGTTTGATGCCAATTAACCTAACATGCGGTTTAAATAACCCAGGCTGGGATGGACAACAGGTGTGCGCGCAGCTGAGGATAATAGGCAGCCATGACAGAAACAATTTAATGTGTTGTTTGGATGATTCGGAAAACAGCATCATACTGACCCTTATAAGCCCCAGGAAGAGCAACCTCAGATACATTTCTGTTCTAAGAAGACACTCGCAATACAGCCTACACACAAACTCTTCTTAAGGACTGTTATGGGTTTTTTTTATTGTTTCCCTGATACCCCATCCCTTCTTATTTTATATGGACCCGCTTGTGTGTCTGAAATAAAGATTAATAATAATAATGATAATAAACACAGAAGAACCACCTTCTATCACCCTCAGGCAACCGGAGGGGTGGGGTGGGGGGGTTCAACCAGACCCTCAAGAACAGTTTCAGGGTACACCTAGCAGATGGGATCCAGTTTTCAGCTGCATTACAGAGCACCCTACTACAGTACAGAGCAATGCCTCATGCCATGATGGGCAGCCCTACTGATACTGGGATGCGAGATGAGCCTTCCCCTGGACCAACTACGCCCCCCACCAGCTGCCGCCCTGCCAGAGATGCCCTCAGCTAAAGGGAGGGTGGTCGAACAACAACAACGGAAGAAGCAAAGGTTTGACAAGAAGTGCAGGGTGAGGTGACCCGGACTCACAGTGCTAGACTGGGTTTGGATCTGGTGCCCAACTGTGCCCACAAGTTGTAGTCATTTTGGACAACGCCAATACAGATCATAGCACAGTTGGGTCCAGTAACCTCTCGTCTCACTGATTGGTCACGGTGGCATGCCAGCTACCTCAGAAAAGTGACACCGACTTTGGTCCCATATCAGGAGACGACTGCGGAAAGGGGGAGATTAGGCTGGGACTTTGGTGACACAAGACCCACAACCCCCGATGAATGTCTGCCAGAGCCAGCAATGGGGACACAGCACAAGTGCCACGTGCCACTCAGCCTGGGTTTGGCAGAGACCCCGCTATTTTAGGGACTTTGTAACTAGTTTTTAAAATAGTGGACTGTACCCTGCCTCTCGCCCAAAGATGCTGGGATAGGCTCCAGCCCCCCCCCCCCCCCGCAACCCGAAAAGGATTCAGCAGATGGATGGATGGATGGACTCTTAAGTCTAGCCAGGACGTGACCGACAAAAGTGGCAGAATAATCAACTCGGTCATGCGGGCATACCGGTAGTCTACCCAGATGCCCAGGTAGTTGTTTATAGTTCTTTGGGTTTTTCAAGGGAAGGGAGGGGATGGGGGGTAAATGCAGTGTTTGGACGTGGGGGCTCACCGTAGGTGATGTCATCATGTGGTGAACTGGCTGGGGTGCCATACAACGCCAGCCTTCTGTATATAGTTCAGTTATGTGTTGACTAAAGGAGAGTACAGTTTATGCCCGTTGTCCACGTCTCATGTCCAGACATAATAAGGGGATCCTCAAAGTCTGGAATGAAAAGCGTTTTTTGTGTTGCATTTTTAAATTTCTAATTGATAATGTCATAATGAAATTCACACTGACTGAATGAAGTGGTTGAGAGACTGAATTTTGCATTAACAATAATTACAGATATTCTCTGAGACCCCATCACCCCTTTAAAAAAGGTGCAAAATGGTTTAGTCCACTCTTGCACTGCTGCACCAGCTGCTTCAATTTAGTTACCGTACATCAGACTGGTTCCAGTCAACCAGCAGAGCAGGAGGAGAGAAAACAGTCATGTCTTTCCTCAAGAAATTTAAATCAGGATATCAAAAAAGAAAAGTGGAGAGAAAATTAAGGGAAAATCACCAGTTTCTTTGAGAAGAGAGGTAAGCAGCACAACTGAATTAACACACGGTTTAAGCTAATATCAGCAGCAGCTGTCTCAGAGTGAAGGCAGCACATTAGTCCAGAAAGTTACTGCTTTATTTTGACAATAGAGATTAATTACTATCAGAAACTGATCAGCATCAAAGTTATTTCTAGTACACCATCATTTGATACTGAGAGGTGGCAGACCTCCTGGTAAAAACAGTTCAACTTTGTATTAATATTTTAGCATTTCCTCTGTGACTGATCCTGACAGAATTGGTCAGAATTTGTCAAATGAAACAGAGGAGGCAAATTTCAACTTTAAGGCCATAATAAATGATTTATAATTTAGAGTTTAATTATTATACGACCTGTGGGGATCATGAAATGATGAGACTGGATAATTTCTCAGTATGGTTTATTCATCTCAAGTCCCCAGCTCTCTCCCTCTCTCTCAGTCAGGAAAAAAGAGGAAGAGCTGCGGTAAACCCACATACATTTATACCCACACATCAAACACAGAATCACACAATCAAGTCAAATCCTTCTATTTACACTTAATCACTTCAAAGTCCTCTTCCCCAGGAGGTCAGACAGTCCTTTCAGTCTCTCGCTCCAGATCCTCTGACTTCCTCCCAAGTCCGCAGGTGGTCCAGACTCATTGTCCATCTGAGGCGTGATGTCAATACACACCGCAAGCTTAAAGTCCTTCTATGCTTGGGTCTCTGCAGTGAAATATGTGAGCTTACATAATGTTACCATTATGGGTGCTACATCACTCCCCCCCCAAACGCCAAAGAATGGACACACCCGATAACCGTATCCTAATGGCAATACAGCATATGTCACCCCCCCACCTGCGGAATTTACAGCACGGCCTACACAGTTTGATTGAAACACACATCACTCTGCCCGTAGTCTGGGCTTCAACCTCCTCCCAAACCTGCTGTACGCAGGTTTCACAGTCTGTGTTGTGCCGTCCTGCGGCGAATCTGTGGAATGAGGGGGAGAAAGGTTATTTGTCCCCTGCGGGGGCTCCAGGGGCCATTCCCTGGGTGGTCTGCCGCGTCGAGGTGTCCTCGCCGGTCGTACAGATTCGTCATGCAACACAAAGGCAGGTTTTAATCTATCAATACTGATTGTTTCTTTCCTGCCCCCCAAATCTAGCACAAAATATTTCTCCCCGGTTTCCAGCACTCGAAATGGACCATCATATGGTGGGCGGAGACTGTGTCGCTGAGCGTCGTGCCTGACAAAAACAAATTCAGCGTTTTGTAAAGCCTTGGGAACAAAAACGCGGAAAGGTGTGATGAGCGGGGCCCGGGAGCATTTCTGCTCCCGTGCCAATCAGAGGTCCCCGCACCGGGGGGCGCCCTGGTGCCGCATGGGCTGGTAGGAACTCGCCAGGCAGCCTGAGAGGTTGCACAAAAACCAATTCTGCGGGTGAGGCATCTAAGTCCTCTTTGGGTGCCGAACGCAACCCCAATAAAACCCATGGTAGTTTGTTTACCCAATCTGCATCCGTGAGCGACGCTCTGAGGGCTGCCTTCAAAGACCTGTGAAAACGCTCGCATAAACCGTTGGCCTGGGGGTGATAAGCGGTAGTGCGGTGGACTGCCGCTCCTAAGCCGCTGGCCATTGCTGACCACAGCTCCGACACAAATTGAGGTCCCCTATCGGACGTAATATCCGACGGAACCCCGAACCGCGCTACCCAGGCTGTTAAAAAAGCGCGAGCCACCTCTGCCGCTGTGGTCAACGTTAACGGGACCACTTCCGGCCAACGTGTGGTTCGGTCCACCATTGTCAAGAGATGTGTGAACCCTTGTGACGGCGGCAGGGGGCCCACTAGGTCTACGTGCACATGATCGAATCTCTTAGCCGGAATGTGGAACGGTTCTAAAGGGGCCTTCGTGTGCCTGTGGACTTTGGCCCACTGGCAAGCCATGCAGGCTTTCGCCCACTCTTTCACGTGCTTGCGCAGGCTCAGCCAAACAATCCTCTCCGCTACCATTTTCACCAAAGCGCGTACTCCCGGGTGCGCCAGGAAGTGCACCGCGTCAAAAACGCGACGGCGCCACGTGGCCGGTACTACCGGGCGTGGTCGCCCGGTGGATACGTCACAGATTAGAGGGGGTGAACCGGTTTGTAAACTTTTGCTCTCCAGCCTTAACCCTGTTGGTCCAGACAGGAGCGCGAGCACGTCTGGGTCTCCGCTCTGCTCCGCTGCCACGGCTGCATAATCTATCCCCACGTGAACAGGGGCCGCGTGCGCGTCCGCGCTGTTACCCCGCCCCGCGTCTGCGGTAGTACAACCCGCTTCCGCGCGGACAGGCGCTGTTACCACGCGTGAGAGACAGTCCGCTACTACGTTGAGTTTACCGGCTACGTGCTGAATATCGGTGGTAAATTCCGAAATTGCGGCCAGCTGTCTCTGCTGCCGTCCTGACCACGGTTCTGAAATTTTGGACATTGCAAAAGTGAGCGGTTTGTGGTCGACAAACGCGGTGAAACGTCGCCCCTCCAGCCAGAACTGGAAATGGCGAATGGCCAGGTGGAGCGCTAGCAGCTCCCTGTCAAACGCGCTGTATTTCCGCTCAGCATCGCGCAAGGACCTGCTGAAAAAAGCGAGCGGTTGCCAAACCCTGGTGACTTGCTGCTCTACAACGGCCCCTATGGCCACATCTGACGCGTCTGTGGTTAGCGCTATGCGGGCTGATGGGTCTGGGTGGGCCAGGAGTGCTGCGTCTGCCAGTGCTTTTTTAACCTCTGTGAATGCACGCTCCCGCTCCGGGGACCACTCGATCGCATTGGAGGGCTTCTGCTTTTTAAGCGCGGCGTATAACGGTTGCATAAGCTGCGCTGCGTGGGGTATGAAACGGTTATAAAAATTTACCATTCCTAAAAACTCTTGCAACGCTTTGACCGTTTGTGGCTGGGGAAACTCCGCCACTGCGCGTACTTTGGCCGGCAGAGGGATTGCTCCCTCTGGGGAGACGCGGTGTCCTAAAAAATCGATTTGCGCTACGCCAAAATGGCACTTGGCTGGGTTGATTATCAACCCGTGCGTTCCCAACCTCTGAAAAACCGTGGTGAGGTGTTTTTCGTGTTCCTCCTCGGAGGCACTGGCGACTAAAATATCGGCCAAGTAGACAAAAACGAAAGGGAGGTCGCGCAACACGGCATCCATCATTCGTTGGAAAGTTTGCGCGGCGTCTTTAAGGCCAAAAGGCATGCGTAAAAATTCAAAAAGTCTGAACGGGGTTATTACCGCTGTTTTGGGAATGTCCTCTGGTTGAACCGGGACCTGATGATAACCGCGGACCAGGTCTATTTTAGAAAAAATGCGCGCCTTCGCTAAGTGCACTGAAAAATCCTGGATATGCGGAATTGGGTAGCGGTCCTGCGCTGTGGCATTGTTTAACCTGCGGTAATCACCACAAGGTCTCCACGAGCCGTCAGCCTTAGGCACCATATGCAGCGGGGAGGCCCAAGCGCTCTTCGAGCGGCGAATTATGCCCAACCTTTCCAGGTTGGCGAACTCCTCGCGCGCAATGGAGAGCTTAGCTGCATCCAAGCGCCGAGCTTTCGCAAAAAATGGTGGGCCACTTGTGGTGATAAAGTGTTCCACCCCGTGCTTCGCAACCTTAGCTGAAAACGTGGGAACTGTGTGCTGGGAACTGGGTTAGAAGAGTGTGAAACTTACCGCCTGCTGTGGTGACGTTGGTCTGTACTGGCGGCAGGGACACTCGAGCTGCACAAGGGTTAGAACAAAAGGAGACTACATTTACTAGGCATCTATTAACCAGATCCACTAACAAGCCATGTGAGCACAAAAAGTCAGCGCCTAACATGTTGAAACTCACCGCCGCTACTATGAAGGTCCATTCATAGGTGCGGCCGTGCAAAGACAGGCGTAGAGTCCTTTCCCCGAACATTTTGATCGACGAGCCGTTCGCCGCCGTTGCTCCGTCTCCGCGGGGCCCCGCCACACGATCCGCATAGGTCGCGGTGATGAAACTCCTCTGGGCTCCGGTGTCCATGAGGAATTGCCGCCCGGAGCCCGCGTCTGTTAGATAAAGCAGCTTGTTCTGTTCACCGAGAGTCGAAGCTGCTAACGACCCCTGGCCCGGGCGTTTCCCTGTTTCTTGAAACTGCACGGCGGGATGCATCTGTGCGCCTTCTCAGCGAAGCGTCGATGGTAAAAACAGAGGCCGTCCCCTCCTCTGCCTCGGGACCGCGCCGCTGCCGTCGTCGCTGAGGTTGCTCCTGCTGCCTCCGGCTCCTCACTGCCTCCGGCCGCCGCGCCGAGGTCTGCTGCTGTCACGGAAGTCTCCTGCTCATCGCAGGCGTCAAGGAGCTGCTGCGCTTCCCTGGCCAGCGCGTGGAAGTCTTGCTGGCTCACACACCTCATGCCAGACAGGGTACCTCTCATGTGTGCTGGGAGGGTCCTCAAGAAGATGTGTTTGAACAGAAACGCATTGTTGTCTGTCCCGATCAGCTGCAGCATGTCCTCCATGAGGTCGGTCGCTCTGCGTCCTCCTCTGTCGCGCAGGTCCAGAAGCTGCCTGGCCCTCACCTCGGCTGATGGCACAAAACTCTCGATGAGGGCGACTTTCAGCGCGTCGTACTTGCCAGCAGTGGGCGGCTGCTGCACCAGGCTCCGCACACATCGAGCTGTGCGGCTGTCGAGTCTTGCGATGACATTATGAAACTTGGTGTCATCTGCTGATATTCCCCCAAGCACGAACCGTGATTCCGCGTGTTGGAACCATGAGTGTGGGTCGTCTTGCCAGAACTCGGGGAGCTTAATCGAGCCTGTGCTCGTGCGGTCGGTCTCCGGTGAATCCGGGTCAGGGTAACGTTCTCCCGGCATCGTACGTCTTGGTCACCACTGTGGGGATCATGAAATGATGAGACTGGATAATTTCTCAGTATGGTTTATTCATCTCAAGTCCCCAGCTCTCTCTCTCTCTCTGTCAGGAAAAAAGGGGAAGAGCTGCAGTAAACCCACATACATTTATACCCACACATCAAACACAGAATCACACAGTCAAGTCAAATCCTTCTATTTACACTTAATCACTTCAAAGTCCTCTTCCCCAGGAGGTCAGACAGTCCTTTCAGGCTCTCACTCCAGATCCTCTGACTTCCTCCCAAGTCCGCAGGTGGTCCAGACTCATTGTCCATCTGAGGCGTGATGTCAATACACACCGCAAGCTTAAAGTCCTTCTATGCTTGGGTCTCTGCAGTGAAATATGTGACCTTACATAATGTTACCATTATGGGCGCTACAGTCCTACTATTGGTGCATTGGTGCACTGCAATACTTCTTTTCCCCGCTGTATCCACTATCCCTCCTCTGGGCATACCCTGACCTGTCCCTCTGATATACTCATTTCTAATCCTGTTCTTCCTTGTCACTCCTAATAACAATCTTAGCACCTTCAACTCTGCCACCTTCAGCCCTTGCCTCCTGTCTTTTTGTCAATGTCACCATCTCCAAACCAAACATCATAGCAGATCTCACTACTGTCTTCCCTCTCACTATCTGCTATCCTTCTGTCACAAATCAACCCTGACACTCATTTCCACTCACTCCACCCTGCCTACACTCTCATTTTACATTGCTTTCAATGGTATCTCATCTACTCATCTACAGTGCATCTGGAAAGTATTCATGTTTCACTTTTTCCATTTTTTTGTGATAGTCTTATTCCAAAATGCATTACATTCATTTTTTCCTCAAAATTCTACACACAATACCCCATCATGACAATGTGAAAAGTTTTTTTTAAAACTTTTGCAAATTTATTAAAAATAAAAAACTAAGAAATCACGTGTACATAAGTATTCACAGCCTTTGCCACGAAGCTCAAAATTGAGCTCAGGTGCATCCTTTTTCCACTGAACATCCTTGAGATGTTTCTACAGCTTAATTGGAGTCCACCTGTGGTAAATTCAGTTGACTGGACATGATTTGGAAAGGCACACACCTGTCTATATAAGGTCCCACAGTTGACAATGCATGCCAGAGCACAAACCAAGCATGAAGTCAAAGGAATTGTCTGTAGATCTCCGAGAGAGGATTGTCTCGAGGCAAAAATCTGAGAAAGGGTACAGAAAAATTTCTGCTGCTTTGAAGGTCCCAATGACCACATTACTACCACGATCACCATGTCAATACCATCCCTACAGTGAAGCATGGTGGTGGCAGCATCATGCTGTGGGGATGTTTTTCAGTAGCAGGAACTTTGAGACTGGTCAGGATAGAGGGAAAGATTAATGCAACAAATTACAGAGATACCCTGGATGAAAACCTGCTCCAGAGCACTCTTGACCTGAGACTGAGGCAACAGTTCATCTTTCAGCAGGCCAACGAGCCTAAACACACAGCCAAGATATCAAAAGTGTGGCTTCAGGACAACTCTGTGAATGTCCTTGAGTGGCCCAGCCAGAGCCCAAACTTGACTCCAATTGAACATCTCTGGAGAAATCTGAAAATAGCTGTGCACCGACGCTTCCCATTAACCTGATGGAGCTTGAGAGGTGCTGCAAAGAGGAATGGGCCAAACTGCCCAAAGATAGGCGTGTCAAGATTGTGGCATCATATTCAAAAAGACTTGAGACTGTAATTGCTGTCAAAGGTGCATCAACAAGGTATTGAGCAAAGGCTGTGAATGCTTAAGTACATGTGATTTCTTTGTTTTTTTCCTTTTAATAAGTTTGCAAGAATCTTAAAAAAAAAAAAAAAAAAAAAAAAAAAAACTTTTCTCACATTGCCATTATGTGGTGTTGTGTGTAGAATATTGAAGAAAAAATTAATTTAATGCATTTTGGAATAAGGCTGTAACCTAAAATGTTGAAAAAGTGAAGCACTGTAAATACTTTCTGGATGCAATTTACCTTCACTACCTCTACCTCTCATATGGGAAGGCGTATTGGTTAGTCTAGTCTGTCCACAAAGTATTTTTCCAAAAGTCTTGGGGATCATCAAGATATTTTCTGGCAAAACTGAGACGCGCTTTTTATGTTCTTTTTGCTCAGCAGTGGTTTTTGTCTTGGAACTGTGCCATGCAGGCCATTTTTGCCCAGTCTCTTTCTTATGGTGGAGTCATGAACACTGACCTTAACTCAGACAAGTGAGACCTGCAGTCTTTGGATGTTGTTGAGGGGTCTTTTGTAACATCTTGGACGAGTCATTGCTGCGCTGGCCGGCCACTCCTGGGAAGGTTCACCACTGTTCCATGTTGTCGCCATTTGTGGATAATGGCTCTCACTGTGGTTCGCTGGAGTCCCAAAGCTTAAGAAATGGCTTTACAACCTTTTCCCCGACTGATGGACCTCAGTTACTTTGTTTCTCATTTGTTCCTGAATTTCTTTGGATCGCAGCATCATGTCTAGCTTTTGAGGATCTTTTCGTCTATTTCACTTTGTCAGGAAGGTCCTATTTAAGTGATTTGTTGATTGAGAACAGGTGTGGCAGTAATCAGGCCTGGGTGTGGCTCGAGAAATTGAACTCAGCTTTCCAAAGATGTGATAAACCACAGTTAATTTATGTTTTAATAGGGGACAAACACTTTTTCACACACACATACACTACCGTTCAAAAGTTTGGGGTCACCCAGACAATTATTTTGTGTTTTCCATGAAAAGTCACATTTATTTACCACCATGAGTTGTAAAATGAATAGAAAATATAGTCAAGACATTGACAAGGTTAGAAATAATGATTTGTATTTGAAATAATTTTTTCCTTCAAACTCTGATTTCGTCAAAGAATCCTCCATTTGCAGCAATTACAGCATTGCAGACCTAACATGATTGCACAAGGGTTTTCTAATCATCCATTAGCCTTCTGACGCAATGAGCAAACACATTGTACCATTAGAACACCGGAATGATAATTGCTGGAAATGGGCCTCTATACACCTACAGTGGGGCAAAAAAGTATTTAGTCAACCACCAATTGTGCAAGTTCTCCCACTTAAAAGATGAGAGAGGTCTTCAATTTTCATCATAAGTATACCTCAACTATGGGAGACAAAATGAGAAAAAAAAAAATCCAGAAAATCACATTGAAGGATTTTTAATGAATTAATTGGTAAATTCCTCAGTAAAATAAGTATTTGGTCACCTACAAACAAGCAAGATTTCTGGCTCTCACAGACCTGTAACTTCTTCTTTAAGAGGCTCCTCTGTCCTCCACTCGTTACCTGTATTAATGGCACCAGTTTGAACTCGTCATCAGTATAAAAGACACCTGTCCACAACCTCAAACAGTCAGACTCCAAACTCCACTATGGCCAAGACCAAAGAGCTGTCAAAGGACACCAGAAACAAAATTGTAGACCTGCACCAGGCTGGGAAGACTGAATCTGCAATAGGTAAGCAGCTTGGTGTGAAGAAATCAACTGTGGGAGCAATTATTAGAAAATGGAAGACATACAAGACCACTGATAATCTCCCTCGATCTGGGGATCCACGCAAGATCTCACCCTGTAGGGTCAAAATTATCACGAGAACAGTGAGCAAAAATCCCAGAACCACATGGGAGGACCTAGTGAATGACCTGTAGAGTGCTGGGACCAAAGTAACAAAGGCTACATCAGAAACACACTACGTCGCCAGGGACTCAAATCTTGCAGTGCCAGACGACACCCCTGCTTAAACCAGTACATGTCCAGGCCCGTCTGAAGTTTGCTAGAGAGCATTTGGATGATCCAGAAGAGGATTGGGAGAATGTCATATGGTCAGATGAAAACAAAATAGAACTTTTTGGTAAAAACTCAACTTGTCGTGTTTGGAGGAGAAAGAACACCATACCTACTGTGAAGCATGGGGGTGGAAACATCATACTTTGGGGCTGTTTTTCTGCAAAGAGACCAGGACGACTGATCCGTGTAAAGGAAAGACTGAATGGGGCCATGTATTGTGAGATTTTGAGTGAAAACCTCCTTCCACCAACAATGGCATTGAAGATGAAACGTGGCTGGGTCTTTCAGCATGACAATGATCCCAAACACACCGCCCGGGCAACGTAGGAGTGGCTTCGTAAGAAGCATTTCAAGGTCCTGGAGTGGCCTAGCCAGTCTCCAGATCTCAACCCCATAGAAAATCTTTGGAGGGAGTTGAAAGTCTGTGTTGCCCAGCGACAGCCCCAAAACATCACTGCTCTAGAGGAGATCAGCATGGAGGAATGGGCCAAAATACCAGCAACAGTGTGTGAAAACCTTGTGAAAACTTACAGAAAACATTTGGCCTCTGTCATTGCCAACAAAGGGTATATAACAAAGTACTGAGATGAACTTGTGTTCTTGACCAAATACTTATTTTACCGAGGAATTTACCAATTAATTCATTAAAAATCCTTCAATGTTATTTTCGGGATTTTTTTTTTCTTATTTTGTCTCTCATAGTTGAGGTATACCTATGATGAAAATTGGAGACCTCCCTCATCTTTTAAGTGGGAGAACTTGCACAGTTGGTGGCTGACTAAATACTTTTTTACCCCACTGTATGTAGATATTGCACCAAAAAACAGACATTTGCAGCTATAATAGTCATTTACCACATTAGCAATGTATAGAGTGTATTTCTGATTAGTTTAAAGTTATCTTCATTGAAAAAAAGTGCTTTTCTTTCAAAAATAAGGAAATGTCTAAGTGACCCCAAACTTTTGAATGGTAGTGTGTATATTATATTGCTTTTTAAAATGTTTTATTGTATTTAAATACATTTTGAAATACAAATTTATTGCACCTTTTCCATGTGTCTTGTGCTATGTGTCCACTTGCAACTTCAACCGGATTGTGGATTTTAGTGAAACTTCAGCATTTTAAATTGGTGCAATGCAAAAACAACTCTTTGACATGGTAAGAGGTAATAGACCCAAATGCAGACAGGGAGAGAGACCAAGGTTGCAATGCAGTAATGCGAGTTTATTGTGTAAAGGTGCTGGATTGACGGCACAGAGAGTCTGACAACCCTGCAGAGGACAGAAGAGAAAAATTTAGTTGCAGGGGCAAGTGCTGTGTTTGATCTTAACTTGTGTTCTCTCTTTCTTGTGGGTTTGGTCTAGGAACCTGGTGGTGGCAGGCTTCCTTCGGCGACTCTTCGGCGTGGTGAAAGGGATCTTAGTGAGGTAAGTGGATTGCTGAGTGAGTAGTCACACTGGGGAAAGAGAGATGAGGGCATAGGCTTAGTGCACATTGGTAAGTTGACTTACTTGGCGGGTGGAGAGGGAAGATGGGGAAATCGGGATCCACAGTTCCGCCAGGGGAAAAGGTCCACTCTGTGAAGGGTGTTCTGAGGAGAAGAGGTTTGAGGAAAAATAGATGAGGGCTTATGGTTGCGTGGTAGGAGAACGTAGGCTGGAGGATGCCCACTGGGTAGCTGATCCCGGAGCTGTAGGAAGCAAGTCTAACAAGCTCCTGCAGACTGTTGCTCCTATTTAAGGAGTGGGGCTGATTACAGGCAGGTGAGGAGCTCAGCTGTGGGGAATAAGCAGTTAAGGGAGATGGAGAACAGTGTGCAGCCTGAACCACTACACTCTTTAACTGAACATGAAAAAAAACATGGAAAGAATTTAGGAGCAGCGCGGTGGTGGAGTGGTTAGCACTGCGGCAGCACAGCAACTCACCCTTGGCCGGGGGATCCTGGGTTTGATCCCAGCCCCCGACCAACAGTGATCTGTGTGGAGTTTGCATGTTCCCCCTGTGTCTGCGTGGGTTTACTCCGGGATTTCTCCGGTTTCCTCCCACTTGCCAAAAACATGCAAGCTAGGTTAATTGACATCAAACTGGGGATTCTAAATTGTCCTTAGGTATGACTGTGAGAGTGAGTGGCTGTTTGTCTCTTTGTGTTGGCCCTGCGATGGACTGGCGATGTGTCCAGGGTGTACCCTGCCTCTCGCCCAAAGATGCTGGGATTGGCTCCAGCCGCCCCCCGTGACCCGAAAAGGATTAAGCGGAAGAAGATGGATGGATGGATGCATTGGTCTATTTTAGCCTGTGTGCTTTTAATTGGAATTGTCGACTTCCACCCTGTGCTTCCCCTAATTACTGTTCAGCAGCACCTGTGTTGATTAGGGATGTGTACCTGTGGCTGCACATGATATAAAAAGTGCTCTGGCAGTCCAGAGCAGAGCTTTGCCAGGAGGTAGGAGCCCTGCCTGGGGGAGGCCCAGCTGGAGTTGAGCCCTGCCTGAGGACAGGGCCCTGGATGGGGGCCCTGCCAGGATGGGAGGAGGCTGCTGGTCCCAGGAAGGTGGCTGAAGGAGGGCATGACCAAGGAGGAAGAACAGTAATGGCCAGGACCACCAAGATGACGGCATTTTAGGGAGGACACTTCTGTGTGGAGCAGTTGGGGGTGCTGCAGGCAAAGGACAGCAAGAGGCAGAGTGAGGAGGTCTGCCTGGGCTGTAAGTATCTGGTTCCTAGTGATGGTGAAACTGAGGCCTTATGAAACAATGAACAACTTTGAGACAATTGCTTCATGATCGACACAGCGTTATGAAACATTTAATAAAGAGTGCCATCTGCTGACTGAGTGTCAGAACTGCATCTGAGTGGAAGACATGAAAAAAAACTTTTTTTTTTTGAGCATTTTAGCCATTTGAAGTCTATTCAAAACTGGATGGCAGTAACAAACAATACAAAGCAAAGAAAAAAGAAAACTACTTCCAGTAGAACCCTCTCAAATTTCTGTAAAGCCCTCAAGTCACATAATGTGACCGACATAACGAGGCCTCGCTTGCTACGGTCATGTGACTGGGTATGCTGAAACAGCGCTTGATGCACTGCTCATGACACTTCCGCTTTATATTGCTCGAAACTGTTGAGTGGGTGGTGTCGAGCGTAACATCACTACTCGTTCCCAAATAGCAGCACCCCATGACCATGACCCTGTTTACATGGTCACGAGTAAACCGATTACAATCAGCTTTCTGGAGTTTTCTGATAATTCAAACTGTCATGTAAACAGAGTAATCTGATTACCTTTATCAGTTTACTCCAGTAATCGGTTTACTCGTGACCATGTGAACCGGGTCAAAGGCTCATTAACGGTTTATGAGAGAACAGATTAACACACCTAGTTTATCTGCCCAGAAAAATGTTTACTCAATGCATATAAACACCATAAGCCATTTATTACCTTTATCGGTTTACTCCAGTTATCAATTTACTCGTGACCATGTAAACAGGGACAATGATGATGTTTATGACGACAGAAATCTGGATATGCTGCTGGTAAGTGTCTTCCCCTGTACAGGTTTCCTGAGGGCGTCAGGGTCGTGGTGGAAGATGGAGCCTGGACTGGAAGAGTGGACCCTCCTCCTCAGCTTTTAAGGACTTATCATTTGGTTTTAGCCCACTTTTAGTTCGTCTCTTGTTCTATTTTAGCTTAATTTAATTTAATTTTAATTCTTAGGTTTTAGTTTACGCTTTTTATTTAACCTGTTGCACTCCTGTGTACCGCGGACGGGCACGTCTCTGCATCCTAGAGTGTACGAGGGCGCTCTCGTGCGCTCTAGGACGCACGAGGGTGCTGCGCCAAGAGCGCACTGAAAAAAAAGCTGCATTTTTTTTTTTTTTTTTTTTTTGTTACTTATTTGTACCCGTAGGTAGATTTGGTTTGCAGTCTGGTGACAAGCCACCGGCTGCCGGTCGCTGCGTGCGCGAGCGCCCTAAACCTACATGTTTTGGTATGCGGGAGGAAACCGGAGAAATCCCGGAGTAAACCCACGCAACACGGGGAGAACATGCAAACTCCACACAGCTCACTGTTGGTCGGGGGCTGGGATCGAACCCACGATCTCACGATCCCCGCGATCCCCCGGCCGAGGGTAAACTGTGCTGCTACAGTGCTAAACCACTGCGCCACCGTGCAGCATTTCCGTTCTTCCACTACAGACACAGCCGCGAACAGATCAGATATGATTGACCTCTCATTTGAGTAATAAGAGCCTTGAATTGGGTTTCTGAAACCTTGAAGTGCCAATGACTGAAAACCTAGCAAGAAGGACCTGCCTACCAACGCTGCGAATACAGCAAGCCAATAGAAGTACAGAAGTTCGAAAGCTGTTTTGTGCAAGGCTGGGTGAAGAGAGACTGACTGTTGCAGATGAAAAAAGGACCCGCAGGAAGAACCGTTACAGACCCAGCAGCACGGAGACCACCCACAAGTGCGACCTGTGTGACAGGGACTGCCATTCGCGCATCGGCCTGTTCAGCCACAGGTGGTGCTTTTTTTTTTTTATTCCAGCAGAATAGACGTTTAGGATTCTCTTCCATGGTCATCATAGACCGATGGAGGCCGACGACGAAGGTCGTAAATCAGGGGTTTTCAACCTTGGGGTCGCGACCCCACGTGGGGTCGCGTGGGTGGGGTCGCGTGGAATTCAAATGGGGTCGCCTGAAATGTCTAATAATTGATAAAAAGAAAATTACTGATAAAAATTTTTTCAACTAATTATTATTCTTTTAAAAATTTTGATTAAAGCTCCACACACACTCTTAGAGAACTGTATTCTTTCACTTTCAATATAAATCAGTTCAAATAAAATGTAGTATATAAAAATATTGGAGCTGGCACATCTTGATTGACAGCGGCGATCACGTGACCCCTATTTGAGTTCCCGCTAACTGTGTAAACACAACCTAGTCAGTAGGGAAAAATGGAGAGATTTCTTCATCCGCCTGCCCCTGTGAAGACAGTTCCAGGAGGAAAAAGACAGAGAAAATATGACAAAAGCTACCTGAAATATGGATTTACGAGTGTCATGATGCAGGCGCAGTGGACCTGCCTGCCACCGCTGTTGAACAGCTGATTGAACTGTCATGTGACAAAACGCATCAGGGAATACATTCGCGAGTGGCCGTGGACGAATTCTGGTTTGGAGCAAGAGATGAGTACCCAGAGATCTCACTGTGTGCTTTAAAAATGTTGGTTCCTTTTGGAAGCACATATTTGTGTGAAGCTGGATTCAGTGTCTTTGTGTGTATGAAGTCAAAGTACCGTTCCCGACTGGATGTTACGTCAGAGATGAGATGCGCTGTGTCTACTACAGCACCCAACTTTGCAAAGCTGCAGCGAGGTGTGCAGGCTCAGCCATCCCATTAAATGTGGTGAGTTGAGAGGATAATAACATATAAAAAACATGACTGAAGCTGAAACTGAAGCACTATGATACTGTCCATCTTTTCAAATGTTCACTGTGGCCAGTTTAAGATGCTGCAGCTTTTTTTTTCCCCACAATTTATTGTTTGAGAAATTGTTTGCTCAATATTAATTTTAAGCCTTTTAAATACAAGTAGCACTAACTGTACATCCTGATCAGAGAAAATAAAATGACACTTTGTGCACTAATCTGGCTACTCTGTATTTGTAAGACAGTATAACAAACATGATCAAAAAATAATTATAGCAAAAAAAATGTCTCTGGGGTCGCGAGATATTTGTGATGTCAAAATGGGGTCACAACCCAAAAAAGGTTGGGAACCCCTGTCGTAAATCATTCGCCAAAACCGCAATCATGGAAGCGCAAAACCGCAATAATGGAATTATGTTTTGACGGGGTCGCGAGACCAGAACCACGAGTCTGTAACAAGGGACCAGCGTCGCGTTCATCTGACAATGAGGAAGAGAAGTTCGCCAGGACACTGCTGCTGTGAAGAGGTAAGTGTTATAAGCTAAATTATTCTTTATCCCTGAAAATTGTAATCAAAAATGACTTTTGACCGATCGGTAAATTACAACTGTGGTAAATTACAACTGTGCGCTGCGGTACACAGTTTGTGCGCCGCGTCCGGACCGTGAACGTCCCCCCCCCCCCCGCTACTCTTCTGTAGTGGGGGGGGGGGAAGCCACGGTGACTGCGCCGCGGTCGCCACATTGCCACATGACTATTCCGTCATGCAGCGATGGCCGATGTCCGTCCGTCCTCTGTAGCGAGGGGGGGGGGACAAACCCCCCCCCCCCCACATACACACACACACAGCCCTGAGTGTCACCTTTCATTAGAGCCCAAGATGAAGCTTCTATATTGAATCATTGAAAAGTTACAGACGTTTTTCCAAACTGTGCCATTTGGCACAATTTGGCACAGTTCAAAAACGCCTGGGAACTACCTGAGGAAAAAGCCATGTAATATATTCATTTTTTGTGGTATTGTTACAAAATTTTGACCTCAGCTGGATAACACTTGGTTCTACATTTCTGTTGCATTGTCCAGCCCGGATCTGAAGCTGTGTGTTATTTGCAAGCATTTGTATCAAAAAAAACACCCAGGCCAAATTTATTTTCTTTAAGTTCAGTATGTTTAGATGACTGTAACTCAGTGGCCGGAGCACTTAGAGAGATTATGACTGTTTTGCCAAAAAATTCAAAGTGTTTTCTTTTAAATGAGACCAACCCCATGAAGATGCTGCAAAGGGTTGAAGAACAGCTTTCGATTTACTTTGGGCACATTATTTTTTGGCGTTTTTAGAGAAATTGACCGGAGTGCAAGGGGTTAAGTGTGCATTTATTTGTACATATTTTATTGTAAATAAATTCCTTTAAACATCCTCTTTAAAGTTTCTCCTTTGATTGCTACCTGTGACTCTTCACCTGGTTTTTAACAAACCTGAAAGTTATGTTTTTAATTAACTACCCTTGGCTTATATGTAACACGAGTTACTTTTTTGAGTGTAATAAACTCACATTAGTGGGGAACATATGAAAGGAATTTTGAGCAATCTGTATTGTAAAACCAAGAGTAATAAGAACAGTTGTGATATCAATTCTCACAAGCAATGGACATCATACAGTATGCCAAGATGTTTTATGTATTGCTGAAAGCCACACTTTAGAAGGCCATAATAAAATGTAACATTGCAAGCCTTGGCCTCATCTTGCTATCATTGATTCCAATGACCTACTCACTTCATGCTGATAGAGATTGGAAACATGAGGCCGCTGCAACAAAGATGGTAAGAGTCGTCTGAGAGCTGTAGGCAGTATTCAGGGACATCAGTGAAACAGCTAAATCTACCACAGACAACCCTTCCCACACTTGTGATATTTATATTGTTCTGTCTACACACTCTATACAGCCTGTTGATCTTCCAATATGGTGGATTTCATTGTTGATGGCATCAAGTGACAACCATCTATAATCAAATGATGAACAGTGTCAAAGATACGATCCTCATATATTGAGAGTGCATCTTAGAAGTATATGATGTTTGTTTATTGTGTAATGTTGTTGTGCTCTCATTTGAAGAAACAACAACTTGTAGCCCCTCTGTTTTAGTCATGCTTACAGTACAAGCAAAACCTGTGGGATCTTGTTGCTTTTTATACAGATGTCAGTCCTGTCCTTAGAACAGTGGAAATAATCTGATACCCACTGAAGAAGTCTGTTGTTTCAATATCCGAGGGGACAGAGAATGTGTAAAAATTACCACAGCTTGGACAATAAAAATTAAATTCTGTTCAAATGTAAATATATTTGTCTTTATACACTCAACAGAGAACCATGTGCACAAATAAACAAATTAAATCAAATGAATCCTTGAATCACAATGTAGACATGGTGTGGGGTGAAGTCAGTTTAAAGTCACAGTTAACAATGTTACATTATAATGAAAATCATTTAAATTGGATAAATGTGGTGATCCTGAATTAAATAATTTTCTTCTTCATAAATTAAAGTTTGCGCCCTTTTCAAACTTGTTAAATGTGCTATATAATAAACAGAGTCAACTATTTCATGAAATAATTCCTTTGGGAAAACAAATTTTTAAACTTATTTGTTTACACTGGAGCAAATCTTTGGATTCCGATAAAAGAAATGTTTTTTAAAACAATTTTTGGGTAGATAACTTGCATGACTTTGATGGCTAAAGTTCTTTGGCTTTTAAGTATTTAATTGTGTATATATAGTATATTGGTTTAATAACTCTACATTCTCCCACATAGAATACTATTGATTTATTTTGTAATATAGCACTTTCTCGCATATAACCGTGCTGGATCATTTTAAGTGTAAACAAAGTAGATTATGATGCTCCCTTGAGCAGAAGAGTGAAAAAAGACAGTGGGGGGGGGGGGGGTCACATTTTGTCAATGGCAGGAGCACCAGCAGCTGCTGAACTAATGTGACACCTCCACTAATGGACTGAAATTAAGGACAAAACATATCACCAAATGATAGAACATAATAACACACACTATTAATCTTAATTGGCAATATATCATTTCCATTATTAGCTCTAAAACACTAGCTAATAATGGCTAACCTCACAATATCCACCTTATTCCTGAGGGCGCTGCTGTAGAAACGAATATGGGCGCAACTTCTGGTTTCGGCTGAAGTAGTATTAAATCAGTCAGCAAGAGTGGAGTAGTGGGGCATTTAAAATAATGTTTTTAAAAGTGTTTCTAATTTGTTTTAATGTATAGTCCACATACGTGTTTCACAGTCAAGTGAGAGATGATGAGATGAGATGAGATTCAACTTTATTGTCATTACACATAAGGTGGCAGATAATTTCAGCACTTGTAGTTTTTGTATTTTTGAATGTTTTTGTGTAGTTCTGGTACTTGCTGCTGTTTGTGGGGTGAGGCCCCTCACAAGCACAGTTAAATCTGTGGCTTCAACAGCAATGAGTAGATCATGCACCGAAAACTAAAGGATTGTTGGTGTGATCCGTGGTACAGACACAACAGCACCAGGTATGTTTTCACTTGTATGAATGTCACACATCTGATGTTTATATGTCACCAGATGCAAGGCTGCAAGAAGTAAAATAATAAATAAAAAAAATAGTAACAGTTTGCTTCCTAAGGCTTAACGATTGTTGATAAATTGACTTGATTTCTCTGTCTCTCTCTGTCTCTCACACTTCTTTATCTGCTTGCTATACACGCTACACTGCAGAGCTTAGCTTACACCCCATAATTCATTTGTTGAACTCAGAATCAGATCTGCACCCAGCTGAGCCGCCACATAAGCTAAAATGTGTTACAGATACAATGAGGTAAAACCCCTCCCCTCTTGCATGAGGGGATGGTTAGGCTATAAAAACTATAGGTTTCAATGTTTGGGTAACACTCTCTTCGTTTTCTTCCTAAAGAGCTGTGTTCCAGCGCTGGTTTAAGTCCATATCTCACTTTCAGTAAAAAAAGGAAAATATACTTCATCTCTCAGCCTGGTTATTTTGCCATCGTATCAAAGAACTGGGGTTTAAGGTGTTTTAGACTCAATACAGTATAAAAAAAGATATCAAATAGGTGTTGTTTTGCATTCGTTGCACTGCATTGGAACGATATGGACAGCAGCTTCAGCATGCATTAATTTTTAAATTATCAGAAAATATACATCAATAAAATGTTGAACAATTGCCAGAAAATGTCTGTAAATGTTAAGTTAAATAACAAGCACTCAAGGCATGACAGCAGCATGAGCATTTTAATTTCTGGGTAAAACAAACAACTGCAGCTGTCTGTTTTACCTCGACATTAAAACACCCAAGTACGCTGTTGTGGTTCATTGTGGCTCTGACTAGACTCTACGTCTGCTCTAAGGTAAATTTGATTATGTCCAACATATTTTAACAAAATGCAACCGACTTTATTGCGGTGGAGACATTGATATATCTCTGAGCTTTTATTTGTTTACACCGTCAGCATTTTAGCAGCGGAGCTAACTAACAGAGCTACTGTCTGCCAGGCCACTTTTTAAGGTCATCTTCTCATCCCTTCATAGTCGTGGGAAGTGGTATGATTATATTACTCTTTTTGAGGTGCAAAAGGTCACGTTTCCGCATTTCTGATCCCAAAGTCATTGTTTTTTAACAAGGAAAAGTGTCCTGTTTCAGTGACAACCCCACTTTCAAAACTAGTACCGGAAGTTGTGTCCATAATTCACGCAAGGCATCATGGGGGCTAGGAATAAGGTGGATAGAAAATTTCAGATCATAAAAAGTGACTCAACTCTACATTATAGATATCAGACAAAATGAAGCTTCTCTTCAGTCCTCCACCTCCATTATTCTCATTTTACATTTTTTTTTTTTAAAAAAAGTACAGCTTGTCAGAAAAATATACTGTGGGCTATCTGCTGCCATTATAAATGTGCTTTAGACAATTTTTGTGTTTCACAATAAAGGCATATAAAGAAATTAACATTTTCTGATCACTGAGGCACTATAATAAGTTCAGAAAGTGCTGAATTTGCAGTGAGGTATGGGTGAGAAATTTTACACTAACCCACAGGATTCTGTCTGGTCATTACAGGCAAAACCCGTGTTTATCTTGTTCTATTTTCAAGGCTACCAAAGAGGAATTTAAACATAATTTCTGATTTTTAGGGATACTTAAGACCTCAACTTTCGATAGTCAAATTTAAGCCCACAGCCTGAAATTTAAGCCTGTAGCCTTCAGGGCCTACAGAGACCCTGATGAATGATATGTACATTTTTACAGTGACCTGTATTGGTTGCAAAAATAATGGAAACGATAATATGTGCAACGTAGATCCTAACGTTTTCCTAACTTAAACCCTAACAATTACCTTAAAATGTGTGTTTTGTACATAAAGGAAGTTAATAGCTAAACTAGAAGTGACATTCAAACATGGAAATAAAAGGAAACAGATTAAAGTGAGAAAAAGGGCAATACTGTGATGCACAACAAAACTGCTATAATAACTTTAAAAAATCAAATGGTAAATTTAGAAACAGACCTCTTTATGTAAATGTAAACTCTGTATCCACACATTGAATTTACGATCAAACTTTAACTTGAGAATACACACTGTCTTCAGTCCTTTTGCTTTTCTTCCTCTTGTCCCTTTTCTTCCAGAGAAATTTAAGGCAGCCTAGTTCACATCATATCCATCCTCATTCTGGGCAGGAAAAAAAAAAAAAAACAAAAAAAAAACTATGATGCTGCTTCTGATGTAAATCATGTTGATAAAATACAAGGCATTACAATTACTTACAGACATTCCTGGTAGATGACTGAAGTTGTCATTTCGTGTTGTGCAAAGATGCTTCCATCCCTAATAAAATATAAATGAGAATTTTAAATTAAAAATAATTATTTATTTTGGCATATTGCAATGTAAAGAAATGTACAGCAGGGAAAATAAGTATTGAACCCCAACATTTTTCACATTAAACATATTTCTGATGTAACCTTTGACCTGAGATTTTCACCAGATATCAGTAACAACCCAAGAAATTCATACATACAATGAAATCAAGGCAACTGTGTTCACAAAACAAGTTATATTTAATGAAGTGGAATAACACAGGTAATAAGTATTGAACGAACTTGGTGACATTAATGCAATTTTTATTAGAAAAGCCTTTGTTGGTAATAACTTCCAGATGCCTCCTGTATGGAGAAACGAGGCGCAGTTATGGCTCAGCAGGGGTTTTCGCCCATTCTTCCACACAAACTGTCTTCAAATCTTGAAGGTTCTGTGGATGTCTTCTATGAACTCTGATCTTCAGTTATCCATTTTTCAGCTGGATTCAAGTCAGGTGACTGACTGGGCCATTCTAGCAGCTTTATTTGCCTTCTCTGGAGCTTGTTGAGAGTTTTCTTAACTGTGTGCTTGGGATCATTGTCTTGCTGAAATGTCCATCCAAAAAAAAAAAAAATCCTTGTTTCATCTTCGGCATCTTGGCAGATGGCAACAGGTTCTTATCAAGGACGTCTCTGTACATTTGTCCGTTCATTTTTTCTTAAATTATATGAAGCCTGCCTCTACCAGTGCTGAAAAACACCTCCACACCATGATGGGATGTACAGTGCCATTTCTCCTCCAAACATGTTGTGTGTTGTTACCAGTGTTGGGAGTAACACGCGTTACTGTAACGCCACTACTTTTGCAGTAACGTGCTGTGTAGCGAAATTACTGTTTAAAAATTCAGTAATGCATTACAGTTACTGAAATTTGATCAGATGTGTTACTCGTTACTTGTTTTATTAATAAATAGAGAAATTTTTAGTTTAAATAAATGAATATACAAACTGACCCTACCGTAGCTGAGACGAGCTGACAGTCAACGTGACCTTTTGCAGAGAGCTGAGTCTTCACTACTGAGCAGAGGAAAAGATGAAGCTACTTTGTTTTTGTGGAAACAGGCAGATTATTTTTCCTTTGTCGCAGTTGAGGACAAAAGCATGTTGGTGGGTTGGAAGCTAAGTGCCGGTTGAATCCTACTGCAATCTTCAGAAGCATTTGAAATCAGCAACAAAGCTCCGACAAAGCTAGTGCTAAGTAATGGCTAGCTATGCTAACAACACTGTGTTACTGGATTTACGCTATCTGAACAGCCACGGCTGGATGTAAAGTGGAAATATTCTTGTCTCAACAGCCACGGTATGCATCTGGACAGTTTGTGACCCAGCAAGAATTAAACCTGATTGCCAAATACGCCATTATAGACTGAAGACGTGATTATAGTCACTTTCCATCAGACGGCTGAGAATGTGATCCACTGAAGTTAAAACACATTTACTTGCTACCCGATAAAGATTATTCAAAAATGGATTTTGATCTCCAAAAGGAATTTGAGGGACTGGATCATGTCTCTGTCACAGCAAACATTTGGACTGTGGATAATGGACATTTTCTTTTGATCACTGCACATCGGATTAAATCCATATCATAAAGGTAAGAAAAACATGGACAGCTTTATGCAGTATTTCCAACTCTCAATCTAAAATGAGGAAATTACAGGCAATATCATGTTGATTTTCTTCAGATTTTTCCCACAGTAAGAGCTCTCAAGGCAGGATAAAGTAGACTGAACATGTTCTAAAAGCTCTGTTTGAAACAGTCTGTTTTCAGCCTGACATTAATAAGACCATAATATTATCCATTAATTAAATTACCTTACTATGTGTGCAAGATGATTTAAGTATGCATTTACATAAAAGCTACTTTTCCAAGTAATTAGTTACTTTAATCATGCAGTAATTGGTGAAGTCACTCAGTTACTTTTGAAAAGAAGTAACTAGTAACTGTAATTAGTTGCTATTTTTCAGAAACTTACCCAACACTGGTTGTGGCATCCAAAAAGGTCGATTCTGGTTTCATCTGACCAGACTATATTATCCCAGTATTATACTGGCTTGCCCAAATGTTGTACAGCAAACTTTAAACAAGCTTCAACATGCTTTTTCTTCAGCAATGGAGTCTTGCAAGGTGAGCAGGCATTGAGCACATGTCGGTTGAATGCATTAATATATTGGCTTCTTGGAAACAGCAGGACTTGCTAACTGCAGGTCTTTCTTGAGTTCACCACGAGTTGTCTATGGCTCTTGGGTAACTCTTCTGATAATTCTTTTGGCTCCTGTTGTCAGAAATCTTGCAAGGGGCTCCTGGTCGTGGCCAGATTATGGTGAAATGATGTTCTCCCCACTTCTGAATGATGGCTCCAACAGTGCTCACTGGAACATTCAGCAGTTTAGAAATGTACCTGTAACCAATGCCATCATTATGTTTTGCAACAATAAGGTTGTGAAGGTCTAGAGAGGAGCTCTTTGCTTCTACCCATCATGAGTTCTTTGTGGTGTGACAATCTGATATTCACAGACCTTTTAAAAGGCTATCAGTCAGGACTTACCCAGCTGAAATTAATTTGCACTGATGGGGGATGGGATGGCTTCCTAAATTCTGATGGATTTTAGCTGGTTTCTTAACTTTCTATGCCTTTTCGCACCTCTTTTTCTTCATGTGTTCAATACTTATTCCCTGTGTCATTACCCTTTATTAAATATAACTTGTTTTATTAACGCAGTTGCTTTGATTTCTTTGTATGTATGGATTACTTGTGCTGTTACTGATAGCTGGTGAAAATCTCAGGTCACTGGCTCCATCCGAAATATATTTAATGACAAGAATGTTGACGTTTTCAATACTTGTTTCCCCCGCTGTATATGCAAGAGATCCTCTGGACCTGTAGTTCCACTTGCACCCCTTTCCAAGCCTAAGTTTTAGTGAATCACTTTATAACTGTACTACAGGGGTGTCAAATTCAATCTTACTGAGAACCAACATGAGAGAAATAAATAAAGCCAGGGTCCGGGCATTCATTAATCTTTTTTGAAAATGTGAATATGTTTATATTCATACTAAATAAGATATACCATACATGTAGTTTTTAGATGTACATTAAGTTGCATAAAATGTAAACTAAGTGTGGCGGGATCTACGAGGGTAAGGCACATTAAATAATTTGGATACCCTGAAAGAGCATAATGTGAACAACCAACAACGCCACCTGGAGATTGACTCCTCCAGGAAAGTATAAAAAGGAACACAGGTTCGTGATGCACACTCCGACAACAGATGTGAGTTCAAATACAAAAATACATTTTGTTTAACAAATTTTTATTTTTTAAAACATTCATATCCACCTTATTGCTGAGGGTGCCGCTGTAGAAATAATTATGTGCAACTTCCGCTTTTGGCCAGAAGTAGTGTTAAGTTAGCAATAGTGGAGTAGTGGGGCATTTAAAATAGCATCTTTTTAAATTTTATTTCAAATTCATTGTAATGTATAGCCCACATACTGTTTGTGTTTTGCAGTCAAGTGGCAGATAATTTCCATGCTTGTCATTTTTGTGTTTTTGAACGTTTTTGCGTAGTTCTGGTACTTGTTGCTGCTGCTCATGGTTGAGCCATAGATGGATAAATGGAGGCTCCTGACAAACAAGCGCAGCTAAATCTCTGGCTTCAACAGCAATGCGTAGATCATGCACCGAAAATTAAAAAAGGACTGTTCGTTTGTATTGATCAGTGGTGCAGACACAGGACAGATATGAGAGCACCAGGTACGTTTTCACTTGTATGAATGTCACAGATTGTACAGATATTTTATTTCATGCAAGGCTGCATGAAGTCAATTAATTAATTATCAGTCTGCTTCCTAAGGCTTAATGATTAAGGAAAGATATCAAATATTTTTTTGTTGCACTGCTCAATTTTGCAGTGCTATGATGTGGACTTGATATTAGCTGCTTCAGCATGCATTAATTAATTTTTAAATGATCACAAAATACAGATCAATAAAAGTACATGTTAAGTTAAATAACAAACATTCACGGCATGACAGCAGCATGAACATTTTAATGTCATGGTAAAATGGACAGCTACCACGACATCCAAACACAGTGTCATGGTTCTTTGTGGCTCTGACTCGATTCTACGTCTGCTGTAAGGTAAATTAAGATTATGTACAACATCTTTTAACAAAATGTAACAAACTTTATTGCAATGGAGATATTGATATCTCTCAGAGCTTTTATTTGTTTACAGCTTTAGCACCTCAGCAGCAGAGCTAACAGAGCTACAGTCTGCCAGGCCCCTTTTTAAGGTCATCTTCCCATCCCCCCGATAGTCATTGGAAGTGGTATGATTATATTACTGTTTCTGAGGTGGAAAAGATCGTGTTCCCACATTTCTGATGCCAAAGTCATTGTTTTTCAACAAGGAAAAGCGTCCCATTTCAATGACAAATCCATGTTCTTAACTAGTACCGGGAATTGTGCACATAATTCACGCAAGGCACCATGAGGGCTAGGAATAAGGTGGCTACATTAAAGCTAAAAATTACCATCACACTGGTTTGTGGTGATTCACTTGAAATTAATGCACAAAATAAGTTAAATAACTAATGGAAATCATATAAGCTGAAAACATTAAGAAATGAAAATGAAAACGCCAAACAAATATTGCAAACATGCACAACAAAGAAAAATAGCACAGCAACTTAACACGCACAACACAAAATCAAGTCTAATCATGCAAAACAAAAGAAGTCATGCAGCAAGATAAAACCTGGCCATAACACAGCCAGTTAAACAGCAACCAATGTATGGCGAAAACAAAACTGCAGTGGATCGTTGATTACTGCAGACTGGCCGATTCGTACCAAACCGAAGGCACAGCTGATGTCAAAATGAGGAGGAAGCACAGCACGCCACTCGAGAAAAATAACCGCCAAACGCTCCAGCCCCGACACAGCGGCCAGCAAAACCACCAGCACAATGGATGAGATGAGACACGGCGCACCAGCGACCACAGCAAATATTGTTCTTTTTCTAGGGCCAGACTGACTTCTGCTTGTTCACAGATAAGCACACACCCATGTTGTGAGCGGCGTCTAATCATAGACACTGAGGCCACACTGTAATCAGTGTGTTGCAGCACAACAGGTGTGACCAACCACAGGTGAGCAAGTGAGGGAAAATTCCCTCCTGCTACATACACAATTCACATTTTTAGCAGAACAGGTTGCCCTTATACTTTTCAAAAAACAACTACGGTTTTTGTTGTCAGTGTTTTCTGATTATTCAAAATACTAATTATCAAATGCTGTATGACTTGATATAAGAGAGTTATCCTGCCATAACTCCCTAGTAAAACAAAAATCCATGCCCATATTTTAACCTTTATTTTTTTTATTTCAAAATCGTCTGTAAATCAATATTTATTGTATTTTTACTTTTTTTTGGGGGGGGGTATTGCACTATCTTGAAAAGAAGACAATATGAGGGTGAAGGTGTATCCCCTCTATCATTAGTTTTTACAGGTATATTGAAACGAAGTGTGAGTCACATTAAATTTACCATCAGATTTTATCAGCAGGCTGGATAAAATGTACATCTTGCCCCCAGGGCTTGATAGCGATACATTTACAGCAGATTTAAGAGCTGACTTTTTACCAAACATTACTTCTGTACAAATAATAAAACAATATTTTATTTGTGCTCTGCAGCATGACACATCATACAGTATATTTTAATGGTAAAAGGTTAATATGTTAAAGTAATCACATGGTTGCATCTCTGTCTTAAAGCATTCCTCTTGAATTTTATGTGTTGGCTTTTGTTATGTGTAAATTTGAAAGTGCATGCCCACATACAGATATTTTTTTAAACCAATCTGGACCTGCATTCCCAACTCCTGCTGATATTATATGAGGTCAGTGTTCATTCTGCGTGCACACTTCAGTGCACACTTACGGATTTTTTCCAGAATAAATACTTACTTTTCATATTCCCACACTCTTGGACTTCGGGAACAGATTAAGATGATATTTACAATCACAGAAATGACCAAGCAGATAATTGCTACCACAAGCACATACAATTCTGAACGTGCAGAGGGTTCTAGAAAATAAAAAGAAAGAAAAAGAGAAAAAAAAAAATTAACTGAAAGAGCTGGAAAAAATTAAAGTGCAATGCTGTATTTCTAAAGACGTACCAATTTCCAGTTTAGTTCCTTTTCCAAATAAAATCTCCTCACATGTGACCACAGCGCAATAGTAAGTTCCAGCATCTGAAGAGCTTATGTTCTTAGACAAGTGATGAACACAACTCTTCTGAATGTCTGTTCTCTTTCCACATTCATTACTTCTATTTCCATCAGTGTAGATGATGTCTGGATAAGATTGATGTGATCCAGCTTTAAACCAGAACACACTGAAATCTCTCTTGCATGTTCTGTTGTCAGACTCAGAGAGGACTGTACACTGGAAAGTTACTGAGTCTCCTGGATACACTGGACCAGACGCTGTTGACTGCTGAAAAACATTTATCTCTGATGTCCTCTGACTGCCTTGTGAATAAAAAAAGACACAGCTACATAAAATTTAGAGAACTGAAGAGAATGGTTTAATTTAAAAGTAAATCTAAGACACTTAAGTATATCTGATGATTACCTTTTATTATCAAGTATGTCCCACTCCAAAGGCTCTGGCTGTTGACGGATAAGACTATAACTGCACAGTGATACATTCCTTCATCTTCTTGAGTTGTCTTTAAAATGGTCAGACTGGCAATCTTCTCAGTATTTACTAAGAGTCTTGAGTTAGAAAACTGTGGTCCATACACTTGTGTTATATATCTGGTCACAGTTGCAATTAATTTCAAGGTTTCCCCAACACTCTGCTTATACCAGTGAACCACTTTCCTGCTCAATTGTTCCTCTGGCAAAGCACATGTCAAGGTTACAGGTTCGCCAACAGAAACTGTAGTCACAGGAACCAGCGTATCTGCTTTAACTTCAAAAAATACAACATAATAAATATTTACTCAGCAAAAATAAATAATACAACAAAAATTAGCCTCAACATTGCATATCTGTTTGGCTTAATGATTGTTAAATGATAACAAGTTTGGTTAAATTTTAGTAAAGAAACTTACCTTTAAAGTGTTCACTGTTGCAAAGGAGAAGAAGAGTAACCCACAACAGCTTCATTTTGACACTGCCTTTTTTGACATTCTTTGATGAGATTTTTGTGACTGAAGAAGGTGTGCTAATCCAAACTGTGACCTGATTGGTCACCACAAAGAGCTGCATGTATACGCAACCAATGTGCATTTCCTGTCAGTTATGGTTTCTTTACTTAGATGGAGATCATTTTTTCTGAATAAAGGAATATAGCTATAGCAATATTTTTTATTAATGTTCCCAGGCTTATTCGAAAGACCATGTAAATTAACTAATTTTAGTCATGATGACTTTGAAAAAAATTGTCTTCAATCAAATCCGACATGAAAATGTGGATGAAATACATGTACATTAAAAAATAAAAAAGATTAGCCCAGTTCTAACAGGCACAACAGTGTTAGCTCAGTAGAGCCACTGGGTCCTGTGCCTAAACGAGTTGCTACATACAGTGCTGGTATTTTGGCCGTACATAGAAGCAAGCAGAGAGCAGCAGCTGTTAAATGTTCCATATATAAAATCCATTTTTAGTCAAAGTTCTTTCTATCTGCACGTTCTTCTTGTTCCTATGCTCACCTGTATTATGTATTTGTTCAATGTTCATCTACTGTTTGTCATGGACGGGGTTGTTTTCAACCCCGTCCATGATTTGTGGCTGTAGGGCTTTGATTGTGCGTATTATTTTCAGCTGGCAGATTATTTGAGCCTGGTGCTCTTCCAGTCCTATGGCCACGCCTCGTCCTCTCACCAGACATTCACCAGCTGTATTTCATCACCACATGCACACTTAGACACGCACGCACGCACACTCACACATGCACATACACACCCATTGCCAATCAGTCATGCACTTGCTTGCCACACTGCTGTGTCCACTTGCCTTCATTAGTGAGTTGTGTACTTATGGGAGGCAGTGTGATCAGTCAATGTGGCAGCTTAGTCAACTCTGGACTTCCTGGCTTGTGGACTGTTGGCTTTTTCCCTTGGACTGAACCATGTTGTTACCCCAGAGCCTTTCCGCTCGAAAGCGTATGAATGTCCTTTTATGATTGCCTTTCTCTCTGCTCCTGTTCTGTCTGGAGCGCACTTGGCTTTTCTTCCCCGCCAACAAAGCTAGTGGCCGGTTGTCTCACCGTCTGTCAGTGACTGTTATATGGACATTTTGTATATTTTCTCTTTTGTTAATAAACACGTTACATTACTGCACGTTGGGCTCGTATACATTCATATGTTCGCTTTGCCATTACGCAGTGGACATGACACTATTATTCCTGGAGCTCTTATTTGTGTAGTACGGGATGGCGGCCACAGTTTCCGATTCCGCCATATCTGGTGGTGTAAGAGGGGCTGCTGGTAGAGGGGTGGTCTCTTCAGCTTTTTCTCTGCCAAGTGGCTGCATATGCAGTCGGGTGTACAGAGCCCAGCTGGTTTAATAAAGCAGTGTTCAGCTCCACTCCTGGCCTCGTCCTTGTCTACGAGTTATGACATAACATTTGGCAACGAGAGGTAAACTCATGAAGGCGTGTGGAACACTAATTTGTTCATTCCTGGAACTCCCGAGGGAGCTGTCTGTGCCACGGCCTCATTGGTATGAGGCTTTCCAGACGTACATGGTAGCGTTGGACCTGGGAAGAATGGAGAAGCTGCAAGCTCGTGCATTATTAGTATACAACCTGGGAATGGAAATTCAAAGAATTTTGGGCACGCATGGAGATGCGGACATATATGAAGAAGTTGAAGAAGTTATTGAGTTAATTGCCCGCCAGTTCAGGGCGCCGGACAATGTCATCGTTAGACGGATTAAGTTTAGACAGTGCCTCTAACAGGTAGACAAACCAATCCAGCGGACCTCCGGTGACAAGCAGGGCCCAAACGATGGTCTCAGATATTCCTGATGCACAGCCATGGAAAACTGGTGAACATGGGACCACAGGGGCAGGGTTAGCAGCATAGCTACAAGCAGTTGGGGCAGGACCGAGTGGCACTGGAACAGCGAGTGCCAGGCAGAAACACCGCAGGCCGTGCTGCAGACTGGGTTCGGGCTCGGGCAGAGGCAAGGTCCAGGCGGGTGAGACAGAAGCGGGATATGGAACGGTACCAGGGTTGGCTGCAGGTGATGTGTGAGCGGCACGATCGATATCATCTGCTGCCGGATTGCTCGTGGTGCCATCCCAATGAATTACGGGATGTCCTGAAGAAGACAGGTGAGCACAATCCCAGACGGTTGGAGGGTTCGGAGGTGTGGAGGAGAAGACGCTCTGAGGTGGGGGCGACCAGCTGTGGTCCGGAAAGTGGACTGCCGCCAGGGGTGGACTGATGGTGAAAGGTCGGGGGGGGGGGGGGCACGGGTCATCCTCACTGAATCATGGGCGTGTTTCATGTGTTCAATTTTGTTTTGTTTTTATAGCTTTGGGGATTATTTTCATAGGGTATTTGATATAGAAGACACTGCAGTACTTTTCTTTAATGGACTTTAATAGCATAGGCGGAAGAATAATCCGCCACGCCATGTGTGGCTAATTTTAGTTCTTTTGGTGTGAGTGTCATAGTCCGCTTTGGGTGACTTTAGTTTGTTTATGTTTTGTGGATGATTCGGGGTCCAAATTGGGGTGGGTTGATTGTCTGTGTGTATTTTGCATTTTCTGCGGGGGGGGGGATATTGTGTATTTGTTCAAAGTTCATATACAGTACTGTTATTATTGAAGCTCTTATTTGTGTGGTACGGGATGGCGACCCCGATTTCCAGTTCCACCATTTCCGGTGGTATAAGAGAGGCTGCTGGTAGAGAGGCGGTCTCTTCCACGTTTCCTCTGCCAAGTGGCTGCATGTGCGGTCGGGTGTACAGAGCCCATCTGGTTTAATAAAGCAGTGTTCAGCTCCACTCCTGTCATCTTCCTTGTCTACGAGTTACAACATAACCTGAACCATAGAAAGAGCCTACGCAATAACCAACGCACACACAGAACCCAAACTGGTCTACTGAGTTGACCTTGTTGTGTCTGTTCTTTATTTTTTAATTTTGAATTTAATTTTGATTAGACACAACAAGGTAACTTTGTAGAACGGACCTTACTTGATGCGATCACAGAGAAATGTCAATATACTGATTTAATTCAGTATTCTTTATTATGCCTTCTTCTTCTTCTTCTTCTTCTTCTTCTTCTTCTTCTTCTTCTTCTTCTTCTTCTTCTTCTTCTTCTTCTTCTTCTTCTTCTTCTCTTTTGGCTGCTCTCTTTAGGAGTCACCACCAGAGGTGTTAGACTGGGGGGGTAAATGGGTACTGTGTACCCAGGGACCACTGCAGGGAGGGGTGTGGTGTTTGGACGTGTCGGCTCACCGTAGGTGACATCATCACATGGTAAACTGGCTGTGGCACCACATGGTGCCACCCTTCTGTATATAGTTCAGTTATGTGTTGAATAAAGCAGAGTACAGTTTATGCCCCTTATCTGTGCCTCATTTCCAGACATAATAATGGCGACGAAGAGAAAAATGGGTCTTCTGGAGGAAAATATGGTGTTTTTCCTGAAGACGGAAGCGTGCATGGTATCCCCACCACCGTTCTTCGCTCTGCCAGGTGGGCCGCCGATCGCCTGGTCCCACTGCCACAAGTTATTCTGTACTTTTATCGCTGCTACCGACTTAGGCAATGCTAACAATGAGAAACTAAAGGAGGCGCTAATCTACTGTCTTGGGAGGGAGGGACAGTGGACAGCACTCTCTATTGGCCCTGTGAGCACATACGAAGACTGTATTGCTGTGATGAACAAATTTTTCACCAACGCAAGCAGTCCCCTGATGCAAAGAGCTGAACTTTACCAGCACCGCGAGCATGAGGGCAAGTCAGACCACTAGGGGGTCTGAAGAAAAAAGCTTATATTAATCAAGATGAAACAGCCAGAAGGGATATACTGTACAGAAACAAATAAAAAGACAAATTCAGGTGGACAAGTTAACTACAAAAATAAAATAGTGCGGCGGAATGGTATAATAAGGCACGGCGAAGTGAAGTTTAAAAGGGTGTTTTATTCATCCGCCATCACGGAACTCACTCCAGCACTGTGTAAGCATGCTGGAGCGAGCCCTCAGGCTCTCGTCAGCAAACAGGGAATGCGTGTAGTCAGATGAGCAGTAAGAAGAGAGAGTGAGCAAACGATATTCAGTCACTTATATACCCAGCTAGACAATGCATGCATGGCACATTAGCATCACAGTAAACGGCAGGAAGGCAAGGACATTTGCATTAGAGACACACATAACAATAGCAGAATTACTGGCCGGAATTCCTCTCCACCTATTGTTATCAGTCCATACATCTCACTGTTCTGCTAATTGCTCCAGCTGGGCGCTCTGTTTGTCCATAGGCTGTGGGGGAGACCCACACTACTCCCCCCCCAGAGGGTTCAGCGGGGGGCTGAGGCCTCGATCGTCTGGCTTTGGTAGCGAGCTGCGGGAAAAGCTCTGTGCAAGCGGAGGAGGGGGAGGGAGGGGGGTGGTGGTAGCAAGTGCAGGCCCGGGACGGCGAAGTTGTCTGGGCCGCGCAAAAACTGCATGTGGATCCACAATGTTGAGGGGCTGTCCCGTTGAACGTGGCGGAGATCCACAGCGGCTGTGAGAAGAAAAACTTGTCTCTGACTCCTCTCGCGGTTAAGTCCTGCGAGGATTCGTAGCGGCCATGAAGAAAAACAGGAGCTGCAGCTGTGTGAGGGACTTGGCGTGTTGGCTTTAGGTGTGCACGCAGCCCTAAAGCCCTCGGGGACAGCTGACGGCTGGATTCCCATTGTGCGCCGTGGCTGAGACCCATACAAAATCCTGTGAGCAAGCTGCGTGTGTGCTTCAGGTGTGTGAGCAGCCGTGAAGGTTCCGATGTGCAGCGGCGGAGGATGATGACGGTCTGTGGAGCCATTATTGTCCCGTGTGTGGTGCGCTGTCCTCGTAACCCCCCGGTGTGCATGCGGGGGTTCGGTGCATGGCAGGGCCGCTGTCGAGGTGAGTCAGGGTCAGGGAGCTTGCTGGAGATCAGCGTCGTCGGCGCCGATGGTCATCCCTGTTTGGGCTGTTGCTGTCGTTCGCTCGTGCTGGGTCATGGTGCGTAGGAGCGGTGAGAGTTAGTAGATGTTCTTTGTCCCTCGGGCTCGTGTAGATGGGGACGAGCGGTGAGAGGAAGTAGACGATCTTTGTCCCTCGGGCTCGTGTAGGTGCGTAGGAGCGGCGAGAGGAAGTAGACGATCTTTGTCCCTCGGGCTCGTGTAGATGCAGAGGAGCGGTGAGAGGGAGTAGACGATCTTTGTCCCTCGGCCGGTCCCAGCGTGGATGTGCAGAACTCAGGCGAGGGTCACACAATGACGCTTTCTGCAGCTCTCCCAGTCGTGGATGATCTCCGAAGGAGTTCGCCTGGTGTCGGTTCTGCGTCGAGGTCTCCCGTGTGGCAGAAGGGAGGGCAGTCCATTTGCGTCAGGCTGCTGCGTTCGCTTTTCGTCGGAGTCACCGCCAGGGGCTGCGTTCGTCGTCGTCAGCGCGTTCTTTCTTTCGGGGTCACCAGTGTGGTGGAATGGTACAATAAGGCACGGCGAAGTGAAGTTTAAAAGGGTGTTTTATTCATCCGCCATCACGGAACTCACTCCAGCACTGTGTAAGCATGCTGGAGCGAGCCCTCAGGCTCTTGTCAGCAAACAGGGAATGCGTGTAGTCAGATGAGCAGTAAGAAGAGAGAGTGAGCAAACGATATTCAGTCACTTATATACCCAGCTAGACAATGCATGCATGGCACATTAGCATCACAGTAAACGGCAGGAAGGCAAGGACATTTGCATTAGAGACACACATAACAATAGCAGGATTACTGGCCGGAATTCCTCTCCACCTATTGTTATCAGTCCATACATCTCACTGTTCTGCTAATTGCTCCAGCTGGGCGCTCTGCTTGTCCGTAGGCTGTGGGGGAGACCCACAATAGAGGCTATTCTGGAGTCTGGTAACCCCAGAAGTGCATGGCAGGGAATCAAATCTATGACACATGTTCCCTACAAGGGAAGAGGTAGATCTCATTTTACTCTGCAGGGTACTGAGGGTGTGGACATTTTGAGAGCAGCAACAGCGCAGAAACTGCCCCAGTTATGTCCCCCTCCCCCTCGCCTCCACCCACTCTAAATTTTTCTATTAATGAGTCAGATGTTTTTAATCTTTATAGAACTTGTAACCCACGAAAAAGCCCAGGCCCCAACAACATCTGTGGGAGAGTTTAAAAACACTGTGCAGAACAATTGGCACCTGTTTTTACAGATATTTTTAAATCCTCCTTTCAGAATCACAAAGTTCCCACCCTTTGGCAAACATCTACAATCATACCCAAACCCAAAATCTCCAGACCTACAGAGCCCAAAGACTTTCATTCAATCGCCCAAACCTCTGGTTATGAAGTGGTTTGAGTGTCTGGTAAAGAGGCAAATTGTATCTCAACCACAGCACTTTATGGACTCCATGCAGTTTGCCTATCAGGCCTCTAGGGGGGTTGATGATGCCATCATAACATTACTTCATCTATTGCACTCTCATCTTGCAAGACCTAAGGCACATGCTAAAATTCTCTTTATCAATTTTACTTCAGCTTTTAATACAATTCAACCCAATATTTTAGCAGACAGAGTAGCTACTCAGTTCTCCCTGGACGTTCACTTGATTCTTTGGATTTCTGACTTTTTATACTGTAGAACCCAGCAGGTCAAAGTTGGTGTCTCACTGTCAGACAAGAAGACCACCAGTATAGGTTTCCCATAAGGATGTCTTTTATCTCCTCTATTATTTATTTTATACACAAATTCCTGCATAAGCACCTTTCCAAAAAGGTACTTTATTAAATATGCAGACGATACAGCTCTGGTGAGTCTGCTGTAGGATGGGGAGGAAGAGCATGGGCCAGTTCTGGACTATTTTCTAAAGTGGTGTGAAAACTCAAATCTCCATCTTAATACCTCCAAAACCAAAGAAATGATTGTTGATTTTAGAAAAGAACAAAATTCCCTCCAAACTGTCATTAACAGTCAGGAAATTGAAATGGTCTTGGAGTATAAGTATCTGGGCATCACACTGGACCACATATTAAAATGGGAGATCTGGACTGATCTCATGAGTACCAGTGTTGGGCAAGTTACTAAAAAATAGTAACTAGTTACAGTTACTAGTTACTTCTTTTCAAAAGTAACTGAGTTACTTTTGAGTTACTGCATGATGAAAGTAACGAGTTACTTGGAAATGTACCTTTTACGTTACTTTTAAATGCATACTTAAATCATCTTGCACACACAACAAGATCAAGGGTCTCTTGTTCTCATCAGAAAAAAAAGAAGAAAACTGATGAGAAAAAAAGTCTCATCTTACAGAGAAAAAATGTCTCAGATTTACACAAACTATTGAAATAAGTAGAAAGTAAGAAATTTACTAGAAAAAAAGCTGTGAATTCACAGAGAAAATTTTGGACCCCCTGGTGGGCCATTTTTGGCCCACGAGCCATATGTTTGACACCCCTGGACCAGCCCATTAAACATGCATACTTAGAGGACTGACTTCCATGAAATAGTTGCATATCACAACAGCATGTAAATTAATAAGATAAAATAAAACAGAAAGCACAGATCCATGGGCCCCTCTCATGCACCATGTACAGCAGCTCAACCAGACTCATGTCAATCATCACTGTTTTCTTCCTGCATTACCGACTGCACTATATAGTTCTCCACAGTATCTGCTGCTGGCTAATATATATTTTAACTGTTGACCAGTATCACTTAATCTTATCCTACACTTTATTACATGTATAGTTTATTTCTCTTATCTTATCATGTTTAATGTTGCAGCATTGTACCGAGACAAATTCCTAGTTTGTGTACTACATGAACAATGGCAATAAACCTGATTCTGATTCTGATTCTGATTCAGATAAATGAAAGTTCAGCTCTTACTGCAACAAATCACAGTCACTTTTTCTCTGTGCGTAAGAAAACTTTAAATGCATTTAATACGGACATTAAATGCGAGCTTCTTGCTCAAAAAATACTCATGTTTAACCACAGAGGTAGGAGCTGGTAGGGGCTACTTACTGCTCGGACAACAGGTGATCAGGGATCGATGTGAGAAGTCGCCACCGCCACAGCATTTCTTCACCAGGTTGTGATGTGAACAGGGGAAGGACAGGAAACAGACCCACGGAGGAGACTGTGTGACGGCTGCGTCAGTTACAGTAGGGTCAGTTTATATTTATTTGCTTATTTATGCCTTTGCCTTTGGCATGACAACCTCCAGTGGCTTGAGGCCGGTGGTGGCGCTGGGGATGGCAGTCCCGCCCATAGCCACCGAAACTGTGTATTCATCCCCAGTTGGCAGCTGATGAGGAGGGTGTCTAGCCACTGCAAGTTGTATGATTGTCTATTTGCGCTAAAATATCTATCCATATTAATATTTAGCTGTAGGCTACATCATCCTAGGTGCACGACCGAAAGGTTTCGCAGTTCCTTCCTACCTACGGCTGCCAGACTTTATAACCTAAGCAGGGCTGCTCGCAGAGATCGTAAAAAAACGTTACGAACTAACAGTATTGAATGAAAAAGACACAACAAACTTGCACAATAATGGTCCCCTCCATTATACAACTAGGATAATATCAGTCGCTACGGAGGGTGACAACTAGGCTGATTCAAATACATGATATGCTGTATGGGTACATATTCATGCTATGTGGGGTAACTCAATAGACCGTCATGCTGTTTATTCCATCTAGCTACAATGCTCCGCACTGTAAATATATTTATGTGTACATATGTATATTCACTGCTCTTATTAGCTTATCTTCTAAATTATTGCTCTGAGTGTTGCTATCTCTGTGCTGTTGCAATCCTGGAATTTCCCCATTGTGGGACTAATAAAGGCTTATCTTATCTTATCTTATAAAACTAGTAACACGAGTAACGCATCTGATCAAATTTCAGTAACTGTAACACATTACTGAATTTTTAAACAGTAATTTTGTTACACAGCACGTTACTGCAAAAGTAGTGGCGTTACAGTAACGCGTTACAAAGTAACCCAGCAACCACTGCCATGGCCATCAGCCCCGTGGAAACACGTCCAATTGGACATATGCGGTGAACTGCATAGCGCTCCCCCACACCAACGCTTTCTATTAGTCGGCCTGCGACCTCCACTCAAAATGACCCAAAGTGTAGACAACCGGATCAGTCACCACCAAAGTGGTTACCAATTGTCTCACCTCCCTTTTCGCCTGCTAGGGTGTGCCGGACACAATCACAATGGGCAACGGACCGCAATTCCCCTCGGTGCATTTCAAGGCCTTCGTGAAAGAAAGAGGCATCAAGCTCTTGCAACATGCAAGGAAATAAAATATCGGGGTCACATCATCACAGATGATTTGAGAGATGATAGAGATATCTACAGGTAATGCCGTAAATTGTATGCTCAAGCAAACATATTGTTGAAAAAGTTTAGGATGTGCTCTGTAAATGTTAAATCTTCTCTGTTCAGAGCTTACTGTACTCCACTGCAGACTGCACATTTGCGGTGCTGCTACAGGACTGGTAGTATGAGAAGGCTGATTGTGGCCTACAATGATGCACTTACAGTAGGTTGTTGCTTCAGATACCTAGATGGCATAGTGCCAGTCAGCTGTTTGTGTCCTGTGGTATTCCTACGTGTTAGGCAATACTGAGGAAACGTATGTTCAGTTTTATGTGTTGTTTGGATGATTCGGAAAATAGCATCTTACTGACCCTTATAAGCCCCAGGAAGAGCAACCTCAGATACGCTTCTGCTCTCAGAAGACACTCTCAAAACAGCCTACACATGAACTCTTCTTAAAGACTGTTATGTTGTTTTTATTGTTTCCCTGATATCACTATCCCTTCTTTTTTTATATGGACCCACTTGTGTGTCTGAAATAGTAATAATAAGAATAAGAATAAGGGGCCACGGGGGGGGGGGGGATTCAACCAGACTCTCAAGAACAGTCTCAGGGTACACCTAGCGGATGGGATCCAATTTTCAGCCGCATTACAGAGCACCCTACTACAGTACAGAGCAACGCCTCATGCCATGACAGGCAGCCCTACTGATGCTGGGATGTGAAAAGAGCCTTCCCCTGGACCAACTACACCCCCCACCAGCTGCTACCCTGCCAGAGATGCCCTCAGCTAGAGGGAGGGTGGTCGAACAACAACAACGGAAGAAGCAAAGGTTTGACAAGAAGTGCAGGGTGAGGTGACCCGGATTCACAGTGCTAAATTGGGTTTGGATCCGGCGCCCAACTGTGCCTAAAAGTTGTAGTCATTTTGGACAATGCCGATACAGATCACAGCACAGTTGGGCCCAGCAACCTTCCATCTCACTGATTGGTCATGGTGGCATGTCAGCCACCTCAGAAAAGTGACACCGACTTTGGTCCCATATCAAGAGACGGCTGCAGAAAGAGGGAGATTAGGCTGGGACTTTGGTGACACAAGACCCACAACCCCCGATGAATGTCTGCCAGAGCCAGCAACTGGGACACAGTGCAAGTGCCACTCAGCCTGGGTTCCGCAGAGACCCCGCTACCTTTGGGACTTTGTAACTAATTTTTGAAATAGTGAAATAGTGGACTCTTAAGTGTAGCCAGGACGTGACCGACAACAGTAGCAGAATAATCCACTCAGTCACGCGGGCATACCGGTAGTCTACCCGGGTGCCCAGGTAGTTGTTTATAGTTCTTTTGGTTTTTCAAGGGAAGGGAGGGGATGGGGAGTAAATGCAGTGTTTGGACGTGGGGGCTCACCGTAGGTGGTGTCATCATGTGGTTAACTGGCTGTGGCGCCATACAGCGCCAACCTTCTGTATATAGTCCAGTTATGTGTTGACTAAAGGAGAGTACAGTTTATGCCCGTTGTCCACGACTCATGTCCAGACATAATAAGGGGATCCTCGAAAAGTCTGGAATGAAAAGGGTTTTTGTGTTGCATTTTTAAATTTCTAATTAGTGTGAATTTCATTATGACATTATTGACTGAATGAAGTGGTTGAGAGACTGAATTTTGCATTAACAATAATTACAGATATTCTCTGAGACCCCATCACCCCTTTAAAAAAAGGTGCAAAATGGTTTAGTCACTTCTGCACGGCTCCACCAGCTGTTTCAATTTAGTTACTTCAGACTGGTTCCAGTCAACCAGCGGAGCAGGAGGAGAGAAAACAGTCATGTCTTTCCTCAAGAAATTTAAATCAGGATATGAAAAAAGAAAAGTGGAGATGTGGGACTCATATGCACATATGTATATTACTTTATGCGTCATATGTATACCACTTTAGGCTTCACATCTCAGATTGAACAAAGGACTGAGTCTCCTTGGAGATAACAGGAGGATGTGAAAGTTTAGTCTTTGGTATGCAAAGAGACAGCCTTGGGGGATTTTCCTGGCTGCCGGAGACTGGAGGTGGAGGTGTTAAGATCTGAGAGAAGATGCATTGTTACTTGGGATTAAATGCAATGTGACTGTGAGCTTTGAGGTCCTGATATATAAAGGACGAATATCTGGGGTTTTTCCTCTTTCTGTTTTTGCTGATGTTGGAAGATGTGAATAAACCGGACTCGTGAGATAAACTTTGCCTCGTCATTTTCACACTTCCACACTGGTGACCCTAAGACGTATCATGGATGAAAGAAATTCCCCCGAGCCAACCGGGTCAGGAGCTCCCAGCCAAGTGTATGCCGCTACCGTTCAGCTACCGGACTTTTGGCAAGACAACCCGCGCTCCTGGTTCCACTTGGTCAAAGCACAGTTCGCCCTCCAGGGGATAACGGTAGATGACACGAAGTTCTACCATGTGATTGCCAAGCTCGACAACCGCACAGCTCGGCATGTGGAGAGCCTATTGGAGCAGCCACCGGCCGACGACAAATACGGCGGGTTGAAGGCTGCGCTCATCCAGCGTTTCACTCTCTCAGTCCAGGAGAGAGCGGAGAGGCTCCTGGCTCTGAACGATTTGGGAGATGGCACGCCCATTGACCTGATGGAGGACATGCTGAGGTTGAGGGGCTCAGGCGACAAAGACTTCATCTTCACCCACATTTTCCTCAGAACCCTACCGTCGGACACGAGAGCGACCCTGGCCAGTTCGCCGTTGTTGGCCAAGCGGGACTTCCACGCGCTGGCCCAGGAGGCGCACCGGATTCTCAACGCCAGCAAACAGCGCGCAGCCACAGCAGCGGCGATGGAGTTCGGCGCGACGGCCAGAGACGGCGGGGGGCCAGAGACGGCGGGGGGCCAGAGACAGCGGTAGCAGAACCACCGACGACGGCAGCGGCGGGGGCCAATGATCACGGAAGAGACGCCCTCTGTTTCTACCATCGCCGCTTTGCAGAGAAGGCACGCAGATGTATACCACCGTGCCAGTTCAAGCGCTCGGGAAACGCCAAGACCGGGGGTCGGTAGCAGCTGCGGCCCTCAGGGAGGAGAACAAGCTGCTCTACTTGAAGGATGCGCCCTCGGGGAGGCAATTCCTCGTGGACACAGGCTCCCAGTTGAGTTTCATCACACCTTCCTCCGCTGTCCCAAAAAGCAAAACCCAGCGCTACAAAAACAGCTTTGTCCCTGCTGCTGTCAAAGAGTTGAACAAGCTATAAAAATTATATTGTACATATTTTATATTTACCTATTTTGTAAGATGTGTGCCTGTGTTTGTGTCTATGTTGAATGTAATTAGTGGCTTGTAAATATGGATGTCACCAGACTGCAAAACAAATCTACCTACGGGTACAAATAAAGTAACCTGAACCTGAACCTGACCGGCTGGCAGTTTCCAGTGGTCCCCGGGTGTCAGCAGCGAACGGCTCGGCGATTAAGACCTTTGGTGAGAGGACTCTGCTTCTGTCCCTGCACGGCTGTACATTTGAGTGGACTTTTGTCATAGCCGCAGTGAATTTCAATATGTTGGGGGCTGATTTTCTGTGCTCACTGCTCACTCAGTTCCCAGCACTCACGGTTCCCACATTTTCGGCAGTCGTTGCTAAACACGGGGTGGAACATTTTATTACTACCATCGGACCGCCCGTCTTTGCAAAAGCTCGGCGCTTGGATTCAGCTAAACTGACCATAGCGCGCGAGGAGTTCGCCAACCTGGAAAAGTTGGGCATCATCCGGCGTTCGAACAGCCCATGGGCTTCCCCGCTTCACATGGTCCCGAAAGCTGATGGCTCGTGGCGACCTTGCAGAGATTTCCGCAGGTTGAACAACGCCACAGCGCACGACCGCTACCCAATCCCGCATATCCAAGATTTTTCCGTTCATTTGGCGGGGGCGCACGTTTTTTCTAAAATAGACTTGGTCCGCAGTTACCACCAAGTTCCAGTGCGTGCTGAGGACATACCCAAAACAGCGGTAATAGCTCCGTTTGGTCTATTCGAGTTTTTGCGCATGCCGTTTGGGCTTAAAGGCGCTGCGCAGATGTTCCAACGCATGATGGACGCGGTGTTGCGCGATCTCCCCTTCGTATTCGTCTACCTGGACGACATTTTAGTAGCCAGCGCGTCCGAAGACGAACACGAAAACCACCTCACGGCAGTTTTCCGGAGGTTGGGAGAGCATGGGTTAATAATCAACCCAGCGAAGTGTCAGTTCGGGGTGACGCAGATTGATTTTTTGGGGCATCGCGTCTCCCCAGAAGGAGCGGTTCCACTGCCTGACAAAGTGTGCGCGGTGACAAATCTTCCCCAGCCACAAACAGTCAAGGCGTTGCAGGAGTTTTTGGGAATGGTGAATTTTTATAACCGTTTCCTCCCCCGCGCAGCGCAGCTCATGCAACAATTGTATGCTGCACTAAAAAAACAAAAACCCACAAATAGGATCGAATGGTCTCCGGAGCGGGAGCAAGCATTCTCGGAGGTCAAAACAGCCCTGGCAAACGCTGCGTTGTTAGCACATCCAGACCCAACGGCCCGCATAGTGCTTACTACTGACGCGTCACATGTGGCCATAGGGGCGGTCGTGGAGCAGCATGTAGCCGGGGCTTGGCAGCCACTCGCCTTTTTCAGCAGGACTTTGCGCGATAGTGAACGAAAATACAGCGCATTCGACAGGGAGTTGTTAGCTCTCCACTTGGCCATTCGCCACTTCCAGTTCTGGCTGGATGGACGCCGTTTCACAGCGTTCGTTGACCACAAGCCGCTGACATCCGCGATGGCCAAGGTTTCAGAACCGTGGTCAGGCCGGCAGCAGAGGCAGCTAGCCGCCATCTAGGAGTTTACTACCGATATTAAGCATGTGGCGGGTAAACTGAATGTAGTGGCAGACTGTCTCTTGCGTGCCGTGGCGGCCCCGGTCCGCGTAGGGATAGATTATGCAGCCATGGCCGCGGATCAAGGTAGCGATGCGGACGTGCGCGCGCTCCAGTCTGGACCAACAGGGTTAAGGCTGGAGAACAGGGTGCTGCAAGACGGTATCCCCTCCCTAATCTGTGATGTCTCTACTGGGCGACTGCGTCCTCTGGTACCGGCCGCATGGCGCCGCTGCGTTTTTGACTCGATTCATTCTCTGGTGCACCCAGGAGTGCGCGCGTTGGTCAAAATGGTGGGAGAGAAATTTGTATGGCCGACCCTGCGCAAACAAGTTAGGGAGTGGGCAGCAGCCTGCATGGCTTGTCAACGAGCCAAAGTACACAGACACACGAGAGCTCCCTTGGAGCCGTTTCACATCCCGGCTAAGAAGTTTGATCATGTTCATGTAGACCTCGTAGGCCCCCTCCCGCCGTCACAGGGGTGCACACACCTTCTGACAATGGTAGACCGCACCACGCACTGGCCGGAAGTGGTCCCACTGGCGTCAACCACAGCCGAGGAGGTGGCGCATGCGTTTTTAACAGCATGGGTAGCGCGCTTTGGAGTCCCATCGGACATTACGTCCGACAGAGGCCCTCAATTTGTTTCCGAACTTTGGTCAGCAATGGCCCGCAGCCTGGGGGTAACGATCTACCGCACAACCACGTACAATCCGCAGGCTAATGGGTTATGCGAACGTTTTCATAGGTCATTGAAAGCGGCTCTCAGAGCGTCGCTTACGGATGCAAATTGGGTAGACAGGCTACCGTGGGTTTTATTGGGGTTGCGTTCTGCACCTAAAGAGGATTTAGAAGCCTCCCCGGCTGAGCTAGTTTTTGCGCAGCCACTTCGGCTGCCCAGGGAATTCCTCCCAGATAATCCTGTGCCAGAGAGCTCCCCGACTCAGCTGTTGCAGCGTGGCACGGAATTAGGCACGTTGCCTGGCCCCGTTCACCACAGTTTTCTGCGCGTTTTTGTGCCTAAGGCTTTAAAAAACACCGTTTGTTTTTGTCAGACACGATGCCCATCGACCATCGCTGCGACCACCTTATGATGGACCATTTAGAGTGCTGGAAACAGGAGATAAGCATTTTTTGCTAGATTTGGGGGGCAGGAAAGAAAAGATTGGCATAAACAGGCTCAAACCCACCTTTGTGGTGGCGGACGAGGATGTGCTGTTGGCCAGGGCTCCTCGGCGCGGCAGACCCCCTAGGGGACATTCCCCAGAACACCCACAGGAATTGACAAACAGTTCTCCCCCTCAGACAGCAGCTCCCCAGCAGGATGGCGCCGCGGAAGTGGTGAAGCCCGCTTACAGCAGATACGGGAAGAGACTGAGGCCCAAGCAGCATGTGGGCTGATGTGTAATGATTTTATCATGACATACAGACTGTTATTCCGTTGTTCCATCTTAGACGTTTGGGGGGTGTCACGTGGGACTCATATGCACATATGTATATTACTTTATGCTTCATATGTATACCACTTTAGGCTTCACATCTCAGATTGAACAAAGGACTAAGTCTCCTTGGAGAAAACAGGAGGATGTGAAAGTTTAGTCTTTGGTATGCAAAGAGACGGCCTTGGGGGATTTTCCTGGCTGCCGGAGACTGGAGGTGGAGGTGTTAAGATCTGAGAGAAGATGCATTGTTACTTGGGATTAAATGCAATGTGACTGTGAGCTTTGAGGTCCTGATATATAAAGGACGAATATCTGGGGTTTTTCCTCTTTATGTTTTTGCTGATGTTGGAAGATGTGAATAAACCGGACTCGTGAGATAAACTCTGCCTCGTCATTTTCACACTTCCACAGAGAGAAAATTAAGGGAAAAACATCAGTTTCTTTGAGAAGAGAGGTAAAGCTCAACTGAATTAACGCATGGTTTAAGCTAATATTGTGGAGAGAGCAAATAATCAGGCAGAGAGGTCCAGAGTATAACAGGCTTTATTCATCTCTCTCTCACATTTCTCTAGAATCACAAGCATCAAAAGAGGAAGAGGTCACAGGCCCTTCTGCTCTTATATCCTACCACTAGGTCAGCCTTCTTTGGAGCTGCATTAACATCAAAGCATTTGCGATTTCCATTCTCTTTGTCACTGTTCACATCAACACACCATCCCCGCATCAACACACAAACCCCCATGACGATTCCCCTTTGTCCCTCCGTCTGAGTGTAAATATACTGAGTGAGGTGGATTCCCACAATATCAGCAGCAGCTGTCTCAGAGTGAAGGCAGCACATTAGTCCAGAAGGTTAGTGCTTCATTTTGACAACAGAGATTAACTAGAAAAGCACTCGGAGAGCGCAGACCGCCACCAAGTGCCACAGTTCCCCCCCATACAGTGTTTGTGTGTACGTTTTCAGATTCCTTGACCATGAAAACATCTGACTAGCAATTGGATTCACAATGATAGGATTAGTGTTTCAGTAGTAAAAGCATTACCTCCTTGGCGGAGGTAATAAACTGAAGTGTTGGTGTTGTGTCCCTCTCCTCCATCTCCAAACTCCCTGGCTGCGGGCGTTGCAGTTCATCGCACAACCGCGTACAACCCGCAGGCCAATGGGTTATGCGAGCGTTTTCATACATCACTGAAAGCAGCACTCAGGGCTTCACTGACGGATGCAAATTGGGTAGACAGGTTGCCGTGGGTGTTATATTGGGGTGGCGCTCCGTGGCAAAAGAGGATTTGGAAGCTTCCCTGGCAGAAAGCTTGTTTTTGCGTAGCCCCTATGGCTGCCCAGGGAATTTCTGCCAAATAATCCCACGCCGGACAGCTGCCCGTCTCAGCTTTTGCAGCGTAGCGCAAACACGGGCACGCTGCCGGGCCTGGCCCACCACTGTTTTCCGCGTGCTTTTGTGCCTAAAACTTTGAAGAACGCGGAGTTTGTGTTTGTCAGACACAACGACTAGCGCCCTCCATTGCGCCTGCACACATGTTGAAAATGGCCGTATCTCACAATGTTAAAGAATCCTTTAAAAAATTCCTGTATCCAGACGGTGATCCGGATCATCCCCAAAAATTTAATCAGTTCTTCCTTGTACCATTTCCAACAACGCCTGAAAGTTTCATCAAAATCCGTCCAAAACTTTTTGAGTTATCTTGCTAACCAACAGACAAACAGACAAACGCTGGCAAAAACATAACCTCCTGCGGCCTGGCGGAGGTAATTACTATCAGATATTGATCAGCATCAAAGTTATTACTAGTACACCATCATTTGACACTGAGAGGTGGCAGACCTCCTGGTAAAAACAGTTCAACTTTGTATTGATATTTTAGCATTTCCTCTGTGTCTAATGCTGACAGAATTGGTCAGAATTTGTCAAATGAAAGAGAGGAGGAACATAGTCCAACTTTAAGGACATAATAAATGATGAATAAGGTAGAGTTTAATTGTTATATTACCTACTATTGTAGGTCTGTAATTTCCCAGTTTGGGATCAATAAAGTACATCTATCTATTGGTGTATTGGTGCACTGCAATACTTCTTTTCCCCGCTGTATCCACTATCCCTCCTCTAGGCATACCCTGACCTGTCCTTCTGATATAATCATTTCTAATCCTGTTCCTCCTTGTCACTGCTAATAACAATCTTAGCACCTTCAACTCTGCCACCTCCAGCTCTTGTCTCCTGTCTTTTTGTCAATGTCACCATCTCCAAACCAAACATCATAGCAGATCTCGCTACTGTCTTCCCTTTAACTCTAACTGCTATCCTTCTGTCACAAATCAACCTTGACACTCATTTCCACTCACTCCACCCTGCCTACACTCTCATTTTCCATTGCTTTCAATGGTGTCTCATCTACTCATCTACAGTGCATCCATAAAGTATTCATGTTTCACTTTTTTTTTTACATTTTATGTTACAGTCTTACTCCAAAATGTATTACATTCATTTTTTCCTCAAAATTCTACACACAATACCCCATAATGACAATGTGAAAAAAGTTTTTTTTTTTTTTAGACTTTTGCAAATTTATTAAAAATAAAATACTAAGAAATCACATGTACATAAGTATTCACAGCCTTTGCCATGAAGCTCAAAATTGAGCTCAGGTGCATCCTGTTTCCACTTATCATCCTTGAGATGTTTCTACAGCTTAATTGGAGTCCACCTGTGGTAAATTCAGTTGATTGGACATGATTTGGAAAGGCACACACCTGTCTATATAAGGTCCCACAGTTGACAGTGCATGTCAGAGCACAAACCAAGCATGAAGTCAAAGGAATTGTCTGTAGATCTCCGAGAACGGATTGTCTCGAGGCACAAATCTGAGAAAGGGTACAGAAAAATTTCTGCTGCTTTGAAGGTCCCCAATGACCACGCCACTACCACGATCACCATGTCAATACCATCCCTACAGTGAAGCATGGTGGTGGCAGCATCATGCTGTGGGGATGTTTTTCAGCAGCAGGAACTTTGAGACTGGTCAGGATAGAGGGAAAGATTCATGCAGCAAATTACAGAGACATCCTGGATGAAAACCTGCTCCAGAGCGCTCTTGACCTGAGACTGAGGCAACGGTTCATCTTTCAGCAGGCCAACGAGCCTAAACACACAGCCAAGATATCAAAAGTGTGGCTTCAGGACGACTCTGTGAATGTCCTTGAGTGGCCCAGCCAGAGCCCAAACTTGAATCCAATTGAACATCTCTAGAGAAATCTGAAAATAGCTGTGCACCGACGCTTCTCATTAACCTGATGGAGCTTGAGAGGTTCTGCAAAGAAGAATGGGCCAAACTGCCCAAAGATAGGTGTGTCAAGCTTGTGGCATCAGATTCAAAAAGACTTGAGACTGTAATTGCTGTCAAAGGTGCATCAACAAAGTATTGAGCAAAGGCTGTGAATGCTTAAGTACATGTGATTTCTTAGTTTTTTTTTAACTTTTAATAAGTTTGCAAGAATCTAAAAAAAAAAATCTTTTCTCACATTGCCATTACAGTATGTGGTGTTGTGTGTAGAATTTTGAAGAAAAAATGAATTTAATGCATTTTGGAATAAGGCTGTAACCAAAAATGACGAAAAAGTGAAGCACTTTTGCACAAGTGAACACTTTACCTTCACTACCTCTACCTCTCATATGGGAAGGCATATTGGTAAGCCTCGTCTGTCCACTTTCCTAAAAGTCTTGGGGATCATCAAGATATTTTCTGGCAAAACTGAGACGAGCATTTTATGTTCTTTTTGCTCTGCAGTGGTTTTTGTCTTGGAACTCTGCCATGCAGGCCATTTTTGCCCAGTTTCTTTCTTATGGTGGAGTCATGAACACTGACCTGAACTAAGACAAGTGAGGCCTGCAGTTCTTTGGATGTTGTTGAGGGGTCTTTTGTGACAACTTGGATGAGTCATTGCTGCACTCTTGGGGTAATTTTAATCGGCCAGCCACACCTGGGAAGGTTCATCACTGTTCCATGTTTTTGCCATTTGTGGATATTGGCTCTCACTGTGGTTCGCTGGAGTCCCAAAGCTTTAGAGATGGCTTTCTAACCTTTTCCTGACTGATAGATCTCTATTACTTTGTTTCTCATTTGTTCCTGAATTTCTTTGGATCGCAGCATGATGTCTAGCTTTTGAGGATCTTTTGGTCTACTTCACTTTGTCAGGCAGGTCCTATTTAAGTGATTTCTTGATTGAGAACAGGTGTGGCAGTAATCAGGCCTCGGTGTGGCTTGAGAAATTGAACTCAGCTTTCCAAAGATGTGATAAACCACAGATAATTTATGTTTTAATGGGGGACAAACCCTAACCCTAACCCTTAACAACGTTAAAGATGTGTGGGAGGGAATGAAACAAATAACTGGGTGCAAGAGGAGAGTCAGGCAGCCATCTGGGAGCCAGGAGAGAGCTTAGGAACTGAATCTGTTTTTTAATAGGGTCAACTCACAGTCTGTCACTCGAGCAACACAACCAGACCCCCACGCACCCCTCCCCACCCACCGTCCTGTGCAGAACCTCTCTCCATCTCCCCCCTCCTCCTCCTCAGGGGGCAACTCCCTCACTTCACGGTGACTACAGATCAGGTGGAGAAACAGCTGGAGAGACTCCATCAGCGGAAGGCTTCGGACCCTGATGGCATCTCCGCAAGGACCCTGAGGACCTGTGCCAACCAACTAGCTCCGGTACTGAAACACCTGTACAACCTGAGCCTGAGTCTGGAGAGAGTACCGGTGCTGTGGAAGACATCCTGCCTGGTGATGAAGGTCCTGGAGAGACTGGTCTTAGCCCACCTGAGGCCGCAGGTGAAGACGTGGCTGGACCCTCTGCAGTTTGCATATCAGCCCCATTTAGGAGTTGAAGATGCTGTCATCTACCTGCTGCAACGAGCCCATCTGCACCTGGATGGTGGAGGAGATACTGTGAGAATCACTTTTTTTGATTTCTCCAGTGCCTTTAACACAATCCAGCCACTGCTGCTGGTTGAGACGCTGCGGGTGATGGGGGTTGACAACTCTGTGATCTCCTGGATTACTGACTACCTGACAGGCAGACCACAGTTTGTCCGGCTGGGCAATATCTTGTCTGGAGTGGTGGCTAGTGAAACGGTAGCTCCACAGGGGACTGTGCTCTCTCCTTTTCTTTTTACCTTATACACCACTGACTTTCAGTACAACACTGAGTCATTCCACCTGCAGAAATTCTCTGGTGACTCAGCTGTCGTGGGGTGTATAAGAGGAGGAGAGGAGGGGGAGTACAGGGCACTGGTAGACAGATTTGTGGAGTGGACGGAGCAGAATCACCTGAGGTTGAATGTCAGCAAGACCAGAGAGATGGTGATTGACTTCAGGAAGAGAAAGATACCTTCTCAGCAACTGCAGATTAGGGGGGAGGATGTGGGAGTCAAATATCTGGGTGTCAGGATTAGCAGCGGGTTGGACTGGAGATCCAACACCGATGCTGCGCACAAGAAGGGGATGAGCAGACTCTACTTCCTGAGAAAGCTGAGATCCTTCAACGTGTGCAGCAGGATGCTGGAGCTTTTCTACCAGACCGTTGTCGCCAGCGCCATCTTCTTTGCTACTGTCTGTTGGGGTAGCAGTATTAGGGCCAGAGATACCAACAGACTTGACAAGATTATCAAGAGGGCTGGCTCTGTAATTGGTCTCAGACCGGAGACCTTTGAGACAGTGGTGGAGAGGAGAACACTAAATAAACTGCGATCCATCATGGACAATCCTGATCACCCCCTCCACCGCACACTAGATAGACAGCAAAGCACTTTCTCCAGTAGACTACTACAAATCCTTCCGGCGCCACACGAGTAGGCTGCCTTTTTGCAACAGCGGATCAATTTCTTCATATTTCTATTTGCTATCTGGCTTCTCTTGCTAATCTTTCTGATCCGGTGACACCTTACCCATCACGGACAGACGGACACACAGATCGCCCAAATGTCTCCTGAGCCGGCAGACGGAAACATTGTTTTTAGCAGGATACGTTACAGCAGAGACCAGCTGTTAGCACTCAACCGGACCAAGATGCTAGCGCAAGACTTCAACATACCGGATGAAATAAGAGAGAAACGACGTGGATGCCGTGCTGGAGCAAGATGGCGGGCAAGAAATAAAAGGTACAGACCCGTCCTTCCATGCTTTTTTATGGGGAATGTACGATCGCTACTCATTAACACAAATGAGCTAGTGGCTATGGCTCTTTACCAGAGATGTTGTTTACTGAGACGTGGCTAACAGAACTAGCAACAGATGCTAACATCGAACTGGAGGGTTTCCACGCAATACGGGCAGACCGGACACCAGGCAGTGGGAAGGCAAGGGGCGGAGGAGTTATAATGTATGTCAATAACAGCTGGTGCAGACCGGGACATATCACGGCTAAACAACAACGCTGCAGCAAAGACATCGAGTTGCTAGCTGTTAGCATGCGGGCTACCTATCTCCCGAGGGAATACTCACACATGATCTGCATTGTTATTTATGCATTTCCGACGGCGAACGCGGGGACAGCGCGTGACGCCATTCACTCAGTAACTGGCAGGCTGCTGACAGAACACCCAGATGCTCTTCTCCTCGTCTCAGGTGATTTCAACCATATTTCACTGTCCCCCATTCTGCCCACGTTCACCCAGTATGTGACATGCCACACTAGAGACAATAAAACACTGGACTTATTCTATGCAAACACTAAGGAGGCGTACACCTCATCACCACTCCCCCCACTCGGGAGATCGGATCACAACTTGGTTCATCTCCTGCCGGTGTACAAACCCCTAGTCCACAGACAACCTCCAGTCATGTGCACGGTGAAGTTATGGTCTGAGGAGGCAATGGACCCTCTAAAGGACTGTTTTAAAACCACTGCCTGGGAGCAGCTCTGCGATCAACATGGTGAGGACATCGATGGCCTCACTCACACCATCACGGACTACATCAACTTCTGTGTGGACAACACCGTACCCACCAAGACCATACAGTGTTGCTCGAACAACAAACCCTGGATCAACGCTGAAATAAAAACACTTCTGAGAGAGAAGAAGAGGATATTCAGGTTGGGGAACAGGGAGATGCTGAAGTCCGTACAGAGGGAGCTGAGGAGGAAAATCAGAGAAGGCAAGGGCAGCTTCAGGAAGAAGATGGAGGACAAGCTGCAACGGAGTAACATCAGCTGGGTCTGGAGAAATCTTAAAACCATCTCTAGGCTCCAGAATACCTCCTCCCAGGCCGCGGGGGGGGGGGGGGGGCAGGGAGTAGGCGAACAATCTGAACCTGTTTTTTAATAGGTTTGACCAACCGCCCTTTCCCCGACTGCACACCAACCACTGCTGCCTTTTAAGTCATCGAGACCTGCTGTCCACACCCCACTCAACCAACACCCCCCCCCACACACTCCCAGCACACAGCCCCCCAACCTGACCCTCACTAAGACCCAGGTGAGGACGGAGCTGAGGAAGATCAAGGCGAGGAAGGCCTCGGGACCAGACGGCATCAGTGCAAAGCTCCTCAAGTCCTGCGCAGACCAGCTGTGGGGGATTGTGGAGCACATCTCCAACCTAAGCCTGAAGCTGGGGAGGGTACCACAGTTGTGGAAAACATCTTGTGTGGTACCTGTACCAAAGACTTCCCTCCCCAAAGACCTGAACAGCTACAGACCAGTGGCCCTGACGTCTCACATGATGAAGACCCTGGAGAGACTGCTCCTTGCTTACCTTCGCCCCCTGGTGGGACCAGCGATGGATCCACTCCAGTTCGCCTACCAGCATGGCATTGGGGTGGAGGATGCAGTAATCGTCCTCCTTCACTGTTCCCTGTCCCACCTGGAGAAGCCCAGGAACGCGGTGAGGATCATGTTCTTTGACTTCTCCAGGGCTTTCATCACCATCCAACTGATGATCCTGAAGGACAAGCTGCTGTGCGCAGGGGTGGACCAGCACCTGTCATCATGGATCCTGGACTACCTCACTAACTGGCCACAGTTTGTGAGAGCCCGGGACTGTGTGTCTGACACGATCATCGGCAGGACAGGGGCCCCCCAGGGAACGGTTTTGGCTCCCTTCCTGTTCACCCTTTATACTGCGGATTTCTCACACAACACAACATACTGCCATCTACAGAAGTTCTCTGACGACTCTGCGATCGTCGGCCTCATCTCCAATGGAGATGAAGCTGAGTACAGAGGACTTATCCAGGCCTTTGTGGACTGGTGCCATCGGAACTGCCTCCAGATCAGCGCGAGGAAAACTAAGGAGCTGGTGGTGGACTGCCAGAGGCAAGGACAACCCTTCACAGCACCAGTAAACATCCAGGGAACAGACATTGAGATGGTGACATCCTACAAGTACCTGTGTGTTAATCTGAAAAATAAACTAGACTGGTCACACAATACCGACGCACTCTACAAGAAGGGACAGCGCAGGCTGTTCCTAATGAGGAGGCTCAGGTCTTTTGGTGTACAAGGGCTGCTCTTGAAGACATTCTATGACACGGTGGTGGCATCAGCCATCACTTTTGGAGTGGTCTGCTGGGGCAACGGCATTACAGCAGCCGATAGGAAGAGACTGAACAAACTGATCAAGAAAGCTAGCTCTGTCCTGGGGTAACGCCTTGACCCAGTGAAGGAGATAAGACAGAGAAGGATGGTGGCTAAACTGTCATCTCTGCTGGAGTCCGAGTCCCACCCTATGCAGGACATACTGAACGCACTGAGGAGCTCATTTAGCAGTAGACTACATCATCCCAGGTGCGCGACCGAGAGGTTTTGCAGGTCCTTCCTACCTACGGCTGTCAGACTGTTTAACCTCAGCAGGGCTGCTCACAGAGATAGCAAGAAAACGTGATGACCTAATAGTATTGAATGCAAAAGACGCAACAGACTTACACAAATGGTCCCCTCCAGTATACAACTAGTGTTGTATACTAGGGCTGCACGGTGGCGCAGTGGTTTAGCACTGCGGCAGCACAGTTTTACCCTCGGCCGGGGGATCGCGGGGATCATGAGATCGTGGGTTCGATCCCAGCCCCCGACCAACAGTGAGCTGTGTGGAGTTTGCATGTTCTCCCCGTGTTGCGTGGGTTTACTCCGGGATTTCTCCGGTTTCCTCCCGCATACCAAAAACATTTAGGTTTAGGGCGCTCGCGCACGCAGCAACCGGCAGCCGGTGGCTTGTCACCAGACTGCAAACCAAATCTACCTACGGGTACAAATAAGTAACAAAAAAAAAAAAAGTGTGGCACAATTCCGCACATCCAAGATTTTTCGGTTCATTTAGTGGAGGCGCGCATTTTTTCTAAAATAGATTTGGTGCGTGGTTATCATCAAGTCCCAGTGCGTGCTCAGGACATACCCAAAACAGCGGTAATAACTCCTTTTGGGCTTTTCGAGTTTTTGCGCATGCCATTTGGACTCAAGGGTGCCGCGCAGACTTTCCAGCGCATGATGGATGCAGTTTTACGCGACCTCCCTTTCGTGTTCTTCTACTTGGATGACATTTTGGTACCCAGCACGTCCGAAGACAAACATGAAATCCACCTCACAGCGGTTTTTCGGAGGCTGGCAGAGCACGGGTTAATAATTAACCCAGCGAAGTGTCAGTTTGGGGTGGCGCAAATTGATTTTTTGGGGCATCGCGTTTCGCCAGAAGGAGCGGTCCCTCTGCCCGATAAAGTACGCGCAATAACAAACTTTCCCCAACCTCAGACGGTCAAAGCATTGCAGGAATTTTTGGGAATGGTTAATTTTTTTAACCGTTTCCTCCCAAGCGCAGCGCAGCTCATGCAACCATTGTACGCGGCACTTAAAAAACAAAAACCCACAAGTAAAATCGAATGGTCTCCGGAGCGGGAGCGCACATTCTCCCAAGTCAAATCAGCCCTGGCAAACGCGGTTTTGTTGGCACACCCGGTGCCAATGGCTCGCATGGCGCTCACCACGGACGCTTCCGATTTAGCAGTGGGGGCGGTCGTTGAACAGTTTGTAGCAAGGAGCTGGCAGCCGCTCGCGTTTTTCAGCAAAACCTTGCGCGATAACGAGCAAAAATACAGCGCGTTCGACAGGGAGCTTTTGGCCCTGCATTTGGCCATCCGCCATTTCCAGTTCTGGCTGGAGGGGCGCCGTTTCACCGCGTTTGTGGACCACAAGCCGCTAACGTTTGTGATGGCCAAGATTTCAGAGCCTTGGTCGGGCCGGCAGCAAAGACAGCTGGCCGCGATATCGGAGTTCACCACCGATATTCAGCATGTCGCGGGCAAACATAATGTAGTGGCAGACTGTCTTTCGTGTGCGGTAGCAGCGCCAGGCCCTGTGGGGGCAGACTCGGCAGCCGTGGCCGTGGGCCAGGGTTGTGGTGAGGAAGCGCACGCAGCCCCGGTCCGCGTCGGTTTAGATTATGCAGCCATGGCCGCGGAGCAGGTTAGCGACGCGGATGTGCGCGCGCTCCAGTCTGGACCAACAGGGTTAAGGCTGGAGCACAGGGTGCAGCAAATGGGTACGCCCCCCCTAGTCTGTGATGTCTCCACGGGGCGAGGCAGCTGCGTGGCGCCGCCGCGTTTTTGACTCAATCCATTCTCTGGCGCACCCGGGGGTGCGCGCATCGATTAAGATAGTGAGGGAGAAATTTGTTTGGCCGGGGTTGCGTAAACAGGTCAAGGAGTGGGCAGCAGCCTGCGTAGCGTGTCAGCGAGCCAAAATACACAAGCACACTAGAGCTCCTTTGGAGCCTTTTCACATTCCGGCTAAGCGTTTTGATCATGTGCATGTTGACTTGGTGGGTCCTCTTCCGTTGTCGCAGGGGTGCACACACCTTTTGACGATGGTAGACCGCACCACGCGTTGGCCAGAAGTGGTTCCCCTGGCGTCAACTAGAGCAGAAGAAGTTGCACACGCGTTTTTAACAGCTTGGTTTGCGTGTTTTGGAGTTCTGTCGGACATAACGTCCGACAGGGGTCCCCAATTTGTTTCCGAACTCTGGTCATCAATGGCCCACAGCCTAGGGGTGAAGATTCACCGCACTACCGCGTATAACCCCCAGGCTAACGGTTTGTGTGAACGCTTTCATAGATCATTGAAAGCAGCCCTCAGAGCGTCTCTTACGGATAAAAATTGGGTGGATAAACTTCCATGGGTTTTATTGGGGTTGCGTTCTGCACCTAAGGAGGATTTGCAGGCCTCTCCAGCTGAATTAGTTTTTGCACAACCCCTCCGTTTGCCAGGGGAATTCCTTCCCGACAATCCTGCGCCAAATTGCCCCCCCGCTCAGCTGTTGCAGAGCGGCACAGGATCAAACACCCTTCCTGGCCCAGTTCATCACAGTTTTTCACGCGTTTTTGTGCCGAAGGCTTTAAAAAAATGCGGAGTTTGTTTTTGTTAGACATGATGCTCAATGCCCAGGTTTGCGGCCGCCTTATGACGGTCCTTTCAGAGTGTTGGAAACAGGGGAGAAGCATTTTTTGCTAGATTTAGGAGGCAGTGTAGCATCATCGTCCTCCTCAAAACCAAGACAAGATCACTTCTCTCCAGTTTACAGGAATTTCAGTTTATTCATTACAGCAGAAAGGAGTTGATTAGCATAAACAGACTCAAACCCGCTTTTGTTCTGGCTGATGAACACGTGCAGTTGGTGAGGTCCCCCCGCCATGGCAGGCCGCCGAGAAGGCATTCTTCGGAGTCCCCACAGAGATGTGCTAACAGTTCTGATCCACAGGTGCAGGAAGACGCTGCTGAAGGAACAAAGCCGGCTTACAGCAGATATGGCAGGAGGTTAAGACCTAAGCAATTGGTGGATTGATTTTTGATATGTGGTATTGTTTTCTGTCATGCATCTCTGATTATGTTTTGTCCCTTAGTAGACGTTTGGGGGGGAGTTATGTGGCACATATGTTGGGTTCATATTTTCCACAAATGTATGGCTGTATGTTTATTGGGTGCTTCACGTCTCGCGGGACAAAGAAGGTCTGGATCTGCAGGGGTCTGCAGGAGATAACGAGGAGGTGGGAGTTTTGGCCTTTGTCTCAGAGAAAATGCCCCAGAAGGATTTCCGGATCATCGAAGAATAAGAGACAGTGGTGAAAAATCAAAGAGTTGCATTGTGACTGGGATTAAGTACCATGTGACTGTATGTTTGCTAAAGCACCATGTGACTTAGGTTTCGATGCTCCAGGAGTATAAGAGTGTGATGTTTCATTGATCAGCCTCTTTTCTTGTTGACAGATTGCTAGAGTATGTGTTCTGATAATAAAGCTGAACCTGAGAAATAAAGTCTCATCCTTGGGCACATTCTCTACACTAGGACAATATCAGTCACTATGGAGGGTGACAATATGTATGGGTACATATTCATAGTATGTAGGATAACTAAATAGACATTTATGTTGTTTATTCCATCTAGCTACAATGCTCCGCACTGTGTGTATATATTTATATATTTATGTGTACACATGTATATTCACTGCTCTTATTTTTCTTATCTTCTAAATTATTGCTCTGAGTGCTGCTGTCCCTGTGCTGTTGCAATCCTGGAATTTCCCCATTGTGGGACTAATAATGGGCTGCACGGTGGCGCAGTGGTTAGCACTGCGGCAGCACAGTTTATCCTTGGCCCGGGGATCGTGGGATCAATCCTAGCCCCCGACCAACAGTGATCTGTGTGGAGTTTGCATGTTCTCCCCGTGTCTGCGTGGGTTTACTCCGGGATTTCTCCGGTTTCCTCCCACATGCCAAAAACATGCAAGTTAGGTTAATTGGAGACTCTAAAGTGGCCCTAGGTGTGAATGTGTGTGTGAATGGTTAAGGGATAGCGCCGTAGCGTGGCTGCTCATCCATTCAGGTGGTGGATACCCTCAATTTCCCCTCTGGGGATCAATAAAGTATACTAAATCTAAATCTAAAAAAAATAAAGGCTTGTCTTATCTTACAGCTTCGTTGTCGAACGGCTAGGTACAGGAAATCTTTCCTGCCACATCCAATTTCACTGTACAATAACTCATTTTGATGTTGTATTCTGGTCATAGCTATGCTGCCACACTGCACCTTACAGACTAACTGGTACCTCACATTTTCACTCTGCTTCTGATAGTCCTTTGTGCAATGGGATGATTCATGTGTTTATACTGGTTATCATATATGAAGCTATGATGTACTGTATATAGGTTTTTTATAGTCGTATTAGTTTTACTTTCCATCGATAATCCATTTGTCTGTCATGTGTGTGTTTCTGTTGTTTGGTTGTCTACTGTCATGCTGCTGTTACACTGTAATTTCCCAGTTTGGGATCAATAAAGTACATCCATCCATCTATCTATATATATAGTTACAAGACACTGTTAAAGGCTTGGTGAGACAGTCTTGGGCTTTTTTAGGTAAACTTCAGCATTTTAAATTGGTGCAATACAAAAACAACTCTTTGACTTGGTAAGAGGTAATAGACCCAAATGCAGACAGCAAGAGAGACCAAGGTTGTAATGCAGTAATGCGAGTTTATTGTGTAAAGGTGCTGGATTGACGGCACGGAGAGTCTGACAACCCTGCAGAGGAGAGAAGAGAAAAATTATTAGTTGCAGGGGCAAGTGCTGTGTTTGATTTTAACTTATGTTCTCTCTTTCTTGTGGGTTTGGTCTAGGAACCTGGTGGTGGCAGGCTTCCCTCGGCAGCTCTTTGGAGTGGTGAAAGGGATCTTAGTGAGGTAAGTGGAATGCTGAGTGAGTAGTCACACTGGGGAAAGAGAGATGAGGGCATAGGCTTAGTGCACGTTGGTAAGTTGACTTACTTGGAGGGGTGGAGAGTGAAGATGGAGAAATCGGGATCCATGGTTCCGCCAGGGGAAAAGGTCCACTCTGCACAGGGTGTCCTGAGGAGAAGAGGTCTGAGGAAAAATAGATGAGGGCTTATGGTTGCATGGTAGGAGAACGTAGGCTGAATGCTGCCCATTGGGTAGCTGATCCCGAAGCAGTAGGAAGCAAGTCTAACAAGCTCCTGCAGTCTGCAGAGTGTAGCTCCTATTTATGGGCTGGGGCTGATTACAGGCAGGTGAGGCGCTCAGCTGTGGGGAATAAGCAGTTAAGGGAGAGGGGGAACAGTGTGCAGCCTGAACCACTACACTGTTTAACTGAACATGAAAAAAACATGGAAAGAATTTACACATGATTGCATTGGTCTCTTTCAACATAAAGCACTTTTGTTGAACTAACGGTGGCGCAGTGGTTAGCACTGCGGCAGCACAGTTTACCCTTGGCCAGGGGATTGTGGGGATCGTGGGATCGTGGGTTCGATCCCAGCCCCCGACCAACAGTGATCTGTGTGGAGTTTGCATGTTCTCCCCGTGTTGCGTGGGTTTACTCCGGGATTTCTCCGGTTTCCTCCCACATGCCAAAAACATGCATGTTAGGTTAATTGGCTGTTCTAAATTGTCCCTAGATATCTGTTTCCTATAGGCCCTTAGAATAGAGGGTTAGTATTAATGAAAAGCGCTTTGAGTGGTCTTTGTGACTAGAAAAGCGCTATATAAGTGCAGGTTAGTTAGTTAGTTAGTAATTGGGTTAGATCCACTCCATTTACTAAAGTAAATTGTACCACATTTACCAAACTAGTTAGATCAACTTTACTGAATTAAGTCGGACAATTCAATTCATCCATCCATTCATCCATCCATCCATCTTCTTCTGCTTAATCGTTTTCGGGTCGAAGGGGGGCTGGAGCCTATCCCAGCAGCTTTGGGCAAGAGGCAGGGTACACCCTGGACAGATCGCCAGTCCATCGCAGGGCCAACACAGAGAGACAGACAACCATTCACTCTCACATTCATACCTAAGGACAATTTAGAATCCCCAGTTTTGATGCCAATTAACCTAACTTGCATGTTTTTGGCATGTGGGAGGAAACCGGAGAAATCCCAGAGTAAACCCACGTAAACACGGGGAGAACATGCAAACTCCACACAGATCACTGTTGGTCAGGGGCTGGGATCGAACCCAGGATCCCCCGGCCAAGGGTAAGTTACTGTGCTGCCACAGTGCTAACCACTCCGCCACTGCGCTGCCCCAATTCAATTCAGTTCAGTTCAGCTTTATTTATAAAGTGCCACATCACAACAGAAGTCAGCTCATAGAGCTACACAATGCAGAGAAAACCCCACAATTTCAGAACGACCCAGCAATCAGACGACCCCCTGTGAGCAAGCACTTAGCGACGGTGGAGAGGAAAAACTCCCATTTTACAGGAAGAAACCTCTAGCAGAACCAGGTTCAGGGAGGGGCAGTCATCTGTTGCGACTGGCTGGGGGTGAGGGGATAGAGAGGATAAAGAGGACAGATATAAAGAACATAACAGTGAGATGCCAAGTACATTATTGGAGGCCACCCAGCAGTATGGATCTATTAACAGCAGAACAGAAGCGGGGTTAAGAGACACAAAATCCCTCCCTAATCATAGGCTATATTAAAAAGGAAGGATTTTACCCTGTTCTTAAAAGCAGAGACTGAGTCTGACTCTCGGACCCAGAGTGGTCATTGGTTCCATAGAGAAGGAGCTTGATAGCAGAAGGCTCTGCCTCCGAATCTACTTTTGGAGATTCTGGGCATTACAATCCAGCATTTTAGGAGTGTAGTGCTCTATTAGGATGTTAAGGTAATATCAGATCTTTTAAATATAAGGGGGCCTGATTATTAAGAGCTTTGAAAGTGAGAAGAAGGATTTTAAACTTAATTCTAATCTCTATGGGAAGCCAATGAAGGGAGGACAGAACTGGGGAGATATGATCTCTTTTTCTAGAGCCAGTTAAAACTCTTGCAGCAGCATTTTGGATCAAGTGATCCAAAATGCAGACAGCTATATATATTTACTATATATGGACACATATATAGTAAATTAATTTGACCAACCCTATTGAACTGAGTTGGGCCAACCCTATTAAATTAAATTAGATCCAAATCTACTAAGTAGGTTGAATCAACCTTAATGTATTAATTAAGGTGACCCAAACAAAGTCCATTAAAATGTAAAAAAAAAAATACATAATGCTGACATAGAGCAATTTAATAGTGTGTAAATTCTTTCCACTTTTTTACTTTCATCCAGTTGTCACGGGGTGGAAGTATTTTATTGTGATTTTTGGGTTTTATATGGTTTTTAAGTTGTGTTGCATGTTTTGTAGTTTTTATATTTTAGCCTGTGTGCTTTTAATTGGAAATGTCTACTTCCACCCTGTGCTTCCACTAATTACTGATCAGCAGCACCTGTGTTGATTGTGTACCTGTGGCTGCACATGATATAAAAGGTGCTCTGGCAGTCCTGAGCAGAGCTTTGCCAGGAGGAATGAGCCCTGCCTGGGGGAAGGTTTAGCTTTAAGAGAGGGCCCTGCCAGGATGGGAGGAGGCTACTGGTCCCAAGAAGGAGGAACAGTAATGGCCAGGACCACCATGATGACGGCATTTTAGGGAGGACATTTGTGTGGAGCAGTTGGGGGTGCTGCAGGTGAAGGACAGCAAGAGGCAGAGTGAGGAGCTCTGCCTGGGCTGTAAGTATCTGGTTCCTAGTGATGGTGAAACTGAGGCCTTATGAAACAATGAACAACTTTGAGACAACTGCTTCATGATCGACACGGTGTTATGAAACTAAAGAGTGCCATCTGTTGAGTGTCAGAACTGCATCTGAGTGGAAGACATTAAATCCTTTTTTTTTTTTTTTTTTTTTTTTTTTTTTTTGAGCATTTGGCCATTCGAGGTCTATTCAAAACTGGATGGCAGGAACAACCAATACAAAACAAAGAGGGGGGGAAAAAAAAAACAAAACTACTTCCAGTAGAACCCTCTCAAATTTCCGCAAAGCCCTTAAGTCACGTGATGTGACCGACATAACGAGGCCTCACTTGCTACGGTCATGTGACTGTGGGTGTGCTGAAACAGTGCTTGATGCACTGCTCATGACACTTCCACTTTATATTGCTCAAATCAGTGTCAAGTGGGCGGTGTCGAGCATAACATCACTACTTCCCACATAGCAGCACCCCATGACCCTGTTTACATGGTCACGAGTAAACCTATTACAGTCAGCTTTCTGGAGTTATCTGATTATTCAAACGGTCATGTAAACAGAGTAATCTGATTACCTTTTTTGGTTTACTCCAGTAATCGGTTTACTTTCGGTTTGCTTTTCAAAGGCTCATGAACAGTTTGAGAGAACAGATTAACACCTAGTTTATCTGCCCAGTAAACCGTTCACTCAGTGCATGTAAACACCATAAGCCATTTATTACCTTTATCAGTTTACTCCAGTCATCAATTTAGTCATAACCATGTAAACGGGGTCAATGATTATGATGACAGAAATCTGGATATGCTGTTGGCAAGTGTCTTCCCCTGTACAGGTTTCCTGAGGGCGTCAGGGTCGTGGTGGCAGATGGAGCCTGGACTGGAAGAGTGGACCCTCCTCCTCAGTTTTAAAGGACTTATTTGTTTTTAGCCCACTTTTAGTTAGTATCTTGTTCTATTTTAACTTGATTTAACTTAATTTTAATTCTTAGGTTTTAGTTTGCTTTTTATTTAAGCGGGCATTTATTTGTACATGTTTTATTGTAAATAAATTCCTTTAAACATCCTCTTTAAAGTTTCTCCTTTGATTGCTACCTGTGACTCTTCACCTGGTTTTTAACGAACCTGAAAGTAATGTTTTTAATTAACTACCCTCGGCCTATATTTTACACGAGTTACTTTTTTTGAGTGCAATAAACTGACATTAGTGGGGAACATATGAAAGGAATCTTGAGCAATCTGTATTGTAAAACCAAAAGTAATCAGAACAGTTGTGATATCGATTCTCACAAGCAATGTACATCATACAGTATGCCAAGATGTTTTATGTATTGCTGAAAGCCACACTTTAGAAGGCCATAATAAAATGTAACCTTGCAAACCTTGGCCTCATCTTGCTATCATTGATTCCAATGACCTACTCACTTCATGCTTATAGAGATTGGAAACATGAGGCCATTGCAACAAAGATGGTAAGAGTCGTCTGAGAGCTGTAGGCAGTATTCAGGGACATCAGTGAAACAGCGAAATCTACCACAGACAATCTTTCCCACACTTGTGATATTTATATTGTTCTGTCTACACACTCTACAGCCTGCTGATCTTCCAGTACGGTGGATTTCATTGTTGTTGGCAGTTAGCCCCCGATCAACAGTGATCTGTGTGGAGTTTACATATTCTTCCCGTGTATGCGTGGGTTTACTCCGGGATTTCTCCAGTTTCCTCCCACATGCCAAAAACATGCAAGTTAGGTTAATTGACACAAAACTGGGGATTCTAAATTGTACTTGGGTATGACTGAGTGAATGGCTGTCTGTGTTGGCCCTGAGATGGACTGGCGATCTGTCCAGGGTGTACCCTGCCTCTTGCCCAAAGCTGCTGGGATAGGCTCCAGCACCCCACCCCCCCCCCCCCACAACCCAAAAAGGATTAAGTGGAAGAAGATGGATGGCATCAAGTGACTATAATCAAATGTTGAACAGTGTCAAAGATACGCTCCTTGTATATTGAGTGCATCTTAGAAGCATGTTTATTTTGTAATGTTGTGCTCTCATATGAAGAAACAACTTGTAGCCCCTCTGTTTTAGTCATGCTTACAGTGCAAGCAAAACCTGTGGGATCTTGTTGCTTTTTATACAGATGTCAGTCCTGTCCTTAGAACAGTGGAAATAATCTGATACCACTGAAGAAGTCTGTTTTAATATCCGAGGGGATAGAATGTGTGAAAATTACCACAGCTTGGACAATAATTAAATTCGGTTCAAATGTAAATGTATTTGTCTTTATACATTCAACAGAGAACCATGTGCACAAATAAACAAATCACATGAATCTGTGAATCACAATGTATAGACATGGTGCAGGGTGAAGTCAGTTTAGTCATAGTTAACAATGTTACATTATAATGAAAAATCATTTAAACTGGATAAATGTGGTGATCCTGAATTAAATAATTATCTTCATAAATTAAAATTTGCACCCTTTTCAAACTTGTTAAATGTGCTATATAATAGTCAACTATTTCATGAAATAATTCCTTTGGGAAAAATGTTTTAAACTTAGTTGTTTACACTGGAGCAAATCTTTGGATTCAGATAAAAGAAATGTTTTTTTAAAACAATTTTTGGATAGATAACTTGCATGACTTTGATGGCTAAAGTTCTTTGGCTTTTAAGTATTTAATTGTCTATATAGTATATTGGTTTAATAACTAAATTCTCCCACATACAATACTATTGATTTATTTTGTTATAGAGCACTTTCTCACATCTAACCATAATTGATCATTTTAAGTGTAAAAGTAGATTATGATGCTCCCTTGAGCAGAAGAGTGAAAAAAGACAGTGGGGGAGGGGTCACATTTTGTCAGTGGCAGGAGCACCAGCAGCTGCTGATCTAATGTGACACCTCCACTAATGGACTGAAATTTAACAAAAAACATATCACCAAATAACAGAACATAACACACACTATTAATCTTAATTGGCAATATATCATTTCCATTATTGGCTCTAAAACACTAGCTAATAATGGCTAACCTCACAATATCCACCTTATTCCTGAGGGCGCTGCTGTAGAAACGAATATGGGCACAACTTCCGGTTTCGGCTGAAGTCGTGTTGAATCAGTCAGCAAGAATGGAGTAGTGGGGCATTTAAAATAACGTTTTTAAAAGTGTTTCTAATTCGTTTCAGTGTATAGTCCACATACGTGTTTCACAGTCAAGTGGCAGATAATTTCAGCACTTGTAGTTTTTGTATTTTTGAATGTTTTTGTGTAGTTCTGGTACTTGCTGCTGTTCGTGGGGTGAGGCCCCTGACAAGCACAGTTAAATCTGTGGCTTCAACAGCAATGAGTAGATCATGCACCGAAAACTAAAGGATTGTTGGTGTGATCAGTGGTACAGACACAACAGCACCAGGTATGTTTTCACTTGTATGAATGTCACAGATCTGACGTTTATATGTCACCAGATGCAAGGCTGCATGAAGTAAAATAATAAATAAAAAAATAGTAACAGTTTGCTTCCTAAGGCTTAATGATTTAAAAAAGATATCAAATAGGTGTTGTTTTTTTGCATTTGTTGCACTGCATTGGAACGATATGGCCAGCAGCTTCAGCATGCATTAATTTTTAAATTATCAGAAAATATAGATCAATAAATTTTTGAACAATTGACAGAAAATGTCTGTACATGTTAAGTTAAATAACAAGCACTCAAGGCATGACAGCAGCATGAACATTTTAATTTCTGGGTAAAACAAACAACTGCAGTTGTCTGTTTTACCTCGACATTAAAACACCCAAGTACGGTGTTGTGGTTCTTTGTGGCTCTGACTAGACTCTACGTCTGCTCTAAGGTAAATCTGATTTTGTCCAACATATTTTTAAAAAAATGCAACCGACTTTATTGTGGTGGAGACATTGATGTATCTCTGAGCTTTTCTTTGTTTACACCGTTAGCATTTTAGCAGCGGAGCTAACTAACAGAGCTACTGTCTGCCAGGCCACTTTTTAAGGTCATCTTCTCATCCCTCCATAGTCGTGGGAAGTGGTATGATTATATTACTCTTTTTGAGGTACAAAAGGTCATGTTCCCACATTTCTGATGCCGAAGTCATTGTTTTTTAACAAGGAAAATTGTCCCGTTTCAGTGACAACCCCACTTTCTAAACTAGTACCGGAAGTTGTGCCCATAATTCACCCAAGGCATCATGGGGGCTAGGAATAAGGTGGATAGAAAATTTCAGATCATAAAAAGTGACTCACCTCTACATTATAGATATCAAACAAAATGAAGCTTCTCTTCAGTCCTCCACCTCCATTATTCTTATTTTACATTTTTTTTAAAAAGTACAGATTGTCAGAAAAATATGTGTGTTTCACAATAAAGGCATATAAAGAAATTAACATTTTCTGATCACTGAGGCACGATAATAATTTCAGAAAGTGCTGAATTTGCAGTGAGGTATGTGGGTGAGAAATTTTACACTAACAAACAGGATTCTGTCCGGTCATGACAGGCAAAACCTGTATTTATCTTGTTCTATTTTCAAGGCTACCAAAGAGGAATTTAAATATAATTTCTAATTTTTAGGGATACTTAAGACCTCAATTTTTCGATAGTTAAATTTAAGCCCACAGCCTGAAATTTAAGCCTGTAGCCTTCAGGGCCTACAGAGACCCTGATGACTGATATGTACATTTTTACAGTGACCTGTATTGGTTGCAAAAATAATGGAAACGATAATATGTGCAAAGTAGATCCTAATGTTTTCCTAACTTAAACACTTAAAATGTGTATTTTGTACATAAAGGAAGTTAATAGCAAAACCAGAAGTGACTTTCAAACATGGAAATAAAAGGAAACAGATAAAAGTGAGAAAAAGGGCAATACTGTGATGCACAACAAAACTGCTATATTAATTTTAAAAAATCAAATGGTAAAGTTAGAAACAAAGACCTCTTTATGAAAATGTAAACTCTGTATCCACACATTGAATTTACAATCAAACTTTAACTTGAGAATACACACTGTCTTCAGTCTTCAGTTCTTTTGCTTTTCTTCCTCTTGTCCCTTTTCTTCCAGAGAAATTTAAGGCAGCATAGTTCACATCATATCCATCCTCATTCTGGGCAGGAAAAAAAAAATCTATTATGCTGCTTCTGATGTAAATCATGCTGATAAAATACAAGGCATTACTTACAGACATTTCTGGTAGATGACTGAAGTTGTCATTTTGTGTTTGTGCAGAGGTGCTTCCATCCCTAATAAAACATATAAATGAGAATTTTAAATGAAAAATAATTATTTATTTCGGCAAATTGCAGTGTAAAGAAATGTACAGCGGGGAAAATAAGTATTGAACACCAACATTTTTCTCATTAAACATATTTCTGATGTAACCGTTGACCTGAGATTTTCACCAGACATCAGTAACAACCCAAGAAATCCATACATACAATGAAACCAAGGCAACTGTATTCACAAAACAAACCAGTGCTGAAAAACACCTCCACACCATCATGGGATATACAGTGCCATTTCTGCTCCAAACATGTTGTGTGTTGTTACCAGTGTTGGGAGTAACACGCGTTACTGTAACGCCACTACTTTTGCAGTAACGTGCTGTGTAACGAAATTACTGTTTAAAAATTCAGTAATGCATTACAGTTACTGAAATTTGATCAGATGTGTTACTCATTTTATTATTTATGGATAGAATTTTTTAGTTCAAATGAATGAATATACAAACTGACCCTACCATAGCTGAGACAAGCTGACAGTCGACGTGACCTGATGCAGAGAGCCCAGTCTTCACTACTGAGGAGAGGAAAAGATGAAGCTACTTTGTTTTTGTGGAAATAGGCAGATTATTTTTCCTTTGTCGCAGTTAAGGGCAAAAGCATGTTGGTGGGTTGGAAGCTAAGTGCCGGTTGAATCCTACTGCAATCTTCAGAAGCATTTGAAATCAGCAACAAAGCTCCAACAAAGCTAGTGCTAAGTAATGGCTAGCTATGTTAACAACACCGTGTTAATGGATTTACGCTATCTGAACAGCCACGGCTGGATGTAAAGTGAAAATATTCTTGTCTCAACAGCCACGGTATGCATCTGGACAGTTTGTGACCCAGCAAGAATTAAACCTGATTGCCAGACGCCGTTTCAGACTGAAGATGTGATAATAGTCACTTTCCATCAGATGGCTGAGAATGTGATCCACTGAAGTTAAAACACATATACTTGCTACCGGATAAAGAGTATTCAAAAATGGATTTTGATCCCCAAAAGGAATTGAAGGGATTGGATCATGTCTCTGTCACAGCAGACATTTGGACTGTGGATAATGGACATTTTCTTTGGATCATTGCACATTGGATTGAATCCATATCATGAAGGTAAGTTAAACATGGACAGCTTTATGCAGTTTCCAACTCTCACTCCAAAATGAGGAAATTACAGGCAATATCATGTTGATTTTCTTCAGATTTTTCCCACAGTAAGAGCTCTCAAGGCAGGATAAAGTAGACTGAGCATGTTCTAAAAGCTCTGTCTGAAACAGTCTGTTTTCAGCCTGACATTAATAAGCCCATAATGTGATTCATTAATTAAATTACTGGTCAATGGCTCCATCAGGAATATATTTAATGAGAAGAATGTTGATGGGTTCAATACTTGTTTTCCCCGCTGTATATGCAAGAGAACCTCCGGACCTGTTAACTTAAATACCGTAACTACTACAACTCCTTCTATTGATCTCTGTCTTGATGAGTTTACTCCAATCGACCTTTGTGAGTTAGACAAAATAGTTTCCTCATCCAAACCTTCAACTTGTCTTTTAGACCCCATTCCTACCAGGTTATTTAAAGAAGTCTTCCCACTTATTGGTAGCTTTATTCTTCATATAATCAATTCTTCATTAACTTTAGGCCATGTACCGCAGTCTTTTAAAACGGCTGTAATTAAACCCTTACTCAAAAAGCCAACGCTAGATCCAGGAGCTTTAGCTAACTATAGACCAATCTCTAATCTCCCTTTCATTTCAAAAATCTTAGAAAGAGTTGTTGCTACGCAATTATTTGACCACCTGCAGGGAAATGGTTTACTTGAAGAGTTTCAATCTGGGTTTAGAATGCATCATAGTACTGAAACAGCCTTAGCGAAGGTCACTAACGACCTCCTCATTGCATCTGATAATGGACTAGTTTCTGTACTTGTCCTTTTAGACCTTAGTGCAGCTTTTGATACTATCGATCATAATATTCTACTTGATAGATTAGAACACTATGTTGGACTTGATGGAACTTCGTTGCAATGGTTTAGATCTTATTTATCTGATAGGTTCCAGTTTGTTCATGTAAATAATGAGTTTTCTTTCAACTCAAAGCTTAGTCATGGAGTTCCACAGGGATCTGTGCTAGGCCCTACTCTTTTTAGTTTATATATGCTTCCGTTAGGCAACATTATTAGAAAGCACTGTATACATTTTCATTGTTATGCAGATGACACACAATTATACCTGTCAATGAAGCCAGATGATGGTAATCAATTAGCCAAGTTAGAAACCTGTCTTAAGGAAATCAAAGCTTGGATGACTTGTAATTTCCTGCTATTAAATTCAGATAAGACTGAAGTCATTCTTGTTGGTCCAAAAAACCTTAGAAATTCCTTTCCAAATCAAACTTTCAGTTTGGATGCGGTTACTCTTTCTCTTAATAGCTCTGTGAGGAACCTTGGAGTTATTTTTGATCAGGATTTGTCCTTCAATTCACATATTAAATTTGTTTCTAAGACTGCCTTCTATCATTTGCGTAATATTGCCAAGATTAGGAGCATCGTGTCTCAGAGTGATGCTGAGAAACTGATCCACGCTTTTGTTAGCTCGAGATTAGATTATTGTAATTCTTTATTATCAGGCTGTCCTAAAACATCTTTAAAAAGTCTTCCGCTGATCCAAAATGCTGCAGCAAGAGTTTTAACAGGTACTAGAAAGAGAGATCATATCTCTCCGGTTCTGGCCTCCCTTCATTGGCTTCCCATAGAGTTTAGAATTAAGTTTAAAATCCTTCTTCTTACTTACAAAGCTCTAAACAATCAGGCTCCTTTTTATTTAAAAGATCTGATACTACCGTATTATCCTAACAGAGCACTACGCTCCCAAAATGCAGGATTACTTGTAATACCTAGAATCTCCAAAAGTACAATGGGAGGCAGAGCCTTCAGTTATCAAGCTCCTCTCCTGTGGAATCAGCTGCCAATCTGGATTCGGGAGTCAGACTCGATCTCTGTTTTTAAGAGCAGGGCTAAAACCTACCTTTTTGATATAGCCTACAATTAGGGAGGGATCATGTGTTTCTGAACCCTCCCTTAGTTATGCTGCTAATAGGTTTAGTCAGCCGGGGGACCTCCAGTAATGCACTGGGCCTCACTCCTTTCCTCACTCTATGAATTTTTTTTTTTTTTTTTTTTTTTTTTTTTGCTGGTCATTAACATCTGTTTGTTCTCTCCCATAGATTGAGTCCCCATCGTGCTGTTTGCTCTCTACATGTCTGTTCTTTTCTTCTTCTCTATCCCCTCACCCCCCAGCCAGTTGCAGCAGATGACTGCCCCTCCCTGAGCCTGGTTCTGCTGGAGGTTTCTTCCTGTTAAAAGGGAGTTTTTCCTCTCCACCGTCGCCAAGTGCTTGCTCACAGGGGATCGCCTGATTGCTGGGGTCTTTCTGCAACTGTGGGGGTTCCCCCCCTACAGTTGATAGTGCTATGAGATGACTGTTGTTGTGAAATGGCGCTATATAAATAAAGTTGAATTGAATTGAATTGAACCTGTAGTTCCACTTGCACCCCTTTCCAAACCTAAGTTTCAGTGAGTCATGTTAAAACTGTACTACAGGGGTGTAAAATTCAATCTTACTGAGAACCAACATGAGAGAAATAAATAAAGCCAGGGTCCGGGCATTCATTAATATTTTTTTTTTGTGAAAATGTGAATATGTTTAGATTCATACTAAATAAGATGTACCATACATGCAGTTTTTAGATGTACATTAAGTTGCATAAAATGTAAACTAAGAGGGGCGGGATCTATGAGGGTAAGGCACATTAAATAATTTGGATACCCCGAAAGAGCATAATGTGAATAACCAACAACGCCACCTGGAGATTGACTCCTCCAGGAAAGTATAAAAAGGAACACAGGTTAGTGATGCACACTCCGACAACAGATGTGAGTTCAAATACAAAAATACATTTTGTTTAAACAATTTGTATTTTTTAATACATTCATATCCACCTTATTGCTGAGGGTGCTGCTGTAGAAATAATTATGTGGGCAACTTCCACTTTTGGCCAGAAGTAGTGTTAAGTTAGTCAGCAACTGTGGAGTAGTAGGGCATTTAAAATAGCATCTTTTTTTCTTTTTATTTCAAATTTGTTTTAATGTATAGTCCACATACTGTTTGTGTTTTGCAGTCAAGTGGCAGCTAATGTCCACGCTTGTCGTTTTTGTGTTTTTCAATGTTTTTGCATAGTTCTGGTACTTCTTGCTGCTGCTCATGGTTGTGTCATAGACGGGATAAATGGAGGCTCCTGACAAACAAGCGCAGCTAAATCTCTGGCTTCAACAGCAATGCATAGATCATGCACCGAAAATTAAAAAAGGACTGTTCGTTTGTATTGATCAGTGGTGCAGACACAGGACAGACATGAGAGCACCAGGTACGTTTTCACTTGTATGAATGTCACAGATTGTACAGATATTTTATTTCATGCCAGGCTGCATGAAGTCAATTAATTAATTAAAGTTATCAGTCCACTTCCTAAGGCTTAATGATTAAGGAAAGATTTCAAATTTTTTTTGTTGCACTGCTCAATTTTGCAGTGCTATGATGTGGACTTTCGGGTAGATGGTGGCTCGTCAACCTGGGAAGGTAGCCCATCTAGGGGAAGGTAAACCCTGATTTCAAACCTCCGCTGCCTTGCGGCACACCCGGTCATGGGAAAGGCTTCGGGAGTCAACCCTGAGGAAAAATCCGGAGTCAGAGTCCCTAAGGCAGTTCTCTGTTGTGCTCAACATCATTCTGGCAGCTCCTGCGACGGCGCTGGTGCCAAACTGTAGCAGCCCTGCTGTTCCTTTGGATTCATCAGTGACGTGGAGAGGGGGGACATGCTGCATGGGCAACATCTTGTCCTCCATATCTTCCTGCCCAGGCTTGAATCCTACCAACACCCAACGCTGGAAGGTAGAACACCGGATCACTGGATAGGACACTCCAGCTTTGCCTTCGGCGTAGATAAAACATGGGGAATGACAGTTACCGGTTATAAGCCACCGCTCAATTGGCATAGAGTGCGGCGCCAGGGGTTGTTCCCGACGATCATCGCATCTCACTGGACAGCTACCGCCCACCTCAAGCTGGGCAGCCCCCAGCCAATAAGATGTTGTCCTGCCACAGCTTGCTTTCCTCATTGGGTGCATGGGGATGAGGAGAAGTCCGAACGGCAGGCTGAGAACCTTCGCACCAGGCAAGAAACAAAAGAGACCAACTCTAAAACTGGGAACTTGGAACGTCCGCACTATGATGACAGGACTTGCTGCTAACCTCAAGGACATCAACGACATCAGGAAGACTGCCATCATCAATAATGAGCTGAAGAGACTGGAGGAAAAGCCCCCAGGAAGCAGCTGGCCACCAAGGCTGCTCGGAAAAGCGCTCCGGCCACCGGCGGAGTGAAGAAGCCTCACCGTTACAGGCCCGGTACCGTGGCTCTGAGAGAGATCCGTCGCTACCAGAAATCCACGGAGCAGCTCATCCGTAAGCTGCCCTTCCAGCACCTGGTGAGGAAGATCGCTCAGGACTTCAAGACCAACCTGCGCTTCCAGAGCTCCACCGTCATGGCTCTACAGGAGGCCAGCGAGGCCTACCTGGTGGGTCTCTTTGAGGCACCAACCTGTGCGCCATCAACGCCAAGAGGGTCACTATCATGCCCAAAGACATCCAGCTGGCCCGCCACATCCGCGGAGAGAGAGCTTAGACTTTCTGCTGCACATCCACCAACCACAATGCTCCGCACTGTGTGTCTATATATATATATATATATATATATATATATACTGTATATATATATGTATATATATATATATATATATATATATATATATATATATATACACTACCGTTCAAAAGTTTGGGGTCACTTAGAAATTTCCTTATTTTTGAAAGAAAAGCACTTTTTTTCAATGAAGATAGCTTTAAACTAATCAGAAATATACTCTATACATTGCTAATGTGGTAAATGACTATTCTAGCTGCAAATGTCTGGTTTTTGGTGCAATATCTACATAGGTGTATAGAGGCCCATTTCCAGCAACTATCACTCCAGTGTTCTAATGGTACAATGTGTTTGCTCATTGCGTCAGAAGGCTAATGGATGATTAGAAAACCCTTGTGCAATCATGTTAGGTCTGCAATGCTGTAATTGCTGCAAATGGAGGATTCTTTGATGAAAGCAAAGTTTGAAGGAAAAAATTATTATTTCAAATACAAATCATTATTTTTAACCTTGTCAATGTCTTGACTATATTTTCTATTCATTTTACAACTCATGGTGGTAAATAAGTGTGACTTTTCATGGAAAACACAAAATAATTGTCTGGGTGACCCCAAACTTTTGAACGGTAGTGTTGTGGTGCACATACGTAGTTTCACAGGCCCACATGTATATGACTGTTCATATGCTCTCATGTATATTCCTGTGTGCTTATTTTTGGCTTCACGTCTGAAGAGGAACAAAAGGTCTGGACCTCCTAGGGAGATGAGGAGGATGGGAGAGTTGGCCTTTTGATATGCAAAGAGATGGATATGAAGGATTTCCTGACCACCCAGGTTTGGGTGAAGGAGATGGGAACTGCAGGGGGGATGTATTGTGTTTAGGATTTAAAGACAATGGGATTTTGTGCTTTGATGTCAGGGGTATAAGACTGGCAGATGTTGGGGGTTCTGTCTCTTTTCTGATTTTGAATGTTGGAGAGTGTGTTGAGAATAAAATGGAACTTGAGAAATAACTCAGCCTCATCCTTTCCACACATCTCCACACTGGTGACCTTAAGACGTATTATGGCCGGTGACGATTCTCCTGCACCGGACTCATCAGGAGCCAGCCAGGCTAATGCAGCTACCACAGTACAGCTACCGGATTTCTGGCAGCATAGCCCGCGCTCCTGGTTTAACGCAGTCGAGGCACAGTTCCATCTTCAGAAGGTTTCGGCAGACGCCACGAAATTCTTCCATGTGGTTGCAAAGCTGGACAGCCACACAGCCCAGCGAGTAGAGAGCCTGATTAACCACCCGCCAGATGACGACAAGTATGGCACATTGAAGGCTGCTCTCATCCGCTTTTTCACCCCCTCGCTGGGAGAGCGAGCAGAGAAGCTTCTGGCGTTGACTGAGGGCAAGGTGGACAGACCTGCAGACCTGATGGCAAAGATGCTGAGTTTGAGAGACTCCGAAGATGATGGTTTTATCTTCGCCCACCTTTTCCTCAGGACACTACCTTCAGCGGTGAGAGTTACCCTGGCCAGTTCACAGCTGCTGGCCCACCAAGACTACCACGAGCTGGGCCAGGAGGCGCAGCGTCTCGTCGACGCCCATAGACGACACACGGCTACGACCGCAGCAGCGGAGCTGGGCGCAACATCTGGAGATGGCAGGGGGCCAGAGGCTGCAGCACCAGACTCGCCGACGACAGCAGCAGCCGGGGCCAGGAGACGCGGAGCGGACGACGTCCCTTGCTTTTACCATCGCCGTTTCGCCGAGAGGGCACGCAAGTGCATTCCACCGTGCCAGTTGAAGCGCTCGGGAAATGCCAAGACCGGGAGTCGGTAGCAGCTGTGGCCCTCAGTGAAGAGAACAAGCTGCTCTACCTGAGAGACGCGCGATCGGGGAGGCACTTCCTCGTGGACACAGGCTCCCAGCTGAGTTTCATCACACCTTCCTACGCTGACCGGCTGGCACCTTCCAGTGGCCCGGTGGCGTCAGCAGCGAACGGCTCGGCGATTAAGACCTTCGGGGAGAAGACCCTTTCTCTCTCTTTCCACGGCCGTACATTCGAGTGGACTTTCGTCATAGCGGCAGTCAATTTCAACATGTTAGGTGCTGATTTTTTGTGCTCACATGGTTTGTTGGTCGATCTTGTTAACAGACGCCTGGTTAATGCACTCTCTTTTTCTTCTATCCCCTGTACAGCGTGAGTGGCTCCGCCAACAGCACAAGCCAACGTCACAGCTGCAGGTGGTAAGTTTCACACACTCCTCAATCGGTTTCCAGCACTCACGGTGCCAACGTTTTCAACGACCGTGGCTAAACACGGGGTGGAGCATTTTATTACTACCACCGGGCCGCCCGTTTTTGCAAAAGCTCGGCGCTTGGATTCAGCTAAACTGGCCATAGCGCGCGAGGAATTCGCCAACCTGGAAAAATTGGGTATCATCCGACGTTCAAATAGCCCTTGGGCTTCACCGCTTCACATGGTCCCTAAAACTGATGGCTCGTGGCGGCCGTGCGGCGATTTTCGCTGGTTGAACAATGCTACAGCACACGACCGCTACCCAATCCCACATATCCAGGATTTTTCAGTTCATTTGGCGGGGACGCGTGTTTTTTCTAAGATAGACTTGGTGCGCGGTTATCATCAGGTCCCAGTACGCGCTGAGGACATACCCAAAACAGCGGTAATAACTCCTTTTGGGCTTTTTGAGTTTTTGCGCATGCCGTTTGGGCTTAAAGGCGCAGCACAGACTTTCCAACGCATGATGGACACGGTGTTGCGCGATCTTCCTTTCGTGTTCGTCTACCTGGACGACATTTTAGTAGCCAGTGTGTCCGAAGACAAACACGAAAACCACCTCACGGCAGTTTTCCGGAGGTTGGCAGAGCACGGGCTAATAATTAACCCAGCGAAGTGTCAGTTCGGGGTGGCGCAGATTGATTTTTTGGGGCATCGCGTCTCTCCCTAAGGTGCAGTTCCTCTGCCTGACAAGGTGCGTGCGGTGGCAAATTTTCCCCAGCCACAAATGGTCAAAGCGTTACAGGAGTTTTTGGGAATGGTGAATTTTTATAACCGTTTCCTTCCCCGCGCAGCGCAGCTCATGCAACCATTGTCCGCTGCGCTTAAAAAACAAAAACCCGCAAATAAAATCGAATGGTCCCCCGAGCGGGAGCGCGCATTCTCTGAAGTCAAAACAGCCTTGGCAAACGCTGCGTTGTTAGCACACCCAGTCCCAACGGCCCGCATAGCACTCACTACTGACGCATCAGAGGTGGCCATAGGGGCAGTTGTCGAACAGTATGTGGCTGGAGCCTGGCAGCCGCTCGCGTTTTTCAGCAGGACTTTCCGCAATAGTGAGCGGAAATACAGCGCATTCGACAGGGAGTTGTTAGACCTCCATTTAGCTGTTCGTCACTTCCAGTTTTGGCTGGAGGGGCGCCGCTTCACCACGTTCGTTGACCACAAGCCGCTGACTTTTGCAATGGCCAAGATTTCAGAACCTTGGTCGGGCCGGCAGCAGAGACAGCTGGCCTCAATTTCGGAGTTCACTACCGATATCCAGCATGTAGCGGGCAAACTTAATGTGGTGGCAGACTGCCTCTCACATGCCATGGCTGCTCCAGCCTGCGTAGAGGTAGATTTCGCAACTGTTGCCGCGGACCAGGGCAGCGACGCGGAAGCGCGCACGGCCCCAGTCCGCGTAGGGATAGATTACGCAGCCATGGCCGCAGAGCAGGGTGGTGACGAGGATGTGCGCGTGCTCCAGTCTGGACCAACAGGGCTAAGGCTGGAAGACAGGGTGCTGCAAGACGGTATGCCCCCCCTAATCTGCGATGTTTCCACCGGGCGACCCCGTCCGGTGGTTCCGGCCTCGTGGCGCCGCCGTGTTTTTGACTCGGTTCATTCTCTGGCGCACCCGGGGGTGCGCGCTTCGATCAAAATGGTGGGGGAGAAATTTGTATGGCCGGGCCTGCGTAAGCAGGTTAGAGAGTGGGCAGCAGCCTGCATAGCTTGCCAGCAGTCCAAAGTGCATAGACACACGAGAGCTCCTTTGGAGCCGTTTCATATTCCAGCTAAAAGGTTTGATCATGTCCACGTGGACCTCGTAGTCCCCCTACTGCCCTCGCAGGGCTGCACACATCTTCTGACAATGGTCGACCGCACCACGCACTGGCCGGAAGTGGTTCCTCTGTCGTCAACTACAGCCAAGGAGGTGGTGCGCGCTTTTTTTTTAAATGCATGGGTAGCGCGTTTTGGAGTTCCGTCGGATATTACGTCTGACAGAGGCCCACAATTTGTTTCTGAACTTTGGTGTCACGACCTGAACGCTATCCTTCTCTGCGTTCAGGTTGTCCAGTGTCGCTCCTGCTCCATGGTAGTCCGTGCCGGGTCTTCCAAGGCCCGTACTTTGACAGCGCCCAGTTGATCCCCAGCTGTCTAGTTCAGCTGCGCTGGGACAGCTGTCTCCCATTATCAATTATCTTCCCCACTTAAGCGAGCAGCCGAGAGTTACTCGTCCCTGCGACCTCGCTATGGAAAGACGTGCCCTGTGTTTCCACGACTGTGTTTCCACGACTGAACTGAAGCTATGCCTAGCTTCAGTTCGCCATTACCTCGGCGCTACCCCCAAAGTAAGTGCTGCGACTCGGCGTGTGTTTCCCCTCGCCGCCTATCTAGCCTTTCTTTCTGGGTTGTACTTTGTCTTTTGTTCTGTGCATGTTTTAGCCCCACATGGCTCTTTTCCTTTCCGTTTGTTGTCTAGTGTTATGTGTGTTATAGCCCCATGAGGCTCTTTACTTTGTATTCGTTCTTTGTGTGTTAATATTAATAAATTACGCAAACTCACTGGTCGCCCTCGCATCTCCTTTCTGGCTCTTGAGAGCCAGGCATGACAGTAGGTCGCAGCCAGACTGAGACGTCTGCGACCGTGAGTTTGCTGTGGGACTTGTCGTTTTTCCCTTCCTCTGGGTGCAGGCAGGCTAGTATCATGTCTCCCTCCAGGAGGCGTATGCAGCTCCCAGGCCACGATCTCTCGGAGGCTCTGGACCTTGTGGACGGGACGCTGTTCACCACGGACCTCTACGATACTCCCAGCGAGATACGCTGGCGTCTGGAGCTCGCCGAGAATATGATTAACAACTTCCCTCGCTACTTCCATCTCCCCGAGGTTAAGGCGAGGAGGGCAGACATCTCTGTGGCCTGGGAGAGACTCCGTAGGCTGGAGGAGAACCCCGGCAGGAAGCCGAAGACAGGACACCATCGCTCCTCGCTTCGGAATCCCGCTCCTGCCGCCGATCCAGCCCAGGAGTTCGCCTCACCCAGGGGTAATCCCCAAGGTAGAGTGACATCAACCGGGGTTCCCCCGGAGAAGATGAGGTTAACAGCGATTCGCATTGCGGACCGAGTGGCAGCCGCTTGTTCCGCCGCCTATACCCCCGTAGCCATGAAGCACGTGATAGCGGCGGTCAGGCTGGTTGAGAAGAACCCTGAGCTGAACGATTATCCGGGATACGCTGACATGTTGGCTTCGGTCTCCGTACAGGAGCGGCGTTTTCCCGACTTCACGTTCAGAAGACGCCGCTCCCAAATTCCCCGTACATCTCAGCGAGAGCCCCGTCCAGATCCCGCTCCAGGAAACCACATGAATTCCGCCTCCCAGCCTGCTGTAGCTCCCGTGTCTCGCCGAAGAAGCGAATCAGCTGCTCCCGCTCCTGGGCCCGCTCTTCCCGCTGTCCCGTCAGCTCTGGGCCCCCGGTTCTCCTCAGCTGTTTCTCCCCCCTCTTCGTCATTCACTCCGGCTGCTGAGAACGGCGCGAATTCGCCTCCAGGTGTTCCCTTTCCCGATCCGGTGCGAGAGACACCACCTCGTCTGTCCAGGGGGTCCTCCACTTCTATCTGGCTGGGAGAGGAAAGACTCAAGTCCCTTGCAACGGATTCCACCGGCCCTCCGGGAATCAGGCAAGTGTCCTTTCATTCTCCTCCCATTATGAGTGAATTGCCTTGTTTGATTCCTGGGGGAGGAGTTCAGGGTTCACAGTCCCCTGAGCTCTCTCCTCCCGCTGCAAAACTAACTAACTAACTAACTAACCTGCACTTATATAGCGCTTTTCTAGTCACAAAGACCACTCAAAGCGCTTTCACTAGTACTAACCCTCTATTCTAAGGGCCTATAGGAAACAGATATCTAGGGACAATTTAGAACAGCCAATTAACCTAACATGCATGTCTTTGGATTGTGGGAGGAAACCGGAGCCCCCGGAGTAAACCCACGCAGCACAGGGAGAACATGCAAACTCCACACAGAAAGGTTCCAGCCCCTGCCAGCCTGGGGATTCGAACCAGGAACCTTCTAGCTGTAAGGCAACAGTGCTAACCACTGCACCACCGTGCTGCCAAGTAGAATATGAACCTGCGTCCTCTGTGTCTCTTCCCCTTGAGTGTGCCCCGGTGCCAGGTCTGCACCACCACGCGAGGAGGAGGCCTGCGGCCCTGGAAGGTTTCGCCCCAGCCCCGCAGCCACGTCATGGGCAGGAGAAGGTCGAACTGCCTGTTGGAGCCAGCGCCGACGATTAAGCGTCTCCGGGTCTCCACGGAGGAATGGTTTGGCCCAGCAGAGCTCAGATCTCCTGCCTCCACGCCATGTGGGCTGTCGACGTGGTCTTCGGCGCTTGGAGGTCGTTTGACTGTGGAAACCATCATGCCGGCTGCGGAGCCATTCGCAGTCGAGTGGGAGCCAGAGGACGGAGTCCTGCACGCTGAACCCGGAGCATCGAAGCCCTGGATGGCGGTAGAACCCGAGATCAGGCGAGTGCTCTATTTTCCCTCTTTCATTTATTTTCTGGAGCATTATTGCCTGTCTCTCGGGGGGGGCGGGCCGGGTGCAGCCGTCTGCTGCGCTCGAGCCTGTCTCGCCGGGCTCTGCCGCTGCCGGTGATCCTGATCCCGGTTCCTTTTGTCCCTATGAGCCTCTCCCCAGGGTCACTGGAGACGAACCTGCTCTGGGTGCCACCTCGGAGGTTCCGGTTCTCTGCACGGTGTTCGCCTCAGATGCTGCGCCCGGAGGTGCTTTACCGGCCCAATCGGGGTCCACCGGGAGTGCTTCGCCGGTCCAGTTGGGGTCCACCGGGAGTGCTTCGCCGGCCCAATTGGGGTCCACCGGTAGTGCTGTTCCGGCCCAATCGGGGCCCACCAGGAGTGCTGTTCCGGCCCAGTCGGGGTCCACCGGGAGTACTGTTCCGGCCCAGTCGGGGTCCGCCGGGAGTACTGTTCCGGCCCGATCGGGGTCCTCCGGGAGTGTTTCGCCGGCCCGATCGGGGTCCTCCGGAAGTGTTTCGCCGGCCCGATCAGGGTCCACCGGGAGTGTTTCGCCGGCCCGATCGGGGTCCACCGGGGGTGCTGCGCCGGTCCGGGTAAAGGTCAGTGAGGGAGCTGGAGGATTGTGTTCGCCTGACATCAGGCTGACTTTGTCCCTTGCCTCCATCATCTCTCCTCCTGCCGCTGTTGGGGTTCCTCTCATCCGGGCCAGTTTCCCCCTGCCCATGTGTTCTTCAGATGTCAGGCTGTCTTCGCCCCTTGCCTCCATCTCCTTTCTCCCTGCCACTGTAAGGGTTTCTCTCACCCGGGTCAGTTTCCTCCTGCCTTTTCCCTCAGGGAGGAAGCTGCACCAAGATTTCTCCCTCAGCTCTCGGTGGTCTGAGGTCACGGGACGACCGCCTGGGGAGCTGTCTGGCTGGTTCGGTGATCTGGGTCGGCCTCTGGAGAAACTGTGTCTCCTAGCCTGGGACTTTGGTAGGCCGCCCGAACTGGTATTGTGGTACCTGGCCTGGTGGAGTTCGGGTCGCCCGCCGGACAAGCTGTCACCGCCTGCCCGCTCCACCTGCTGACGTCCTGGAAGAATTGACTGACTGTTCATAGTCTTGTGTTTTATTGTCCTCCGTTATTTAATCCCATTCAGGACATCAAGGAACTTTCTGCCCTAGAGTTCTTATTGTGGTGTCATTATAACTAAGAAATCAAGTCCTGCTGCCCACTCCCCACTCCACCAACACCCCCCCACTCCCAACACACAGCCCCCCATCCTGACCCTGACCAGGACCCAGGTGAGGACGGAGCTGAGGAAGATCAAGGCGAGGAAGGCGCCGGGACCGGACGGCATCAGCGCAAAGCTCCTCAAGTCCTGTGCAGACCAGCTGTGTGGGATTGTGACGTATATCTTCAACATGAGCCTGAAACTGGGGAGGGTACCACAGCTGTGGAAAACATCTTGTGTGGTACCTGTACCAAAAACTTCCCACCCCAAAGACCTGAACAGCTACAGACCGGTGGCCTTGACGTCCCACTTGATGAAGACCCTGGAGAGACTGCTCCTTGCTCACCTCCGCCCCCTGGTGGAACCAGCGATGGATCCACTCCAGTTCGCCTACCAGCATGGCATTGGGGTGGAGGATGCGGTGATCTTCCTCCTTCACCGTTCTCTGTCCCACCTGGAGAAGCCCGGGAATATGGTAAGGATCATGTTCTTTGACTTCTCCAGTGCTTTCAACACCATCCAACCGATGATCTTGAAGGACAAGCTGCTGCGCGCAGGGGTGGACCAGCACCTGTCATCATGGATCCTGGACTACCTCACGAACCGGCCTCAGTTTGTGAGAACCCGGGACTGTGTGTCCGACACGATCATCAGTAGCACGGGGGCCCCCCAGGGAACGGTGCTGGCTCCCTTCCTGTTCACTCTTTATACTGCGGACTTCTCACACAACACAACACACTGCCATCTACAGAAGTTCTCTGATGACTCTGCGATCGTTGGCCTCATCTCCAATGGAGATGAAGCTGAGTACAGAGGGCTTATCCAGGACTTCGTGGACTGGTGCCATCGGAACTGCCTCCAGATCAACGCGAGGAAAACTAAGGAGCTGGTGGTGGACTGCCGCAGGCATGGGCAGCCCCTCACAGTACCAGTAAATATACAGGGAACAGACATCGAGATGGTGACATCCTATAAGTACCTGGGTATTCATCTGAACAATAAACTAGACTGGTCACACAATACTGATGCACTCTACAAGAAGGGACAGCGCAGGCTGTTCCTGCTGAGGAGACTCAGGTCTTTTGGTGTACAAGGGGCGCTGCTGAAGTCATTCTATGACACGGTGGTGGCATCAGCCATCACTTTTGGAGTGGTCTGCTGGGGCAGTGGCATTACTGCAGCCGATAGGAAGAGACTGAACAAACTGATTAAGAAAGCTAGCTCTGTCCTGGGGCAGCGCCTTGATCCGATGGAGGAGATAGGAGAGAGAAGGACGGTGGCTAAACTGTCATCTCTGCTGGAGTCCGAGTTCCACCCTATGCAGGACATACTGAATGCACTGAGGAGCTCATTTAGCAGCAGACTACATCATCCCAGGTGCACAACCGAGAGGTTTCGTAGGTCCTTCCTACCAACGGCTGTCAGACTGTACAACCTAAGCAGGGCTGCTCGCAGAGATAGCAAAAAGACGTAACAAACTAATAGTTTTTTGAATGCAAAAGATGCAATAGACTTACACAATGGTCCCCTCCGGCATACAACTAGGAACATACCGGTCGCTATGGAGGGTGAGAATATGTATGGGCACATAATCATACCATGTAGGATAACTAAGTAGACGGTTATGCTGTTTCATTCCATCTAGCAACAATGCTCTGCACTGTGTGTGTTTATATATTTGCATATTTATTCCATCTAGCTACAATGCTCAGCACTGGGTGTGTTTATATATTTATATATCTACATATTATTCCATCTAGCTACATTGCTCCGCACTGTGTGTGTTTATATACTTGCATATTTATTCCACCTAGCTGCAATGCTCCGTACTGTGGGTGTTTATATATTTACATATTTATTCCATCTAGCTACAATGCTCTGCACTGTGTGTTCATATATTCATATATTTATTCCATCCAGCTACAATGCTCTGCACTGTGTGTCTGTGTGTGTGTGTATATATATATATTTTATAGTAATACGTACATATGTTTATTAGCTGCTCTTGCTTGCTTGTTTTTTTTCTTGCCTTCTGATTGTTGCTCTGAGTGTTGCTGTCCCTGTGCTGTTGCAATCCTGGAATTTCCCCGTTGTGGGACTAATAAAGGCTTATCTTATCTTATCTTATCTTATCTTATTTCCTTTGTCTATTTTCTATGTTTATGATCCCAGTATGATCTCCTATTTCTGTTAGCCCTTTAAGTAGCTTTTGCCTCACATTGCCTGGCCTTATTCAGATTAGTTTTTGTTCATCTGCATCTATATCCTCCTCCAGACTGTTTGACTTTCTGTGTTGTGCTAATACGTGATTGGGGAGTTGATTTTTTTTTTTTTGTATCTTTATGCCAGTTTGCGGCCTCAGGCCCTATTTTTTAGGTCTTATGCCCGGATTGCTTCCTGTATATTATTCTGTCTTGGCCGGGGTTACATGTGTAAGTCTTCTTCAACCTTATGTTCACAGAGTTTTGTAGTTTTTTTTTGGTCTTCGGGACATGAGTTTTGCCTTGTCCTCGCCCTAAGTTGTTGTGAGCCTTTTTATGACTATGTCACTATATTTCTGCAGTTTGATCTCCCCACCTCCTGTGGTCACCTGCATAGACCGTCTGGCCTCTGCAGAGGAGGGGATGATGGTTTTTTCCTGTTTTGAAACTGTTATTGTGGTGTCTGATCCTATGCTGTTACCTGGGGTTTTTTTTCTTCCCCACCTCCTGTGGTTACCTGCATTGACCGTCCGGCCTCTGCAGAGGAGGGGGTGATAGTGATTTATTGTTTGAAATTATTATGGTGTCAGAGTCTATACTGTACCTAGGTTTTTTTTCCTTTTTCCTCTCTCCCTCCTTTTCCTTGTCCCTCGCCTTCCCCCAGACCTGGCCCCCACCGCCCTCCCTGGTCTTCCCCTCGGGGGGGGGGGGGGGGGTTTAAGCCTGCGCCAGGAGGCGCGGCTCGGGGGAGGAGTACTGTCACGACCTGAACGCTATCCTTCTCTGCGTTCAGGTTGTCCAGTGTCGCTCCTGCTCCGTGGTAGTCCGTGCCGGGTCTTCCAAGGCCCGTACTTTGACAGCGCCCAGCTGATCCCCAGCTGTCTAGTTCAGCTGCGCTGGGACAGCTGTCTCCCATTATCAATTATCTTCCCCACTTAAGCGAGCAGCCGAGAGTTACTCGTCCCTGCGACCTCGCTATGGAAAGACGTGCCCTGTGTTTCCACGACTGTAGCTCCTATGCCTAGCTTCAGTTCGTCGTTACCTCGGCGCTACCCCCAAAGTAAGTGCTGCGACTCGGCGTGTGTTTCCCCTCGCCGCCTATCTAGCCTTTCTTTCTGGGTTGTACTTTGTCTTTTGTTCTGTGCGTGTTTTAGCCCCACGTGGCTCTTTTCCTTTCCGTTTGTTGTCTAGTGTTATGTGTGTTATAGCCCCACGAGGCTCTTTACTTTGTATTCGTTCTTTGTGTGTTAATATTAATAAATTATGCAAACTCACTGGTCGCCCTCGCATCTCCTTTCTGGCTCATGAGAGCCAGGCATGACATTTGGTCAGCGATGGCCCGCAGCCTGGGGGCAACGATCCACCGCACGACCGCGTGTCACCCGCAGGCTAACAGGTTATGCGAACGTTTTCACAGGTCGCTGAAGGCGGCTCTCAGAGCGTCGCTTACGGATGCAAATTGGGTTGACAAATTGCCATGGGTTTTATTGGGGTTGCGTTCTGCACCTAAAGAGGATTTAGACGCCTCCCCAGCGGAGCTAGTGTTTGCACAGCCACTTTGGCTGCCCGGAGAATTTCTCCCTGACAACCCAGAGCCAGAGTTCTCCTCGGCTCAGCATTTGCAGAATAGCATGGGCCCGAGTGCCCTACCCGGCCCCGTTCACCACAGTTTTCTGCATGTTTTTGTGCCTAAAGCTTTAAAAAATGCGGAGTTTGTTTTTGTCAGGCATGATGCCCACCGCACAGCTCTGCGACCGCCATACGATGGACCATTCAGGGTGCTGGAAACAGGTGATAAGCATTTTTTGCTAGATTTGGGTGGCAGAAAGGAGATGATTGGCATAGACAGACTCAAACCTGCTTTTGTGATGGCTGACGAAACTATGCAGTTGGTGAGAGCCCCGCGACGGGGTAGACCCCCTAGGGAGCATTCCCCAGTACACCCACAGAGATTGACTAACAGTTCTAATCCCCAGACAGCAGCTCCACAGCAGGAGGACACCGCGGAAGAGGTTAAGCCCGCCTGCAGCAGATACGGCAGACAGTTGAGACCAAGACAGCATGTGGACTGATGTGTGGTGATCTTATTATGACATGCAATCTGTGTTTGGTTGTTCTCTCTTAGACGTTTGGGGTGGGGGTTATATGTGGTGCACATATGTAGTTTCACAGGCCCACATGTATATGACTGTTCATATGCTCTCATGTATATTCCTGTGTGCTTATTTTTGGCTTCACGTCTGAAGAGGAACAAAAGGTCTGGACCTCCTAGGGAGATGAGGAGGATAGGAGAGTTGGCCTTTTGATATGCAAAGAGATGGACATGAAGGATTTCCTGACCACCCAGGTTTGGGTGAAGGAGATGGGAACTGCAGGGGGGATGCATTGTGTTTGGGATTTAAAGACAATGGGATTTTGTGCTTTGATGTCAGGGGTATAAGACTGGCAGATGTTGGGGGTTCTGTCTCTTTTCTGATTTTGAATGTTGGAGAGTGTGTTGAGAATAAAATGGAACTTGAGAAATAACTCAGCCTCATCCTTTCCACACATCTCCACAGTGTATATATTTATAGTAACATGTACATATGTATACTAGCTGCTCTTGTTTTTTCTTGCCTTCTGATTGTTGCTCTGAGTGTTGCTATCCCTGTGCTGTTGCAATCCTGGAATTTCCCCATTGTGGGACTAATAAAGGCTTATCTTATCTTAAGCAGGGCTGTGTACTTGCGCCAACCCTCTTTGGGATTTTCTTTGCTATGCTCCTGAGGCATGCCTTCAGCACAGCAACAGAGGGAATCTACCTGCACACAAGATCTGACGGCAGGCTTTTCAACCTCGCCCGCCTGAAAGTCAGAACCAAAGTACGCGAGGCTCTAATCAGAGACATGCTGTTCGCAGACGACGCTGCAATTTCAACCCACACACAGCAGGAGCTTCAGACCCTGATGGACCGCTTCTCCCAGGCATGCAAGGACTTCGGGCTTACCATCAGCCTGAAGAAGACTAACGTCTTGGCGCAAGACACGGAAGCACCACCAACCATCACCATCGACGACTACGAGCTGGAGGTCGTGAATCAGTTCACGTACCTGGGGTCCACGATCAGCAACAACCTCTCCCTTGATACAGAGATCGACAAGAGGATTGGAAAATCAGCCTTCACACTCGCTCGCCTCACCACACGAGTGTGGGAGAATCCCAAACTCTCTGTCAAGACGAAGATGGCAGTGTACAACGCCTGCATCATCAGCACACTGCTCTATGGGAGTGAGACGTGGACTACATACGCTCGGCAGGAAAAGAGACTGAACTCCTTCCACTTGCGCTGCATTCGCCACATCCTGGACATATCCTGGCAGGACAAAGTGTCCAACACAGAAGTTCTGTCCTGCGCCGGCCTTCCCTCCATGTTCACTCTACTCAGGCAGCGCAGGCTCCACTGGCTAGGCCACGTTCACCGTATGGAGGATGGCAGAATCCCCAAAGACGTCCTCTAAGGAGAACTGGCGACTGGCAGGAGAGATGTTGGCCGCCCACAGCTGCGCTTTAGAGACGTCTGCAAGAGAGACATGAAGGCCCTGGAGATCAACACAGAGCGCTGGGAGGACCTTGCAACGGACCGCTCCAAATGGAGAGGCACCCTGACCAGACAGCTCAAGGCGGGTGAAGAGAGACTGACTGCTGCAGCAGATGAAAATAGGACCTGCAGGAAGAACCGCCACAGACCCAGCAGCACGGAGACCACCCACAAGTGCGACCTGTGTGACAGGGACTGCCATTTGCGCATCGGCCTGTTCAGCCACAGGCGGTGCTGTTCCAGCAGAGTAGACGTTTAGGATTCTCTTCCATGGTCATCATAGACCAACGGAGGCCGACCATGATGTGGACTTGATATTAGCTGCTTCAGCATGCATTAATTAATTTTTAAATGATCACAAAGTATAGATCAATAAAAGTACAAGTTAAGTTAAATAACAAACATTCACGGCATGACAGCAGCATGAGCATTTTAATGTCATGGTAAAATGGACAGCTACCACAAAATCCAGACACAGTGTCATGGTTCTTTGTGGCTCTGACTCGATTCTACATCTGCTGTAAGGTAAATTGGTCACACCTGTTGTGTTGCAGCAAAACAGGTGTGACCAATCACAGGTGAGCAAGTGAGGGAAAAAAAATCCCTCCTGCCATATACACAATTCACATTTTTAGCAGAACAGGTTGCCCTTATACAGTTCAAAAAACAGCTATGGTTTTTGTTGTCAGTGTTTTCTGATTATTCAAAATACTAATTATCAAATGCTATATGACTTGATATAAGAGAGTTATCCTGCCATAATTCCCTAGTAAAACAAAAAATCCATGGCCATGCTTTAACCTTTATTTTTTTATTTCAGAATCTTCTGTAAATCAAAATGTATTGTATTTTTACTTTTTTTGGAGGGGGGGGTGTATTGTGCTATTTTGAAAATAAGACAATATGAGGGTGTAGGTGCATCATTAGTTTTTACAGGTATATTGAAACGAAGTGTGAGTCACATTAAATTTACCATCAGATTTTATCAGCAGGCTGGATAAAATGTACATCTTGCCCCCAGGGCTTGATAGCGATACATTTACAGCAGATTTAAGAGCTGACTTTTTAGCAAACATTACTTCTGTACAAATAATAAAACAATATTTTATTTGTACTCTGCAGCATGACACATCATACAGTATATTTTAATGGTAAAAGGTTAATATGTTAAAGTAATCACATGGTTGCATCTCTGTCTTAAAGCATTCCTCTTGAATTTTATATGTTGGCTTTTGTTATGTGTAAATTTGAAAGTGCATGCCCACATACAGATATTTTTTTAAACCAATCTGGACCTGCATTCCCAACTCCTGCTGATATTATATGAGGTCATTGTTCATTCTGCGAGCACATTTCAGTGCACGCATATGGATTTTTTCCAGAATAAATACTTACTTTTTATATTCCCACACTCTTGAACTTCGGGAAGAGATTAAGATGATATTTACAATCACAGAAATGACCAAGCAGATAACTGCTACCACAAGCACATACAATTCTGAACGTGCAGAGGGTTCTAGAAAATCAAAAAAAGAAGAGAAAAAAATTAACTGAACGAGCTGGAAAAAATTAAAGTGCAATGCTGTATTTTTAAAGACGTACCAATTTCCAGTTTAGTTCCTTTTCCAAATAAAATCTCCTCACATGTGACCACAGCGCAATAGTAAGTTCCAGCATCTGAAGACCTTATGTTCTTAGACAAGTGATGAACACAACTCTTCTGAATGTCTGTTCTCTTTCCACATTCATTACTTCTATTTCCATCAGTGTAGATGATGTCTGGATAAGATTGATGTGATCCAGCTTTAAACCAGAACACACTGAAGTCTCTTTTGCATGTTCTGTTGTCAGACTCAGAGAGGACTGCACACTGGAAAGTTACTGAGTCTCCTGGATACACTGGACCAGACGCTGTTGACTGCTGAACAACATTTATCTCTGATGTCCTCTGACTGCCTTGTGAATAAAAAAAAGACACAGCTACATAAAATTTAGAGAACTGAAGAGAATGATTTGATTTGAGTTTAAAGTAAATCTAGGCCACTTAAGAATATCTGATAATTACCTTTTATTATCAAGTATGTCCCACTCCAAAGGCTCTGGCTGATGACGGAAAAGTCCATGACTGCACAGTGATACATTCCTTCATCTTCTTGAGTTGTCTTTAAAATGGTCAGACTGGCAATCTTCTCGCTATTTACTAAGAGTCTTGAGTTAGAAAACTGTGGTCCATACACTTGTCTTGTATATCTGGTCACTGTTGCAATTAATTTCAAGGTTTCCCCAACACTCTGCTTATACCAGTGAACCTGTTGACTGCTCAGTTGTTCCTCTGGCACAGCACATGTCAAGGTTACAGGTTCGCCAACAGAAACTGTAGTCACAGGAACCAGCGTATCTGCTTTAACTTCAAAAAATACAACACAATAAATATTTACTCAGTAAAAATAAATAATCCAACAAAAATTAGCCTAAACATTGCATATCTGTTAGGCTTACTGATTTTAAATGATAACAAGTTTGGTTAAATTTTAGTAAAGAAACTTACCTTTAAAGTGTTCACTGTTGCAAAGGAGAAGCAGAGTAACCCACAACAGCTTCATTTTGACACTGCCTTTTTTGACATTCTTTGATGAGATTTTTGTGACCGAAGAAGGTGTGCTAATCCAAACTGTGACCTGATTGGTCACCACAAAGAGCTGCATGTATACGCAACCAATGTTCATTTCCTGTCACTTATGGTTTCTTTACTGAGATGGAGATCGTTTTTCTTGAATAAAGGAATATAGCTATAGCAATATTTTTTATTAATGTTCCCAGGCTTATTCGAAAGACCATGTAAATTAACTTATTTTAGTCATAACAACTTTGAAAAGCATAGTCATCAATCAAATCAGACATGAAAATGTGGATGAAATGCATGTACATTAAAAAATAAAAAAGATTAGCCCAGTCCTCAGAGGCACAACAGTGTTAGCTCAGTAGAGCCACTAGGTCCTGTGCCTAAACGAGTTGCTACATACAGTGCTGGCATTTTGGCCGTACATAGAAGCAAGCAGAGAACAGCAGCTGTTAAATGTTCCATATTTAAAATCCATTTTTAGTCAAAGTTCTTTCTATCTGCACATTCTTCTTGTTCCCATGCTCACCTGTATTATGTATTTGTTCAACGTTCACATACTGTTTGTCATGGACGGGGTTGTTTTCAACCCCGTCCATGATTTGTGGCTGTAGGGCTTTGATTGTGCTTATTATTTTCAGCTGGCAGATTATTTGAGCCTGGTGCTCTGCCAGTCCTATGGCCACACCTCCTATTCTCACCAGACATTCACCGGCTGTGTTTCATCACCACATGCACACATACACACGCACGCACGCACACTCACACATGCACATACACACCCATTGCCAATCAGTCATGCACTTGCTTGCCACACTGCTGTGTCCACTTGCCTTCATTAGTGAGTTGTGTACTTATGGGAGGCAGTGTGATCAGTCAGTGTGGCAGCTTAGTCAACTCTGGACTTCCTGGCTCGTGGACTGTTGGCTTTTTCTCTTGGACTGAACCGTGTTGTTACCCCCGAGCCTTTCTGCTCCAACGCGTATGTATGTCCTTTTATGATTGCCTTTGTCTCCGCTCCTGTTCTGTCTGGAGTGCGCTTGGCTTTTCTTCCCCACCAACAAAGCTAGTAGCCGGTTGTCTCACCATCTGTCAGTGACTGTTATATGGATATTTTGTATATTTTCCCTTTTGTTAATAAACACGTTACATGACTGCATATTGGGCTCGTATCCATTCATATGTTCGCTACGCCATTAAGCAGTGGACATGACATTCTTATTATTGGCGCTCTTATTTGTGTGGTACGGGATGGCGGCCCCGGTTTCCGGTTCCGCCATCTCTGGTGGTATAAGAGGGGCTGCTGGTAGAGGGGTGGTCTCTTCGGCTTTTCCTCTGCCAAGTGGCTGCATATGCGGTCAGGTGTACAAAGCCCAGCTGGTTTAATAAAGCAGTGTTCAGCTCCACTCCTGGTCTCATCCTTGTCTACGAGTTACGACATAACATTTGGCGACGAGAGGTAAACTCATGGAGTCGTAAGGAACACTAATTCGTCCATTCCTGGAGCTCCCGAGGGAGCTGTCTGTGCCGTGGCCTCGTTGGTATGAGGCTTTCCACACGTACATGGTAGCGTTGGACCTGGGAAGAATGGAGAAGCTGCAAGCTCGTGCATTATTAGTATACAACCTGAGAATGGAGAGACAAATAATTTTGGGCACCCTTGGAGATGCGGACACATATGAAGAAGTGGTTGAGTTAATGCCCGCCAGTTCAGGGCGCTGGACAATGTCATTGTTAGGCGGTTTAAGTTCAGACAGTGCTGCCAACAGGTAGGCGAACTGATCCAGTGGTTCGTGTCGGACTTAAGGCAGTTGGCTGATGAGTGCTGGTTCGGGCCGTTGGCAGAAGTAATGGTATGCAACCAGTTGGCGGAACACACTAACTGTGCAGCAGTTTGCTTCAAGCTGCTCATGCTCCCGGGAGAGTTGACGCTGACTAGTGCTTTCGAGTTGGCGCTACAGCTGGAAGTGGCAGATAAGCTAACTCGGGAGCTAAGCTAACCTTTTGCCAGGAGGTTCAAGATCCCCTATGGCCGCACAGGTAGTGGACCCGGACAGCGATGGGAGTGTCGTGGATGACATGGAAGAGGCCAACACTGTATGGATGAGGTCTTCCCCAGAGAAGCCCAGGTGTATGTGTAACCCAGTGTTAAAAACGTGGATGGAATTATGAATGTCAATACCGCTTTAAGAAGAAGGGGGGACATTCATTTCACAATGGGAGTAGATAGTTTAACGTGAATTAAATTATAAATATTGATACCACTTTTAAAAAGAAAAACACCCATTTCACAATGGAGTAAATGATTTAAATATGAATATTTAAATAAATATATATTCATAAATAGTTAGGAACGTTTTCTAGAATATTCTGATAAAGTTCCTAGTATTGTGTGTTGATATTTATTGTAACCAATGGCTGTGCTGTTGCTGGGTCACGCCAGCCAATGGGTTAAGTGCTCTCTCTCCCTGGGTCTGGGATGACTTGCATTTTTGGCTCAGTCACGCCAGACGCCGAAAGACACAGACCAGAGAGAGAGACGGTCCTTGGTGATATGGCGACGCTAGCATGCTGGTAGCAGCCTTTGCCTAGATAAAACCCTTGAAATTGATTGAGATCCAAAGGCTGCCGACGCCGTTGAGCGCGGAAACCCCATTGACGCACGAGCCACTTAGCATGGTCAGGTTCTTTCTTTTTTTTTTTTTTTTCCCTTTGGACTGGTTTGACCAGAGCGTGGATCTCCAGATCTGGATGGCGAGCCGAAGCCTGAACCCTAGAGACTGCTAGAGGTGATTCCACTAGTCACCTGGGACTGATACAAAAAAAGAACTGAACACATTGTAAATATAATTTGGAGTTTATGAATTGTATTTTCTTTTATCGCGCTATGTATTTATTTTTGTGTACATAATTGTAAATAATATATATAGTTCCAAGTTCCATACACCGTGTGTGTGTGTCATCTGTTGTTCCACCTCCCAGGCTCCTTCGAACCCAGAGTCGGTCTGACCTGGCCCAATTATCCCTTTTCCCTCAGGTAGTAAAGTTAAGGTAAATACATTGACATAACACAACACTACCAAAAGGGTACTACACCTAAAGTGAGTAGGGTGAGTGGGTGTTAGTAAGGGTTACACACAAAAATCTGGCGAGCGCAGGTGTTAGTGGACCCTGTTATACCCAATTACCCAGTGATATTATACCCCGCAGGTCTTATACCCTGTATTACCCCCTGTGTAGTACAGGTACTACCCTGTGTATTACAGTGGTACATATTGTTACACAAAATTTGGCGAGCACAGCCAGGACCTTGGAGTGTTGCACAACAGATGAGGATTCTGTTTTGACCCCTGACTAAACAGTTTATATACTGCCAAAATGGATTTTGTGGAAAAACATGGTGTTGTAGAGGATGATAAAATAAAGGCAGCGTTGGATTTTTAAATAGCTTTATTATCACCCGCCTTCATCGGAACACCTCCCCAGCCCTCATGCTGCGGGCTGAGGTGATGTCCTCAGGCTCTCAGAGAAGAGGAGCCACACAGTATGTGTGTCTCGCAGCAGATGCAGGAGTGAATGAATGAGAGGCAGATTTACAGCACAGTGCAGCTTATATACTCAACTCAAACAATAGATCAAAGACATTCACAGCAGTCAATCTGGGCATTTGCATATCAGAGGTACAGACAGGATGCATGAACACAATGCATGGATGACACTTTAACCTCACAGCTGTAAACGCAGCATGCGGCGGAAAAAACCCAGGAGTGCGAGCTGACTGTCTCTGTGTTGTGGGGGTTGAATTCAAACCGCTACACTAAAAGTTCCTAATGCAGTCATTGTTAGTGGTGTTGTTGATAAAGAGAAAGACAAAGACATTTTTGAGTTTATAGAGCAACATGACACTATTTGTAGGGTGTTTAGCATTGATGATAACTCATCTGACTTTGACAAAAGTCATATTGTAGAGTTTGAGTCTGGATTGACCACTGAAGCATTAGCACCTATGTTGCCGTGCTCCTTTCCATCCACTGACAATCCCGAGGTTAAATACCGCATTCAAGCTCTAACTGATGTGCACACTAAAACTGTAGGGGGTAGTGTTACTGAGGCTTATCTTAGCAACCTGAGGGGTTTAGCTAAGTTAAGTGGAAAAGGTTTTGAAGAGGTGTTGCGGGAGGTTATGTCCACAATAGGGAAGTCTATTGAAGCTGCTGAGACAGCTGAAACGGTTTCTGATGACGTTGATCCTGCTGTCCCTACTGTAGAACCCACACAAAGTGGAGTCTCTCCTCCACTTCAAGTTGAAGTGCCTCGCTCCCCTAAAACCACTCAAGCACTCTTCCAAAGCCCTCTTAGACCAAACTTAACACCTCAAATGTTGAGTCCAGCTGATCTTAACCCACCCGAGGTTCAGAAAATCATAGTCGAGCATGTCATTAAACATGCAGAGAAGCCGTCAAACGCTCATTCCTCTTGGAGAAATAGAGCTTTCTCTGGCAAAACGCCAAGACCGTATACTGAAGCTGATTATGAAACATGGCATTCACATGTTGACCTGATGATGGAAGATACTTCTTTGTCTGACTTGGAAAAATCTCGCAAGATCTTTGAAAGTCTTCTTGCTCCTGCGTCAGATATTATTCACTCTCTTGGGCCTGAAGCCACCTCTGCCGACTATCTTAAGCTGTTGGACTCAGCTTTCGGGACTGTTGAAGACGGTGAGGAACCGCTTGTGCGATTCATGAACACTTTTCAAGATTATGGAGAAAAACCCTCTGCATATCTACATCGTTTGCAGGTGGCACTCAATCTCACAGTGCGTAGAGGCGGTCTGGAGCCCCAGGAAGCGAACAAACAGCTTGTCAAGCAGTTTAACAGAGGCTGTTGTGATGATAATCTGCTAAAGGAGCTACAGCTGGAACTAAAAGATAAATATCCACCTGAGTATGCAGAGTTATCGCTTCACCTTCGCACTGTTGAAAACAGACAAGAAGTTAAAAACACACGCATGAAAAAAACACTTGGGCGCCACAAAGCTAAAAGCAGCTTCCTACAAACAGTCACCGAAACAAATACAAATAGCGAAATAGAGTCGGACAGTCTGAAAGAACTGAAAAAGCAAGTTGCTGATCTAAAAAGCCAATTAGCTGCTGTCGTGAAACAAAAGAAACAAGCACCACCGAAGAAAGACCCAACTAAGAAATTTGAAAATAAAAAACCTGACCATGCCAAACCTGAAAACTTACCTTTGTCCAGCCGTCCCAATACTAGGCCCAAACCATGGTATTGCTTCCGCTGTGGCGAAGATGGGCATATTGTAGCCACTTGTGAGTCAGGGCCAAACCCTGCGCTTGTGGCTGCAAAACGCAAAGAACTAAGAGTAAAAAGACAGATTTGGGACAGTCAGAACCCCCAATCTTCTTTAAAGCTGAAGTCTACCCCTGTTGCGGGACAAACAGAGGCTAGCTCAGAGATGACCCATCCCAAACCATAAGCTCCATTCAAGACACGTGTTAAACTGAAGTCGCATTACAAAACAGACCCCTTTAACTTTCCTAATGGTCTAATTGGTACAAAAAGTACAGCACAAGTGAAAGTGAATGGCTGTACTGTGAGCTGTTTGTTAGATACAGGCTCCCAGGTGACTACTGTCCCTGAGTCCTACTACAGACAGTACTTATCCAACCATGAGATTAAGCCACTTTTTGAGCTGTTAGAAGTGGAGGGAGCTAATGGTCAGAGTGTACCTTACTTAGGCTACATTGAAATGCATGTCACTTTCCCAAAAGACTTTTTCGGTATTGAAGCCGAAGTGCCAACACTTGCCTTAGTGGTTCCAGATGTACGTGCAGCTGATCAGTCCTTAGTGTTAATAGGGACAAACACATTGGATGTACTTTACGAGCTGTACTCTGATGCATGTTCTGAACTGCAGCCAACCATGTCACTTGGTTATAAGGCAGTGTTAAAAGTCCTTGAGCTACGGCACAGACAGTCCAAAGACACTAGCCTTGGTTTAGTGACCATGCTCAACAAAGAGCCACAGTTAGTTCCTGCAGGCCAAACAGTTGTTCTAGATGGCGCTGTAGCTGTGTCAGCCAGCAACAGTGAAAAATCTGTCTTGTTAGAATGCCCGTTAATGTCAGCTTTACCTTGTGGTATGCTGGTAAAACCATGTCTCATAGACTTACCTGAAAAAGCACCTTACCTTGTTCTGGTTATACTCATCAATGAATCATGTAACAGGATTATATAATAAAATATTTGTCACAAGGTACAGGAATTATTTATTTTATTTAATAGTGGGTGTGAAAGGGGGTGGAGTTAAACCTTCACTTCTACACCCGCTAAATTAAATAAAAGCACTCGTAAAAGGGGCACCAGTCACAATGAACAATAATATTAACTTTAATTTTACTTAATTTTGTACCTTCAATTACTTAATGTTATACTTCCTCACAGCCGTGGAAGTGATAACTCGGCAGGGGGCCCTTCAAGAAGACAGTGACAGCCGTGGATGGTTTGTCTCAGGGCGGCGTGAATATCCTTGGGATGAGTCTGGCCGAATCGGTGAAGTCTCTAGGAGTGGGATAGACCAAAAAACTGAAGGAAAAACTTCTCAGTCAGGCAGGTATGAGGCCGGAAAGAGAGTCCAAAAACACAGTCTCTGTTCACTTTAAATTAGGAAAATTAAAGGTCCACTTTAACGGCGTGAAAAGTCATCAAAAAAAAAATGAGAAAAACATTTACTAGGATAAGAATGGCTTCTGAGGTGAAGGAAAAAAGTTTGAGAATTTGATTCTCGGAGAAAGCGAGCTCTAAAGAAAAAGTTGATTTCTCCTCAGTAACCAGAAAAACTAACGCAGGATTTGACAAACTTCACACAGAACAATTTTGATAGAATAAAACTACACAGGACCTTGAAACGGTGGAACAAAATCTTCCCAGACTTATCTAATCTCATTCTGTCTCTTTCTTGTCTGCTTTTTTTCTTCTCTAACTTTAACTTAACTTAACTTACATCTGTGTGTTTCTTTTTCTTTCTGCTTGTCTTGTTCTAATTCTGAATCTGTGTGTTTTTTCTGAATCTTCTTTTTTGCAGAGCAGCTTCTACTACTTTTAAATGACCCCGCCTGGTCATAAAATGGTGATGTCGATCGCAAGACTGACCAATCGACTTTATCAAAAGCAGTTTGAAATGGCTGCCATCCAATGTGAGAACATTTCTTTGTTTGAGAGCAGCCAATCAAACGAAGACACCATCCCATGAAATTGCAGAGAAAAATCAACACTCAGTCAGTTCTTATGAAATTAGGTGCTCAATATAAAATCCAACTAAATTAAATGACTTGGCTAATATTTGGTGATCATGCATTTATACCATTACTCTAATATTACATTTGTTTGAATAACACTCATGAACATAACATTTCTTATACATAATTATAATACATGCATTCATATTTAGATCAAAGCTTAAGGTAGTACAGCAAACTATGGTTAGTGATAAAAAGGGATGATTTTCAGTGTCCTTAGGATCCAGGGGAGAAGAGGATAAGCTGAAAGAAACTTAATGTTTAGAACAAATTAAAAAGTCATCCTACATACTGAAACACATTTCGTAGGTATCCGCTAGGAGGTACTGTTGAGCTGTAGACGATTTCTTTTAGGTCCATGGTATCTGGAAGAGATGATCTGGGAGCCATCAAGGTTATAAACCTGTCTGATTAAGCCATTTATGACCCTTTTAAGAGCATTGGTTTCCTGTAAAGGAGGATGTTATCCAAATGCAGTGTTCACGTTGGAGGTCTGGTCTCCCGAGTTTTATGTTCCTTTGAGCCTTTAAAAGCAAATTCTGATCCTTACAATCTCTGCAAGAGGCAACTGTTTACATTGGGGTCCTGGGAAAACATCTTTGGGTCTGGCCTGGATGAGGCCTGGATGAGTCGATATGAAAGCCAGTGATATTCCTGTAGAATGCAGAAAAGTGGTATTCCTGTAGAAGGAATAAAGTGAAATTCCTGTAAAATGGAGAGAAGTGATCTTCTGTCTTGGTTTGAGGAGACGATGATGCTACATATTCCCCCCTTTGTAGCAATGGTGAGCTTCGGTCAGCGTTGGTACACACCCATGACAGCTTCGTCTTCTTGGCAACACTTGGCCTAAATACTGGGTTAAAAGGTTTTTGTGATGTCCATACACACTAGCATGCAAACAGTATCTATTACTAAGTAGAGATCTTTGACTTCGGTTTACTGGAAGGACTTCCATGAATTTCCAAGAATAATTTGAATATGGACAAATGTAGATTATAAAATTTGCTTGGAGTAGTAAGCTTAGGCATATGTCTTGAAATGACTTAAAAATTCTGGTTACAAAAATAAGGAGATACAAAGTGCATATTCTTACATACCTGAGGTAGGAATTTTGGTTTACGATGAAATAGCTACTATAATTGTTCAAAAATAGTTTGAATTGGGCACAAAAATCAATATGGAGTGCGGGAATTATATATATAAATATATGTTTGTATATAAGCATGCATATAACTTCAAAAATTCTAAAAATAAAGAAAAATTAAAATCAAAACAAAGAATGCAAAACAAAAATTTATTGCTTATTTGAGGTAGATGTTTAGGTTAAGCAATATTGAGGTAATTCAAGGAGGTTCGAATTGAATTGGTTTAGCTGGACTAAACCATGGTTCCACAGAGGTCTGACTCAGAGGGCGTTTGAGACCTTTGTTCTGGAAGACTGAGCGAACATGGAAAGTCATCATTGTTCTTTGAGTGGTAATGAGGAATAACTCTGTGACATCTGAAACAGGGGCAAGAAGCGGTGAAGGCAGGCTTATTGTTAAAGTGTTAGCTGAAAATCTAATATTTCTAGCTACCTTGGCGTTTCAGTGTAGCGGTGTTGACTGATTTAACAGTAGATGTGCTAAGGCTAGCAAGGGGCCCTAATGATGAGGCCATGGTTGAGAATCTACCTAAGGATTGTTGGCTTCTTGTCTGGGCTCTCTCCAGTTCTAACTGGGCGAAAGTAGGTGAGAGTGCTAGGTAAAGGGCTAAACTGAAAAACAGGAGGGCCATTGTCCTGGCAAACGAATAGAAGTGAGTCATTTTAATCTTGGGCTTCTTGTCGGTTTTCCTTTTCTTGAGGTACCTGAGTGGTAGGTGAAGTTATTCTCAGAGGTGGAACAACTTTGTTAGAGACTGAGCTCTGGGCTATTAGCGTTTATCACCTTTAGAGGGTTTTGTGGTTATTGACTTAAGCTAGTGATATTGGAGGTTTGTGTGTACTAATTTGAAATAGTAACTTGATGACACTGAATGAAATTTTGCAGGGTCTTTTAAAGTTAGATTTTAAGGAAGTCAGTTAGTTTGGGTTAACGTTCCTGTTTGAAGGTTTAATGCAGTTACCTGATTGAGGGAAGAGAAATGCGACCGAGCGTGCCTGAGGCTGATAGTCAGCTAACAGTTATGTATCGGGCCCAACCAAGATTTTAGGTTTGTTTACTGAATTAATGGAACAGTGTTGTCCCCGACGAGTCCCATGGGGTTTTTGTAAGCTTTGATTTGATTACAATGGACCCATTTGGAGATGGGGTCCTGGCGACCTTTGCTTATTTTGATTTGGTAAACGACCGGAGAGAGTTTATCTGTGATCGTGTGTGGACCTGTCCACCTGGGGAGGAACTTCCGAGCGAGTTTTCCTGCTCGTGCATTGGTCTGTATTGTCTGAGGAATGAAAGCATAATAGAAAACCTTGTCTCCCACTTGGAGTTCGTCATGTGAGGCTTTCTGATCGTAGTAGGCTTTGCGTCCTTCAGCTGATCGGTCCTAATGTTTTTGGGCAACGGCAAAAGTCTGTTGGAGATGTTTGGTCAGGTCAGTCATGTACTGGTGAGTAGTGTAAGCTGTGGCAACACTGGCTTCTCCAGGTTGGTAGAGTAAATGCAGGGGCAAAGTCATTTGCCGGCCTGTCATCATTTCAAAAGGTGACACCCCCGTAGCTTCATGGGGTGTGGCTCGGATGGCCATTAAGACCAGCGGGAGTTTTACATCCCAGTCTTTTTGGTGTGGTGAAACATACTTCTTCAGTATGTTAATCACAGTTCGGTGGGTTCTTTCAACCTGTCCGGAGGATTGTGGGTGGTGACTAATATGGAAGTTAGCTTTAACTCCCAAGGTTTCCCACAGTTGTCAAATGACTTCGAATGAAATGAGTGCCACGGTCAGAGTTGATTCGGCTTGGCAGACCAAATCTAGAGAATACATGGTTCATCAACAAGCAGGCCGTGGTTTCTGCTGTGTCATTAGGAGCAGGCAGGCACTTAACCCATTTGGTGAAAGCACATGTGACTGTGAGGAAGTATTTGTTTCCTCTGGCTGATCGTGGAAGGGGGCCTACCCAGTCAATTTGGAGGTCAGACCATGGGAATGAAATGCCTCTTTTCTGTAGGGGTGCTTGATGAATCGGGTTGGTTGGTTGAAACTGGCAACATACGAGACATCCCTTGATGTAGTCCGCTACATCCTTTCACATGTATGGCCAATATGCCACTTGTTTGAGCGCATTGTACGTCGCTTTGACGCCTTTGTGTCCTGCAGTTGGGAGATCGTGGGCATGAACAATCATCACCCCCTTCTGGTTACAAGGGACCACAAGCGCAGGGAGTTCATCGGAAACATGAACTAGAATGTCATTTCGCAGCTGCAAGGACGATCGTGCGGCAAAAAGTGGTTTCAAGTCTGGAGTGTCAGCGAGATCCGAGTTGGATGGTGCATTAAGTGCAGGATCCGAGAGATATTGTATCATTTTATGGATCGCAGGGTCAAGGGTTTGAAGAGAGATAAGGTCAGCATCAGTGAAAACAGGGTCAACCGCGAGGGGACCTGTGGTTTGTGTCGTGTCTTGGGCCCTGTTAGTCTGGGCCATAGTGACTGAGCAGACTGTAGGGGTGGGTGGGTGGGACTGTGAAGTCGACACCTGAGCAGAATCAAAGGACCAGGGCGTGCCTTGTATAGCTCCTTGTTTTGCAAGTGAGTCCACAAGGTCATCCCATTCTTTGTCCTGACCTGGTGTGCGCGAGTGACCTCTGACCTTTTTCCAATACACCTGGAGGTTGTTGGAGGTGACCAGGTGATCACATGCCTTGAAAAGGTCTTGATGTTTAACCGGTTTGCGGTTGGAGGTTAGAAAACCTTTGGCCTTCCAGAGTGCCAAATGACAAGTGAAACTGAGGCGTGCGTAGTTGGAGTCAGTGCGGATGACCAATGTGCAAATGCCATGGTCTACGGCAAGTTGCAGTGTAATGAGCACACCTGCGATTTCCGCATACTGGGATGATTGGGAACCCAGTTGATAGCTGTGGGGTTCACAAGGCTGGTTGTTCAGCCAGGCCACACCCACACCAGCACGAATGTGAGTTTCATGGTGAAAAGAGCAACCGTCGACATAGGCGGTGACTATATCTTGACAGATGTTCTGGTCAAAGTAGTGATGGTTTGGGTCTTCAGTGACTGTAGGTGGCTCTGCACGAATGGATGGTCCTGGAGTGTCCTCAGAACACCGTTGGCAGGCAGCCAAGTCTGTGCCGAGAGGGCTTCTCAACTTTTGTGCGTAGCGGACCTCCATGTCAATGCTTTGTAGAGCCATCAACCAGGAGGCTATTCTGGCATTTGTTACGACGCCTTCTCTGATGCGTTGACTGTTCAGGAAGACCACTGGTTGGTGGTGAGTCTCAACTGTGATTCTCTGGCCTCCCACATAGTTGGAGAAATGTTTGACTGCCCATACAGTGGCCAGAAGGGCTTTTTCGCAGTCCGAGTATTTCAGTTCCGGACCAGAGAGGGTTTTGTTGGCATAGGCCACAACTCGTTTGTCGTGGTCGTAGGTTTGGTATAATCCAGCACTTAAGCAGTTGGCAGAGAACCCCACTTGTAAGAAGAATGGCTGGTCGCAGTTGGGATAGGCCAAACATGGTGCTGTGCATAACTTTTGCTTCAACGCTAGCGTAGCCTAACCAAATGAAGGGGGTGTCCTTTCATAGGAGGTCTGTAAGGGGTTTTGCCAAGTCTGCATAATCCTCAATAAACTGACGTGAGTAGTTGCATACCCCTAGGAAGCTCCGGAGTTCAGAGATGTTGGTAGGGGTTTTGATGTTTAGCACACCTTGAATTTGTGCCGTTTGTGTTAGGACCCCTTTGGATTCTACCAAGAGACCAACATAGTTGACTTTGGTTTTGCACCATTGGCATTTGGAGAGAGAAATTTTGTCTCCTGTTTACGTGAGCTGGCCAAGGACATGGTCGATTTCAGTGAGGTGGGTGTCCAGAGTTGGACTCCGAATGAGAATGTCGTCAACATAGATGAGGTTACCTCTGTCTCGGGCGTCTGGACATGCTTTGTTCAAGAAAATGTTGAACTCTGCAGGAGAGTTGGCATAACCGAAAGGGCATCGGGTGAATGTGTATTGGCGATTCGCAAACTTGAAGGCCAGTTTGTGTTGGTCTTCAGCTTGGACAGGAATAGTCCAAAATCCAGAAGCATGTCCAGTGTTGAGAAGTATTTGGCATCTTTGACTCTAGGGAGTTCTTGCTCCAGTTGAGTCATAGGCCACCTAGAGAGAGGAACTTGAGTGTTCAATTTCCTGTAATCAATGGTGAGTCTCCACTTACTATTGGGCTTTGGGACAGGTCATAAAGGGGCCGAGTAGGTACTGTTGCATGGCCTGATTATGCCACAGTCCAGTAGGTCATCGATTATTTCTTGTACTGGGCCATACGAGGCCAAGGGAATCTTGTACTGCCTGACGTAGGTGGGAGGAGCGTCAGGTGGTTTAGGAATGCATACTGAGTGGATTGTGGTCAGTCCACAGTCCAAGGAGTCTTTGGAGAAGGATTGCTCGTATTAAAGAAGAAGTTGGTGAAGTTTTTCACGTTCTTTGTCAGAGGTTAGGGCATCAGCATCAGCTACCACCTGTGCAATCTCTTCAGCGATAGTGAGGACTGATTTCGGTGGAGCATCGCTGGGATTGTCATTGGTCTGCTGATTAGACTCCGTTGGAAGGAGCTCAATGGCTTGGACAAGCATTTGGTCATTGTTGGTCAAGTCAATTCGTCCAACTGACTCTTTGTCAGGGGTTGGCATTGACACAAGAGCGATGGCCTTAGAAGGCTTAGTGTAAATGACTGTAGGTTCAAGAGAGTCGGCCCAAAGAGAATCAGGGAGGCTGCCTAGCACAGGAACAGCCAGTTCAATATCGTGGAAATCTGTGGTGATGAGCCAGCCAAGAGGCGTGGCCTAGGGCAGGACGATGGTCTCTGCCGTGGGATTGTTTACCGGCAACGTGGTGGTTCTGTATTCTAGGCCTAGAAGAGGCATGGCCTCCAGAGTTAAGCCTAGATCGTCAAGCAAAGGAGCCGGTTGGAAAAATGCTTGTGGATGCATAAGTTTCTGTCCGGTTTGAATGCATAGTTGGATCGGGTAGCACGTGACATTAGCAGGTATGAGACAATGTTGAGTGTTCAGTACCTGGCAGGCCTCAGGGATGGTCTGGCCTGACTTTAGAGTGTCAAGATCTGGTTTAGAGTGAGTGTCTTGAACTGGGGTGAGAGACCATAAGACATTGTTTATGGTATCAACCTGGGTTCCAAGTCTCACAAGAAGATCACTGCCGATGTAGACTGCATGTGGCAGGTCGGGAACGACCAAGAAGGGATGGATCAGCAGTCTGTGGTTCCACTGAAGGTGGACGGCACAGATACTTGTGGCAATCAATGTTTTGTTTGATTTGGTCTCAGCAGGGAAACGAAAAGACTTGTTAGTGACCATAAGTTCAGGGTATTTCTCATGCAGAGAGTCAAAAAGTGTCTGGCTGATTGCGGATTTATCAGCCCAGAGGGCCAGTACCACGTCTTCTACGTGGGAGCTTTGGATAGCTAGTCCTTTGACTACTTGGGGGCAGTACTCTTTGTTGGCTGCCCCTGGTTTTAGGGTGCAAAGGAATGAACTGTGTTCATTTAAGGTTGGGTTGTCAGATATGGTGACATGGGAAGGGGTACCTGTTTCAGCCTGTTCCCCAAGGTCACCTTCCGTCAAACTTTGTTGGGTCAGCAGTGCGAGTGGGTTGACTCCTGGAACATCCAAGGTGTCAAGAGTGTAGCACTATGATCCGGTTGCTTCAGGTAGAGTGGTTGGAAGAGGTTGTCGAACTTGATCCCATAGCTTGAGATTCTTGAAATCTATCAGAGGCTGAAAGCAATTAAGTAGATCCTTGCCTATCAGCAATGGAATTGAGATGAGATTGGACACATAGACTGGGTGGATCAAGGTCATGGGCCCAATGGAGATTTTTATCAATGACATGTGTGACACAGTCGTGTTTGAGGGTGCATAAGGTTGAATAGCTAAGGAGCAAGGTCTTAGTTTCAAGTCTTTGTGCGCATAGTTAGCAGTGACATGTAGGTGTTCAAAAAGGTCACGCGACATGAGTGTGATGTCTGCTGCGGTATCCAGTAGGGCTTTGTGCGTCATCACATCTTCCAGGGTCAATGACAGGAAAAATTTTCGTGCAACCCCCCTCTCGGTCAAATCACATAGAAATTCTTGGACCGGTGGTTCAACGCAAATTAGAGAGTCACCGGTTTCGGGCGAGTGAGGTTTCCCAGGTAGCTGGACTACCAAAATGGCACTGGGTGGCGTTGCATTTTGGAGCTCCTCCTGAGTTTTGGGTGGAGGATGCTCGGTTGTGTCTTCGGTATCCTTCCCCTTTGTAGTAGGAGATTCCTCAGGGTTGACTTGTGGCAAACGTCGCTTGGGGTGGTCACAATATTTATGGCTAGGACATATGGCTTCTTGTCCTCTTTCGCCTCTTTTTTCCTCTTCAGTTCGTCAAGTATGCGTTGGAGAGTTTCCAGGTCTTCTCGGCTGAAAATGGGCTTTTCTTTCTTCTCCCAGGGTTTGGAGCTAAACTTACCAGGGGAAGGTCTTGCTTCCCTGTCGAAGTTTTTCTGGCAGTATGAGGGAGGTGACCACCTCCCGTGGTTATGCGAGTCTCGAAATTGATATCTGTCATCCCGGGTATCCGTACCGTATTCTCGTGACTTACCTGGTGGGCTTAGTCTCCGATGGTAGTCAGGTTTTGGTGATGTCGGCTTGGAACTTGGTGTCAAAAATTTTTCCGGGTCATGACTCGACTTATCTTGACTAGAGGACTGTCGTTGTTTTATTTGTGACTGAGGTGCTGGAACAGGGGTTGGCCTTGGGGCGCCCTCTAGGTCCAGGGTGTCTGATGCTGTGTTGACAGCTAACACCGCGGTAGACTCGGTATGCTTCTGATTGCTTTGTCGCTGTTTCTGGAATGCATAATGTGTGAACTCTCTTAGCTGGTTTATCGAGTTTGTCTTTGGGTTAGCCATGACTCCAAGGTGGTGTCCAATCGTGGGATGGAGATTCTGAATGAAAAGAGCCTTGAAATTGTGGTCTTCTTCCATCTCAGGCGTGTTTTGAGATCCGAAATATGCACGCAGGAGTCGCTGGTAGTAAGCCTGTGGGGGCTCTAAGCGACCCTGTTTCACAGCTAGGGCTGTCGCTAGCCCTGACTGTAAGCAGTCGTCGGAGAACTCCTTTTCGATGGCTTCATAGAGTTTCTGGTGGTTCATCTTGATGTCAAATGGTTGCCGATCTATAAATTTTGATACCGACCTGTTTGATGTCAACTTGATCAAATAAATGTGATCGTCAACTGTAGCATCAGGGTATTTACGAAAGTAGTAGTCGATGTCTTGCAAATAAGCCCTGGTATCAGGTGACCCACTGGTTGAGGGGTCAAATTTCATAACGTGGCAAGCAATCTTATTGAGATCTCCATCGGATGGAATTTGCAAATGTCTTTCGCGTTGCCGTTCGGGTCTGAACGGGTCAGGTGAGTGTGAGCCGGGGGAGTCCCCATCCCATGAAGGGATGCCCCCCTTTGTCTAGGGAACCGGCCTGTTCATGGCTTCTGGTCTCGGATCCCTTTGTTTGCGGTGGTCTTCCAGCTGTTCTTTGACGTTCTGAAGACCTTGCTGTGCTTCTCGTTGGAGCAGTTTGCATTTCCTATAATCAGAGCTTGTTTCGTCCAATTGACCTTCAACTTCCTTGAGTTGATTCTCTTTGTGGAGCAGGGCGGCTCTCAATTCCTCATTTTCTTGCTGAAGTGAGGTATTGTCGTTTTCTAGTCGTTGCTTTTCTTCCTCTGCTTGTTCCAGATTTAGCAACATCCAATCAAGCGTAGCTTGGGTGTCTTCTTTCTCTATGTGAGCTTGTTCCTGCTTTTTCACAAGGGATTTGTTCTCTTCCTGAAGAGAAAGGATTGTTGTTTGTTGTTTCACCAGTTCCTTTTCAGCGTAGAGTACTTGGGATTCAGCTCGCTTTAGCCTTGCAACTAATGCTAGTGCAAACTTTCCTAACACACTGGGGATTTCTTTTGCTTTCGGTGGGTTAGCTTCGCATTCATCTAAAAGTTTTTTCCTGATTTGCTTCAAATCTTTGGGTGGAGTATCCTGAACTTGTTTGGAGAAACCGGGTATAAGGTTGGAAGCCAACTCTTCCAATGTTACTTGAAGGTCATTTAATTCATCAAGTGGACTCGACATGTTTGACCGTTTGTGTAACGCTTAGCTTGAAATCAATTTGCTGATTATAGCTAAAGTTGTGAGTCAAGAGTTAACCTTGAGTGTTGTTTTACAGTGAGGGTAATTACAAGCTTCTTTTTTTTTTGGGAGTTTGTTTCAACTTCCAGGCTTGTAAGCAGGAAAGCAAATATTTTGGAGATTCTTTAGAAATGTGGAATATGTGTTAATTTATTTGTTGACACTGTATTTTGATTTGTATTTCACACGACAAAAACAAAAAAAAAATGTGTCGATTGACTTCTTTCAGTTCAGTTATCAAAGTATAGTTTTGGAATAGTCCTCAACTAGGTTGTGAATTTTTTTGTTGAATCTCACTTGAAAGTTATGATTTTATTTACAAAAGAAAGCAACAAAAATAGAAAAGGTTAAATGCTTTAAAGCTTTAGAGTTACAGTATAAGTCTTCACTTTGTTTAAAGTTACAATTGGCTTTGTTTTATTTATTAAAGCTTATCTTCATTTAAAGCCTTTAAATGTTTTAATATTTACAAGTTAGGAAACAAATGAATTGTCTTTGCGTATTGTCACTAAGGCTTCCTTAGGATTAAAGTTAATGATTATTTAAAAAGAGAAGAGAGAAAAAAAATGTTTTACAGACTAGTCAAAGTTTCCACCTTTTGACTTATTTCAAATCCTGGTGGGAAATAGTGAGTTGGTTAAATGTTTTCCTTCTCCTGGGGAGGAAACATGAATCAAAAGCAACACACTGACTGTAAATAAGCTAAAGCTTTCAAGTGTTAATTGCTCAATGTGGTTTCCTAATTTTGGAAAAAAAAATTGGTTAAATATTTAGTAAATCACTAAATCCTTTACCAACATGCACAGGATTAACATTAACTTGAGTCTAAATGAACATTGTCATTTATTTGAGTCCCTAAATTGAATGGCTTCCTGTGAAAGAAATTGCACAAAGTGATATTTAAAAACAAAACACATATATATGGCTTCAAAAGTTTGCAGACTTTTAGCGTAAGATGTGTAAATATATGCTTTTAACTAAAAAAGATTAAAATATGTGGTTAACATACGTGAGTAAATACAAAGTCTATGCTTCTATGTTCTTTCACTGTGTATATATGCAGTCCAAAGCTCTTCCACCAATGAGAACAAACTTCAAAACCACAAGTTGCTTTTTCCTTTTTGTTCTTGGGATAAAACTTTGATTTGGGTTTAAATTTAGGTTGTTCCAAATAATTCGGATTGATTTGAAGTTAATTTGAAAGCTCTGTTTGATTATAAATCAGCTTAATAGATTCGCTCTGCTTTAATCCGAGTGTGCATTCATGCAAGAAAAGCAGCTCCTATAGTTGACCACAAGATGGAGGCAGTTATCTCTGCCCTCCCAGGAGGAGGAGACACTGGTGACGTCGCTCTGGGCGGGTCTACTGGTCTCACTCAAAATGGCGGTTAGGGTGACTCCCTCTTAGCGCCTTCAAAATGGCGTCTGCACGCTTACTCTGCTCATGCGCAGTTTTTTCATGCACGCCTTTCGGTCACGTGTGTGACTGTGCGTGTTCACATGACACGTGATGCGGGCGCCAAGTCTTAGCGACAACGCTACGCCTTGCTTTTCAAAATGAGAGTTTAATCTCCAACTTTCATAAATAATGTTACCCCTTTAATTTTGGGTATAGTTTATAGTAGCGCTACTTCCCCAACAGTTTATTCAGTGACCAGATCAAACTGCGTCCAGCTTAATCTGACGTCACCATGCTTGGGTAATTACAGAACTGGCCAGTTTAATTAATCCTTTCGGGATAATCGCCGGAAGGTTAAACTGGCGAGAGACAGGACGGTTTTCTTCGCGTTTCTGTCACTCTAGGCCTTTATTTTCTTAATCCAGCATATAATACTGCTTAAAACTTCTTTTGCATGCATCAACACAGCTGTTCACCTTAGACAGTGGGCGATTCACTCACCTCCCTTTTGCCGCTATCAGCAACCAGACGCCTCAGCGGGAGGCTAAGTAAACAAACACAACAGACACACAGGCAGAGGGAGACGTGGCCTCAGCCTCTCTCTCCCAAACACACAGGCTCACCGAATAAAGTGGATCAATATTTGCAGAAAAGAAACAGCTTATGTCTCAATGCTTTTTCCTTTTGCATATACGTTTCCCAATTACAGAGGCCTCTCACGGTGGAACCATAAATACTGTAACAGGATTATATAATAAAATATTTGTCACAAGGTACAGGAATTATTTATTTTATTTAATAGTGGGTGTGAAAGGGGGCGGAGTTAAACCATCACTTCTACACCCGCTAAATTAAATAAAAGCACTCGTAAAAGGGGCACCAGTCACAATGAACAATAATATTAACTTTAATTTTATTTAATTTTGTACCTTCAATTACTTAATGGATCGGTCTCAAAGTTTCAGTGAGTTCTTCTCCTGCCGTGATTAGGAAACATATATGCGAAAGGAAAACGCTTCAACTTCTCTCATTCACCCTTTTATTAAACTCATTCAGGTTACATGATATGGCATTCAAATGATGGATAGACGAATTCAAATGATAACAGCATACGATATCACATCAGCTGTTATTGGATTCCTGAACATAAAATCCAGCGTTACACCTTTGTGGAACCAAAGAGAAACCAGACTTATGTTTCAACGGTAAATGAGGCTGAAATGTCCAACAAAACAATGCAATTTTATGGGGAAAATTCATAAGCTGATTATCTAAAAATGACTTCTGAATTAATCTACAAAATTTAAGGGCAGTTACTTAAAAATGACTAAGAGAATTCCTTCAGTTTACAGCTTTACCCTGTAGCTAAGAGACTGATTGAGCCCTGAAATACGGGCTATATTTAATTGTAATTTAATTGTTAGGACATCTTGTTTTAACCCAGCAGATAGGAGAAGTAGGAGTTTCACTTACAAAACAGCTGTAGGTCCACGTTTCAGCAGGTTGATACCGGCCGAGTTGGGAGTTAGGACGTCGAAGGAAGCGGCTGCTGTTATACTTCCTCACAGCCGTTGAAGTGATAACTCGGCTGGGGCCCTTCAAGAAGACAGTGGCAGCCTTGGATGGTTTGACTCAGGGCGGAGTGAAAATCCTTGGGACGAGTCCGGCCGAATCGGTGAAGTCTCTAGGAGCTTGATAGACCAAAAAACTGAAGGAAAAACTTCTCAGTCAGGCAGGTATGAGGCCAGAAAGAGAGTCCAAAAACACAGTCTCTGTTCACTTTAAATTAGGAAAATTAAAGGTCCACTTTAACGGCGTGAAAAGTCATCAAAAAAAATGAGAAAAACATTTACTAGGATAAGAATGGCTTCTGAGGTGAAGGAAAAAAGTTTGAGAATTTGATTCTCGGAGAAAGTGAGCTCTAAAGAAAAAGGTGATTTCTCCTCAGTAACCAGCAAAACTAACGCAGGATTTGACAAACTTCACACAGAACAATTTTGATAGAATAAAACTACACAGGACCTTGAAACGGTAGAACAAAATCTTCCCAGACTTATCTAATCTCTTTCTGTCTCTTTCTTGTCTGCTTTTTTTCTTCTCTAACTTTAACTTAACTTACATCTGTGTGTTTCTTTTTCTTTCTGCTTGTCTTGTTCTAATTCTGAATCTGTGTGTTTTTTCTGAATCTTCTTTTTTGCAGAGCAGCTTCTACTACTTTTAAATGACCCCGCCTGGTCATAAACTGGTGATGTCAATCGCAAGACTGACCAATCGACTTTATCAAAAGCAGTTTGAAATGGCTGCCATCCAATGTGAGAACATTTCTTTGTTTGAGAGCAGCCAATCAAACGAAGACACCATCCCATGAAATTGCAGAGAAAAATCAACACTCAGTCAGTTCTTATGAAATTAGGTACTCAATATAAAATCCAACTAAATTAAATGACTTGGCTAATATTTGGTGATCATGCATTTATACCATTACTCTAATATTACATTTGTTTGAAAAACACTCATGAACATAACATTTCTTATACATAATTATAATACATACATTCATATTTAGATCAAAGCTTAAGGCAGTACAGCAAACTATGGTTAGTGATAAAAAAAGGGATAATTTTCAGTGTCCTTAGGATCCAGGGGAGAAGAGGATAAGCTGAAAGAAACTTAATGTTTAGAACAAATTAAAAAGTCATCCTATATACTGAAACACATTTCGTAGGTATCCGCTAGGAGGTACTATTGAGCTGTAGACGATTTCTTTTAGGTCCATGGTATCTGGAAGAGATAATCTGGGAGCCATCAAGGTTATAAACCTGTCTGATTAAGCCGTTTATGACCCTTTTAAGAGCATTGGTTTCCTGTAAAGGAGGATGTTATCCAAATGCAGTGTTCACGTTGGAGGTCTGGTCTCCCGAGTTTTATGTTCCTTTGAGCCTTTAAAAGCAAATTCTGATCCTTACAATCTCTGCAAGAGGCAACTGTTTACATTGGGGTCCTGGGAAAACATCTTTGGGTCTGGCCTGGATGAGGCCTGGATGAGTTGATATGAAAGCCAGTGATATTCCTGTAGAATGCAGAAAAGTGGTATTCCTGTAGAAGGAATAAAGTGAAATTCCTGTAAAATGGAGAGAAGTGATCTTCTGTCTTGGTTTGAGGAAATGATGATGCTACAATCAGAACATGACGTGACAATCTCTCAGAAGTGTGTCATTGGAGAAATTTGTGCATATCAACGAGTCCTATCACAAGAACACTCCGTGAAAGTTGCAAAGTCCAAAACTGAACCAAAGTCCACTCTGAAGTTCAACTTTCACTCTTCCCCCATTAGCGCTGAATGGAAAGAGCGCCTAACAGAAAGACTCAGTCAAGTGCCCGAAGTATTTGCACTAAACGATCTTGACTTTGGCAAAACGGATCAAGTCAAACACACAATCAAATTATCAGATGAAACACCGTTCAAACACAGAGCACGTCCCATACATCCAAATGACCTGGAAGCGGTCCGTAAGCATCTCAAAGAACTCCAACAAGCAGGCGTGATAAGAGAGTCTACTTCCCCATTTTCTTCGCCTATTGTAGTGGTGCGAAAGAAGAATGGCAATGCCCCCCTTTGTATTGATTACAGGAAGCTTAATATGAAGACTGTAAAAGATGCTTACGCTCTCTCCAACTTGGAGGAAACGTTTTCCACCTTGACTGGTTCGCAGTGGTTCTCTGTCCTCGATTTAAAGTTGGGGTACTACCAAATTGAGGTGGAGGAGCTGGACAAACCAAAGACGGCATTCATATATCCCATGGGCTTTTGGGAATTCAATAGAATGTCCCAAGGCATTACAAACGCTCCCAGCACGTTCCAGCGCCTCATGGAGAAATGCATGGGCGACATGAATCTGCATGAGGTGATTGTGTTCCTCGATGACATCATTGTATTCTCCAAGACGCCCGAAGAACATGAGGCTCGCTTAATGAAAGTTCTTAATCGCCTGAAAGAGTACGGGCTTAAACTCTCCCCTGAGAAATGCAGATTTTTTCAAACTTCTGTCAGATACCTCAGTCACATTGTGTCCAGTAAAGGAGTTGAGACCGACCCCCAAAAAGTGAAAGCCCTAAGTACCTGGCCTGTGCCCCATGATCTCAAACAGCTCCGCTCGTTCTTAGGCTTTTCAGGGTACTATAGGCGGTTCATTAAGAACTATTCCAGCATCGTTAAGCCCCTCACTGACTTAACAGCAGGCTACCCTCCTTTGCGAAAGAACACAAAGCCCAAAGCTAAGCCTGCCCAGTACCACGACCCAAAGACACCGTTTGGCGAGCGATGGACTTCTTCCTGTGATCTTGCATTCAAAACCATCCTTGAAAAGCTCAGTGCTGCGCCTGTCCTGGGTTTCGCTGACCCTCAGTTGCCATATACACTTCATACTGACGCCAGCACTATAGGGCTTGGCGCCGCCCTCTATCAAGAGCAGGAGGGCCAGACTAGGGTCATACCTTATGCAAGCCGGGGGTTGTCTAGAAGTGAGTCCCGTTACCCCGCTCATAAATTAGAATTTTTAGCTCTAAAGTGGGCAGTAACGGAGAAGTTCGCAGACTATTTATATGGCAGTCATTTTACTGTTGTGACAGACAGTAACCCCTTGACGTACATTTTGACTACTGCTAAGATGGATGCCATGAGTTAGAGGTGGCTAGCTGCTCTGTCGATGTTTAACTTTAAGTTCCAATACAGAGCAGGCAAGCTTAACTCAGATGCAGACGGCCTCTCTAGACAGCCACATGGCGAGTTACTTAATGACGCAGTATCCCAAAAGGAGCTTTACCGCATACAGCAGTTCACTCAAACTCACTTGTCTCTTCCTGAAAGCAGTTTAAGTTCCAAGGTAGTGTCTGCTATATGTGAAAAACACCTTGTCTGTAGCTCTCCAGACAACACCTTCCCTTTGGTTCACTCGTTAGCCATCTCTGTAGCTGCCGTTCCAGATGACTACGCTGATGAAGATGGCTGTGGTGGTCTTCCAGTTGTACCCCACATGACTCCTGAACAGATCAAAAACGAACAAAGAACTGACCCCTGTTTAAGAGAAGTGATTGCACAAATTGAAACTGGACTAAAAGTTCCACCAACGTTATGAACTGAACTTCCTGACATCAACTTGTTACTCCGAGAGCTCAGTTGACTTGAAATGTGTAATAACATCCTCTACCGCACTCGTCAAGACGGAGGAAATGTTACTTACCAGCTTGTCTTACCTGAACAGCTCCACGATTCAGTCTTTCAAAGCCTCCACTGTGACATGGGCCATTTAGGCACAGAGCGTACTTTGGATCTCACCAGAACAAGGTTCTATTGGCCTCGCATGGCGGCAGATATTGAAAGGAAGATCAAGACATGTAATCGCTGCGTCAGACGTAAAACCGCTCCAGAACGAGCTGCTCCGCTTGTCAACATCAAGTCCACCCGACCGCTCAAACTTGTCTGTATGGATTTCCTGTCCATTGAGCCCAATCAAAGTAACACAAAGGATGTGCTCGTGTTAACTGATCATTTCACAAAATACGCTATAGCCATCCCTACCAGCAATCAGAAAGCTCAGACCGTTGCAAAGGCACTTTGGGACAACTTTATAGTCCACTACGGGATACCCGAATGATTACATAGTGATCAGGGTCCCGATTTTGAGTCCCATATCATAAAAGAACTTTGCAAAATCATGGGCATTCGCAAAATCCGGATGACACCCTATCATTCCAGAGGTAACCCGGTAGAACGTTTCAATAGAACGTTATTGAGCATGCTGGGTACTCTGGAGGAAAAGAACAAATCTCATTGGCACAACTATGTGAAACCACTTGTACATGCCTACAATTGTACAAAGAATGACACTACTGGTTTTGCCCCGTGTGAGTTAATGTTCGGTCGTCAGCCGAGATTGCCCATCACCTTGCATTTGGACTCTCATTTCACAGCAAAAGTTTCAAGTCACATTCCCAGTACATTGAAAAACTGAAGACAACTCTACAAGAAAGCTACAAACTAGCAACAGAAAATGCTAACAAGATGGCTGAAAGAAACAAAACAAGATTTGATATGCTAGTGAAACCCTCAAAACTAGAACCAGGCGACAGAGTTTTGGTACGTGCAGTCCGCCTCAGAGGCAAGCACAAACTAGCAGACAGATGGGAAGCTGAAACTCACATTGTGGTGAACCAAGCAGGTGACTTGCCTGTTTACACTATAAGACCTGAGACAAAAGATGGTCCTGTTCGCACCGTTCACCACGACCTCTTGCTTCCCTGTGGTTTTCTTGCCCCTGTTGAAGAAGAACCTGTCCAACCAAAACGTGTCCGCCAACCTAAGACAAGACAATCCTCTGAACAAAGTGAGGAATGTGAGAATTCAGAACCGGAAAATGAAGATGTCTATTGGTACAGAGAAGAACCAATCCAAACACCCATAAAGCTCACTCAAGTTTATGAAATTCCCCATCCAAAGACATTCTCTAAAGGAGACATTCCTGCTGAAACTCCCTTACCCGAGAATGACAACCAAATAGAAAATGTCACTTCACCTGGATGTGACAACTTGCCTGGAAATGACAATTCACCTGGATGTGACAACTTCCCGAATGATGGAAACCTGGAGGAAACTGAAAGAAATGTGGAACCATCGAACAATGAGAATGGAATTGAAAGTGAAACCAACTTACCTGATAAAGGTACCTGTGATGAACCTGTGGAAGGAAAAGAACCTGAAAAAGAAGTCCCACAGACTGCGAGACGCTCCGAGAGGACAACCTCCCAACCAGAAAGACTACAGTATAGTCAGTTGGGAAACCCTCTCCTAACTGTTGCCCAGTTCCTGTTTCAAGGATTAAACCTGGCTTTTACCAGAGCCTTAACAGAGACAGATCCTAAGATCATTCAAACCTAGCTTTTACCAGAGCCTTAACAGAGTCAAATCATAAGATTATTCCCATGAACACTAGTTCTCCCGTCAATACCATTTAGCTAATCCCATGCAAAGGGACTTGCATGATTCTAAGGGGGGATAGTGTAACCCAGTGTTAAAAACGTGGATGGAATTATGAATGTCGATACCGCTTTAAGAAGAAGGGTGGACATTCATTTCACAATGGGAGTAGATAGTTTAACGTGAATTAAATTATAAATATTGATACCACTTTTAAAAAGAAAAACACCCATTTCACAATGGAGTAAATGATTTAAATATGAATATTTAAATAAATATATATTCATAAATAGTTAGGAACGTTTTCTAGAATATTCTGATAAAGTTCCTAGTATAGACCATTTGCTGTGACGTCACACCTTTTTTTTACGCCGCCATATTGAACGGCAGAAGCGAGTGGACGGCGCATTCAGCAGCTGTTCAGCGTTGTACCAGATCGCGATATATTTACCTGATTTCAACCTACGTCTTTGTTTTATTTTATGTTGGCATTGAATTAGACTATGTTGTTTCACTGCTGTGCCTTTGGGTGTACAAATCGCCAGAAAAAGGGATCCAACTTGAAGTTTTACCGGCTCCCAGCTGAGGAAGACAGGCGCAGGAGGTGGGTGGCAGCGCTAAAGAGGAAAGATTGCATAGCCGCCTTACTCGCGGCTACGCAATCAACATTTTATGTGATGCACGCAATGAAATAACCTGAAAATTATATATACCGGTAACAATTAAATTTATTACTTAAGTCATGATATATTTTACATGCAATAGCTAAGCTAGTTGTACAACAAAGAAATATTATATTCTATTTGGCCAATACATTTTATTATTTTTAGTAAACCTCAGGTGATGATACAACCACAATCTACATGCCACACACACTTAGTTCTTCAGATTTTTCTGACTCCTTGAAATTGCTCTACAATCTGGACAGCACCACTTTTTCTTTGGAACATTTTTCAACCTGAGACACTGTACATGGAACTGACCAATTTGACAAAAGCCAGACTCACAGGTTACAATAGATGCATCACCACAGGTTTTTCTGCAGTAGCAAATGACACTAGTATTATCACCTTTTGGGGTTTCTTTTGTCTTACAAGATATATGAAACAAATTTGGATTTTTTGTATACCATTTGGCGAGTAGTTCTGGTAAAATGACAGACCTGTGATATTTACCAACAAGTTGAACTTTCTCATTAAAAAAGAGGTCATCAAACTCAATTCTTTGAACATTACAACCTTTTTCAGTCCAGAGAACAAAGTCACAGTAAGAAAGTTCTGTGACACCCAGTTGAGCTTGGATTTGGTAGAAATATTTATGAGATGGTTTCAGCTTGATGTCGCCATCACTGTTGCTTGCACAAAACTGAGGGTCTTCCACCGCTTCCTCTAAAGCCTGATTCCTCTTACAGAAAGGACATTTCACCTCCACCAGACCCTCCCCACAGCAGCTACAGGAGACAAATCCATCCGGAGAGGCACCCATGAAGGGGAAGCGCTGACTGAGGACTAGTCCAGCATCACACACTAGTAGATCCTGGTGCTGAGAAGACCTGATTTCTTCATACTGGTCACGGGCCACTTTCTCATGGTCGCATCCCCATCTGTAAACAAATCGGCAAAATTATTGACAGAGTACCAAAAAAAATGTACCAGTATTCCTTAAAACCAATATAGAACTATTTTGTGAAAGAAATCTGAATATTTTACATAGCACAATGAAATGACAATTTTTTTAGAATTATGTCTTCTTTACAATTTAAATGTAGTCAGTTTCCATGATCAACCAACTAAGGACTCAATGATTCAATACAGCACCAAAAGTAGTTTACAGTAAGTAGCTAAGCATAGCAGGATAAAAAGAGATGATTACCGGTAAAAAAAACAATTCAGGAATTGCATGCAGCCTTGGCGGAGGTTTGCGCTCTCCGAGTGCGTTTCTAGTCTCTTACTTTGTTGCTTTACTGGTAAAACTAACTGGGTAGCATATCTTGTTCAGCAGGCTTCTCGAAGGAGCGTCAAGATGAGTCTGTGCAGCTTCTTTGAAGATGGATGCCGTTATTCTGCCAACTCGCTGCTGATGCCACAACACACACTTGTTCTGCGATCTGGTAGTTTCTTCAACAAATTTTACCTGCAGAAGAAACAATGTCTGATATAACTAACCTAAATTTTCCTGCATAGATATTATGACGTCCCACATAATGATTATGTAGCATTTAATAGACTGTAAAGCACTTTAAAAGTTGTTATTTTTAGAAATAAATTTTAAAACATTTGCAGAAAAATTACCTGCTCAGGAGTGACTTTCAGAAGTTGTTGTACCTGTTCACATCTATTCAACAGCTGCTCAAAGGTAAGCTGAAGACAATCAGGACTAAAAAGGGTATTCAGAGAAGCAGGACAATCATTGTGGGCCACCTGCAAATATAATTAGATTTTCTTTTCAACTGACATGTGTAGTTATACAGTTGTGGAACACTGCATATTTAGTTCTGTTCATCAGTCTTCATTCATTTTCGATTATACATTAGACATGATGCCATTTTCATTCATCTAAAAAATCAATGAAAAAAATTGTACCAAAGCTATTAACCTGTGGAATGTACTCCTGATTATAAGGCTCAACCAGAAATAGTATAGCACACCGTTTGCCTGTCATTCTAGAAGTTTGATGCAGCCTTTGATACAATGCTCGGTGATCATCATCTGATGGAGGGGCAATGGGCTTGCTTTCCCTTTTACAGGGAATATGGTTTTTTTTCTGCATTGACATCCATTGTTTTGTTTTGGGTTTTGAAAAATCGATATCACGCAATGCAGCAAAAGGAAGCTTCAAGTTTGCTGTTGGTGTATTCCAGGCGCAGGGAACATCAGTGCAAGTCTGGCCTTGGGACAGGTGGACAGCACACTCAACAGCAAACAACACAGCTGCAACATGTGAACAAGTCTCTCAAGGGCGCAAGGGGGTGTGTCCGCCCCCGGGCCGGACGGTGTGTCTCCCTCCACCCTGAGACACTGTGCGAAAGAGCTGGCTCCTGTCTTCACAGACATTTTTAACACCTCCCTTAAGCAATGTCACGTGTCGACCTGCCTCAAATCCTCCACCATCATCCCTGTCCCCAAGAAGCCACGGATTACTGGACTTAACGACTACAGACCTGTAGCGCTCACCTCTGTAGTCATGAAGTCCTTTAAGCGCCTGGTCCTGTCTCACCTCAAGTCCATCACCACACCCCTCCTAGACCCGCTGCAGTTTGCCTACCGTGCTAACAGGTCTGTGGACGACGCAGTCAACCTGGCCCTCCACTCCATCCTGCAGCACCTGGACTCCCCGGGAACCTACGCCAGGATTCTGTTTGTGGACTTCAGCTCCGCATTCAACACCATCCGCCCCGATCTGCTCCAGGACAAGCTGTCCCTGCTCAACGTGCCTGACTCCCTCTGCAGGTGGATCACCGACTTCCTGACGGACCGGAGACAGCATGTGCGGCTGGGGAAGTCTGTCTCAGACTCTGTTAGCATCAGCATTGGATCACCCCAGGGCTGTGTACTTTCCCCCCTACTCTTCTCCCTTTATACCAACTCCTGCACCTCCTCCCACCAGTCTGTTAAGCTGATTAAGTTTGCGGACGACACCACCCTCATCGGGCTCATCTCCAACGGTGACGAGTCCGCCTACAGGGAAGAGGTGGCCCAGCTGGTGTCCTGGTGCAGCCACAACAACCTGCAGCTGAATGCTCTGAAGACAGCGGAGATGATTGTGGACTTCAGGAAAGTCACATCCCCCCTGCCCCCCCTCACCATCACAGGCTCTCCCATCACCTTTGCAGATTCCTTCCGCTTCTTGGGCACCACCATCACCCGAGACCTCAAATGGGAGCCAACCATCAGCTCCCTCATCAAAAAGGCCCAGCAGAGGATGTTCTTTCTGCGGCAGCTGAGGAAGCTCAAGCTACCCACCAAGATGTTAGTGCAGTTCTACACGGCCATCATCGAGTCCATCCTCACCTCCTCCATAACTGTGTGGTACGCAGGAGCCACTGCCAGGGACAGACTAAGGCTGCAGCGCGTCGTGCGCACTGCTGAGAAGGTGATAGGCTGCAAGCTCCCATCTCTCCAGGACCTGGACATCTCCAGGACCCGGAGGCGTGCTGGCCGGATCATAGCCGATCCTTCACATCCTGGTCACGTGCTGTTTGCCCCCCTCCCCTCAGGTAGAAGGCTTCGGTCCATTCGGACTAAAACCTCCCGGCACATGAACAGCTTTTTCCCCTCTGCCATCAGACTGCTGAACACTAAGTGACTTTTGACTCTCGTGCACTATGTACAGCAGCTCAACCAGACTCATGTCAATCATCATTGTTTTTCTGTTGCATTATTGACTGCACTATGTGGTACTTCACATTATCTGCTACATGCTAATTTTTTAAAACTGCCTTGACTAGTACTACTCATTATTACTAGTATTATTATTATTATTACTTATTATTACTTATTTTTCTACACTTATTGCACGTTTCTAGTCCTTTAGTTTTTTAGTTTATCCCTTTTTCTCATTATGTTTTTAATGTTGCAGCATGGCACCGAGACAAATTCCTAGTTTGTGTATCACATGAACAATGGCAATAAACCTGATTCTGATTCTGATTCTGATTCTGAGTCTCTCCTAACCCTGCCATACAAGTACAGTGTGAAGACAATATGACACCATCTTGATTCATGATCACCCAGGGTTTCAGTGGGGGGTCCGACATCTTCTGGGAGTGATGTACCTGTAGTGGATAAATATTCTTATAATTAATATGTGGGTATGATGACTTTTTATCTGGATATAAGTCTTTCTTGTATAGACTGAACAATAAAATTTGTAATATATCTAATAGTGTTGGGAGTTGTTTATCGAGTATTCTATTGATAAGACAAGTATTTAAAAATCCTTTTACAGAATATATAGATCTATAAAAATATTTAATTATTTTTTAATTTAATTGAGATACTATATATACAGCTAATAATAATACTAATAATAATTGAATATTTTATAAAATTTTAATAATTTATCACTTAATAGATTCTATATAACATGACAAATCTATACAGTAGGGGAGAGAATAGAGTCTGAATTTTGGAAAAAATAAAGGAAAAATACCTGAGCCGTCACGACATAGTGGACCGTTGAAGTGATGACTGGGGATATCAGCACATTTCTCACAAGCCCAGCAACAAAATAACTATAAGCGTCCAAACTTTTGTAGGCTTTCAGAGACTCTCCAGTGTACCTAGACGGTGTGTTGACCAGGTAGTTGTAGATGTCCATATAGCGTACGTCAGGTTTGGGGCAAAAATCTATGAAACTGGTGAATTTTTCAAGCGACAAGTTGTAAGGGTCCACGCCGATAACACTGATATTTTCCATGTACCGGTCACAATGTTTTTTATCTAGTAGTTGCGCTACATCGGACAAAGCCGGCACATCTGACTGAACGGACGCCATGTTGAAACGCACTCACACAGCTCCCGACTTGCCGTCCGATATGGCGGAATCAACAAAAATCACGTGACGCGGGACGTCACTGGCAAATGGTCAATAGTGTGTTGATATTTATTGTAACCAATGGCTGCGCCGTTGCTGGGTCACGCCAGCCAATGGGTTAAGCGCTCTCTCCCTGGCTCTGGGATGACTTGCATTTTTGGCTCAGTCACGCCAGACGCCGAAAGACACAGACCAGAGAGAGACGGTCCTTGGTGATATGGCGATGCTAGCATGCTGGTAGCAGCCTTTGCCTAGATAAAACCCTTGAAATTGATTGGGATCCAAAGGCTGCCGACGCCGTTGAGCGCGGGAACCCCATTGACGCACGAGCCACTTAGCATGGTCAGGTTCTTTCTTTTTTTTTTTTTTTCCCTTTGGACTGGTTTGACCAGAGCGTGGATCTCCAGATCTGGATGGCGTGCCGAAGCCTGAACCCTAGAGACTGTTAGAGGTGATTCCACTAGTCACCTGGGACTGATACATAAAAAGAACTGAACACATTGTAAATATAATATGGAGTTTATGAATTGTATTTTCTTTTATCGCGCTATGTATTTATTTTTGTGTACATAATTGTAAATAATATATATAGTTCAAAGTTCCATACACCGTGTGTGTGTGTCATCTGTTGTTGCACCTCCCAGGCTCCTACGAACCCAGAGTCAGTCTGACCTGGCCCAATTATCCCTTTTCCCTCAGGTAGTAAAGTTAAGGTAAATACATTGCCATAACACAACACTACCAAAAGAATCAGAATCAGAATCAGAATCAGAATCAGGTTTATTGCCATTGTTCATGTAGTACACAAACTAGGAATTTGTCTCGGTACAATGCTGCAACATTAAACATGATAGGATAAGAGAAATAAACTATACATGTAATAAAGTGTAGGATAAGATTAAGTGATACTGGTCAACAGTTAAAATATATATTAGCCAGCAGCAGATACTGTGGAGAACTATATAGTGCAGTCGGTAATGCAGGAAGAAAACAGTGATGATTGACATGAGTCTGGTTGAGCTGCTGTACATGGTGCACGAGAGTCAATAAGTCACTTAGTGTTCAGCAGTCTAATGGCAGAGGGGAAGAAGCTGTTCATGTGACGGGAGGTTTTAGTCTGGATGGACCGAAGTCTTCTACCAGAGGGGAGGGGGGCAAACAGTACGTGACCAGGGTGTGAGGGATCGGCTATGATCCGGCCAGCACGCCTCCGGGTCCTGGAGATGTACAGATCCTGGAGAGATGGGAGCTTGCAGCCGATCACCTTCTCAGCAAAAGGGTACTACACCTAAAGTGAGTAGGGTGAGTTGGTGTTAGTAAGGGTTACACACAAAAATCTGGCGAGCGCAGGTATTAGTGGACCCTGTTATACCCAGTTACCCAGTGATATTATACCCCACAGGTTTTATACCCTGTATTACCCCTTGTGTAGTACAGGTACTACCCTGTGTATTACAGTGGTAGATATTGTTACAAATGGGTTTGGGGTCTATGAAGCACTGCCACAAGGCCAGAGAGTGTGCAGCAAGAGGGAAGCGCTGTGGAAATTGCAGCAGTCTCCATCATTTTGCGAGGATGTGCCAGTCAGCTGGACAAGAGAGCCCACGCAAGACTTCAATTTTTCCCACTTCAACGGTGGTACACATGGTTCCGATTGGCGCACGCGCTGTACAGCAATTTTAGATGAAGTTCTGGTATCAATGTTAGTTGACACAGGAGCGGAGAGCTCTGTGCTGAACTGGGCTACAGTCAGACAGTGTTTTCCCCATTACAGGATTGGAAGTTTCCCAGTGCCACTTTGCGGCTATGGAGGAGGACAGTTGGCCACGGTGGGTACCATCATGTTGACAGCTCGGTACAAGTTGGCGATGATGGCCGCCGTAGAGTTTATTGTGACGGCCTACAGCTCTAACATCATGGGCTGCAACTTATTTTGTGGCCTTGGATTCTCCATCAGAAGCGGCGCTGGGGAAGATTGGTTAGGTGGCGGACTGTGGGACCGACCGGTTCCGAGGGTCCAGGACGATGCAGTGTGGGATGAACTGTTGCTGGGCACTCCAGAAAGTGGACAGGCTGTGTCACGCTCAGGGTCACCGCGAGAGGGCCCCGGTGCCAGTGTCCGAGCTTCCCTGGATATGGGCGGCATAGTGGAGGACCTGCGGCAACAAGCGGGACCCAAACGATGGTCTCAGATGTTCCTGGAGCACGGCCATGGAAGACTGGTAAACACGGGACCACAGGGGCGGGGTCAGCAGTGCAGCCACAAGCAGCTGGGGCAGGACCAAGTGGCACTGGAAGAGCCAGTGCCAGGCAGAAACACCGCAGGCCGTGTAAGGCCCCACTTGGAGTCGCAGACTGGGTTCGGGCTCATGCAGAGGCGAGGTCAAGGCGGGTGAGACAGAAGCGGGATATGGAACGGTACCAGGGTCGGCTGCAGGTGATGTGTGAGCAGCACGATCGTTATCTTCTGCTGTCAGATGGCTCGTGGTGTCATCCCAGTGAATTACGGCATGTCCCGAAGAAGATGGGTGAGCACGATCCCAGACGGTTGGAGCGCTCAGAGGTGTGGAGGAGAAGACGCTCCGAGGTGGGGGCGACCAGCTGTGGTCCGGAAAATGGACTGCCGCCAGGGGTGGACTGATGGTGACGGGTCATGGGGGGCGGGGGGGGGGATCACGGGTCATCCTCACTGAGTCATGGGCGTGCGTCATGTGTTCAATTTTGTTTTGTGTTAATAGTTTTGGGGATTATTTTCATAGAGTATTTGATATAGGAGACACAGCAGTACTTTTCTTTTATGGACTTTAATAGCATAGCCGGCAGAATAATCTGCCTTGCCGCTGGTTTAATAAAGCAGTGTTCAGCTCCACTCCTGGCCTCTTCCTTGTCTACGAGTTACGACATAACAACCTGAACCATAGCAACAGCCTAGGCAATAACCAACGCACACACAGGACCCAAACAGGTCTACTGAGCTGACCTTGTTGTGCCTGTTTATGTGCCTTTATTTTTTAATATAGAATTTAATTTTGACTAGACACAACAAGGTAGCTTTGTAGGACGGACCTTAGTTGATGCAATCACAGAGAAATGTCAATATACTGATTTAACTCACTGTTCTTTATTATGCCTTCTTTTTCTTCTTCTTCTTCTTCTTCTTCTTCTTCTTCTTCTTCTTCTTCTTCTTCTTCTTCTTCTTCTCTTTTGGCTGCTCCCTTTAGGAGTCACCACCAGAGGCGTTGGACTGGGGGGGGTGATGATGTCACCTACGGCTTGCCTAAGGTGACATCATCACGTGGTAAACTGTCCGTGGCGCCACATGGTGCGACCCTTCTGTATTTATTTCAGTTATGTGTCGAATAAAGGAGAGTACAGTTTATGCCCCTTATCTGCTCCTCATTTCCAGACATAACAATGGCGACGAAGAGAAAAACGGGTCTTCTGGAGGAAATATGGTGTTTTTCCTGAAGACAGAAGTGTGCATGGTACCCCCATCCCCTGGATCCACTGCCACGAGTTAGTCTGTACTTTTTCGCTGCTACCAACTTAGACAATGCTAGCAATGAGAAACTAAAGGAGGCGTTAATCGACTGTCTCGGTAGGGAGGGACAGCAGACAGCACTCTCTATTGGCCCTGTGAGCACATACGAAGACTGTATTGCTGTGATGAACAAATTTTTCACCGACGCAGGCAGTCCCCTGATGCGAAGAGCTGAACTTTACCAGCACCGCCAGCATGAGGGCAAGTCAGACCACTAGGGGGTTCTGAAGAAAAAAGCTTATATTAATCAAGATGAAACAGCCAGAAGGGATATACAGAGACAAATAAAAAGACAAATTCAGGTGGACAAGTATAACTACAAAAATAAAATTGAGGCTATTCTAGAGTCTGGTAACCCCAGAAGTGCATGGCAGGGAATCAAATCTATGACAAATGTTTCCTACAAGGGAAGAGGTAAATCTCATTTTCCTCTGCAGGGTACTGAGGGTGTGGACATGGCAAAACTTAAGAACTTTTTCTGTCGTTTTGAGAGCAGAAACAGTGCAGAAACTGCCCCAGTTATGTCCCCCTCCCCCTCGCCTCCACCCACTCTAAATTTTACTATTAATGAGACAGATGTTTTTAATCTTTTTAGAACTTGTAACCCACGAAAAAACCCAGGCCCCAACAACATCTGTGGGAGAGTTTTAAAACACCGTTCACAACAATTGGCATCTGTTTTTACAGATATTTTTTAATCCTCCTTTCAGAATCACAAAGTGCCCACCCTTTGGCAAACATCTACACTCATACCCATATCCAAAATCTCCAGACCTGCAGAACCCAAAGACTTTCATCCAATCGTCCTAACCTCTGGTTATGAAGTGGTTTGAGTGTCTGGTGAAGAGGCAAATTGTATCTCAAACACAGCACTTTATGGACTCCTTGCAGTTTGCCTATCAGGCCTCTAGGGGGGTTGATGATGCCATCATAACATTACTACATCTATTGCACACTGATCTTGAGAGACCTAAGGCACATGCTAAGATTCTATTTATCAATTTAACTTCAGCTTTTAATACAATTCAACCCAATATTTTAGCAGACAGAGTAGCTACTCAGTTCTCCCTGGACGCTCACTTGATTCTTTGGATTTCTGACTTTTTATACTGTAGAACCCAGCAAGTCAAAGTTGGTGTCTCACTGTCAGACAAGAAGACCACCAGTATAGGTTTCCCATAAGGATGTGTTTTATCTCCTCTATTATTTATTTTATATACAAATTCCTGCATAAGCACCTTTCCAAAAAGGTACTTTATTAAATATGCAGACGATCCAGCTCTGGTGAGTCTGCTGTAGGATGGGGAGGAAGAGCATGGACCAGTTCTGGACTATTTTCTAAAGTGGTGTGAAAACTCAAATCTACATCTTAATACCTCCAAAACCAAAGAAATGATTGTTGATTTTAGAAAAGAACAAAATTCCCTCCAAACCGTCATTAACGGTCAGGAAATTCAAATGGTCTTGGAGTATAAGTATCTGGGCATCACACTGGACCACATATTAAAATGGGAGATCTGGACTGATCTCATGAGTACCAGTGTTGGGCAAGTTACTAAAAAATAGTAACTAGTTACAGTTACTAGTTACTTGTTTTCAAAAGTAACTGAGTTACTTTTGAGTTACTGTATGATTAAAGTAACTAGTTACTTGGAAAAGTACATTTCACATTACTTTTAAATGCATACTTAAATCATCTTGCACACACAACAAGATCAAGGGCCCCTTGTAGTCATCAGAAAAAAAGAAGAAAAGAAAACTGAGGAGAAAAAAAGTCTCATCATACAGAGAAAAAATGTCTCAGATTTACACAAACTATTGTAATTAGTAGAAAGTAAGAAATTTACTAGAAAAAAGCTGTGAATTCACAGAGAAAATTTTGGACCCCCTGGTGGGCCGTTTTTGGCCCATGAGCCATATGTTTGACACCACTGGACCAGCCCATTATAAATGCATATTTAGAGGACTGACTTCCATGAAATAGTTACATATCACAACAGCATGTAAATTAATAAGATAAAATAAAGCAGAAAGCACAGATAAATGAAAGTTCAGCACTGACTGCAACAAATCACAGTCACTTTTTCTCTGTGCGTAAGAAAACTTTAAATGCATTTAATGTGGACATTAAATGTGAGCTTCTTGCTCAAAAAATACTCATGTTTAACCACAGAGGTAGGAGCTGGTAGGGGCTACTTACTGCTCGGACAACAGGTGATCAGGGCTCGATATGAGAAGTCGCCACCGCCACAGCATTTCTTCACCAGGTTGTGATGTGAACAGGGGCAGGACAGGAAACAGACCCACGGAGGAGACTGTGTGACAGCTGTGTCAGTTACAGTAGGGTCAGTTTATATTTATTTGCTTATTCATGCCTTTGCGTTTGGCATGACAACCTCCAGTGGCTTGAGGCCGGTAGTGGCGCTGGGGATGGCAGTCCTGCCCGTAGCCACCGAAACTGTGTATTCATCCCCAGTTGGCAACTGATGAGGAGGGTGTCTAGCAACTGCAAGTTGTATGATCGTCTATTTGCGCTAAAATATCTATCCATATTAATATTTAGCAGTAGGCTACATCATCCTAGGTGCACGACCGAGAGGTTTCGCAGGTCCTTCCTACCTATGGCTGCCAGACTTTATAACCTAAGCAGGGCTGCTGGCAGAGATCGTAAAAAAAATGTTACGACCTAACAGTATTGAATGAAAAAGACGCAACAAACTTGGACAATTTTGGTCCCCTCCATTATAAAACTAGGATAATATCAGTCGCTATGGAGGGTGACAGCGAGGCTGATTGAAATCCATAATATGCTGTATGGGTACATATTCATGCTATGTGTGGTAACTAAATAGACCGTCATGCTGATTATTCCATCTAGCTACAATGCTCCGCACTGTGTAAATATATTTATGTGTACATACTGTATGTATATTCACTGCTCTTATTATTTTATTTTCTGAATTATTGCTCTGAGTGTTGCTATCCCTGTGCTGTTGCAATCCTGGAATTTCCCCATTGTGGGACTAATAAAGGCTTATCTTATCTTATCTTATATAACGAGTAACACGAGTAACGCATCTGATCAAATTTCAGTAACTGTAGCACATTACTGAATTTTTAAACAGTAATTTCGTTACACAGCACGTTACTGCAAAAGTAGTGGCGTTACAGTAACGCGTGACAAAGTAACCCAGCAACCACTGCCATGGCCATCAGCCCTGTGGAAAGACGTCCAATTGGACATATGTGGTGAACTGCATAGCGCTCCCCCACACCAACGCTTTCTATTAGTGGCCTGCGACCTCCACTCAAAATGGCCCAAAGTGTAGACAACCTGATCAGTCACCACCAAAGTGGTTATCGATTTTATCACCTCCCTTTTCACCTGCTGGGGTGTGCCGGACACAATCACAATGGATAACGGACCGCAATTCCCCTCAATGGATTTCAAGGCCTTCGTGAAAGAAATGGGCATCAAGCTCTTGCAACATGCAAGGAAATAAAATATCGGGGTCACATCATCACAGATGATTTGAGAGATGATAGAGATATCTACAGGTAGTGCCATAAATTGTATGCCCAAGCAAACATATTGTTGAGAAAGTTTAGGATGTGCTCTGTAAATGTTAACCTCTTGCACTCCAGGATACTGCGGGCGATCACGTCTCTGCGTCCTAGTGCGTCCTAGTGCGCACTGAGACGCACAGTGCGCACTGAAAAAAAAAGAAGCTGCATTTCCGTTCTTCCAGTACAGACAGCCGCAAACAGAAAGCCAAAGGAGTGTTTTGATTGGTTTAGATTTGATTGACCTCTCATTTGACTAATAAGAGCCTTGAATCGGGTTTCTGAAACCTTGAAGAACCAATGACTGAAAACCTAACAAGAAGGACCCACCTACCAACGACTGCGAACACAAGGAGCCAAATGAAGTAGAGAAGTTTGACGATTGAAAGCGTGCGTCCCGTGCCTAAAATCTGTTTTGTGTAAGCCGCTGTGTGTCACGGTAGTGTTCACCAGTCTTTTTTTTATTACTACTGTTCTTATTTGTTTTGAAAAATCGTTCGCCAAAACCGCAACCATGGAATCATGGTTTGACCGGGTCGCGTGACCAGAACCACGAGTCGTAACAAGCGGACCAGCGTCATGTTCGTCTGACAATGAGGAACAGATGTTCGCCAACGACACTGCTGTTGTGGACAGGTAAGTGTTATAAGCTAAATTATTCTTTATCACTGAACATAGTAATAAAAATGACTTTTGACCGATCGGTAAATTACAACGGTGCGTCATCGCCACATGATGGACCGTTTTTTTGTGCGCCAAGCTCCTCTGTAGTGGGGGTGGGGGGGGGGAGTTGTTATCCTCTACATTGCAGATATTTTAGAATAATTTTTATTGCACTGTAGGTTATTTTTTCTTGTAAAAAAAAGGCCACACATTTTTTACGTGGCATGCTTCTTTGTGTGTGGGGGGATTGTTCATTCATTCATTCATGAATGAATAAACAACCCCCCCCCCCACACACACACAGCCCTGAGTGTCACCTTTCATTAGAGTCCAAGATCAAGCTCCTATGTTGAATCATTCAAAAGTTATAGACGTTTTTCCAAACTGTGCCATTTGGCACAATTTGGCACAGTTCAAAAACGCCTGGGAACAACCTGAGAAAAAAGCTGTGTAATATATTCATTTTTTGTGGTATTGTTACAAAATTTTGACCTCAGCTTAATAACACTTGGTTCTACATTTCTGTTGCATTTTCCAGCCAGTATCTGACAGCTGTGTGTTATTTGCAAGCATTTGTATCTAAAAAAACACCCAGGCAAACTTTCTTTTCTTCAAGTTCACTATGTTTAGATGACTGTTACTTAGTGGCAGGAGCACTTAGAGAGATTATGACTATTTTGCCACAAAATTCAAAGTGTTTTCTTTTAAATGAGACCAATCCCATGAAGATGCTGCTAAGGGTTGAAGAACAGCTTTTGATTTAATTTGGGTATGTTATTTTTAGGCGTTTTTAGGGAAATTGACCAGAGTGCAAGGGGTTAAATCTTCTCTGTTCAGAGCTTACTGTACTCCACTGTAGACTGCACATTTGTGGTGCTGCTACAGGAATGGTCGTATGAGAAGGCTGATTGTGGCCTACGATGATGCACTAAGGTTGCTGCTTCAGGTGCCCGGATGGCATAGTGCCAGTCAGCTGTTTGTGTCCTGTGGTATTCCTATGTCTAAGGCAATACTGAGGAAACTGACATGGTTTAAGACCCAAAGAGCAGATGTCACAGTTTGGAATTGCCAATCACTGTGAGCATTAAGACTAAAATAGATGATTCTCGGGCCACAACAGCATAAACACAGGAATGCATGAAAGCAATTATACAACTTTATTAGACAATTACTTAAGATAAGATAAGATAAGATTAGCCTTTATTAGTCCCACAATGGGGAAATTCCAGGATTGCAACAGCACAGGGATAGCAACACTCAGAGCAACAATCAGAAGGCAAGAAAAAAACAAAAAACAAGAGCAGCTAATATACATATGTACATATTACTATAAATTATATATATATACTGTATATATATATATATACAGACACAGTGCAGAGCATTGTAGCTGGATGGAATAAATATGTAGCTATATAAACACACAGTACAGAGCATTGCAGCTAGGTGGAATAAATATGTAAATATATAAACACACACAGTGTGGAGCATTGTAGCTAGGTGGAATAAATATATAGATATATAAACACACACAGTGCAGAGCATTGTAGCTAGATGGAATAAATATGTAAATATATAAACACACACAGTGCATAGCATTGTTGCTAGATGGGATGAAACAGCACAACCGTCTACTTAGGTATCCTACATGGTATGATTATTTACCCATACATATTCTCACCCTCCATAGCGACCGGTATTTTCCTAGTTGTATGCCGGAGGGGACCACTGTGTAAGTCTATTGCATCTTTTGCATTCAAAACTATTAGGTTGTTACATCTTTTTGCTATCTCTGCGAGCAGCCCTGCTTAGGTTGTATAGTCTGACAGCCGTTGGTAGGAAGGACCTATGAAACCTCTCGGTTGTGCACCTGGGATGATGTAGTCTGCTGCTAAATGAGCTCCTCAGTGCATTCAGTATGTCCTGCATAGGGTGGAACTCGGACTCCAGCAGAGATGACAGTTTAGCCACTGTCATTCTCTCTCCTATCTCCTCCACCGGGTCAAGGCGCTGCCCCAGGACAGAGCTAGCTTTCTTGATCAGTTTGTTCAGTCTCTTCCTATCGGCTGCAGTAATGCCACTGCCCCAGCAGACCACTCCAAAAGTGATGGCTGATGCCACCACCGTGTCATAGAATGTCTTCAGCAGCGCCCCTTGTATACCAAAAGACCTGAGTCTTCTCAATAGGAACAGCCTGCGCTGTCCCTTCTTGTAGAGTGCGTCAGTATTGTGTGACCAGTCTAGTTTATTGTTCAGATGAACACCCAGGTACTTGTAGGATGTCACCATCTTGATGTCTGTTCCCTGTATATTTACTGGTGCTGTGAGGGGTTGTCCTTGCCTGCGGCAGTCCACCACCAGCTCCTTAGTTTTCCTCGCGTTGATCTGGAGGCAGTTCCGATGCCACCAGTCCACGAAGTCCTGGATAAGCCCTCTGTACTCAGTTTCATCTCCATTGGAGATGAGGCCAACGATCGCAGAGACATCAGAGAACTTCTGTAGATGGCAGTGTGTTGTGTTGTGTGAGAAGTCCGCAGTATAAAGGGTGAACAGGAAGGGAGCCAAAACCGTTCCCTGGGGGGCCCCCGTGCTACCAATGATTGTGTCGGACACACAGTCCCGGGTTCTCACAAACTGAGGCCGGTTTGTGAGGTAGTCCAGGATCCATGATGACAGGTGCTGGTCCACCCCTGCGCACAGCAGCTTGTCCTTCAGGATCATCGGTTGGATGGTGTTTAAAGCACTGGAGAAGTCAAAGAACATGATCCTCACCACATTCCCGGGCTTCTCCAGGTGGGACAGAGAACGGTGAAGGAGGAAGATCACCGCATCCTCCACCCCAATGCCATGCTGGTAGGCGAACTGGTGTGGATCCATCGCTGGTTCCACCAGGGGTCGAAGGTGAGCAAGGAGCAGTCTCTCCAGGGTCTTCATCATGTGGGACGTCAAGGCCACTGGTCTGTAGCTGTTCAGGTCTTTGGGGTGGGAAGTTTTTGGTACAGGTACCACACAAGATGTTTTCCACAGCTGTGGTACCCTCCCCAGCTTCAGGCTCAGGTTGAAGATGTACGCCACAATCCCACACAGCTGGTCTGCACAGGACTTGAGGAGCTTTGCGCTGATGCCGTCCGGTCCCAACGCCTTTGTCGCCTTGATCTTCCTTAGCTCCGTCCTCACCTGGGTCTTGGTCAGGGTTAGGTTGGGGGGCTGTGTGTTGGGAGTGGGGGGGGGTGTTGGTGGAGTGGGGAGTGGGCAGCAGGACTTGATGTCTTTAGAGGCAGCAGTGGTTGTTGTGCAGTCAGGGGGGAGGGTGGTTAAAATGGTTATAGACTACAACACTACCAAATAAGAACCATATTCCCCAAATAGGAATCTGTGGAGTATGTAAATAAAGAGGCGTATTCATTTCAGACGATTTATTACACACTCACATCTCACAAGCAAAGAACAGACTGACTGGTCACATCAAGCATTCCTCTCTCTATATCAAGTCACACTTCACAAGGATCAAAGCAGTTCCTCATAACAGCATGACATCTACACTACACTTCATTCAACCCCCTCTCACCCACTTGGGCATTGTTCTCCCATATGTATTCATTGTCTCTGTCTAAGGTGTGAAATAACCTGAGGCCCATACCACCCCCACAGTATCTTGACGTAACGCACGGCTCAGGAGACGCACACACACAGGCTCAGAGAAGTTCAAATAGTTTATTAGCAACAGGAGTGAATGGATGTGTGTCTGCGGGATGTAAATGTATTGGTGGCGGCGTCTGCTTCGGGCACAGAGGCAGGAGACCGTACAGCCGGCAACCCTATGGGAAAGAGCACAAGGAGAAAGGGTGACGGGCACACACCAACACAGGAGGAGAATGAGCGAGAGAGGAGCTTACTTGGAAGAGACAGGTGACTGGCACCACAAGGACGGGACCCGGTAGACAGCCACCTGCAGGGCTCGGTGCAGCAGCGAGGAACGGCGAGGGAGAGGCGTTGTCCGCCGCCGAGGAATCCACCTGTGCACAGGGTAGCAGACTGGGAAAGAAAGGAGGTAAGGACTTCTTACCAAAATGTTGCGCTGAAGTAGAGGTTTGACTCACAACGATGAGTGACGAAGTCTGACGGCTTCAGGCCGAAGCTCAGGGCGAGGCGGCTTATATCCCTCGCCGCTGATGAGGAGCAGGTGTGCGAGCAGGTGGCGCCGCTGATGAGCGGCGCGGCGTGACAGTACTCCCCCCTCTAGCAGCGCCTCCTGACGATGGCTTCTCTGGGTGCGCTCGGTGGAAGTCAGCGATGAGCGATGGGTCCAACACGAACGACGAGGGTACCCACTGTCGATGCTCGGGCCCATAGCCCTCCCAGTCCACCACGTACTGCAACCCACGACCCCGGCACCGGGAGTCCAGGATGGAGGCGACGGACCAGGCCGGATGGCCATCAATCATCCGGGGCGCGGGTTGCGCAGCAGGAGGAGGGCAAAGGGGGTCGGAGACTGCCAGCTTCACCTTGGACACGTGGAAGGTGGGATGGATGCGGAGGGAGGGGGGAATAGCCACACGCACAGCTACCGGGTTGATGATCCGGGTGATGGGGTAGGGTCCCATAAAGCGCTGTGCCAGCTTCCTCCTCTCGCCTTTCAATGTCACGTCCTGGGTTGACACGTAGACTCGTTGCCCAACTCTGTACGCCGGGGCAGGTCTTCTGTGCCGGTCCGCCACAGTTCTGTTGTGCTCCGCCGTGCGTAAAAGCGCATTACGCGCTGATGCCCAGATGGAGCGGAACTGCCTGAGATGCGCCCATACTGAGGGGACAGTTACCTCACTCTCCTGCGCCGGGAACAGCGGGGGGTCATAACCCAGGGACGCCTTGAAGGGAGACATCCCTGTAGCAGAAGAGCGAGCGGTGTTGTGGGCGTATTCAACCCAGGCAAGATGGTTACTCCAGGACGTGGGTTTGGATGCTGTTACACAGCGGAGCGCAGCCTCCAGCTCCTGGTTGGTCCGCTCACACTGCTCGTTGGATTGGGGGTGATGGCTGGAGGAGAAGCTCACCTTGGCTCCGATGGCGTTACAAAATGATCTCCAAACCTCAGAGGAAAATTGGGGCCCCCGGTCTGAGACCACGTCCACCGGAATCCCGTGCAGCCTGACCACGTGTTGGATGAGGAGGTCCGCCGTCTCCAGGGCAGTTGGGAGACCTCGTAGGGGGACGAAGTGCACAGCCTTGGAGAAGCGGTCAACGATGGTCAGGATGGTGTCATAGGTGTTCGAGACAGGGAGTCCGGTGACGAAGTCCAGGGCGATATGCGACCAGGGCCTGCCAGGGACGGGCAGAGGCTGGAGCAAACCCGCTGGAGGGGCATTACCCGACTTGTTGGTGGCACACACTGGACAGGCCCGGGCATAGCGGGCAGCATCCCTCCGCAGGCCCGGCCACCAGAAGGACCGCTGGAGGAGGTCAATCATCCGGGAGGAGCCAGGGTGACAGGTGAGCTTGGAAGTGTGTAACCAGTGGATGACCTCTCCTCGAACCGTGGACGGCACGAACAGCCTCCCCTCCGGTCCGCCGCCAGGGTCAGGTTCCACTTCCTGCGCCTTCCGGATCTTGCTCTCGATGTCCCATGTGACGGCTCCCACGACGCACGACCTGGGTAGGATGGTGTGAACCGTGTCCTCCAACTCCTCAGGGGCGAATTGCCTAGAGAGGGCGTCGGGCAGGCCGTTCTTGGAGCCAGGCCTGAAGGTGATGGTGAACTGGAACCTGGCGAAGAACAAGGACCAGCGCGCCTGGCGGGCGTTCAGGCACCTGGCAGATCTGAGGTATTCCAAGTTCTTGTGGTCCGTCAGGACCACGAACGGCAGGTCCGCCCCCTCTAGCCAGTGACGCCACTCCTCTAGCGCGAGCTTGATGGCGAGGAGCTCTCTGTCACCCACGTCGTAATTTCTCTCCGCCGGGGACAAGCGCAGGGCCGCTTGATACCGTCGTCTGGCGACCGCTGGGATAGCACCGCCCCCACTCCTGTGTCCGAAGCGTCCACTTCCACGATGCACTGCAGCGCGGGGTCGACTTGGCTCAGGACCCGGGAGGAGGAGAACTCCGCCTTCAGCGCCTGAAACGCAGCTGCGGCCTCTTTGGTCCACCAGAACGGAACCTTAGGGGACGTGAGGCGGGTCAGCGGGCCGACGATGGTGCCAAAGTTTGGGATGAAGCGGCGGTAGAAGTTCGCAAATCCAACGAACTGTTGCACCTGCTTCCGTGATGCAGGTGTAGGCCATTCCACCACCGCCTTCACCTTCTCTGGGTCCGGAAGCACCTGGTCATGAGAGATGATGAATCCCAGGAAGGATGTTGTTCTGGCGTAAAATTCACACTTCTCAGCCTTCACGTATAGCCGATTCTCCAGCAGTCTTTGGAGGACCCGCCTCACGTGGACCTGGTGCTCGTCCCTGGACTTGGAGAAGATGAGTATATCATCCAGGTAGACGAACACAAAGAGGCCGATGAAATCCCGGAGGACGTCGTTGATGAGGCGCTGAAAGACGGCTGGCGCGTTGGTCAGCCCGAACGGCATAACTAGGTATTCGAAGTGGCCGTTCGGGGTACGGAAGGCTGTTTTCCACTCATCTCCCTCCCGGATCCGGACGAGGTGGTACGCGCTGCGTAAATCCAGCTTGGTGAACCAAGTCGCCCCCTGGAGGGAGTGGAAAGCGGTGTCCATGAGGGGCAGGGTGTAACGATCCTTCTCCGTGATGTCATTAAGTGCACGGTAGTCAATGCAAGGATGAAGGGATCCGTCCTTCTTGCCAACGAAGAAGAATCCCGCCCCCACGGGGGATGACGATGGGCGGATTATCCCAGCACTCAGCGACTCCTTAAGGTATGTGTTCATCGTCTCCTTCTCTGGCGCCGACAGACTGTAGAGCCGTCCAGAAGGTAAGGGCGCCCCCTGGCGGAGATTGATGGCGCAGTCGTAAGGCCGATGAGGAGGGAGAGACATCGCCTTGGATTTGCTGAATACCATACCCAGGTCGTGAAATTCAGGTGGCACCAGGGACAAGTCCGGGGGTGCAGCGTCCGTTGGAGGGGGAGAAGCGGACGGAGAGCAGGCAGCGGACTGAAGGCAGGTGCCCATGCAGAACGTGCTCCATGCCGACACCCCGGCGGACTTCAATCCAGGACAGGGTTATGGAGGCGTAGCCAGGGATACCCCAGGATGATGGGCGACACAGAGTTGGGCAGGACGTAAAAGGTCATCTCCTCCCGGTGGTTTCCTGAGATAATTACCGGAACGGGGATGGTCTGGTGTATAACTCTCCCAAGGGAGGCACGAGAGAGATTGACCAGGGAGATGGGGTTCTTGAGTGCCTGACAGTGGATGCCCAATCGGGTTGCCAGGCTTTGTGAAATAAAGCTGCCTTCTGCACCCGAATCCACCAGTGCGTGGGTGAGATGCCCAGTGGGGTTGTGGCAGAAACGGATGGGCAGCTTCAATTGAGTGAGAGTATTTAACCGGTTGACATCCGCGAGGCCCCCTACAGTGACTTGCGGACCCCGCCGACTGGCTTTCCGTGGGCAAAGCTTCACCGTGTGTTGGTCATCTCCGCAATACATGCAGCGATCCAACTCACGGCGGCGTTGTCTCTCCGCAGGGGAAAGCTTTGTCCAGCCCGTCACCATCGGCTCCGACTCCTCGGGGCACGATGGTGGCGGTGCCGCCAGGGGGCGAGCTTGGAACAGGCGCGGCGAGGCTCCACGAGGGCGAGAAGAAGACGACTTCCGTCCCGAGGAGCGCTCGCGCAGCCTGTTGTCCAAACTAATCGCTAAGGACGTTAGCTCCGCTAGCGTCTCAGGGATATCCCGCCCAGCCAGTTCATCCCTCAGATCATCATTGAGACTGCGGAGGAAAAGGCCGCAGAGGGAGCGTTCCTCCCAGCCTAATTCTTCCGCCGCTACCCGGAAGTCGACCGCGTAGTCCGCTGCCAACTGGCTTCCCTGCTGGAGGGCGAGAAGCCGATCGACCTGGACCGTCTCGGTAAGAGTATGGTCAAAGACCTCCAGGAAGCGTCTCACGAATTGGTCATATGTGAGGGTGGCATAACTGGGTCTCGCCATTACGGCGTAGGTCCATGTTAATGCTCGCCCCTCCAGGAGATTCCCGATATAACCAATTCGGCTATGATCTGAGGGAAAGTCTCCGGGCACACAGTGGAAAACGGACTCACACTGCATAATAAACCCCCGCGCTCCGCTGAGCTTACCGCTAAAGCGGGCGGGGGTTGGAATGGGTGTGAGCCGAACCGGTGCACCCGGAGCCTGCTGGATGGCTACTGGAGCAGCAGGAGCTGCGCCACCCTGACGAGCCGGGGGGAACGGCTGTTGAGGGTCCAAGCGGCCCAACCGGTTAGTTAAATTTAACAACTGATTAAAAATCACCGGCTGCTGATAGGCTATCTGATCCACTCGAGCCTCGAGAGTGGAAAACCGGTGTGCGAGCCCGCCATCTGCCGAGCCGCTCTGCTGAAGCCGTACTGACATAACGCACGGCTCAGGAGACGCACACACAGGCTCAGAGAAGTTCAAATAGTTTATTAGCAACAGGAGTGAATGGATGTGTGTCTGCGGGATGTAAATGTATTGGTGGCAGCGTCTGCTTCGGGCACAGAGGCAGGAGACCGTACAGCCGGCAACCCTATGGGAAAGAGCACAAGGAGAAAGGGTGACGGGCACACACCAACACAGGAGGAGAATGAGCGAGAGAGGAGCTTACTTGGAAGAGACAGATGACTGGCACCACAAGGACGGGACCCGGTAGACAGCCACCTGCAGGGCTCGGTGCAGCAGCGAGGAACGGCGAGGGAGAGGCGTTGTCCGCCACAGGGGAGCAGACTGGGAAAGAAAGGAGGTAAGGACTTCTTACCAAAATGTTGCGCTGAAGTAGAGGTTTGACTCACAACGATGAGTGACGAAGTCTGACGGCTTCAGGCCGAAGCTCAGGGCTAGGCGGCTTATATCCCTCGCTGCTGATGACGAGCAGGTGTGCGAGCAGGTGGCGCCGTTGATGAGCGGCGCGGCGTGACATATCTTAGAACAATAGAACATCAGTCCACATGCTGTTTCGGCTTCAGTCTCTTCCCATATCTGCTGTAACTGGGGTTTACTGCCTCTGTGGCGCTGCTGTGCCGGTGGGAGGCTGCTGGGAGTGTGTCTGACTGTGGGTGAGCCGTGGAGGGGGGGGGTTCACTCTGTCCGTGTGGCTGCTCTGATGAATCGTTCCCCTGGGGAGGTCTCCGTGGGGGTCTTCCACGCCGAGGGGCCCTCGCCAACAGCACTTGCTCATCCGCCACTACAAAAGCTGGTTTGAGTCCGTCTATGCCATTTCTCTCCTGTCTACCCCCCAAGTCTAACACAAAATGCTTATCCCCTGTTTCCAACACTCTGAACGGTCCATCGGTCCAACGGTCCATCATAGGGTGGGCGCAATGGAGGGCGGTGGGCGTCGTGTCTGACGAACACGAAACTCGCGTTCTTCAAAGTTTTAGGCACGAAGGCATGCGGAAAACTGTGGTGGGCAGGGCCCGGCAGCGTGCCTGTGTTTGCGCTATGCTGCAAAAGCTGAGACGGGGAGCTGCCCAGCGCGGGATTGTCCGGTCTGCCTCCTGGGCTAGCGCATGGTAGTCTCACGTGGCCAGCAACGGCAAATTGGCCAGAACCGCTCTTGCTTCTGTTGGCAGGTTCCGGAGGAAAAGGTGGGCAAACAGAAAGTGCCCGTCGCCTGTGCCCATCAACGCCATCATCTTCTCCATCAGGTCTACGGCCGACCCATCTCCTAACTCGGTCCGCGCCAGGAGCCTCTCTGCTCTCTCACATTCCGAGAGCGTGTATCGCCGGATGAGCGCAGCCTTGAGCGCCTCATATTTGCTGCTGGCTGGTGGCTGATCGAGCAGGCTCGCTACCTGCTGGGCTGTGCGGGAGTCCAGTGCTGCTACCACATGGTAGAACTTGGTGTCGTCTGCTGTTACTTCCCGGAGGGCGAACTGGGCTTCGGTGTGGTGGAACCAAGAGCGCGGTTTGTGCTGCCAGAAATCCGGTAGCTTGACTGAAACTGCACACGCGTTGCTGGGGGTTCCAGTCCTGGCTGTCTGTGGGTTGGCTTCAGCGTCTCTGGGGGTTTCCGACCCGGCTGGCTCTGGGGTTATTGCCTCGTGTTCCATAATACGTCTTGGGTCACCAGTGTGGAGTGTGTAAATGAAGAGGCGTATTCATTTCAGACGATTTATTACACACTCACATCTCATAAGCAAAGAACAGACTAACTGGTCACATCAAGCATTCCTCTCTCTATATCAAGTCACACTTCACAAGGATCAGAGCACTTCCTCATAACAGCATGACACCTACACTACACTGCTTTCAACCCCCTCTCACCCACTTGGGCATTGTTTTCCCATATGTATTCATTGTCTCTGTTTAAGGTGTGAAATAACCTGAGGCCCATAAACCATACATTCCTAATAAGAACCACGAATTTCCCAATGTGCACAATTTAAGAGACTAACCCCACAATAAATATTATAAATACCATAAATACCCTAAAAAGCACACAAGGAAAAAAGCAATACAATTCTTTCAATTAAAATCACTCCCTACGCTACAAGAAAAAACCTTCTGAACGTCCGCAATCGAACGTGATGCATTCACAGGCTGTCCGGCCAGGAACTCCCGCTATTGTCCTCCTTATCCTTGAAGGAAAGTACCGTCTGTCCGGGCTCGTCCGAGACCCTCCTGTACGCCTCGAAGAGGGAGTGTTCCGTGCCCGAGGAGAGATGACAAACAGGCGGTGAGAAGAGGAGCGGCTCCTTCGTATCCGTCGTCCGGGGGAAAACTGCAGCACACAGCGCAGCACAAACTTAGCCTCCCATGAACATCCATCCATCCATCCATCCATCTTCCTCCACTTAATCCTTTTTGGGTCGTGGTGGTGGTGGTGGGGGGGGGGGGGCTGGAGCCTATCGCAGCATCTTTGGGCAAGAGGGCAGGGTACACACCGGAGCTAATATACATTCACAACACACAGACAGTAAGCACGTTCCTTTACTTAGCTGTGTATTCGCCTCTCATCCAACACAACGGAGCCACCGTCGGCTGATCACTCTCCTGGTGTCTTCAGTCCCGTGCTGCTGCTGTAAATCACCACACCTGCGGTTCCTGCGTCCTTTCTCTGCTCCTGCCCTTCTGCCCTTGTTTCCTCCGTGCTCCTCGATAACATACTTTCACAAATCCTCCGGTTCTCTGCACTTGAAGACTCCTTGACGACTTCTCTACGACTTCTCTACGACTTCTCTCCAGTCTTCCCTAGACTTCTCGGCTTTTTTGGCGGGGGCACCCAACTTAAAGGCGCATTACCGCCATCCAGCATTGGAGTGTGGACCAGACATTGTACCCCAAACTCCCTCAAACAAAAAACAAAAAAACCCCTATATCCTATTAATTAAACCTGTATCTTTGAGGTAAACAAACTGTCATGGCAGCCGATGGGCCGTCATCATCATCCTCAGCTGCGCACACACCGGCAGGTGATAATCAACGGGCTTTGAAAGCCAGAACCTCAGACTGCTCTGCACGGAGTCGTCTGTCGCCTTTGCCCAGCAATGCGTTGAGGATACGACCTCAAGCCAGAGCCAGAGCCAAGTCATCGTGTCAAGCCACGTCAAGTAAGCAGCCTCTACACTCATCCTCTCCTAGCCTTTTCCCCTGTGCACAGATGGACCTCCCTGGTGGCGGACTAACCTCCCCAGCTGATGGGACGCCATCTCCTCCACCTCAGAGTTCCTCCTCACCTCCTCAACATCGAGCACCACGAGCACCACGCCGCACGGGCACTCGGAGCCAGCAGGATTCTCTCTGTGGCGCCTGCAAGTAAGCATCACAAGCTTCAGCTTCCTTTTCTGATGGACAGTAGTAATCTCCTGTGCTTGTGTGTTCCAGGGTTGCCAGGTCGCCGCAGGAAACGCTCAGCTCCAGTGACCAGACAGCCACACACTCACTCACTCACTCACTCACACAACACTCACTATTCTATCAATAAATAATTGTCTACTATCTACTCGTGTCAGCGACTGTCTCCTGGGTCCCTAACCATGTCAGTACGACTCCATCACGTTGACCCAGCTGACAGCGCGCTAGATATGATTTCACACCAACAGACAGTTATCATGAACCAATTAACTCAGGTTAACAGGCGGCTGGACCGTCTGGAAGGACGCCAGGCCCCCCCGACTGCCGGGGCATCTCCAGCCCCCGTAGCCTCTTCTACTAGCCAGGTTAATCAACCATCTCTACCTCGTCTCACTCCCGTGCCAACCCCCGCCCGCATCAGCGGAAAACTCGGGGAAGCGCGAGGTTTTTTGGTCCAGTGTGAATTGGTGTTTCACCGCGTCCAGGGAGATTTTGCCACTGACCAAAGCAAAATTGGGTATATCGCCAACCTACTGGGGGGTAGGGCATTAGACTGGGCTTACACAGTTATGGCTAAACCAAATTATCCCTCTTTGACTTACCAGCAGTTCGTGGCAGAATTCGTGGAAATATTTGATCATACAGACCGGGGCACGGTGCTAACCGAACGGCTGCTAAGCCTTCAGCAGGGCAGTAGATCTGCCGCCGATTACGCCATAGACTTCCGGGTGCCATAGACTTCCGGCTTTTGCTAGTGCCCTCTTATAATTAACTAAGTTTTGCCAATTATGAGTTCTTCTTAAGACCTTAAGTGTCTTATTCCTCTCTTTAATAGCTTTAGTGCACTCATCTGTCCACCAAGGCACTGCTTTCTTTAACCTTTTACCTTTACTTTTAGAGACTGACTGACTGGCTGCTTCAAGAAAAATAGTTTTAATATTTTCCTCCATACTCTCAATGTCTTCACTGACCTCTACTATGGGAAGGTCTCTCTCACAGATAAACTTAAATAGCTTCCAATTAGCAGTGCTAAAAACCCATCTCTCCTTTTTATTACCACTTACCCTATTCACTGACATGAAAATATTACAATACACTGGGAAATGGTCACTTCCCACCAAGGACTCCTCTAAAACCTCCCACTCACACACACTTGCGATATTACTAGTCACCAAAGTTAAGTCAAGAACTGAACCATTCCCCGTATGTACATCAATTCTAGTTGCTCTACCATTGTTTAAACATACTAGATTCTTCTCTTCCAAAAGTTCTTCAATAGTCTCACCATTTATGTCTGTATGATTTGCCCCCCATAACACATTATGGGCATTAAAGTCCCCACAAATTACCACCCTGCTCCCATCTATCCCCTCCATCTGAGATAATTGATTCAATATCAACCTCTTACAAGGATTATACAAATTAACAACTACTAATTCCCCCTCTTTTGTCCAAATTTCAACAACCACTCCAGTTCAGCCCCTTTACCTTTCTCTCTGAACTGAATTCCCTCCCTCACAAATGTTGCACACCCACCTCCCATTCCCTCCCTTCTATCATTCCAAATAGAAACATATCCCACTATTTTAAAATCCAAATTTGGTTTCAACCATGTCTCCTGGACACAAATAGCATCTGGTTTGTCTGAAAGTTCCTCAATATACCTTTTGAATTCCTATCCATTTGCGAGTGAGCTTCTTGCATTCCATTGAATCAAAATGACCATTGTCACAATTCCTATCCAGTCGATGCTTGATCCTGACTTGTCTGGTTACTGTCAGAAAATTGTATATACATGTTATCATTTTATCAGCATATTTTTTGTCATAACTGTGTGGGTGCAGGAAAGAGTGTAAACTACATCATGTTGATTGAATCATGCAACCACTGTGTAAGGAGTGTAAACTAGATAATGTTGATTGAATCATGCAACCACTGTGTAATGTTGATTGAATTATGCAACCACTGTGTATAAAATATTTCCTCGCTGAGGACAGCCCTCAGTGCAGATTTGCTGTTTCAGAGGTCTGCACTCCTTGCTGCAAGTAAGGGTGCAGATCTGTTCTTGCAGAAGTCTGCACTCCTTGCTGCAATGCAAGTAAAACTTATGAAAGAATATTCTGTGTCTTGAATCTTTTTGAGGTAACGAACCTATATACGATCATTTGTGTTGCGGAGATTCCTGACAGTTACTAAGCCCATTCCTCAACTTCTCCCAAGTTAAACCACTGAAACCAAGATGATTAACTGCTGCTTTCACTATTATTTGAATTCTCTCAGTTTTAGACTTGACTTCCATTGTGGGATTCACAACTCCTGCTATAAAAATAACCAGTTTCTTCAGATCAACCTGGATTTCCCCACTCCATCCCAGTTCTCTTTCCCCTACAGGCAGCCTCCCCCCAGTCCTTTACCCATTCCCTTCTCTCTAGTCCATCCTTTTCACTGCTTCGGCATAGGAGACTTTATTCTGTATTCTGACCCGCTGAATTTCCCTTTCTCTCATCATTCTTTCACAGCCTCCATAGGCCACACTATGACTCCCGCCACAATTACAACACTGGCCTTTCTCACATTCTCCATACTGAATCACATTCTCCATACTGATGGTTGCCCCCACACCTTGCACACCTTCTCCATCTACATGCATTAGCTGTATGTCCAAATCTTTGGCAATTATAACACCAGACTGGATTAGGAATAAATTCTCTTACCCCGTACCTCAAAAACCCCAAATTTACACTTTTAGGGAGCACTTCTCCTTCAAACTCAATCACCACACCCTCAGTGTCTCCTCTTTCCTTCCCGAGTGGCTTGTAGTCTACGAGCTGCTTTTACTACCCACTGTCACGGTGGCCCTCGCGAGCCACCATAAGACGCCAACAAGTCACCAGTGAGTTTGCAATGATGTTTTATTAGGGCAAAGGATAATAAAGGATAACACAAAGTACAGCGTAATGGAAAGGAATGAGCCTCGATGGGGTAAAACACACTATTATGAAGACTGGATCACAACAGGGTAAACTTACGATCATAGATGATGAATAGACAGCGTCTGAGCCGGGGGATGCCCGATGCGTCAGACGATGAAGAATTTTGATGGAAGTTTTGACGGGGACTGCTGCATCGGGCTGCATTCAGCGTCCGCCTTTTACGCCGGACACTAATGAACCCTGAATGCAGCACAGCTGTTCGGCTTTGACAGCAGGAAGCTTCCCCGAGGGCTGTCACAATAAGAGCCCGGGGAGCCAGAGGGGATACACTGCTGTCAAAGCCTGAAGGGGATGATGTATGACCCGAGCGTGGACGAGATCGGCGCTCGGATCATAACACCTCCCCCCCTTTTAAATTAGCTTTAATTTCTTCCATTGAGACTCCTATTAGTACCCCCCCCCCAAATTACACCCTTGTTCCACTTAGATCCGTTATCAATAAAGCTTGTACTTTTTACTTTGAACCGCCAATCTCCCTCATTTTGTCAGCTCTTTCCCTTTGCTCCTCATTCCTACATACAATCAGTAGATTTCCATCCCTCAGTACCTTTGCCATGAGTATTTCTCCAACCTGGTTTTTCAGTATTGTAGTCAATTTAACTGGGCTCATTGTAGATATCCCCTTTTCTTCCTCGAACCTTACAATAATTTTGAATTCGGCTCCTTCCTGCCCTCCTCCCTCCAAACCACCACCACTTCCACTACTTCTAGCCTTCTTTGCATTATTTTCAGAAAAGTTATTCTCCCTTTTCTCTCTCCCTTTCCCACTTCCCTGCCCAGTATCCATACTGTCTTCACTATCCCACAAATCAGAATTTCCCCAGTCTGGCCCATTCACAACGCCGCTGCGCCGACCCGCCACACCTTCCTTTACCACGCTTCTCCTCCTCATTTTCCCATGCCCGCAGACTCCAGTCCCGTCACCCGACCTCCTTGCCAAACCAACCGACAAATTTCTCTGGCCCTCTCTCGGAGATCGAACCATCCAACGCTGTGAACCAAAAAATTCCAAGTTTCAACACTAATGTTCGATCTTCGTTGCGAGCTCGCTAGCACGTCGTGTTCCCCCTAACATAGTCACGCACCAGCTTTAAATACGTCCTTCTGGACAGAGAGTTCACAGCGGAGCTCGCTAATTGGCTCCTTCTGATTTGATCAGTTAGCGCAGGTGTAACTCATAATCAGCTCAAGCAAAAATACACTCGCACAAATATATACAAAAAAATAATCCAATACACATTACATTAATAATATAATTCACTTTGTTACAGCCATAAAGCTGTAACATACCAAAAAACAATATACACACACAACCCTAAAATGCTCCACCCTGACACAGACACAACTCAAGAAAACACAGTTAACTCTTTTTTTGTAAATAATGTGTGTGTGTGGGTGTGGGTGTGTTTATGTATGTATGTATGTATCCGCTAGGGCGAGCAGAGCACCGTGCAACCTGGCAACCCTATGGACACGCAGACAGAGGGAGAGTTAGTGGCAAACACCGGAGGGAATGTACAGGAATTCTCTGCACTTACGGTTTGTGATGTGAAGGTGGAACTCGGGATAAGCTCAGCGGCTACGGCCAGGAGGACAGTGCGCAGTCCCAATGGTGGTTAGTGTTGGTAGGTGAAGCAGTGCAGTTTGGTCCGCCGCCAGGAGGAAAAGAGGTCCGCCACCACTGATCTCCGCCTGTGCACAGGGGACTTAGAGAGGTTAGAGGAATGGACGAAGGCTTACTTGGTTGGAGGTGAAGATTAGTCCTTGCGTCGACAGGCAGGACTGGGAGAACAGGTGAGGCTTGGAAGCTCAGCTTGGACATTGGCGAGTGAAGGTCTCAGGGAAAGGAGACAGATGACTCTGCGCTGATCTCAGGTCCATCCATCCATCCAACTTCTTCCGCTTAATCCTTTTCGGGTCGCGGGGGGAGGGGGGGCTGGAGCCTATCCCAGCGAGAGGCAGGGTACACCCTGGTACACCCTGGACAGATCGCCAGTCCGTCGCAGGGCCAACACAGAGAGACAGACAACCATTCACTCTTACAGTCATACTTAAGGACAATTTAGAATCCCCAGTTTGATGCCAATTAACCTAACATGCGGTTTAAATAACCCAGGCTGGGATGGACAGCAGGTGTGTGTGCAGCTGAGGATAATAGGCAGCCAAGATAGAAACCTATGTACAGTTTTATGTGTTGTTTGGATGATTCGGAAAACAGCATCATACTGACCCTTACAAGCCCCAGGAAGAGCAACCTCAGATACACTTCTGTTCTCAAAAGACACTCGCAACACAGCCTACATATGAACTCTTCTTAAAGACTGTTATGTTGTTTTTATTGTTCCCCTGATACCCCATCCCTTCTTATTTTATATGGACCCGCTTGTGTGTCTGAAATAAAGATTAATAATAATAATGATAATAATAAACACGCAAGAACCATCTTCTATCATCCCCAGGCACCCGGGTGGGGGTGGTGGGGGTTCAACCAGACCCTCAAGAACAGTCTCAGGGTACACCTAGCGGATGGGATCCAATTTTCAGCCGCATTACAGAGCACCCTACTACAGTACAGAGCAATGCCTCATGCCACGACAGGCAGCCCTACTGATGATAGGATGCGAGATGAGCCCTCCCCTGGACCAACTATGCCCCCCACCAGCTGCTGCCCTGCCAGAGATGCCCTCAGCTAGAGGGAGGGTGGTCGAACAGCAACAATGGAAGAAGCAAAGGTTTGACAAGAAGTGCAGGGTGAAGTGACCCGGACTCGCAGCACTACACTGGGTTTGGATCCGGCGCCCAACTGTGCCGACAAGTTGTAGTCATTGTGGACAACGCCGATACCGATCACAGCACAGTTGGGCCCAGCAACCTTTCGTCTCACTGATTGATCACGGTGACATGCCAGCCACCTCAGAAAAGTGACACCGACTTCGGTCCCATATCAGGAGACGGCTGCGGAAAGGGGGAGATTAGGCTGGGACTTTGGTGACACAAGACCCACAACCGCCGATGAATGTCCGCCAAAGCCAGCAACGGGGACACAGCGCAAGTGCCACTCAGCCTGGATTCGGCAGAGACCCCGCTACCTTAGGGACTTTGTAACTAATTTTTAAAATAGTGGACTCTTAAGTGTAGCCAGGACGTGACCGACAAAAGTGGCAGAAGAATCAACTCGGTCATGCGGGCATACCGGTAGTCTACCCGGGTGCCCAGGTAGTTGTTTATAGTTCTTTGGGTTTTTCAACGGAAGGGAGGGGATTGGGGGGGGTAAATGCAGTGTTTGGACATGGGGGCTCACCGTAGGTGATGTCATCATGTGGTGAACTGGCTGTGGCGCCATACAGCGCCAGCCTTCTGTATATAGTTCAGTTATGTGTTGACTAAAGGAGAGTACAGTTTATGCCCATTGTTCATGCCTCATGTCCAGACATAATAAGGGGATCCTTGAAAAGTCTGGAATGAAAAGGATTATTTGTGTTGCATTTTTAAATTTCTAATTAATAATGTCATAATGAAATTCACACTGACTGAATGAAGTGATTGAGAGACTGAATTTTGCATTAACAGTAATTACAGATATTCTCTGAGACCCCATCGCCCCTTTAAAAAAGATGCAAAATGGTTTAGTCCACTCCTGCACAGCTGCTTCAGTTTAGTTACTTCAGACTGGTTCTGGTCAACCAGTGGAGCAGGGTTCTGCTCCTTTGTGTGACTGAAGGCGGTTTTATACAGTGGGAGACAACAGGGTGGAAGCCGGTGGTTCTGCTGCTGGCTGTTTTTTTTTCGGTGTGGTCGGTGTCGGCTCGGCTGTGACAGCGCTCTAAGACACTCTTTGTTGGCGGTTTTCGAACAGTGCTGAGACTTGAAATTTTTTGGTCCACAGCGTCGGATGGTTAGATCTCCGAGAGAGGGCCAGAGAAATTTGTCGGTTGGTTTGGCAAGGAGGTCGGGTGACGGGACTGGAGTCTGCGGGCATGGGAAAATGCGGAGGAGAAGCGTGGTAAAGGAAGGTGTGGCGGGTCGGCGCAGCAGCGTTGTGAATGGGCCAGACTGGGGAGATTCTGATTTGTGGGATAGTGAAGACAGTATGGATACTGGGCAGGGAAGCAGGAAAGGGAGAGAGTAAAGGGAGAATAACTTTCCTGAAAATAATGCAAAGAAGGCTAGAAGTAGTGGAAGTGGTGGTGGTGCGGAGGGAGGAGGGCAGGAAGGATCCAAATTCAAAATTATTGTAAGGTTCGAGGATGAAAAGGGGATGTCTACAATGAGCCCAGTTAAATTAACAACAATATTGAAAAACCAGGTTGGAGATATACTTATGGCAAAGGTGCTGAGGGATGGAAATCTGCTGACTGTATGTAGGAATGAGGAGCAAAGGGAAAGGGCTGACAAAATGAGGAAGGTTGGGAGGTTCAAAGTGAAAAGTACAAGCTTTATTGATAACGGATCAAAGTGGAACAAGGGTGTAATTTGGGGGGTGCCAATAGGAGTCACAATGGAAGAAATTAAAGCTAATTTAAAAGGGGGGGGGGGGTAGTAAAAGCAGCTCATAGACTACAGGCCACTCAGGATGGACAGAGGAGAGACACTGAGGGTGTGGTGATTGAGTTTGAAGGAGAAGTGCTCCCCAAAAATGTAAATTTTGGCTTTTTGAGGTATGGGGTAAGAGAATTTGTTCCTAATCCAATTCGGTGTTATAATTGCCAAAGATTTGGACATATAGCTAATACTTGTAGATGGAGAAGAAGGTGTGCAAGGTGTGGGGGCAACCACCAGTATGGAGAATGTGAGCAAGAAATGCCAAAGTGTTGTAATCGTGGCAGGAGTCATAGTGTGGCCTATGGAGGCTGTAAAAGAATGATGAGAGAAAGGGAAATTCAGCGAGTCAGAGTGCAGAATAAAGTTTCTTATGCCGAAGCAGTGAAAAGGATGGACCAGAGAGGAGGGGATGGGCAAAAGACTGGGGGGAGGCTGCCTGTAGGAGAAAGAGAACTGGTACGGAATGGGGAAATCCAGGTTGATTTGAAGAGACTGGTTATTTTTATAGCAGGAGTTGTGAATGCCACAATGTAAGTCAAGTCTAAAACTGAAAGAATTCAAATAATAGTGAAAGCAGCAGCTAATCATCTTGGTTTCAGTGGTTTAACTTGGGAAGAGGTGAGGAGTGGGCTTAGAAGCCAGACAAGTCAGGACCAAGCATTGACTGGATAGGAATTGTGAGGACGGTTATATTGATTCAATAGAATGCAAGAAGTTTGTTGGCAAATGGACAGGAATTCAAAAGATATATTGAGGAACTTTCAGACAAACCAGATGTTATTTGTGTTCAGGAGACGTGGCTGAAACCCAATCTGGATTTTAAAATAGTGGGATATGTTTCTATTCGGAATGATAGAAAGGAGGAAATGGGAGGTGGGTGTGCAACATTTGTGAGGGAGGGAATTCAATTTAGAGAGATAGGTAAAGGGGCTGAACTGGAATACGTGGTAGTTGAAATTTGGACTAAAGAGGGGGAATTAGTAGTTGTTAATTTGTACAATCCTTGTAAGAGGTTGATATAGAGTCAATTATCTCAGATGGAGGGGATAGATGGGAGCAGGGTGGTAGTTTGTGGGGACTTTAATGCCCATAATGTGTTATGGGGGGCAAATCATACAGACACAAATGGTGAGATTATTGAAGAACTCTTGGAAGAGAAGAATCTAGTGTGTTTAAACGATGGTAAAGCAACTAGAATTGATGTACATACGGGGAATGGTTCAGTTCTTGACTTAACGTTGGTGACTAATAATATTATTGCAAGTGTGTGTGAGTGGGAGGTTTTAGAGGAGTCCTTGGTGGGAAGTGATCATTTTCCAGTGTATTGTAATCTTTTCATTTCAGCGAATAGGGTAAGTGGTCACAAAAAAGGGAGGTGGGTTTTTAGCACTGCTAATTGGAAGCTATTTAAGTTTATTTGTGAGAGAGACCTTCCCATAGTAGAGGTCAGTGAAGACATTGAAAGTATGGAGGAAAGTATTAAAACTATTTTTCTGGAAGCAGCCAACCAGTCAATCTCTAAAAGTGAAGGGAAAGGGGTAAAGAAAGCAGTGCCTTGGAGGACAGAGGAGTGCACTAGAGCTATTAAAGAGAGGAATAAGATACTTAAGGTCCTAAGGAGAACTCATAATTGGCAAAACTTGATTAATTATAAGAAAGCACTAGCAAGAGCCAGGAAAACTATCCGGAGGGCCAAGAGAGAAAGCTGGCAGAGATACTGTAGCACTGTAGGTAGATCAACAGCCGTGGGAGATGTGTGGAGCATGATCAAGGCTATGAGGGGAGTCAGGAGGGAATGGCGGTATCCAATACTAAAAAGTGGGGGAGAGATTGCAATAACTGATGAGGAAAAAGCAACAATGATAGCAAAGAGCCTGACTCAAATTCATAGCTCAAGCAATCTGACTGAAGAAGGTAAAAGAGGAAGAAGTAGGACGAGTTTAGCACACTCTGGGGTTTTGGAGGAAAGGTCTGACTTTAGTAGTTCTTTGGATTCTCCTTTCACTCTAGATGAAATGGAAAGAGCAGTAAACAAATCAGGATTAACATCCCCTGGGAAAGACAATGTCTGTTACATCATGGTGAAACACTTAGGGACTTTAGCAAGGAAGAAGCTATTGGAAGTCTACAACAAAGTGTGGGAAAAGGGGAAAGCTCCCAACTGCATGGAAAGAGGCAATGATTGTCCCTATAAGAAACCCTGGAAAGGATCCCTCAGACCCAGCGAGCTACAGGCCTATAGCTCTAACATCACATTTGGGAAAAATAATGGAGAGAATGATTACAGACAGAATTGCTTTTTATCTTGAAAGTAGGGGAATTTTGTCACCACATCAGAGTGGATTTAGAAAAGGAAGGGGAACTATGGATCCTGTTGTGTGTTTGGAGATAGAGATACGGAAGGCTCAAGTAAATAGAGAGTCGGTAATTGCAGTGTTCTTTGACGTGGAAAAGGCATATGACATGTTGTGGAAGGAGGGACTAATGATTAAGCTAAGTATGATAGGAATCTCTGGGAGAACATTCAACTGGATAAAAGATTTTTTGTTTAATAGGCACATTCAAGTTAGAGTGGGCAGAGCCTTGTCAGATAGGTACTTGGTGGAAAATGGCACCCCCCAGGGTAGTGTTATAAGCCTAGTACTTTTTTCTATTATGATAAATGATGTTTTTTTCTGTTGTGAACAACGACATTGGCCGTTCTTTATTTGCTGATGATGGGGCATTATGGAAAAGAGGGAGTAATTTTAAGTATATAAGAGGGAAAATACAAGAAGCAATAAGTGCAGTGGAGGGGTGGTCATATTCTTGGGGATTTAAATTCTCTGTTGAGAAAACAAAGGTTGTAGTATTCACAAGGAAAAGGGTAGCTGATGCCCAGTTAACATTGTATGCTCAGGAATTAGAAAAAGTCAAAGTTTTTAGGTTTCTGGGTGTTTGGTTTGATGTTAATCTAACTTGGAGGGAGCATATTCAGAAGGTGTCAGTTAAGTGCAAAAAGGTACTGAATGTGATGAGGTGTTTGACAGGGACTGAGTGGGGTGCTAGTAGAACAGCTATGAAAAACATTTATATTGTGTTAATTAGGTCTGTATTGGATTATGGGTGTATTGTATATGGATCTGCTTCCAAAACCATGTTGAGCAAGTTAGATGTCATCCAGGCCCAATCACTGAGGATCTGCTGTGGGGCTTTTAAAACAACTCCTGTTGCTGCTCTCCAGGTGGAAGTGGGTGAAATGCCATTAAATATCAGGTGTAAACAGATGATGATGAGCTATTGGGTCAATCTGCAAGGGCACACTCAAGAGAAACACCCTACAGTCAGAGTGTTGTTGCCTTGTTGGGAGGGGGAAAGAGTTAAAAGGGAGAATTTTGCATTTTAGGCTGGGAGAGTAGCCAGGGATATGAAACTATGTGATAGAACATACATTCCATCAGCTCCTTTGCCGGTCACTCCTCCATGGTTTTCTATCCAGTGTCTGTTGATTTGTATTTTTTGGAAAAGATGCGAGGGGGTAGAGAATTTGGAAACACCGCAGTTTTAGTAGAGGATTGGTTGGGAACAATATATCACTCCCTTACCCCAGTATTCACGGATGGATCAAAGGATCCTGACACGGGCTGCACTGGGTTTGCTTTCCATATCCCTGCCTTGAAAATATCTGTTAATAGAAGAACATCTTCCCATCTGTCTGTGTATACAGTCGAAATGTTGGCTTTGGTGACTTCATTGCAGAGGATTGAGGAGCTGACGAACAAGGATTTTGTCCTTTGTTCGGATTCCAGTGCAGCCTTGCTGTCAATAAAATCAGGGTAACCTGACAGCAGACAGGATTTGGTCTATGAGATATATGAGACTCTGTATAGACTCAGAAACAAAGGGGTGGCTGTGGTTGTTACGACTCGCCGCTCATTAGCGGCGCCAGCTGAGCGCACACCTGCACCTCGTCAGCGGCGGAGCATATAAGCTGCTCTGCCCTGGGCTTCGGCCTGAAGCCGTCTGTTTCCTTCGGCCACTTGCTCCAGAGGAACCCCCTCGCCAAACGGCAAGATCGCTCACGTAAGCTACTCCCAACTTGTGTTCCAGTCTTTCCCCTGTGCACAGGTGGACTATTCCCGGCGGCGGACCCCGCCCCCGCTTCACCATCTCACGGCTGCTGTCAGGTGCATCGTCAGGTCTCTGTCTCCCAGACTCTCCCTTGTGCGTGCCTGCCACCTGCCCTGCCAAGTAAGCCAACTTACCGCTCATCTCGTGTTGTACTGGTTTGATGCCCGTCACCTTCTCCCTGTGCTCTCTCCCCAGGGTTGTCCGGCTGTACGGTTTCCTGTCTCCGTGCCTGACGCTGACGTCCACCAGCAGCACATCCTCATTCCACAAACACGCACCCATCCATCCTTGTTACTAAATAAAGCTATTAAATTCACTCTGAGCCTGCGTGTGTGTCTCCTGAGCCATGCATTATGTCAGTACGGCTTCAGCAGAGCGGCTCGGCGGACAACGGGCTCGCACGCCGATTTTCCACCCTCGAGGCTCGGGTGGATTTAATAGCTCATCAGCAGCAAGTGATATTGAACCAATTAACCTTGATAACTGCCCGGTTAGACCGTCTGGACCCCCCACAGCCGTTCTCCTCGGCTTGTCAGGGAGGTGCAGCTCCTGCCATTTCAGTAGCCATCCAGTCTGCCTCGGGAACCCCAACCCGACTCACACCCATTCCTACCCCCGCCCGCTTTAGTGGTAAGCTCGGTGGAGCGCTGGGGTTCATCATGCAGTGTGAGTCGGTGTTTCTGCGCGTTCCCGGGGACTTTCCCTCAGACCATAGCCGAATCGGCTATATAGGAAATCTCCTGGAGGGTCGGGCACTCACCTGGGCTTATGCCATAATGGCGAGGCCCGGTTATGCCTCCCTCACCTATGGCCAGTTCGTCAAAAACTTTCTGGAGGTCTTTGATCACTCCCGAGTGGAGAGTGTCCTGACCGATTGCCTCCTCAGCCTTCAGCAGGGGAGCCGATCGGCCGCGGACTATGCCATAGACTTCCGGGTTATTGCGGAGGAGGTTGGCTGGGGGGAGCGCTCCCTCTGCAGCATCTTCCTCCGCAGCCTAAACTCTGGTCTGAGGGATGAATTGACTGGACGGGATATCCCTGAAACACTGGCGGAGCTAATCTCGCTAGCTATTAGCTTGGACAACCGGTTGCGCGAGCGTGCCTCGGAGCGGAAGCAGCCTTCTCGCTCTCGAGGGGTCTCGTCACGCCGGCTTCAAGCTCGCCCCCTGGCGTTACCGCCGCCGGAGGCTCCCGAGGAGTCGGAGCCAATGGTGACGGGTCGGGCAAAGCTCCCTCTAGCGGAGAGACAATGCCGACGTGCGCTGGGTCTCTGCATGTATTGCGGGGACGACCAGCACACGGTGGAGCAATGCCCGGAGAAGCCAAACAGGGAGGTCCGCGAGTCACTGTAGGGGGCCTCGCGGACGCTAACCGGACAATTCCCCTCACTCATTTGTCGCTGCCCATCCGTTTTTGCCACAACACCACAGGGCACCTCACTCACGCACTGGTGGACTCAGGCGCGGAAGGCAGCTTTATTTCACAAAGCCTGGCAACCCGATTGGGCATCCATTGCCAGTCCCTCAAGACTCCTCTCACCCTAATTAACCTCTCCCGCGCATCCCTGGGAAGAGTGACCCACCGGACTAATCCCGTCTCTGTCATCGTCTCAGGAAATCACCGGGAGGAGATCTCCTTTTACATCTTGCCCTCCACTGTGTCACCTGTGATCCTGGGTTATCCGTGGCTCTCTCTCCATAACCCCGTCTTGGATTGGAAGACCGGGAAGGTAACAGCCTGGAGCACCTTCTGCATGAGCACCTGCCTCCAATCTGCTGCCTGCTCACCATCCTCTCCTCCCGTGGTAAGGATGCCGCGCCTCCGGACCTCTCCTTAGTTCCCATGGAGTTTCACGACCTGGGCGCGGTCTTCAGTAAGTCCAAGGCAATGTCCCTTCCTCCACACAGGCCTTACGACTGCGCCATAAACCTCCGCCAGGGCGCTTCCTTCGGGACGCCTCTACAGCCTGTCAGCACCGGAGAAGGAGGCCATGAACTCATACCTCAAGGAATCCCTCAGCGCAGGTATTATCCGCCCATCATCATCGCCATTAGGTGCAGGGTTCTTCTTCGTGGGCAAGAAAGATGGCTCGCTTCGTCCATGCATCAACTTCCGGGCCCTAAACGACATCACGGAGAAGGACCGTTACACCCTGCCCCTGATGGTCACTGCCTTCCACTCCCTCCACGGGGCGACCTGGTTTACCAAGCTGGATCTCCGCAGCGCGTACCACCTCGTCCGGATCCGGGAGGGAGATGAATGGAAAACAGCCTTCAGTACCCCGAACGGCCACTTTGAATACCTGGTCATGCCGTTCGGGTTGACCAACGCCCCAGCCGTCTTTCAGCGCCTGATAAATGATGTTCTCCGGGATTTCATTGGCCTGTTTGTGTTCGTTTACCTGGATGACATTCTCATCTTCTCCAAGTCCAGGGACGAGCATCAGGTGCATGTGAGACGGGTCCTGCAGAGGTTACTGGAGAATCGGTTATACGTGAAGGCGGAGAAGTGCGAATTCTATGCCAAGAAGACGTCATTTCTCAGGTTTGTCATCTCCCATGAGCAGGTGCTTCCAGATCCAGCCAAGATTAAAGCGGTGGTGGATTGGCCGACTCCCTCATCTAGAAAACAGGTGCAACAATTCGTCGGCTTTGCCAACTTCTACCGCCGCTTTGTGCCCAACTTTGGAGCCATCGTCTGCCCTCTGACCCGTCTCACCTCCCCTAAAACCCGGTTCCAGTGGACTGAAGAGGCCGCGGCGGCCTTCCAGGCGCTGAAGGCGGAATTTTCATCCTCCCGGGTCCTCAGCCAGGTCGATCCCTCTTTGCAGTGCATCGTGGAGGTCGACGCCTCGGATACGGGGGTGGGGGCGGTGTTGTCTCAGCGGTCACCGGCTGATGGGGTCAAACGGCCTTGTGCCTTCTTCTCCCGGCGCCTGTTCCCGGCGGAGCGCAACTACGACGTGGGGGACAGGGAGCTTCTTGCCATCAAGCTCGCGCTCCAAGAGTGGCGTCACTGGCTGGAGGGGGCTGCCCTGCCTTTCGTGGTATTAACGGACCACAAAAATCTGGAGTATTTAAGAACTGCCAAGCGTCTGAACGCCCGCCAGGCCCGTTGGTCTCTGTTTTTTGCCAGGTTCCGTTTCACCATCACATTCAGGCCGGGTTCCAAGAACGGTCTCCCTGACGCCCTCTCCAGGCAATTCGCCCCTGAAGATTCGGGGGATGCTGTTCATACCATCCTGCCTAGGTCGTGCATCATGGGAGCTGTTACTTGGGAGATCGAGGATAAGGTCCGAAAGGCGCAGGAATCAGAACCGGATCCGGGCGGCAGACCGGAGGGGAGGCTCTACGTTCCGTCCTCCGTTCGGGGGGAGGTCATCCACTGGCTCCATACATCCAAGCTAGCCTGCCATCCTGGGACCTCCCGTATGATTGACCTGCTCCAACGCTCCTTTTGGTGGCCGGGGTTACGCAAGGATGCTGCCCGCTACGCCCGGGCTTGCCCTGTCTGTGCCACCAGTAAATCTGGCAACTCTCCTCCTGCGGGTTTGCTCCAGCCCCTGCCCGTCCCTAGTAGGCCCTGGTCGCACATCGCATTAGACTTCGTCACTGGCCTCCCCGTCTCCAACAACTTCGACACTGTCCTGACCATCGTCGACCGGTTCTCCAAGGCTGCCCATTTCGTGCCATTACGGGGGCTACCCTCTGCCTTGGAGATGGCAGATCTTCTCGTCCAGCACGTGGTCAGGCTGCATGGGATACCAGCTGACGTGGTCTCCGACCGGGGTCCCCAGTTCGCCTCGGACGTCTGGCGGAGTTTCTGCAGGACAATAGGAGCCCAGGTAAGCCTCTCCTCCGGCCATCACCCCCAATCTAACGGGCAGTGTAAACGGACTAACCAGGAGCTGGAGGCTGCTCTCCGTTGCGTCACTGCCTCAAAGCCTGCGTCATGGAGCAAACATCTCGCCTGGGTTGAATATGCTCACAACACCGCTCGTTCTTCAGCCACAGGGATGTCCCCCTTCAAAGTGTCCCTGGGTTACGACCCCCCTTTATTCCCCTCGCTGGAGGACGAATCTGCAGTCCCCACGGTCTGGGCTCACCTCAGGCGGTGTCGCTCAATTTGGACAGCTGCGCGCAATGCGCTTTTACGCACGGCGGAGCGCAATAAGGCCACAGCGGATCGGCGAAGAAGACCTGCTCCTGCTTACCAGGTGGGCCAACCGGTCTGGATCTCCACGCAGGATGTTAACCTGAAGGGTGAGAGGAGAAAGTTGGCGAAACGCTTCATGGGCCCATTCCCCGTTACCAAGGTAATTAACCCGGTGGCAGTGCGCGTTGCTACTCCCCCCTCCCTCCGCATCCATCCCACCTTCCACGTCTCTAAGGTGAAACCGGTGGTGTCTGATCCCATCTGCCCTCCTCCTGCTGTGCCGCCCGCGCCTCGGATGATTGACGGCCATCCGGCTTGGACTGTCTCGACTATCTTGGACTCCCGACGCCGGGGTCGCGGGCTACAGTATTTGGTGGACTGGGAGGGCTATGGTCCAGAATGGAGGCAATGGGTCCGTTCCTCGTTCGTGTTGGATCGCTCTCTCATCACCGAGTTTCACCGGATGTATCCTAATAAACCATCGCCAGGAGGCGCTGCTAGAGGGGGGAGTACTGTTACGACTCGCCGCTCATTAGCGGCGCCAGCTGAGGGCACACCTGCACCTCGTCAGCGGCGGAGCATATAAGCTGCTCTGCCCTGGGCTTCGGCCTGAAGCCGTCTGTTTCCTTCGGCCACTTGCTCCAGAGGAACCCCCTTGCCAAACAGCAAGATCGCTCACGTAAGCTACTCCCAACTTGTGTTCCAGTCTTTCCCCTGTGCACAGGTGGACTATTCCCGGCGGCGGACCCCGCCCCCGCTTCACCATCTCGCGGCTGCTGTCAGGTGCATCGTCAGGTCTCTGTCTCCCAGACTCTCCCTTGTGCGTGCCTGCCACCTGCCCTGCCAAGTAAGCCAACTTACCGCTCATCTCGTGTTGTACTGGTTTGATGCCCGTCACCTTCTCCCTGTGCTCTCTCCCCAGGGTTGTCCGGCTGTACGGTTTCCTGTCTCCGTGCCTGACGCTGACGTCCACCAGCAGCACATCCTCATTCCACAAACACGCACCCATCCATCCTTGTTACTAAATAAAGCTATTAAATTCACTCTGAGCCTGCGTGTGTGTCTCCTGAGCCGTGCATTATGTCAGTGGTGTTTATGTGGATTCCAGCTCACGGGGGGTAAAGGGCAACGAGGCCGCAGATAAATTGGCTAAACAGGCTCTGGGGCACTGGGAGGCGTGGGATATTTCATTGAGTAAATCTGAGGCAAAAACACTGATTAAAGAGTATATTAGGCAAGAGTGGCAGCATAGGTGGGACATGGGGGAAACAGGGCGACATTTGTATGCTATCCAGAGTGCGGTTGGAGTGAAGGGCAGGATGGGGACAAGAAATACAAAGGAAGAGACTATTTTATCTAGGCTAAGGATGGGACACACTAATTTAAACAAAACTTTGCATTTGGTAGATAAGCACCCAACAGGGATGTGCGATTATTGTGAGAGAGAGGAAGAAAATGTGGAGCATGTCATTTTCCACTGCCAGAAGTATACCCAGGAGAGAGACAGATTAGTGGAGGGAATTAGAGAATTAGGGGTGGGTGATGCTAACTTAATCATGATGGTGGGGGTTAGGATAAGAAAGTTGTTGGTTTACCTTAAAGATACCGGTTTAATTAATAGGATATATATATATATTTTTTTTTCTTTTGGAGGGTGTTTGGGGTACAATGTCTGGTCCACACTCCAACGCTGGATGGCGGCAATGCGCCTTTAAGTTGGGTGCCCCTGCCAAAAACAGAAGAAGAAGAAGAAGAAGAAGATGACCAGTGGAGCAGGAGGAGAGAAAACAGTCATGTCTTTCCTCAAGAAATTTAAATCAGGATATCAAAAAAGAAAAGTGGAGAGAAAATTAAGAGAAAATCACCAGTTTCTTTGAGAAGAGAGGTAAGCAGCACAACTGAATTAACACACAATTTAAGCTAATATCAGCAGCAGCTTTCTCAGAGTGAAGGCAGCACATTAGTCCAGAAAGTTAGTGCATTATTTTGACAACGGAGATTAATTACTATAAGAAATTGATCAGCATCAAAGTTATTTCTAGTACACCATCTTTTGACACTGAGAGGTGGCAGACCTCCTGGTGAAAACAGTTCAACTTTGTATTGATATTTTAGCATTTCCTCTGTGACTGATCCTGACGGAATTGGTCAGAATTTGATTTGTCAAATGAAACAGGAGACAAATAGTCCAACTTTAAGGCCATAATAAATGATGAATAAGGTAGAGTTTAAATATTATATGATCTACTATTGGTGCACTGCAATACTTATTTTCCCCGCTGTATCCACTATCCCTCCTCTGGTCATACCCTGACCTGTCCCTCTGATTTACTCATTTCTAATCCTGTTCCTCCTTGTCACTCCTTATAACAATCTTGGAACCTTCAACTCTGCCACCTCCAGCACTTGCCTCCTGTCTTTTTGTCAGTGTCACCATCTCCAATCCATACATTATAGCAGATCTTACTGTCTTCCCTTTCACTCCAACTGCTATCCTTCTGTCACAAATCAACCCTGACACTCATTTCCACTCACTCCACCCTGCCTACACTCTCATTTTCCATTGCTTTCAATGGTATCTCATCTACTCATCTACAGTGCATCCGGAAAGTATTCACAACATTTCACTTTTTCCACATTTTATGTTAGTCTTATTCCAAAATGCATTACATTCATTTTTCCTCAAAATTCTACACACAGTACCCCATAATGACAATGTGAAATACGTTTTTTTTTTTAGACTTTTGCAAATTTATTAAAAATAAAAAACTAAGAAATCACATGTACATAAGTATTCACAGCCTTTGCCATGAAGCTCAAAATTGAGTTCAGGTGCATCCTGTTTCCACTGATCATCCTTGAGATGTTTCTCAAAGTCAAAGGAATTGTCTGTAGATCTCTGAGAAAGGATTGTCTCGAGGCACAAATCTGGGAAAGGGTACAGAAAAATTTCTGCCCTGTCTGAAGGTCCCAATGACCACATCACTACCACGATCACCAAGTCAATACAATCCCTACAGTGAAGCATGGTGGTGGCAGCATCATGCTGTGGGGATGTTTTTCAGCAGCAGGAACTTTGAGACTGGTCAGGATAGAGGGAAAGATTAATGCAGCAAATTACAGAGACATCCTGGATGAAAACCTGCTCCAGAGCGCTCTTGACCTGAGACTGAGGCAACGGTTCATCTTTCAGCAGGCCAACGAGTCTCAACACTCAGCCAAGATATCAAAAGTGTGGCTTCAGGGCAACTCTTTGAATGTCCTTGAGTGGCCCAGCCAGAGCCCAAACTTGAATCCAATTAAACATCTCTGGAGAAATGTGAAAATAGCTGTGCACCGACGCTTCCCATTAACCTGATGGCGCTTGAGAGGTGCTGCAAAGAGGAATGGGCAAAACTGCCCAAAGATAGGTGTGTCAAGCTTTTGGCATCATATTCAAAAAGACTTGAGGCTGTAATTGATGTCAAAGGTGCATCAACAAAGTATTGAGCAAAGGCTGTGAATGCTTAAGTACTTGTGATTTCTTAGTTTTTTACTTTTAATAACTTTTCAAAAATTTAAAAAAAAAAACTTTTTTCACATTGTCATTATGGGGTGTTGTGTGTAGAATTTTGAGGAAAAAATGAATTTAATGCATTTTGGAATAAGGCTGTAACATAAAATGTGGAAAAAGTGAAGCGCTGTGAATACTTTCTGGATGCACTTTACCTTCACTACCTCTACTTCTCATATGGGAAGGCACATTGGTTAGTCTCGTCTGTCCACAGAGTATTTTCCCAAAAGTCTTGGGGATCATCAAGATATTTTCTGGCAAAACTGAGACGAGCCTTTTATGTTCTTTTGCTCAGTAGTGGATTTTGTCTTGGAACTCTGCCGTGCAGGCCATTTTTGCCCAGTGTCTTTCTTATGGTGGAGTCATGAACACTGACCTTAACTAAGACAAGTGAGGCCTGCAGTTCTTTGGATGTTGTTGAGGGGTCTTTTGTGACATCTTGGAAAAGTAATTGCTGCACTCTTGGGGTAATTTTGGTAGGCCAGCCACTCCTGGGAAGGTTCACCACTGCTCCATGTTTTCGCCATTTGTGGATAATGGCTCTCACTGTGGTTTGCTGGAGTCCCAAAGCTTTAGAGATGGCTTTATAACCTTTTCCTGACTGATAGATCTCAATTACTTTGTTTTTCATTTGTTCCTGAATTTCTTTGGCTCGCAGCATGATGTCTAGCTTTTGAGGATCTTTGGGTCTACTTCACTTTGTCAGGCAGGTCCTATTTTAGTGATTTCTTGATTGAGAACAGATGTGGCAGTAATCAGGCCTGGGTGTGGCTCGAGAAATTGAACTCAGCTTTCCAAAGATGTGATAAACCAGTTAATTTATGTTTTAACGGGGAGCAAACACTTGTTCATACCTTTGGCATCTGTCAGTCTTGGGAGACTATGGAGTTGTGCGCTGGGTGGTTTTAATGCAGCGCCGGTGTCGGGTGTGACTGAAAAGTCCAATGCGGGAGTGGCAATCCTTGCCGCACTGGACACAGGTGAAGTCCGTTGCTGGTCGGTCTGCCTGGCCTCGGGACTTTCTCCTCTGTCGCTTCGCCTCAGCTTGCTGTATAAGTGACTGTTCAAAGCTGGACAGGCCTTTCTCCACAATCTGCCTCAAGGCCATCCGGTCTGAGGCTACAGCTTCTCACGTGGTGAGGTCGACATCCATGGCCATCAAGTCCCTTGTGCAGACATCCTTGTAACGCAGTTGGGGTCTGCCTGACGGACGTTTGCCTTGAGCTAGGACACCGTAGAGGAGATCCTTGGGGATCCTGCCATCGTCCATGCGTATCACATGCCCCAGCCAGCGCATGCATCTCTGCTTCAGCAGCGTGTACATGCTGGGGATTCCAACTCTCTCCAGGACGCTGTTGTTTGTGACTTTGTCCTGCCAGGTGATGTGTAAGATGCGACGGAGACAGCGCATGTGAAATGCGTTGAGCTTCTTTTCCTGTCAGTCTCGCAGGGTCCAGGACTCACTGCCATACAGGAGGGTGCTGAGGACGCAAGCTCTGTAGACCTGGATTTTGGTATGCTCTGTCAGCTTGCCATTGGTCCACGCTCTCTTTGTCAGTCTGGACATGGTCGTAGCTGCTTTGCCGATGCGCTTATTGAGCTCCGTGTCGAGAGAGAGGGAGTCATTGATAGTGGATCCCAGGTAGACAAAGTCATGGACAACATCTAGTTCATGATCGAAGATACTGATACTGGGTGGAGAATCCATGCCTTGTCCCATGACCTGTGTTTTCTTCAGGCTGATGGTGAGTCCGAAGTCGCGACAAGCCTTGCTAAAATGAGTCATGAGCTGCTGAAGGTCCTCGGCTGAGTGGGCGGTGATTGCTGCATCATCTGCGAAGAGGAAGTCACGCAGACATTTTAGCTGGACCTTGGACTTTGCTCTTAGTTTGGAGAGGTTGAAGAGCTTTCCATCCGATCTGGTTCTAAGATAGATGCCCTCTTTGGCATATATATATATATATATATATAGTTACAAGACACTGGTAAAGGCTTGGTGAGACAGTCTTGGGCTTTGTCATGTGGCACAAAGGCGCAGAGTCTAGTGATGACGGAGGATGTTGGACTGTTTTGGAGGAGACTTGAGACTTTGAAACTTGTTAAAAAATGTTGGTACTTTTCACTATAAACTTTTTAAATGTTTTTAAAAAAGTTTTACTGTATTTAAATACATTTTGAAATACAAATGTATTGCACCTTTTCCATTTGTGTCACAGCCCGAGTGCCGGTTCCGTCCGCACTCGGATCTTGTACCTTTTCCTGTCTTTTGACAGCAGGGGTTTCCTTCTAGCTCCCCGGGCTCTTATTGTGACAGCACCCGGTGGAGCTCCCTGCTGTCAGAGCCAACAACTGTGCTGCATTCGGGGTCATTAGTGACCAGGGTTATAAGCAGGCGCTGAATGCTCCCCGATGCAGCAGTCTTTGTCTACGTTCTTGTTTACATTCCTGTTAACCTTCGCTGTTAACGTTCCTGTTAATCTTCCCGTTGAGCTACCTGTTAGGATACGCTCTTTTCCGGTTATATTTTCCCGTTAAGGTACGTCCTGTGAGTGTCTTACCTGCACTATTGTGTGTGTCATTCCCTGTTATCGCACCTCTTAATAAACATCACTGCAACTCACTGGTGACTGCTGGCGTCTTATGGTGGCTTGTGAGGGCCACCTTGACAGTAGACTGCTGCCAGTACGTCTGGAGAGGGGCGTCGCGCCGAGATGCCATTCCCCGTGAATATAGCAGTATTGGACTGTTGTTCCTACCTGTCTGAGTACCGTTGCTGAAGGATGCTGTCGCGGAGGTCCCGCACTCAGAGTTCAAGCGATGTCCTCGCAGACGCCCTCGAGTGCGTGGAAGAAATTCTCAACACCGCCTTCCTCCTCGACTTCAGCAGCGACGTGCTCCGGTACTTGGGCCAAGCTGAGGAGGTCCTCGACTATCTCCCCTGCTTCGCCTGTCATCCTGAGGTAAGCGTGAGGAGGTTGGACATTGCCGCACAGCGAGAAGTACTCCTTGGGTTGGAGGGAAATCCCGGCAGGAAGCCGAAGAGGAGGAGACGTCACCCTTCGCTTCGGAATCCAGCTCCTGCCTCCGCTCCGGCCCGGGAGTTCGCGCCATCCAGGGGTCTTTCCCCATCCAGCACGACGTCACTCGAGATTCCCCCGGAGGAGCTGCAGCTGACTGCAATCAAGGTCCGGGGCCGAGTGGCTGCTGCTCGCTCCGCTGTGCACCCATCCATAGTCATGAAGCATGTGGCGGCGGCAGTCAGACTGGTGGAAAGGAATCCTGAGCTGCGTGACTTTCCCGAGTTCGACGCCCTCCTCGCCTCTGTCTCCGCACAGGAGCAGCGGTTCCCGGGCCTCACCTTCGCCTCGCCTTCCACCAGAAATCGTCGTGGCCTCCATAACCCTCCTCAGCTTGAACCCCGTCCGGATCCAGCTCCGGGTCGCCACAAGGGCTCTATCCCTCGCACAGCTGCCTCTCCTGTGCCTCGTCAGAGGGGATTTCCCCCAGCCTCATCTCCCCCTGGGCTATCTCCCGCTCTCTCAGCATCCCATGCCCAGCTCATTTTGGCTGTCGCCCCCTCCTCCTCGACGCATCCCCCGGCCGCTGTGTGTACTCTGGTTCCAGCCCTGGCGAGCCCCGTCCCGGAACCATCTCCAGCAGGTCCACCTCTTCCATCCAGGGGGCCCTCTGTCGCCATCCAGCGGGGAGAAGGAGGAACAATGTCCCCTACAGCAGGAACCATCTCTGCCCTGGGAGAAAGGCAAGTGCATGATAATTTGTTACATCTAAATTATGATCTGCCTTGTCTGACTCCTGGGAGCGGAGTTTGGGGTTCGCAGCCCTCCGAGCGGCGCCGGAAAGCCTGGATCTGGCCCTGCAGCCACGTCGTGGACGGAGGAGAAGGGCGGACTGTGGCCCTGAGCCTGAGCCAACGAAGAAGCGTCCCCGGGTCTCCTCGCCGGAGCGGTCTGAGCCGGTGGGTCAAGTGTCCCCTGCCCCCATGCCAAATGGGTCATCGGCGTGGACAACAGTGTGGGAGGAACCTCAGGCTGCAAATGACATCCTGCCAGCTGCGGAGCCCGACGCAGCTGAGTTTGAGCCTGCTGATGAGAGTCGCCACCCTGAACCTGGATCGTCGGAGTCCTGGGTGGCAACAGAACCCGAGTGCAGGCAAGTGCTCCCTCTTCTGTCTCTGTCCCCTTTGTTGGAGCATTTTTTCCTGCCTCTCAGGGAGGCGAGTGAGGAGCAGCCGCCTGCTGCGTCCGAGCTCATCTCGCTGGGTTCTGTTGCTACCGGTGATTCTAATCACGGTTTTCTCGTTTCTGAGCCTTGTTGCAGTGTTGCCGGTGTGGAACGAGTCGGAGTCACTGGGTTGGAGGTCCCAGGTTCGGGGGTGGAGGTCGTCAGCTGAGCTGCACCGACCCAATCGGGGTCAGTCGTGGAGGCTGCTGTGGCCCGGTTGGGTCCGACGTGGGTGCATCAGAGGCCTAATCGGGGTCCGCCGCAGGTGCGGTTCTGGCCCAATCGGGGTCCGACGTGGGTGCGTCGGAGGCCCAATCGGTGTCCAACATGGGTGCACAGGAGGCTTGATCGGGGTCCACCGTGGGTACGGTTCTGGCCCAATCGGGGCCCAGCGAAGGTGCAGCGCCAGCGTGGTCCGCGGACGGGGGAGGAGCTGCAGACCTTTCACCGTCGAGCAGATCACAGGCTCATCCTGGTCATCTGTCCCCTCTGAGTCACCGCCCCTGTGCATCATCGCCGGGGGTCGTGGGGGCTCCTGCTCGCTCGCCCCGGCTCTCCCGAGTTTTGTCCTCGTTAGGGAGGCTGCCGCGGGTTGTTTTTCCCCAGGACCGGTGGCTGAGGGACACGGGTCGGCCGCCGGAGGAACTGTTTCGCCGGTTCAGCGCCTCGGGTCGGCCACCCAGCGTTTTGTGTGTGTCTTCAGGCAACCTGGTTCGACCACTGGAGGAGCGGACGTGCTGGGCGTTGGATTCTGGTGAGCCGCCTGGTCATGCTCCGGCTCCTGAGACCACCCGCCGGCTGTTGGACGCGGGGAGACCACCTGAACTGTTCTGCGACGCTTGGTCTCCGCCAGTCAGCATAAGCTGTCAGGGGGGTGGTGGTTTTCTGGGTTAATCCGTCACAATGATTGTTCTGTCTTTTTTATCTTGTCCTTGCTGTTCTGTGTATTTTGGGTTTTGGGTTATGTCTTGCAGTTGTCCTAACATGTTATGTGGCCTTGTTTTTCCCTGTATTTTGTCCTTTTTTTTGAATATTTGGTATTGTGCCATAGTCTTGTGCTTTTTTGTCCTTGCCCGGTAGTTCTGGGTTTTTTTCTCTCCATGTGTTTTTTTTTTTTTTTTCTCTGGGCAATTATTCTTGCCATTGTCCGGTATGTCGTTTTGTTCTTTCTGACTCGCTCCCTACTGCCGGTGCCCCATCCGCCCACCCTGGGAAGGGGGGGGCTTGGGTGTTACTTGGGCCGCTCAGGTGCTCGGCCTTGAGGGGGAGGCTCTGTCACAGCCCGATTGCCGGTTCTGTCCGCACTCGGATCTTGTACCTTTTCCTGGCTTTTGACAGCAGGGGTTTCCTTCTAGCTCCCCGGGCTCTTATTGTGACAGCGCCCGGTGGAGCTCCCTGCTGTCAAAAGTCAGGAAAAGGTACAAGATCCGAGTGCGGACGGAACCGGCACTCGGGCTGTGACAATTTGTCTTGTGCTATGTGTCCACTTGCAACTTGAACTGGATTGCAGATTGTAGAGGAACTTCAGCATTTTAAATTGGCGCAATGCAAAAACAACTCTTTGACATGGTAAGAGGTAATAGACCCAAATGCAGACAGCAAGAGAGACCAAGGTTGTAATGCAGTAATGCGAGTTTATTGTGTAAAGGTGCTGGATTGACGGCACGGACAGTCCGACAACCCTGCAGAGGAGAGAAGAGAAAAATTATTAGTTGCAGGGGCAAGTGCTGTGTTTGATCTTAACTTAGGTTCTCTCTTTCTTGCAGGTTTGATTTAGGAACCCTCGGCGGCTCTTTGGCATGGTGAAAGCGATCTTAGTGAGGTAAGTGGAATGCTGAATGAATAGTCACACTGGGGAAATAGAGATGAGGGCATTGGCTTAGTGCACGTTGGTAAGTTGACTTACTTGGGGGGTGGGGTGGAGAGTGAAGATGGGGAAATTGGGATCCACAGTTCCGAAAACGGTCCACTCTGCGAAAGGTGTCCTGAGGAGAAGAGGTTTGAGGAAAAATAGATGAGGGCTTATGGTTGCGTGGTAGGAGAACATAGGCTGGAGGCTGGCCATTGGGTAGCTGATCCCGAAGCAGTAGGAAGCAAGTCTAACAAGCTCCTGCAGTCTGCAGAGTGTAGCTCCTATTTAAGGAGTGAGGCTTATTTCAGGCAGGTGAGGAGCTCAGCTGTGGGGAATAAGCAGTTAAGGGAGATGGAGAACAGTGTGCAGCCTGAACCACTACACTCTTTAACTGAACATGAAAAAAACATGGTAAGAATTTACACATGATTGCATTGGTCTCTTTCAGCATTAAGCACTTTTGTTGAACTAATGTAATTTAATTGGGTTGGATCCACTTCATTTACTAAAGTAAATTGTACCACAGTAAAACTAGTAAATCAGTTTTACTGAATTAAGTTGGACACACACACACACACACACACACACACACACACATATATATATATATATATATATATATATATATATACAGTATATATATCTATCTCTCTCTCTCTCTCTCTCTCTCTCTCTCTCTATATATATATATATATATATATATATATATATATATATATATATAGTAAATTAATTTGACCAACCCTATTGAACTGAGTTGGGCCAACCCTATTAAATTAAATTAGATCCAAATCTCCTAAGTAGGTTGAATCAACCTTAATATATTAATTAAGGTGACCCAAACAAAGTCCATTAAAATGTTAAAAAAAAGAAAACTGCATAATGCTGGCATAGAGCAATTTAATAGTGTGTAAATTCTTTCCATTTTTTATGTTCATCCAATTGTCACGGGATGGAAGTATCTTATTGTGTTTTTTGGGTTTTATATGGTTTTTAAGTTTGTGTTGCATGTTCTGCAGTTTTTATATTTTAGCCTGTGTGCTTTTAATTGGAAATGTCTACTTCCACCCTGTGCTTCCCCTAATTACTGTTTAGCAGCACCTGTGTTGATTAGGGATGCGTACCTGTGGCTGCACATGATATAAAAGGTGCTCTGGCAGTCCAGAGCAGAGCTTTGCCAGGAGGAAGGAGCCCTGCCTGGGGGAGGCCCAGCCGGAGGAGAGCCCTGCCTGAGGAGAGGGCCCTGGATGGGGGCCCTGCCAGGATGGGAGGAGGCTGCTGGTCCCAGGAAGGTGGCTGAAGGAGGGCATGGCCGAGGAGGAGGAACAGTAATGGCCAGGACCACCATGATGACGGAATTTTAGGGAGGACACTTCTGTGTGGAGCAGTTGGGGGTGCTGCAGGTAAAGGACAGCAAGAGGCAGAGTGAGGAGCTCTGCCTGGGCTGTAAGTATCTGGTTCCTAGTGATGGTGAAACTGAGGCCTTATGAAACAATGAACAACTTTGAGACAATTGCTTCATGATTGACACAGCGGTATGAAATATTTAATAAAGGGTGCCATCTGCTGACTGTCAGAACTGCATCTGAGTGGAAGACATGAAAAAAATCTCCATCCATCCATCTTCTTCCGCTTAATCCTTTTTGGGTCGCGGGTGGGCTGGAGCCTATCCCAGCATCTTTGGGTGAGAGGCAGGGTACACCCTGGACAGATCGCCAGTCCATCGCAGGGCCAACACAGAGAGACAGGCAACCATTCACTCTCACAGTCATTCCTAAGGACAATTTAGAATCCCCAGTTTGATGCCAATTAACTTAACTTGCATGTTTTTTGGGGGGCATGTGGGAGGAAACCAGAGAAATCCCGTAGTAAACCCACGCAGACACAGGGAGAACATACAAACTCCACACAGATCACTGTTGGTCGGGGGCTGGGATCGAACCCAGGATCCCACGGCCAAGGGTGAGTTGCTGTGCTGCCGCAGTGCTGACCACTCCGCCACCGCGCTGCCCATGAAAATCTCAATTTTTTTTTTTTTGAGCATTTGGCCATTCGAGGTCTATTCAAAACTGAATGGCAGGAACAAACAATACAAAGCAAAGAAAAAAAATTACTTCCAGTAGAACCCTGTCAAATTTCCGCAAAGCCCTCAAGTCACGTGATGTGACCGACATAACGAGGCCTAGCTTGCTACGGTCATGTGACTGTGGGTGTGCTGAAACAGCGCTTGATGCACTGCTCATGACACTTCCGCTTTATATTGCTCGAATCAGTGTTGAGTGGGCGGTGTTGAGCGTAACATCACTACTGGTTCCCAGATAGCAGCACCCCATGACCATGACCCTGTTTACATGGTCACGAGGAAACCGATTACAATCAGCTTTCTGGAGTTATCTGATTATTCAAACTGTCATATAAACAGAGTAATCAAATTACCTTAATCGGTTTACTCATGACCATGTAAACAGGGTCAAAGGCTCATTAATGGTTTATGAGAGAACAGATTAACACACCTAGTTTATCTGCCCAGTAAACCGTTTACTCAGTGCATGTAAACACCATAAGCCATTTATTACCTTTATCAGTTTACTCCAGTAATCAATTTACTTGTGACCATGTAAACAGGGACAATGATGATGTTTATGATGACAGAAATCTGGATATGCTGCTGGTAAGTGTCTTCACTGTATAGGTTTCCTGAGGGCGTCAGGGTTGTGGTGGCAGATGGAAGAGAGGACCCTCCTCCTCAGCTTTAAAGGACTTATCATTTGGCTTTTGCCCACTTTTAGTTAGTATTTTGTTCTATTTTAGCTTAATTTAACTTAATTTTAATTCTTAGGTTTTAGTTGACGCTTTTTATTTAAGCGGGCATTTATTTGTACATATTTTATTGTAAATAAATTCCTTTAAACATCCTCTTTAAAGTTTCTCCTTTGATTGCTACCAGTGACTCTTCACCTGGTTTTTAACGAACCTGGAAATTATGTTTTTAATTAACTCCCCTCGGCCTATATTTTACACAATGAGTTACTTTTTTTGAGTGTAATAAACTCACATCAGTGGTGAACATACAGTATGAAAGGAATTTTGAGCAATCTGTATTGTAGAACCAAGAGTAATCAGAACAGTTGTGATATCGATTCTCACAAGCAATGGGACATCATACAGTATGCCAAGATGTTTTGCACTTAATGCTGATAGAGATTGGAAACATGAGGCCGCTGCAACGAAGATGGTAAGAGTAGTCTGAGAGCTGTAGGCAGTATTCAGGGACATCAGTGAAACATCTAAATCTACCACAATCTTTCCCACACTTGTGATATTTATATTGTTCTGTCTACACACTCTATACAGCCTGTTGATCTTCCAATATGGTGGATTTCATTGTTGATGGCATCAAGTGACAACCATCTATAATCAAATGATGAACAGTGTCAAAGATACGCTCCTCGTATATTGAGAGTGCATCTTAGAAGTATATGATGTTTGTTTGTGTAATGTTGTTGTGCTCTCATATGAAGAAACAACAACTTGTAGCCCCTCTGTTCTAGTCATGCTTACAGTGCAAGCAAAACCTGTGGGATCTTGTTACTTTTTATACAGATGTCAGTCCTGTTCTTAGAACAGTGGAAATAATCCGATACCACTGAAGAAGTCTGTTGTTTTAATGTCCGAGGGGACAGAGAATGTGTGAAAATTACCACAGCTTGGACAATAAAAATTAAATTCTGTTCAAATGTAAATGTATTTGTCTTTATACACTCAACAGAGAACCATGTGCACAAATAAACAAATTCAATCAAAGGAATCCTTGAATCACAATGTAGACATGGTGTGGGGTGAAGTCAGTTTAAAGTCACAGTTAACAATGTTACATTATAATGAAAAATCATTTAAATTGGATAAATGTGGTGATCCTGAATTAAATAAATTTTATCTTCATAAATTAAAATTTGCACCCTTTTCAAACTTGTTAAATGTGCTATATAATAAAGAGAGTCAACAATTTCATGAAATAATTCCTTTGGGAAAACAATTTTTTAAACTTATTTGTTTACACTTGAGCAAAACTTTGGATTCAGATAAAAGAAATATTTTTTAAAACAATTTTTGGATAGATAACTTGCATGACTTTGATGGCTAAAGTTCTTTGGCTTTTAAGTATTTAATTGTATATATAGTATATTGGTTTAATAACTCTAAATTCTCCCACATACAATACTATTGATTTATTTTGTAATAGAGCACTTTCTCACATCTAACCGTGATGGATCATTTTAAGTGTAAACAATGTAGATTATGATGCTCCCTTGAGCAGAAGAGTGAAAAAAGACAGTGGGGGGGGGGGGGTCACATTTTGTCAGTGGCAGGAGCACCAGCAGCTGCTGAACTAATGTGACACCTCCACTAATGGACTGAAATTAAGGAAAAAACATATCACCAAATGATAGAACATAACACACACTATTAACCTTAACTGGCAATATATCATTTCCATTATTAGCTCTAAAACACTAGCTAATAATGGCTAACCTCACAATATCCACCTTATTCCTGAGGGCGCTGCTGTAGAAACAAATATGGGCGCAACTTCTGGTTTCAGCTGAAGTAGTGTTAAATCAGTCAGCAAGAGTGGAGTAGTGGGGCATTTAAAATAATGTTTTTAAAAGTGTTTCTAATTCGTTTTAATGTAAAGTCCACATACGTGTTTCACAGTCAAGTGGCAGATAATTTCAGCACTTCTGGTTTTTGTATTTTTGAATGTTTTTGTGTAGTTCTGGTACTTGCTGCTGTTCGTGGGGTGAGGCCCCTCACAAGCACAGTTAAATCTGTGGCTTCAACAGCAATGAGTAGATCATGCACCGAAAACTAAAGGATTGTTGGTGTGATCAGTGGTACAGACACAACAGCACCAGGTATGTTTTCACTTTTATGAATGTCACAGATCTGATGTTTATATGTCACCAGATGCAAAGCTGCATGAAGTAAAATAATAAATAAAAAAATAGGAACAGTTTGCTTCCTAAGGCTTAACGATTGTTGATAAATTGACTTGATTTCTCTGTCTCTCTCACATTTCTTTATCTGCTTGCTATACACGCTACACTGCAGAGCTTAGCTTACACCCCATAATTCATTTGTTGAAATCAGTTAGAATCAGCTCTGCACCGAGCTGAGCTGCCACATAAGCTAAAATGTGTTACAGATACAATGAGGTAAAACCCCTCATTGTTCAATCATCCCCATTCGTTGCACTGCATTGGAACAATATGGACAGCAGCTTCAGCATGCATTAATTTTTAAATTATCAGAAAATATAGATCAATAAAATTTTTAACAATTGCCAGAAAATGTCTATACATGTTAAGTTAAATAAACACTCACGGCATGACAGCAGCATGAGCATTTTAATTTCTGGGTAAAACAAACAACTGCAGTTGTCTGTTTTACCTCGACACTAAAACACCCAAGTACAGTGTTATGGTTCTTTGTGGCTCTGACTAGACTCTACGTCTGCTCTAAGGTAAATTTGATTATGTCCAACATATTTTAAGAAAATGCAACCGACTTTATTGCGGTGGAGACATTGATATATCTCTGAGCTTTTCTTTGTTTACACCGTTAGCATTTTAGCAGCGGAGCTAACTAACAGAGCTACTGTCTGCCAGGCCACTTTTCAATTCAATTCAACTTTATTTATATAACGCCATTTCACAACAACAGTCATCTCATAGCACTATCAACTGTAGGGGGAACCCCCACAGTTGCAGAAAAACCCCAGCAATCAGGCGATCCCCTGTGAGCAAGCACTTGGTGACGGTGGAGAGGAAAAACTCCCTTTTAACAGGAAGAAACCTCCAGCAGAACCAGGCTCAGGGAGGGGCAGTCATCTGCTGCGACTGGCTGGGGGGTGAGGGGATAGAGAAGAAGAAAAGAACAGACATGTAGAGAGCAAACAGCACGATGGGGACTCAATCTATGGGAGAGAACAAACAAATGTTAATGACCAGCAAAAAAAATATTTCATTGAGAGTGAGGAAAGGAGTGAGGCCCAGTGCATTACTGGAGGTCCCCCGGCTGACTAAACCTATTAGCAGCATAACTAAGGGAGGGTTCAGAAACACATGATCCCTCCCTAATTGTAGGCTATATCAAAAAGGTAGGTTTTAGCCCTATTCTTAAAAACAGAGTCTGACTCCCGAATCCAGATTGGCAGCTGGTTCCACAGGAGAGGAGCTTGATAACTGAAAGCTCTGCCTCCCATTGTATTTTTGGAGATTCTAGGTATTACAAGTAATCCTGCATTTTGGGAGCGTAGTGCTCTGTTAGGATAATACGGTAGTATCAGATCTTTTAAATAAAAAGGAGCCTGATTGTTTAGAGCTTTGTAAGTAAGAAGAAGGATTTTAAACTTAATTCTAAACTCTATGGGAAGCCAATGAAGGGAGGCCAGAACCGGAGAGATATGATCTCTCTTTCTAGTACCTGTTAAAACTCTTGCTGCAGCATTTTGGATCAGCTGAAGACTTTTTAAAGATGTTTTAGGACAGCCTGATAATAAAGAATTACAATAATCTAATCTCAAGCTAACAAAAGCGTGGATCAGTTTCTCAGCATCACTCTGAGACAAGATGCTCCTAATCTTGGCAATATTACGCAAATGATAGAAGGCAGTCTTAGAAACAAATTTAATATGTGAATTGAAAGACAGATCTTGATCAAAAATAATTCCAAGGTTCCTCACAGAGCTATTAAGAGAAAGAGTAACCACATCCAAACTTAAAGTTTGATTTGGAAAGGTATTTCTAAGGTTTTTTGGACCTACAAGAATGACTTCAGTCTTATCTGAATTTAATGGCAGGAAATTACAAGTCATCCAAGCTTTGATTTCCTTAAGACAGGCTTCTAACTTGGCTAATTGATTACTATCATCTGGCTTCATGACCTTGACAGGTATAATTGTGTGTCATCTGCATAACAATGAAAATGTATACAGTGCTTTCTAATAATGTTGCCTAATGGAAGCATATATAAACTAAAAAGAGTAGGGCCTAGCACAGATCCCTGTGGAACTCCATGACTAAGCTTTGAGTTGAAAGAAAACTCATTATTTACATGAACAAACTGGAACCTATCAGATAAATAAGATCTAAACCACTGCAACGAAGTTCCATTAAGTCCAACATAGTGTTCTAATCTATCAAGTAGAATATTATGATCGATAGTATCAAAAGCTGCACTAAGGTCTAAAATGACAAGTACAGAAACCAGTCCATTATCAGATGCGATGAGGAGGTCGTTAGTGACCTTCGCTAAGGCTGTTTCAGTACTATGATGGATTCTAAACCCAGATTGAAACTCTTCAAGTAAACCATTTCCCTGCAGGTGGTCAAATAATTGCATAGCAACAACTCTTTCTAAGATTTTTGAAATGAAAGGGAGATTAGAGATTGGTCTATAGTTAGCTAAAGCTCCTGGATCTAGCGCTGGCTTTTTGAGTAAGGGTTTAATTACAGCCGCTTTAAAAGCCTGCGGTACATGGCCTAAAGTTAATGAAGAATTGATTATATGAAGAATAAAGCTACCAATAAGTGGGAAGACTTCTTTAACCCCTTGCACTCCGGGCAATTTTCCTAAAAATGCCAAAAAATAACGTGCCCAAAGTAAATCGAAAGCTGTTCTTCAACCCTTTGCAGCATCTTCATGGGGTTGGTCTCATTTAAAAGAAAACACTTTGAATTTTTTGGCAAAAAAACCCATAATCTCTCTACGTGCTCTGGCCACTGAGTTACAGTCATCTAAACATACTGAACTTGGAAGAAAATAAATTTGGGCACGGTGTTTTTTTGGATACAAATGCTTGCAAATAACACACAGCTGTCTGATCCGGCTGGAAAATGCAACCGAAATGTAGAACCAAGTGTTATCAAGCTGAGATCCAAATTTGGTAACAATACCACAAAAAATGAATATTTTACACAGCTTTGTTCTCAGGCTGTTCCCAGGCGTTTTGGAACTGTGCCAAATTGTGCCAAATGGCACAGTTTTGAAAAACATCTGTAACTTTTGAATAATTCAATGTAGAATCTTCATTTTAGGCTCTAATGAAAGGTCACATTCAGGGCTGTGTCTGTGTGTGTGTGGGGGGGGGTTGTCACCCCCCCGCTACAAAAGACGGAGTTCGGCCCTCGCTACATGACGGATTACACTCCTTGCATGTTTTCACAGCGGCCCCCCCCCCTCGCTACTGTGTGTGTGTGAGGGGGGGGGGTTTGTCCCCCCCCCCCCCCCCGCTACAGAAGACGGCCATCGCTACATGACGGAATAGACTCATATGCTTCCCCCCGCGGACCGGTTGGCGTTCGGACCGTGAACGCCCCCCCCTGTTCCTCTTCTGCAGCGGGGGGGGGGGGGGGGTGTTCACGGTCCGAACACGCCAAATGAACCGTTTATCGCGGCGCACGAAGTACGAAGTGTGCCGTACAGTTGTAATTTACCGATCGGTCAAAAGTCATTTTTGAATTACAGTTTTTAGGGAGAAATAATAATTTAGCTTATAACACCTTACCTCTTCACAGCAGCAGTGTCCTGGCGAACTTCTCTTCCCCATTGTCAGACGAACGCGACGCTGCTCCACTCGTGCATCCCGATCAAAACATAATTCCATTATTGCCGTTTTGGCGAATGATTTACGACTTTTGTCGTCGGCCTCCGTCGGTCTATGATGACGGAAGAGAATCCTAAACGTCTATTCTGCTGGAATGAGTGCAGGTCCCACTTGTGGGTGTTCTCCATGCTGCGGGGTCTGTAGCAGATTCATCCAGCGTCCTTTTTTTCATCTGCTGCAACAGTAAATCTCTCTTCACCAGCCCGAATTTCTGTGCTTCAATTGGCTCCTGCATTCACAGTAGGCGGGTCCTCCTTCCTAGGTTTTCATTCATTGGCTCTTCAAGGTTTCAGAAACCCAATTCAAGGCTCTTATTAGTCGAATGAGAGGTCAATCAGATGAACTAATCTGTTCGCGGCTGTGTCTGCAGGTTTTTTTTTCAGTGGCGCTTGGAGGCCACACCACCTACATCACCACCATCATGCGTCATGCGTCCGAGCGCGCATGAGTGCGCTCTTGTGCGCCCTCGTGCGCCCTAGGACTCAGAGACTTGCCCGCCCGCGGAACAACGGAGCGCAAGTGGTTAAATAACCTGGTAGGAATAGGGTCTAAAAGACAAGTTGAAGGTTTGGATGAAACTATTTTGTCTAACTCACAAAGGTCGATTGGAGTAAACTCATCAAGACAGACATCAATAGAAGGAGTTGTAGTAGTTACAGTATTTAAGTTAACTGTGGGAAGAATCTGATTGATTTTATCTCTGATGGATGAAATTTTATTATTGAAAAAGTTCATAAAGTCCTGACTAGTAAGCTCTAAGGGAATGCTAGGATTGACAGAGTCCGGACTCTTTGTCAACCTGGGTACAGTACTGAAAAGAAACCTGGGATTATTCTTGTTCTCTTCTATTAATGCAGAGTAATAACTTGTTCTAGCTTTTCTAAGAGATTTTTAAAAAATTAAAAGATGATTTCTCCAAGCTAAATAGATTTCATCTAAATTAGTGGAGCGCCATTTTCTTTCTAATTGACGAGTCTTCTGTTTTAAGCTACGAGTTTCTGTGTTGAACCAAGGAGTTAGAAATCTCTGATTAGACTTTTTCTTTTTTAAGGGGGCCACCAAGTCTAGAGTCTGATGCAGAGAAGCTGTAACACTATCCACCATGTTATCAATTACAGAAGGAGCAAGCTGTCTATAGCTTATTTCCGTTGTGTTGACACATGGCATAGAGGAAACAATCTGCATAAATTTGGTAACAGCATCATCTGAGAGGCATCTACTGTAATAATATTTTTCTTTAGGAGCCAAGTAGCCAGAAATAGTAAAATCAAAGGTTAACAGACAATGGTCTGACAGTACCCGGGTTATGAGGAGACACTACCAGATTTTCTATTTCTATGCCATATGTCAGAACAAGGTCCAATGTATGGTGGAGATAATGAGTAGAATTTCCTACTTTCTGAGAAAACCCAATCGAGTCTAATATTGAATTAAATGCCACATTAAGGCAGTCCACTATCTACATCCACATGTATATTAAAGTCCCCTACTATAATTATTTTATCAGATTTCAGCACTAAATCAGCTAAGAAATCAGCAAATTCGGATAAAAATTCTGAGTAGTTTGATGGGGGACGATAAACTATGGCAAATAAAATTGGGTTTAACCTAAAATTGCTAAAGTGCCCAATACTGAGGACCAGGCCCTCAAAGGAATTATAACATGTTTTTTGCTTTACATTAACTTGTAATTTGGAATGGTAAATTGTTGCTACTCCTCCTCCAGACCAGAACTTCTGGGATTTTGACAGTTTAAATAACCAGAGGGAGTTGATTCATTTAAACCAACATAATCCTCTGCCCTAACCAAGTCTCTGTAAGGGAAATTAAATCAATCTGATGATCAATTAACAGATCATGGACTAACAGAGACTTGGGAGTTAGAGACCTAATATTTAGTAAACCGCATTTAATTTTTAAATTATGAGGAGGAACAGAGGCCAAATCATTCAATTTAGAGGCTTTATGTTTAATTTGAGTTTTACCAATATTTTGCTTCATCACTTTGGGATGCTTATATATTATATTTTTATTTACTTTGGAGGGAGCAGACAACGATTCTCTGATGGGGAAGACAGGGGCTAAGCTGAGGGGTGGCGGATGAAGAGGAGCTGCAGAGAGGCGTGTAAGACTGCGACTCTGCTTCCTGGTCCCAACTCTGAGTAGTCAGGGTTTTGAAATTTGGATAAAAAAGATGCCAGATTGTTAGATAAATGAGAAGCACCATCCAAAGTGGGATGAATGCTGTCTCGTCTCATAAGACCAGGTTTTCCCCAAAAAGAGCTCCAATTGTCAATGTAGCCCACGTTATTTGCAGGACACCCACACAGACAGCCAGCGGTTTCAAGGATGACGAGTGGCTAAACATGTCATCACTGGTCAGATTGGGGAGGGGCCCAGAGAATACTACAGTGGCAGACATCATTTTTGCAAAGTCACACACCGATTCTACATTACGTTTTGTGACTTCCGACTGCCGGAGACGGATGTCATTAATGCCAGTGTGAATAACAATTGTGGAGTATTTACAGTTACTTTTAGCCAGCATTTTCAAATTTACTCGATGTCCGCCTGCACTGGCCCCAGGAATGCATTTGACTATGGCCACTGGAGTCTCTAGGTTCACGTTTCAGACTACAGAGTCGCCAATGATCAGAAAGTTTTTTCCTCAGAGGGTGTGTCGCTCAGCGGGAAAAACGAATAGAAACGAGAACAGGTTGGTGGTTGTACCGGGGCTTGCGACTAGGCTTCCTTCTCACCGTCACCCACCCAGTCTCCTCGCTGCTGAGGAGAGCCGGGGGACCGCTAACAGAGGGGCCTAAGCTAGCTAGCTCCGCTGCAGCTAAGGGGCGTCCATCAAGAGAGATCTGGCGCAGACGGTGTTTCAATGCCGCGGATCCGGATTCCAAATCAGACAACCTCGCCTCGAGCGCCTCAAAAAAGACAAGATTTATTACATTAGTTACCGTTATCACTAAAAGAGGCAGAGGTGTAGCTAAACATTTGACAGAGAGAGCACACCAGAGGAGGAGAGGAAAGAGAGCTAGTAGCCATAGCTAGTGGCTAAACCCAAAGCTCAGGAGAGTAAAGAGAGCAAACCACACCAAGCAGACAGCAAAACAGGAAGTGACGATACGTTACCACAAGGAAGGTATTATACTTATAAGGTCATCTTCTCATCCCTCCATAGTCCGTGGGAAGTGGTATGATTATATTACTCTTTTTGAGGTACAAAAGGTCATGTTCCCGCATTTCTGATGCTGAAGTCATTGTTTTTTAACAAGGAAAAGTGGTCCCGTTTCAGTGACAACCCACTAAACTAGTACCGGAAGTTGTGCCCATAATTCACGCAAGGCATCATGGGGGCTAGGAATAAGGTGGATAGAAAATTTCAGATCACAAAAAGTGACTCACCTCTACATTATAGATATCGGACAAAATGAAGGCTTCTCTTCAGTCCTCCACCTCCATTATTCTCATTTAAACATTTTTTTTAAAAGTACAGATTGTCAGCAAAAATATGCTGTGGGCTATCTGCGTGCCATTATAAATGTGCTTTAAGGACAATTTTATTGTGGTTTCACAATAAAGGCATATAAAGAAAATTAACATTTTCTGAATCACGGAAGCACTATAATAATTATCAGAAAGTGCTGAGATTGCAGTGAGGTATGTGGGTGAGAAATTTTACACTACCCCACAGGATTCTGTCCGGTCATCGACAGTTAAAACCCGTGTTGATCTTGTTCAATTTTCAAGGCTACCAAATTGGAATTTAAACATAATTTCTAATTTTGTACTGATACTTATGACCTTTTAGGGCTATCCCCTCATGGAGCGTCACCTTATTGTGGTGGGGGGTTTGCGTGCCTCAGTGATTCAGCGAGCTATGTTTCCGGGGTAATTTGCCTCTGATAGGGTCCCCCAAGACAAACTGGTCCTGGGTGAAGAGCCAGACTAAGAACGATCCAACAAACGTCTCATGATAAATTCTAGATCAAGGATTTCAGTGTACCCTGCCCGGTATGGGGTTACCGGGGCCCCACCCTGGAGCCAGGCCTGGGGGAGGGCTTGATGGTTAGCGTCTGGTGGCCAGATTTCCACCCAGGGGACCCGGCCGGGCTCAGCCGAAGGAGTGTTACATGGGTCCACCCTCCAGTGGGTTCACCACCTGCAGGAGGGATCATGGGGGTCTGGTGCTATGTGGATTAGGTGGCGGTCAAAGGCGGAGACCTTGGCGGACTGATCCCAAGCTTTCTAAACTGGCTTTTGGTACATGGAATGTCACCTCTCTGGTGGGGAAGGAGCCTGAGCTGGTGTACAAGGTTGAGAGATACCGGCTAGATATAGTCGGCCTCACCTCAACACACAGCTCCGGTTCCGGAACCAGTCTCCTGGAGAGGGGATGGAGCTTGACCTTTTCTGGAGTTTCCCTAGGCAAGAGGTGATGAGCAGGGGTGGGTATTCTTGTATCCCCCACCTTGCTGCCTCTATATTGGACTTTTCACCAGTGGATGAAAGAGTTGCTTCCCTGCGCCTTCGGGTTGGGAACCGGGTCCTGACCATCATTTGTGCCTATGCACCAAATGATGTTTCAGAGTACCCACCCTTTTTGGAGTCTGTGACTGGGGTGCTGGAGGGCGCTCCTCTTGGAGACTCCATTGTCCTACTGGGGGACTTCAATGTGCATGTGGGCAACGACAGTGAAACCTGGAGGGGGGTGATTGGGAGGAACGGCCTGCCCATTTCTGAACCCGAGTGGTGTTCAGTTATTGGACTTTTGTGCTAACCACAGTTTGTCCATAACAAACACCATGTTCAAGCATAAGGGTGTCCATATGTGCACCTGGGACCAGGACACCCTAGGTCGCAGGTCGATGATCGATTTTGTTATCGTGTCTTCAGACCTGCGACCGTATGTCTTGGACACTCGGGTAAAGAGAGGTGCAGAGCTGTCAACTGATCACCACCTGGTGGTGAGTTGGATCCGATGGCAGGGGAGGATGCCATTCAGACCTGGTAGACCCAAACGTATAGTGAGGGTGTGCTGGGAACACGTCTGGCTGAGGCCCCTGTCCGGGAGGTCTTCAACTTCCACCTCCGGAAGAACTTCAACCACATTCCAAGGGATTCTGGAGACATGGAGTCTGAATGGGTCATGTTCTCCACCTCTATTGTTGAAGCAGTGGCCCAGAGCTGTGGCCGCAAGGTAGTCGGTGCATCTCGTGGTGGCAACCCCCAAACCAAGTGGTGGACATCAGTGGTGAGGGGGGCCATTAAGCTGAAGAAGGACTCCTATCAGGCTTGGTTGGCTTGTGGAACTCCCGAAGCAGCTGAGGTGTACCGGCAGGCCAAGCGGAGTGCAGCTCGGGTGGTTGCTGAAGCAAAAACCCGGGTATGGGAGGAGTTCGGTGAGGCCATGGATCAAGACTTTCGGTCGGCCTCAAAGAGATTCTGGCAAACTGTCCGGCGGCTCAGGAGGGGAAAGCATCTCCCTGTCCACACTGTGTATGGTGCGGATGGGGCACTGTTGACTTCAACCGGGGATATCGTTGGGAGGTGGAAGGAATACTTTGAGGATCTCCTCAATCCCACTGATACGCCTTCCACAGAGGAAGCAGGGCTTGTGGATGAGGGAGACGACTTGCCTATCACAGGGGCTGAGGTCGCCAAGGTGGTTAAAAATCTCCTTGGTGGCCGGGCCCCGGGGGTGGACGAGATTTGCCCTGAGTGCCTCAAGGCCCTGGATGTCGTAGGGCTGTCATGGTTGACACGCCTCTGCAACATTGCGTGGAGGATGGGGGCAGTGCCTTTGGCATGGCAAACCGGGATGGTGGTTCCTCTTTCAGAAAAGGGGGACCATAGGGTGTGCTCCAACTTAGAGGGATCATACTCCTCAGCCTCCCTGGGAAGGTCCTATGCCAAGGTCAATGGAGAGGAGAGTCCCAGCTGTTGGTTGAAACCTCGGATTCAGGAGGAGCAATGTGGTTTTCGTCCTGGCCATGGCACATCGGACCAGCTCTTTTACCCTCTCGAGAATTCTCGAGGGTTCGTGGGAGTTTGCCCAACCAGTTTACATGTGTTTTGTGGACTTTGGAGAAGGGCATTCGACCGTGTCCCTCGTGGTTTTTGTGGGGGGTGCTTCAGGAGTATGGGGTTTCGGGCTTGTTGTTACGAGCTATTCGGTCTCTGGTACGACCATTGTCAGAGTTTGGGTCGTATTGCCAACACTTGGTCAGACTCATTCCCAGTGAGAGTTGGACTCCACCAGGGCTGCCCTTTGTCACCGATCCTGTTCATATTGTTTATGGACAGGATTTCTAGGCACAGCCAGGGAACGGAGGGTGTCATGCCTGGTGACCACAGGATCTCATCTCTGTTGTTTGCAGATGAGTTGTCCTGTTGACTTCATCCAGTCAATGGACCTACAGTTTCTTTCTGGGACGATTTCCGCTGAGTGTGAAGCGGCTGGGATGAGAATCAGCACCTCCAAGTCCGAGTCCAGGTCCACAGCCGAAAAAGGTGGATTGTCATCTCTCCGGGTTGGGGACAGGCTCCAGCCCCAAGTGGAGGAGTTTAAGTATCTTGGGGTTCTTATTCATGAGAGCAGGGGAGAATGGAGCGAGAGATGACAGACGGATCGGAGCAGCATCTGCCAGTTGATGCGGACGTTGTACCAGTCTGTTTGTGGGGGGAAAAAGGAGCTGAGTTCTAAGGCAAAGCTGTTGATTTACCAGTCATCTACATTCCTACGCTCCACCTATGGTCACGAGCTTTGGGGTAATGACCAAAGAACGAGATTCGCGGATACAAGCGGCTGAAATGAGCTTTCTCCGTAGGATTGCTGGACTTCACCCCAGAGATTGGGTGAGGACTCAGTCATCCCGGGAGAGCCTCAGAGTAGAACCGCTGCTCCTCCACACTGATAAGTAAGATTAAGCCTTTATTAGTCCCTCAATGGGGAAATTCAGGATTGCTACAGCACAGGGGATAGCAACACTCAGAGCAATAGAAGATAAGAAAATAAGAGCAGTGAATATACATGTACACATAAATATATAAATATATATACAACAGTGTGGAGCATTGTAGCTAGATGGAATAAACAGCTTAAACCGTCCATTTAGTTACCCTAGCATTGTATGAATATGTACCCATACATATTGTCACCCTCCATAGCGACTGATATTGTCCTATTGTATACTGAAGGGACCATTTGTGTAAGTCGTTTGCGTCTTTTGCATTCAATACTATTAGGTTGTCAACGTTTTTTGTTTTGTCTATCTCTGTGAGCAGCCCTGCTTCGGTTTTAACAGTCTGTCAGCCGTAGTAGGAAGGGACCTGCGAAACCTCTCGGTTGCACACGCTAGGATGATGTAGTCTACTGCTAAATTGAGCCTCCTCAGTGCGGTCAGTGCTGCTAGGTGTGGAGCTGGATCTTCCAGCAGAGATACAGTTATGCCACCCATCCCTTCTTCTCTCATATCGCCTCAACGGGTTCTAGGCGTTCCCCTTGACAGAGCTAGCTTTCTTGATCATTTTGTTCAGTCTCTTCCTATCGGCTGCTGTAATGCCGTGGCCCCCAGCAGACCACTCCAAAAGTGAGGGCTGATGCCACCACCGTGTCTTAGAATGTATTTCAAGAGCACCTCTTTGTAGCATACCAAAAAGACCTTAGCCTCTCAATAGGAACAAGCCGTGCGCTGTCCCGTCTTATTGAGTGCATCGGTATTGGTGTGGGACCAGTCTAGTTTATTGTTCAGATGAACACCCAGGTGCTTGTAGGATGTTTACCATCTCAATGTCTGTTCCCTGTATGTTTACTGGTGCTGTGAGGGGTTGTCCTTGCCTGCGGCAGGTCCTCCACCAGCTCCTTTGTTTCCTCGTGTTGATCTGGAGGCAGGTTCCGATGGCACCAGTCCACGAAGTCCTGGATAAGTCCTCTGTACTCAGCTTCACCTCCGCTTGACTTCCAACAGGAACAACAGAACTGAAAGTTTTTGAATATACGGATCACAACCCACAGGTACGTAGAATATAACATAGACCCGATAATAATTTATTTAGCTCCATCAATAATAACTGTAGTTACTACACGGATGAACAGTTTAACACAATGGTCATATCTGATTTCAATATGTCTATGATCCACTTCAACAGCAGAAGTCTCTATGCCAACTTTAATAACATTAAAGATTATTTACATCAGTTTAAAGAGCCATTCAATATTGTGACTGAGCCACGTCTCTTCACTGAGACGTGGCTCAGTGAAGAGAAAGGAATGGATTTTACCATGGATAGCTATGAATTAAATTATATAAATAGAAAAGTGAAAAAAGGAGGAGGAGTTTGCAATTTATGTTGACAAGAGCTTGCAATACAAGGTTGTTGAAAATTTGTCAGTAACTGCAGATGATTTATTTGAATGTATTACAATAGAAATCTGTCTGGACAATGTGAAGAATTTGGTCATGAGCTGTGTATATAGAACACCTGGATCAAACATTGACTTATTTAAAGACTGGTTGGAAAAAATGTATGCAAAACTAACTCATAAAGTTATGTTCATCTGTGGGGATTTCAATATAGATCTTATGAATTCAAAACGACATAGTTTGACAGAAGAATTTATCAACACAATGTACAGTATGGGCTTACATCCAACAGTTACCAGACCTAGCAGAATCACGTCACACAGTGCCACACTAATAGATAACATATTTACAAACTTTATGGAAAATAATATCATGAGTGGGCTTTTATTGAATGATATCAGTGACCACCTGTCGATTTTTGTTGTTTATCAATGTGATTATAGGAAGAAAAAAGTATACCAAAAATATTAAATATAAAAGAATAAGAACTGAAGAATCTATGTATTTACTGACAAAGGAATTATTAATACAAGACTGGAAGATAGTTTGTGATGAAAATGATATAAATAAAGCATATGATAATTTTTTCCAATATTTTCAATCATTGTACAATAAAAAACTGTCCTATAAAACAATACAGTGACAGACAACAAAACAAAAATATTCCTTGGGTCACCAAGGGGTTATTAAATGCATGTAAAAAGAAGAATACATTATATAAACAATTCATTAAGTGCAGAACAGTAGAGGCTGAGATCAAATATAAAAGATATAAAAACAAGCTTACTAATATAATGGGGACTTGTAAGAAAGAATACTACAACAGAATATTAGAGGATAATAAAAATAACTTAAGAGGAATATGGCAAGTACTCAACGGGATTATTAGTAACCGATCAAAGAATGCTAATTATCCAGAATATTTTATTGAAAATGACAATTTGATAAATAATATGGAGGATGTGGTCAGTGGTTTCAATAAATTTTTTGTAAATGTTGGTCCTGAATTAGCAAAATCAATAGTGACACCAGAAACAAACAACAGTGGTTCTGTAAATGAAATAGGAGATAGAAATCCAAACACTTTCTTTTTGGGTGCAGTTACTGAAAAGGAAATTATCGAGACTGTGAGTAAATTTGACTGTGAGTAAATTTAAGAACAAAAAATCAACTGACTGGAATGAAATTGACATGGCAATAGTGAAAAAAGTAATTGAAGGAATTGTTAACCCCTTGCACTCTGGTCAATTTCCCTAAAAACGCCTAAAAATAACGTACCCAAAGTAAATCAAAAGCTGTTCTTCAAGCCTTTGCAGCATCTTCATGGGGTTGGTCTCATTTAAAAGAAAACACTTTGAATGTTTTGGCAAAACAGTCATAATCTTTCTAAGTGCTCCTGCCGCTGAGTAACAGTCATCTAAACATACTGAACTTGAAGAAAATAAATTTTGCCAGGGTGTTTTTTTGGATACAAATGCTTGCAAATAACACACAGCTGTCAGATCCGGGCTGGAAAATGCAACAGAAATGTAGAAAGAAGTGTTATCCAGCTGAGGTCAAAAGTTTGTAACAATACCACAAAAAATGAATATATTACACAGCTTTTTTGTCAGGTTGTTCCCAGGCATTTTTGAACTGTGCCAAATGGCTTTGTTATATAAATTATATATAATTATGTTAAATTATACTAAAATATCTGTAATGTACAGGATAACAACACCAACCCCCCCCCCCCCCCCCGCTACAGAGGACGGACATCGTCCATCGCTACATGACGGACAGCGGGGACGGTGCGCCGCGATCTACTACGCACAGTTGTACTAAAATATCTGCAATATATCTGCAATCCGCTACAGAAGAGTAGTGGGGGGGGGGCGTTCACGGTCCGGACGCGGCGCACGGACCGGTCCGTCATGTGGCGATGACGCACAGTTGTAATTTACCGATTGGTCAAAAGTCATTTTGATTACAATTTCAGGGATAAAGAATAATTTAGCTTATAACACCTTACCTGTCCACAACAGCAGTGTCGCTGGCGAACTTCTCTTCCTCATTGTCAGAGGAACATGACTCTGGTCCGCTTGTTACGACTCGTGGTTCTGGTCACGTGACCCGGTCAAATCATGATTCTGTTATTGCGGTTTTGTGCTTCCATGATTGCAGTATTGGCGAACGATTTTTCAAAACAAATAAGAACAGTAGTAAGAAAAAAAAGACTGGCAAACGCATGTGTGTCACCCAGCGGCTTACACAAAACAGATTTTACACACGGGACGCACGCTTTTGAACTTCTCTGCTTCAATTGGCTCGCTGTATTCACAGCCCTTGGTAGGCGGGTCCTTCTTGCTAGGTTTTCAGTCATTGGTTCTTCAAGGTTTCAGAAACCCAATTCAAGGCTCTTATTAGTCGAATGAGAGGTCAATCAGATCTAAACCAATCAAAGCACTCCTTTGGCTTTCTGTTCGCGGCTGTGTCTGTAGTGGAAGAACGGAAATGCAGCTTTTTTTTTTTTCATTGCGCTCTAGCTAGGGCGCACGAGGGCGCGCTAGGACACAGAGACGTGACCGCCTGCGGTATCCCGGAGTGCAAGAGGTTAAACCACTCACCCACATCTGTAATCTGTCATTTCAAACTGGTACATTTCCAAACAAAATGAAAATAGCAAAAGTAATACCACTATACAAAAGAGGAGACAGTCATTATTTCACAAATTACAGGCCGGTCTCTTTACTCTCACAATTCTCCGAAATACTTGAAAAAATCTTCACAAAGAGACTGGATGATTTCATTGAAAAACACAACCTCTTTACAGACAGCCAGTATGGTTTTAGAGTAGAGAAATCTACATCTTTGGCACTGATCAAACTTATAGAAGAAATTACTAGTTGTATAGATAAAAAAAAAAGTTTGCTGTAGGAGTATTTATAGATTTAAAGAAAGCTTTTGACACTATCGACCACAGAATTTTACTGAGGAAATTGGAAAGGTATGGGATAAGAGGGGTCGGACTGAGTTGGGTGGAAAGTTATTTAAGTAACGGACAACAATTTGTACAAATTGGTGAGCACAAATCACCCTTCATGGACATCACTTGTGGTGTGCCCCAGGGGTCAGTTTTGGGACCCAAACTCTTTATCTTGTATATAAATGACATATGACAAGTATCAAAAATTCTGAAATTTATTTTGTTTGCGGATGACACAAATATCCTTTGCACTGGTGAGAATTTGCAGTAGGTTTTAGAGGTGGTCACAACTGAAATGAAAAGGTTAACGCAGTGGTTCAACAAAAATAAATTATCTCTAAATCTGAAAAAAAAAACAAAGATTATGTTGCTTGGAAATTATAAAATAAATCATGAAATAATGGCAACGATAGATGATACCAGAATAGAAACAGTACAGGAAAATAAGTTTCTGGGGGTGACGCTAGACAATAAAATCTGCTGGAAACCTCACATCAGTCACATCCGGGCCAAGTTGGCAAAATGTATAGGGATACTGGGGAAAACAAGACACATCTTGGACTATAAATCATTGTTCTTACTGTACAATTCACTGTTTCTACCTTATCTTAACTACTGTGTAGAGGTCTGGGGAAACACCTACAGGACCAACCTACAGCCAATATGCACATTACAAAAAAAAAAGCTATAAGGATTATAAATAATGTTGGCTATAAAGACCATACCAACTCATTGTTTTTAAAGTCACATGTCATAAAGTTCATGGATTTAGTTAAATTTAAAACAGCACAAGTAATGTACAAGGCAATTAATAATCAACTCCCAACTAGTATACAAAAAATATTGCATGTATTGTTGGGATGGATGGGTGTTAATGTTGATATGTACAAAATATAGTTATTTGTTTACTTGGGGTCTTAAATGAGGAAATTTGTATATATTTCACATGGGTTATATTTATGGAAGAGAGGAGTTGGAGTTAAGTGTTCACTTCTACCTTCTCCCTTTCGAGCACTGCATACTGTCACTTTATCGCACTTGTCATTTGTTTTGTTTTTTTACTTTTTTGTTCGAAATAAAGTATGTATCTATCTATGTATCTATCTACGACCGCAGAGTCGTCAGAGAACTTCTGTAGATGGCAGTGTGTTGTGTTGTGTGAGAAGTCCGCAGTATAAAGGGTGAACAGGAAGGGAGCCAAAATCGTTCCCTGGGGGCCCCCGTGCAGCCAATGATTGTGTCCGACACACAATCCCGGGTTCTCACAAACTGTGGCCGGTTAGTGAGGTAGTCCAGGATCCATGATGACAGGTGCTGGTCCACCCCTGCGCACAGTAGCTTGTCCTTCAGGATCATCAGTTGGATGGTGTTGAAAGCACTGGAAAAGTCAAAGAACATGATCCTCACCGCGTTCCCAGGCTTCTCCAGGTGGGACAGGGAATGGTGAAGCAGAAAGATCACTGCATCCTCCACCCCAATGCCATGCTGGTAGGCAAACTGGAGTGGATCCATCGCTGGTCCCACCAGGGGGTGGAGGTGAGCAAGGAGCAGTCTCTCCAGGGTCTTCATCATGTGAGACGTCAGGACCACTGGTCTGTAGCTGTTCAGGTTTTTGGGGTGGGAAGTCTTTGGTTCAGGTACCACACAAGATATTTTCCGCAATTGTGGTACCCTCCCCAGCTTCAGGCTCAGCTCGAAGATGTGCTCCACAATCCCAAACAGCTGGTCTGCGCAGGACTTGAGGAGCTTCGTGCTGATGCCGTCCGGTCCCAAGGCCTTCCTCGCCTTAATCTTCCTCAGCTCCGTCCTCACCTGGGTTTTAGTGAGGGTCAGGTTGGGGGGCTGTGTGTTGGGAGTGGGGGGGTGTTGGTGGAGTGGGGTGTGGACAGCAGGTCTCGATGACTGTAGAGGCAGCAGTGGTTGGTGTGCAGTCGGGGGGGAGGGCAGTTGGTCAAACCTATTAAAAAACAGGTTCAGATTGTTCGCCCACTCCTTGCACCCCCGTGGCATGGGAGGAGGTATTCTGGAGCCCAGAGATGGTTTTAAGGTTTCTTCAGACCCCACCGATGTTGCTCCGTTGCAGCTTGTCCTCCATCTTCTTCCTGAAGCTATCCTTGCCTTCTCTGATCTTCCTCCTCAGCTCCCTCTGTACGGACTTCAGCATCTCCCTGTTCCCCGACCTAAAGATCCTCTTCTTCTCTCTCAGAAGTGTTTTTATCTCAGGGTTGATCCAGGGTTTGTTGTTTGAGCAACACCGTATGGTCTTGGTGGGTACGGTGTTGTCCACACAGAAGTTGATGTAGTATTGAAAAGAGTCAGTTGAGGTGGTATGGGCATTTGATTAGGATGCCTCCTGGACGCCTCCCACTTGAGGTGTTTTGGGCACGTCCCACTGGGAGGAGACCCCGGGGCAGACCCAGGACTCGCTGGAGAGACTATGTCTCCCAGCTGGTCTGGGAACGCCTTGGTATCCTCTTTGAAAAGCTGGAGCAGGTGGCTGGGGAGAGGGAAGTCTGGGCTTCTCTGCTTGAACTGCTGCCGCCGCGACCCGGACCTCCGGAAAAGTGGTAGAAGATGGATGGATGGACTTAGGACCTCAATTTTTCGATTGTCAAATTTAAGCCCACAGCCTGAAATTTAAGCCTGTAGCCTTCAGGGCCTACAGAGACTGTGATGACTGAAATGTACATTTTTACAGTGACCTGTATTGGTTGCAAAAATAATGGAAATTATAATATGTGAAAAGTAGATCCTAACGTTTTCCTAACTTAAACCCTAACAATTACCTTAAAATGTGTATTTTGTACATAAAGGAAGTTAATAGCAAAACTAGAAGTGACGTTCAAACATGGAAATAAAAGGAAACAGATTAAAGTGAGAAAAAGGGCAATACTGTGATGCACAACAAAACTGCTATAATAATTTTTAAAAAATCAAATGGTAAAGTTAGAAACAAAGACCTCTTTATGAAAATGTAAACTCTGTATCCACACATTGAATTTACAATCAAACTTTAACTTGAGAATACACACTGTCTTCAGTCTTCAGTTCTTTTGCTTTTCTTCCTCTTGTCCCTTTTCTTCCAGAGAAATTTAAGGCAGCATAGTTCAGATCATATTCATCCTCATTCTGGGCAGGAAAAAAAAAAATCTGTAATGCTGCTTCTGATGTAAATCATGCTGATAAAATACAAGGCAATACAATTACTTACAGACATTCCAGGTAAATGACTGAAGTTGTCATTTTGTGTTTGTGCAGAGGTGCTTCCATCCCTAATAAAACATATAAATGAGAATTTTAAATGAAAAATAATTATTTATTTTGCCATATTGCAGTGTAAAGAAATGTACAGCAGGGAAAATAAGTATTGAACACCAACATTTTTCTCATTAAACATATTTCTGATGTAACCATTGACCTGAGATTTTCACCAGATATCAGTTAACAACCCAAGAAATCCATACATACAATGAAATCAAGGCAACTGTATTCACAAAACAAGTTATATTTAATGAAGTGGAATGACACAGGGAATAAGTATTGAACACACTTGGTGACATTAATTCAATATTTATTAGAAAAACCCTTGTTGGTAATAACAATTCAATTCAATTCAACTTTATTTATATAGCGCCATTTCACAACAACAGTCATCTCATAGCACTATCAACTGTAGGGGGAACCCCCACAGTTGCAGAAAGACCCCAGCAGTCAGGCGATCCCCTGTGAGCAAGCACTTGGCAACGGTGGAGAGGAAAAACTCCCTTTTAACAGGAAGAAACCTCCAGCAGAACCAGGCTCAGGGAGGGGCAGTCATCTGCTGCGACTGGCTGGGGGGTGAGGGGATAGAGAAGATGGAAAGAACAGACATGTAGAGAGCAAACAGCACGATGAGGACTCAATCTATGGGAGAGAACAAACAGATGTTAATGACCAGCAAAAAAAAAAAAAATTTCATTGAGAGTGAAGAAAGGAGTGAGGCCCAGTGCATTATTGGAGGTCCCCCGGCTGACTAAACCTATTAGCAGCATAACTAATAGGTTTATAATCCTGTTTATTCTCCTGTATGGAGAAACTAGGTGTATTGCTCAGGAGTGGTTTTAGCCCATTCTTCCACATAAACTGTCTTCAAATCTTGAAGGTTCTGTAGGTGTCTTCTATGAATTCTGATCTTCAGTTATCCATTTTTCAATTGGATTCAAGTCAGGTGACTGACTGGCCCATTCTAGCAACTTAATTTGCCTTCTCTGGAGCCAGTTGAGAGTTTCCTTGGCTGTGTGTTTGGGATCATTGTCTTGCTGAAATGTCCATCCTCGTTTCATCTTTGGCATCTTGGCAGATGGCAACAGGTTCTTATCAAGAATGTCTCTGTACATTTGTCCATTCATTTTTCCTTAAATTATATGAAGTCTGCCTCTACAAGTGTTGAAAAACACCCCCACGCCATGATGGGATGTGCAGTCCCATTTCTCCTCCAAACATGTTGTGTGTTGTTACCAGTGTTGGGAGTAACACACGTTACTGTAACGCCACTACTTTTGCAGTAACGTGCTGTGTAACGAAATTACTGTTTAAAAATTCAGTAATGCATTACAGTTACTGAAATTTGATCAGATGTGCTTCTCGTTTTATTAATATGTATAGAAATTTTTAGTTCAAATAAATGAATATACAAACTGACCCTACCGTAGCTGAGACGAGCTGTCAGTCGACGTGACCTGATGCAGAGAGCCGAGTCTTCACTACTGAGCGGAGGAAAAGATGAAGCTACGTTGTTTTTCTGGAAATAGGCAGATTATTTTTCCTTTGTCACAGTTAAGGACAAAAGCATGTTGGTGGGTTGGAAGCTAAGTGCCGGTTGAATCCTACTGCATTCTTCAGAAGCATTTGAAATCAGCAACAAAGCTCCAACAAAGCTAGTGCTAAGTAATGGCTAGCTATGCTAACAGCACCGTGTTACTGGATTTACGCTATCTGAACAGCCATGGCTGGATGTAAAGTGGAAATACTCTTGTCTCAACAGCCATGATATGCATCTGGACAGTTTGTCACCCAGCAAGAATTAAACATGATTGCCAGATACGCCGTTATAGACTGAAGACGTGATAATAGTCACTTTCCATCAGACGGCTGAGAAAGTGATCCACTGAAGTTAAAACATATTTACTTGCTACCGGATAAAAATTATTCAAAAATGGATTGTGATCTCCAAAAGGAATTTGAGGGACCGGATCATGTCTCTGTCACAGCATACATTTGGACTGTGGATAATGGACATTTTCTTTGGATCACTGGACATTGGATTAAATCCATATCATCGTCGTCGGCCTCCGTCGGTCTATGATGACCATGGAAGAGAATCCTAAACTTCTACTCTGCTGGAACAGCACCGCCTGTGGCTGAACAGGCCGATGCGCGAATGACAGTCCCTGTCACACAGGTCACACTTGTGGGTGGTCTCCGTGCTGCTGGGTCTGTGGCGGTTCTTCCTGCGGGTCCTTTTTTCATCTGCTGCAGCAGTCAGTCTCTCTTCACCCGCCTTGAGCTGTCCGGTCAGGGTGCCTCTCCATTTGGAGCGGTCCGTTGCAAGGTCCTCCCAGCGCTCTGTGTTGATATCCAGGGCCTTCATGTCTCTCTTGCAGACGTCTCTAAAGCGCAGCTGTGGGCGGCCAACGTCTCTCCTGCCAGTTGCCAGTTCTCCATAGAGGACGTCTTTGGGGATTCTGCCATCCTCCATACGGTGAACGTGGCCTAGCCAGCGGAGCCTGCGCTGCCTGAGTAGAGTGAACATGGAGGGAAGGCCGGCGCGGGACCGAACTTCTGTGTTGGGCACTTTGTCCTGCCAGGATATGTCCAGGATGTGGCGAATGCAGCACAAGTGGAAGGAGTTCAGTCTCTTTTCCTGCCGGGCGTATGTTGTCCACGTCTCACTCCCATAGAGCAGTGTGCTGATGACGCAGGCGTTGTACATTGCCATTTTCGTCTTGACAGAGAGTTTGGGATTCTCCCACACTCGTGTGGTGAGGCGAGCGAGTGTGAAGGCTGATTTTCCAATCCTCTTGTTGATCTCTGTATCAAGGGAGAGGTTGTTGCTGATCGTGGACCCCAGGTACGTGAACTGATTCACGACCTCCAGCTTGTAGTCATCAATGGTGATGGTTGGTGGTGCTTCCGTGCCTTGCGCCAAGACGTTAGTCTTCTTCAGGCTAATGGTAAGCCCGAAGTCCTTGCATGCCTGGGAGAAGCGGTCCATCAGGGTCTTAAGCTCCTGCTGTGTGTGGGTTGCGACTGCAGCGTCGTCTGCGAACAGCATGTCTCTGATTAGAGCCTCGCATACTTTGGTTCTGGCTTTCAGGCGGGCGAGGTTGAAAAGCTTGCCGTCAGATCTTGTGTGCAGGTAGATTCCCTCTGTTGCTGTGCTGAAGGCATGCCTCAGGAGCATAGCAAAGAAAATCCCAAAGAGGGTTGGCGCAAGTACACAGCCCTGTTTCACTCCGCTGCGTATGTTGAATGGCTCTGAGACGTTGCCATCGTGCTGCACCATCCCCTGCATGTTGGTGTGAAACGATTCGATGAGGCTTTGCAACTTTGGTGGGCATCCTATCTTTGGCAGGATCTTGAAAAGGCCCTCTCTGCTGACCAGATCGAACGCTTTGGTGAGGTCGATGAAGGCGACGTACAGAGGCATGTTCTGTTCTCTGCATTTCTCCTGGAGTTGGCGGATGGAGAATATCATGTCTCCCGTCGATCGCTCAGCGCGGAAGCCACACTGAGACTCGGGGTAGACATGTTCGGCAAGCTTCTGTAGACGAACGAGAACAACTCGTGCGTAGACTTTGCCAACAACGCTGAGGAGGGAAATGCCCCTGTAGTTGTTGCAGTCGCTTCTCTCCCCTTTGTTTTTGTAGAGGGTGATGATCTTGGCGTCCCTCATGTCCTGTGGTACGGCACCTTCCTTCCAGCACTGGCAGAGGACGTCATGCAATGGCAGCAGTAGGGCGGTCTTGCAGTGCTTGATCAGGTCAGGGGGTATGCCGTCGTTGCCGGGTGCCTTGCCAGCGGCCAAGCTATCAATGGCCTTGCTGAGTTCGTCGATGGTTGGCTCGGCGTCAAGTTCGTCCATGGATGGCAGGCAGTCGATGGCATCAAGGGCTGACGGTGTCATGGTGTTCTGTCTAGAGTAGAGGTCGGAGTAGTGTTCTGCCCATCTCTCCATCTGCTTGTTCTTCTCTGTGATCATCTCCCCAGTAGAAGATTTGAGGGGGACCGTCTTGCTCTGAGCCGGACCAAGTGCTTTCTTGATGCCATCGTACATACCACGGATGTTCCCTGTTATGGCAGCGGTTTGAATGTCTTGGCTGAGCTGAGTCCAGTACTCGTTGGCACAGCGCCGAGCAGTCTGCTGAACTTTGCTTCTCGCAGCCCTGAGAATCTGGAGATTCTTCTTGTTTGGGTACTTCTTGTACTCAGCAAGTGCTGAGCGCTTGGCTTCAATGACGGGGGTCATCTCGGTCAACTTGGCATCAAACCAGTCCTGTGATTTCGAGGTCTTCCTCCCAAAGGTAGCCAAGGCTGTGCGGTAGATGGTGTTTCGCAGCTCTTCCCACTTCTGCTTTGCAGATTCTCCTCCTTGTGGTACACCAAGTTCCTTCTCAAAGGTGGAAGCAAACTGCTCAACAAGTTCTGGTTGGGCCATCTTGCTGATGTCAATCCGTGCCTTTCCAGGTTGTCTAGCACGATGGAATTTCTTCAGCTGCAGCTTGACCTTGCAACACACCAATGAATGGTCTGTGTTGCAATCTGCACTCTGGAACGAACGGGTGATTAGCACGTTCTTCAGTGAGGTGCGCCTGGTCAGGATCAAGTCTAGCTGGTGCCAGTGCTTTGAGCGCGGATGTTGCCAGGAAACCTTGTGTTGGGGCTTGGTCTTGAAGAACGAGTTTGTGATGCACAGATCGTGATATGTGCAGAACTCGAGCAGCCGCTGTCCGTTGTCGTTCATTCTGCCCACGCCAAAAGGTCCAAGACAGGAGGGCCAGGAGTCGTGGTCAGCACCCACTCTGGCATTGAAGTCTCCAAGGAGAATGAGTTGTTCAGAGTTGGGGATGATCCTGACAGTTGTTGCGAGATTCTCGTAGAACTCGTCTTTTGCCTCTGGTGTGGCTGTCTGTGTTGGGGCATACACACTGACGAGGGTGACTGGGCCTTGAGTGGTGTTCAGGCGGAGGGTGAGGAGTCGTGCAGAGCCAGTGCTGCCCGGTTCCACCATCTTCAGCAAAGTGTTCTTCACTGCGAAGCCCACTCCGTGTTCCCTGTGTTCGTCACTGCCCTTTCACTGCCAGTAGAACGTGTAGTCCTTCTCTCTCAGTGTGCCTGCATCAGCTAACCGTGTTTCCTGGAGAGTGGCGATATCCACTCCCAGTCTCTTCAGCTCATTATTGATGATGGCAGTCTTCCTGGTGTCGTTGATGTCCTTGAGGTTAGTAGCGAGTCCTGTCATCATAGTGCGGACGTTCCAAGTTCCCAGTTTTAGAGTTGGTCTCTTTTGTTTTATTGTCTTGCCTGGTGCGAAGGTTCTCAGCCTGCTGTTTGGATTTCTCCTTATCCCCATGCACCCAATGAGGAAAGCAAGCTGTGGCGGGACAACACCTTATTGGCTGGGGGCTGCCCAGCTTGAGGCGGGCGGTAGCTGTCCAGTGAGATCTGATGATCCCTCCCACCGTCGGGAACAACCCCTGGCGCCACGCTCTACGCCAATTGAGCAGTGGCTTATAACCGGTAACTGTCATTCCCCGTGTTTTGTCTACGCCAAAGGCGAAGCTGGAGTGTCCTCTCCAGTGATCCGGTGTTCTACCTTCCAGCGTTGGGCGTTGGTAGGATTCAAGCCTGGGCAGGAAGATATGGAGGACAAGATGTTGCCCATGCAGCATGTCCCCCCTCTCCACGTCACTGATGAATCCAAAGGAACAGCAGGGCTGCTACAGTTTGGCACCAGCGCCGTTGCAGGAGCTGCCAGAACGATGTTGAGCACAACATAGAACTGCCTTAGGGGTTCCGACTCCGGATTTTTCCTCAGGGTTGACTCCCGAAGCCTTTCCCGTGGCCGGGTATGCCGCAAGGCAGCAGAGGTTTGAAATCAGGGTTTACCTTCCCCTAGATGGGCTACCTTCCCAGGTTGATGAGCCACCATCTACCCGAAGCATCTGGTTTTAAGGCGCCAGAGATCCGCCCTCGCCCCTTCTATTAGTAAAAGCAGTTCCGCCGGGCTTAGAGACTAAACCACACGGGCAGGCTAGGAGTTGGACTTAGTTGTCAGAGGCTTTTCGAGACGCACGCCATAAGGAGCATTTTATGAGCACTGGGAGCTTAACCCCAGTGCTGCTCCTGGCTATGACAACCTTGGAACCATCCATATCATAAAGGTAAGATAAACATGGACAGCTTTATGCAGTGTTTCCAACTCTCAGTCCAAAATCAGTAAATTACAGGCAATATCATGTTGATTTTCTTCAGATTTTTCCCACAGTAAGAGCTCTCAAAGCAGGATAAAGTAGACTGAACATGTTCAAAATCTCTGTCTGAAACAGTCTGTTTTCAGCCTGACATTAATAAGCCCATAAAGTTATCCATTAATTAAATTACCTTTCTATGTGTGCAAGATGATTTAAGTATGCATTTACATAAAAGTTTTACATAAAAGATTATTTCCACAATAAATACTTACTTTTCATATCCCAACACTCTTGGACTTCGGGAACAGATAAAGATGATATTTACAATCACAGAAATGACCAAACAGATAATTGCTACCACAAGCACATACAATTCTGAACGTGCAGAGGGTTCTAGAAAATCAAAGAAAGAAAAAGAGAAAAAAATTAGCTGAAAGCTGGAAAAAACTAAAGTGCAATGTTATATTTCTAAAGACGTACCAATTTCCAGTTTAGTTCCTTTTCCAAATAAAATCTCCTCACATGTGACCACAGCGCAATAGTAAGTTCCAGCATCTGAAGAGCTTATGTTCTTAGACAAGTGATGAACACAACTCTTCTGAATGTCTGTTCTCTTTCCACATTCATTACTTCTATTTCCATCAGTGTAGATGATGTCTGGATAAGATTGATGTGATCCAGCTTTAAACCAGAACACACTGAAATCTCTTTTGCATGTTCTGTTGTCAGACTCAGAGAGGACTGTACACTGGAAAGTTACTGAGTCTCCTGGATACACTGGACCAGACGCTGTTGATTGCTGAACAACATTTATCTCTGATGTCCTCTGACTGCCTTGTGAATAAAAAAAAGACACAGCTACATAAAATTTAGAGTACTGAAGAGAATGATTTGAGTTGAGTTTAAAGTAAATCTAAGCCACTTAAGAATATCTGATAATTACCTTTTATTATCAAGTATGCCCCGCTCCAAAGGCTCTGGCTGTTGACGGATAAGTCCATGACTTCACAGTGATACATTCCTTCATCTTCTTGAGTTGTCTTTAAAATGGTCAGACTGGCAATCTTCACGCTATTTACTAAGAGTCTTGAGTTAGAAAACTGTGGTCCATACACTGGTCTTGTATATCTGACCACTGTTGCAATTAATTTCAAGGTTTCCCCAACACTCTGCTTATACCAGTGAACCCCTTTTCTGCTCAATTGTTCCTCTGGCACAGCACATGTCAAGGTTACAGGTTCGCCAACAGAAACTGTAGTCACAGGAACCAGCGTATCTGCTTTAACTTCAAAAAATACAACACAATAAATATTTACTCAGTAAAAATAAATAATATGACAAAAAATTAGCCTAAACATTGCATATCTGTTTGGCTTACTGATTTTTAAATGATAACAAGTTTGGTTAAATTTTAGTAAAGAAACTTACCTTTAAAGTGTTCACTGTTGCAAAGGAGAAGAAGAGTAACCCACAACAGCTTCATTTTGACACTGCCTTTTTTGACATTCTTTGATGAGATTTTTGTGACTGAAGAAGGTGTGCTAATCCAAACTATGATCTGATTGGTCACCACAAAGAGCTGCATGTATACACAACCAATGTGCATTTCCTGTCACTTATGGTTTCTTTATTTAGATGGAGATCATTTTTCTTGAATAAAGGAATATAGCTATAGCAATATTTTTTATTAATGTTCCCAGGCTTATTTGAAAGACCATGTAAATTAACTTATTTTAGTCATGATGACTTTGAAAAACATAGTCATCAATCAAATCAGACATGAAAATGTGGATGAAATACATGTACATTAAAAAATAAAAAAAGATTAGCCCAGTCCTAAGAGGCACAACAGTGTTAGCTCAGTAGAGCCACTGGGTCCTGTGCCTAAACGAGTTGCTACATACAGTGCTGGTATTTTGGCCGTACATAGCAGCAAGCAGAGAGCAGCAGCTGTTAAATGTTCAATATTTAAAATCCATTTTTAGTCAAAGCTCTTTCTATCTGCACATTCTTCTTGTTTCCATGCTCACCTGTATTATGTATTTGTTCATTGTTCATCTACTCTTTGTCATGGACGGGGTTAAAAAAAACCCTGTCCATGATTTGTGGCTGTAGGGCTTTGATTGTGCTTATTATTTTCAGCTTGCAGATTATTTGAGCCTGACGCTCTGCCAGTCCGATGACCACGCCTCCTCCTCTCAGCAGACATTCACTGGCTGTATTTCATCACCACATGCAAACATTCGAATGCACGCACGCACACTCACACATGCACATACACACACATTGCCAATCAGTCATGCACTTGCTTGCCACACTGCTGTGTCCACTTGCCTTCATTAGTGAGTTGTGTACTTATGGAAGGCAGTGTGATCAGTCAGTGTTGCAGCTTAGTTTACTCTGGACTTCCTGGCTCATGGACTGTTGGCTTTTTCCCTTGCACTGAACCATGTTGTTCCCACAGAGCCTTTCCGCTCCAACGCATATGTATGTCCTTTTATTATTGCCTTTGTCTCCTGTTCTGTCTTGAGCGCGCTTGGCTTTTTTTCCCCGTCAACATAGCTAGTAGCTGGTTGTCTCACCATCTGTCAGTGACTGTTATATGGACATTTTGTGTATTTTCCCTTGTTAATAAACACGTTACATTACTGCACGTTGGGCTCGTATCCATTCATATGTTTGCTGTGCCATTACGCAGCGGACATGACACTGATATTATTGGAACTCTTATTTGTGTGGTATGGGATGGCGGCCCCGGTTTCCGGTTCTGCCATCTCCGGTGGTATAAGACGGGCTGCTTGTAGAGGGGTGGTCTCTTCAGCTTTTCCTCTGCCAAGCAGCTGCATATGCGATCGGGTGTACAGAGCCCACCTGGTTTAATAAAGCAGTGTTCAGCTCCACTCCTGGCCTCATCCTTGTCTATGAGTTACGACATAACATTTGGCGACGAGAGGTAAACTCATGAAGGCGTGTGGAACACTAATTCGTCCATTCCTGGAGCTCCCGAGGGAGTCGTCTGTGCCGTGGTCTCGTTGGTATGAAGCTTTCCAGATGTACATGGTCGCGTTGGACCTGGGAAGAATGGAGAACCTGCGAGCTCGTACATTATTAGTATACAACCTGGGAACGGAGAGACAAAAGAATTTTGGCCATGCTTGGAGATGTGGACACATATGAAGAAGTGGTTGAGTTAATGGCCCGCCAGTTCAGAGCGCTGGACAATGTCATCAGGCTGATTAAGTTTAGACGGTGCCTCCAACAGGTAGGCGAACCAATCCAGCGGTTCGTGTCAGACTTAAGGCAGTTGGCCAGTGAGTGCCGGTTCGGGCCATTGGAAGAAGTAATGGTGTGCAACCAGTTGCTGGAACACACCAACTCAAGCTGCTAATGTTCCCAGGAGAGTTGACGCTGAGTGGGGCTGTCAAGTTGGCGCTACAGCTGGAAGCGGCAGATAAGCTAACTCGGGAGCTAAGCGAGCGCCTTTTGCCGGGAGGTTCAAGATCCCCCATGGCCACACAGGTAGTGGACCCGGACAGTGATGGGAGCATCGTGGATGACATGGAAGAGGCCAACACTGTTTGGATGAGGTCTTCCCCAGAGAAGCCCAAGTATATGGGTTGTGGGTCCACAAAGCACTGCCACAAGGCCAGAGAGTGTGCAGCAAGAGGGAAGCGCTGTGGAAATTGTGGCCGTCTCCTTCATTTCGCGAGGATTTGCAAGTCAGCTGGACAAGAGAGCAGACGCAAGACGTCAGTTTCTCCCGCTCCAACAGTGGTACACATGGTTCTGATGGGCACATGCGCTGTACGGTAATTTTGGATGGAGATCCGGTATCAATGTTTGTTGACACAGGAGCGGAGAGCTCTGTGCTGAACTGGGCTACATTTAGACAGTGTTTTCCCCATTACAGGATTGGAAGTTTCTCAGCACCACTTTGTGGCTGTGGAGGAGGACAGTTGGCCACGGTGGATACCATCAGGTTGACAGTTCGGTAAAAGTTGGCGATGATGGCTGCCGTGGAGTTCATTGTGATGGCCTACAGCTCTAACATCATGGCCTGCAACTTATTTTATGGACTTGGATTCTCCATCAGAAACAGCGCTGGAGAAGAGTTGTCAGGTGGTGGACTTTGGGACCGACCGGTTCCGAGGGTCCAGGATGATGCAGTGTGGGATGAGCCATTGCTGGGCACTCCGGAAACTGGACAGGCTGTGTCGCCGCACTCAAGGTCACCGCGAGAGGGCCCCGGTGCCAGTGTCCGAGCTGCCCTGGATATGGGCACTGGGCAGCATAGAGGAGGACCTGCAGTGACAAGCGTGGCCCAAACAATGGTCTCAGATGTTCCTGGAGCACGGCCATGGAAGACTGGTGAACATGGGACCACAGGGGCGGGGTTAGCAGCGCAGCTACAAGCAGTCGGGGCAGGACCGAGTGGCACTGGAAGAGCGAGTGCCAGGCAGAAACACCGCAGGCTGTGCAAGGCCCCACTTAGAGTCGCAGACTGGGTTTGGGCTCGGGCAGAGGCGGGTGAGACAGAAGCGGGATGTGGAACGGTACCAGGGTCGGCTGCAGGTGATGTGTGAGTGGCACGATCAATATCATCTGCAGTCGGATTGCTCGTGGTGCCACCCCAATGAATTACGGCATGACCCGAAGAAGACGGGTGAGCACGATCCCAGACGGTTGTAGGGCTTGGAGGTGTGGAGGAGAAGACACTCTGAGGTGGGGGCGACCAGCTGTGGTCCAGAAAGTGGACTGCCGTCAGGGGTGGACTGATGGTGAAGGGTCTGTGGGGAAGGGGGGGGGGCACGGGTCATCCTCACTGAGTCATGGGCGTGTTTCATGTGTTCAATTTTCTTTTGTGTTAATAGTTTTGGGGATTATTTTCATAGGATATTTCATATAGGAGACACGGCAGTACTTTTCTTTTATGGACTTTAATAACATAGGCGGCAGAATAATCTGCCACACCATGTGGCTAATTTTAGTTCTTTTGGTGTGAGTGTCATAGTCCTCTTTTGGTGACTTTAGTTTATTTATGTTTAGCAGCTGATTCGGGGTCCAAATTGGGGTGGGTTGATTGTCTGTGTGTGTTTTGGATTTTCTGCAGGGGGGGAAATGTGTATTTGTTCATACACTGTTATTATTGGAGCTCTTATTTGTGGGGTATGGGATGGTGACCCCGATTTCCGGTTCCACCATTTCCGATGGTAATCCGGTGGCAATCGCAGAGAAATGTCAATATACTGATTTAACTCACTGTTCTTTATTATGTCTTCTTCTTCTTCTTCTTCTTCTTCTTCTTCTTCTTCTTCTTCTTCTTCTTCTTCTTCTTCTTCTTCTTCTTCTTCTTCTTCTTCTTCTTCTTCTTCTTCTTCTTCTTCTTCTTCTTCTTCTTCTTCTTCTTCTCCTCCTCTTTTGGCTGCTCCCTTTAGGAGTCACCACCAGAGGCGTTGGACTTGGGGGGTGAATGGGTACTGTGTACCCAGGGCCCACTGCAGAGGAGGGGTGTGGTGTTTGGACGTGGCGCCTCGCTGTAGGTGACATCATCACGTGGTAAACTGGCCGTGGCGCCACATGGTGCCACCCTTCTGTATATAGTTCAGTTATGTGTTGAATAAAGGAGAGTACAGTTTTTGCCCCTTATCTGTGCCTCATTTCCAGACATAATAATGGCGATGAAGAGAAAAACGGGTCTTCTGGAGGAAAATATGTTGTTTTTCCTGAAGACGGAAGCGTGCATGGTACCCCCACCACCGTTCTTCGCTCTGCCAGATGAGCCGCCGATCCCCTGGTCCCACTGCCACAAGTTATTCTGTACTTTTAACGCCACAACCGACTTAGACAATGCCAGCAATGAGAAACTAAAGGAGGTGCTAATCTACTGTCTTGGGAGGGAGGGACAGTGGACAGCACTCTCTATTGGCCCTGTGAGCACATACGAAGACTGTATTGCTGTGATGAACAAATTTTTCACCGACGCAAGCAGTCCCCTGATGCGAAGAGCTGAACTTTACCAGCACCACCAGCATGAGGGCAAGTCAGACCACTAGGGGGTCTGAAGAAAAAAGCTTATATTAATCAAGATGAAACAGCCAGAAGGGATATACAGAGACAAATAAAAAGACAAATTCAGGTGGACAAATATAACTACAAAAATAAAATTGAGGCTATTCTGGAGTCTGGTAACCCCAGAAGTGCATGGCAGGGAATCAAATCTATGACAAATGTTCCCTACAAGGGAAGAGGTAAATCTCATTTTCCTCTGCAGGGTACTGAGGGTGCAGACATGGCAGAACTAAAGAACTTTTTCTGTCATTTTGAGAGCAGCAACACTGCAGAAACTGCCCCAGTTATGTCCCCCATCCCCTCGCCTCCGCCCACTCTAAATTTTACTATAAATGAGTCAGATGTTTTTAATCTTTTTAGAACTTGTAACCCACAAAAAAGCCCAGGCCCCAACAACATCTGTGGGAGAGTTTTAAAACACTGTGCACAACAATTGGCACCTGTTTTTACATATATTTTTAAATCCTCCTTTCAGAATCACAAAGTGCCCACCCTTTGGCAAACATCTACACTCATACCCATACCCAAAATCTCCAGACCTACAGAGCCCAGACTTTCATGCAATCGTCCTAACCTCTGGTTATGAAGTGGTTTGAGTGTCTGGTGAAGAGGCAAATTGTATCTCAAACACAGCACTTTATGGACTCCATGCAGTTTGCCTATCAGGCCTCTAGGGGGGTTGATGATGCCATCATAACATTTCTTCATCTATTGCACACTCATCTTGAGAGACCTAAGGCACATGCTAAGATTCTGTTTTATCGATTTTACTTCAGCTTTTAATACAATTCAACCCAATATTTTAGCAGACAGAGTAGCTACTCAGTTCTCCCTGGATGCTCACTTGATTCTTTGGATTTCTGACTTTTTATACTGTAGAACCCAGCAAGTCAAAGTTGGTGTCTCACTGTCAGACAAGAAGACCACCAGTATAGGTTTCCCATAAGGATGTGTTTTATCTCCTCTATTATTTATTTTATATACAAATTCCTGCATAAGCACCTTTCCAAAAAGGTACTTTATTAAATATGCAGACGATCCAGCTCTGGTGAGTCTGCTGTAGGATGGGGAGGAAGAGCATGGACCAGTTCTGGACTATTTTCTAAAGTGGTGTGAAAACTCAAATCTACATCTTAATACCTCCAAAACCAAAGAAATGATTGTTGATTTTAGAAAAGAACAAAATTCCCTCCAAACCGTCATTAATGGTAAGAAAATTCAAATGGTCTTGGACTATAAGTATCTGGGCATCACACTGGACCACATATTAAAATGGGAGATCTGGACTGATCTCATGAGTACCAGTGTTGGGCAAGTTACTAAAAAATAGTAACTAGTTACAGTTACTAGTTACTTGTTTTCAAAAGTAACTGAGTTACTTTTGAGTTACTGCATGATTAAAGTAACTAGTTACTTAGAAAAGTACCTTTCACGTTACTTTTAAATGCATACTTAAATCATCTTGCACACATAACAAGATCAAGAGCCCCTTGTTCTCATCAGAAAAAAAAAGAAGAAAACTGATGAGAAAAAAAGTCTCATTATACAGAGAAAAAATGTCTCAGATTTACACAAACTATTGTAATCAGTAGAAAGTAAGAAATTTACAAGAAATAAAACTGTGAATTCACAGAGAAAATTTTGTATCCCCTGGGGGGCCATTTTTGGCCCACGGGCCATATGTTTGACACCCCTGGACCAGCCCATTAAAAATGCATATTTAGAGGACTGAAAAATCCATGAAATAGTTGCATATCACAACAGCGTGTAAATTAATAAGATAAAAAAAAATAACAGAAAGCACAGATAAATGAAAGTTCAGCGCTGACTGCAACAAATCACAGTCACTTTTTCTCTGTGCGTAAGAAAACTTTAAATGCATTTAATGTGGACATTAAATGCGAGCTTTTTGCTCAAAAATACTCATGTTTAACCACAGAGGTAGGAGCTGGTAGGGGCTACTTACTGCTCGGACAACAGGTGATCAGGGCTCGATATGAGAAGTCGCCACCGCCACAGCATTTCTTCACCAGGTTGTGATGTGAACAGGGGCAGGACAGGAAACAGACCCACGGAGGAGACTGTGTGACAGCTGTGTCAGTTACAGTAGGGTCAGTTTATATTTATTTGCTTATTCATGCCTTTGCGTTTGGCATGACAACCTCCAGTGGCTTGAGGCCGGTAGTGGCGCTGGGGGTGGCAGTCCTGCCCGTAGCCACCGAAACTGTGTATTCATCCCCAGTTGGCAACTGATGAGGAAGGTGTCTAGCAACTGCAAGTTGTATGATCGTCTATTTGCGCTAAAATATCTATCCATATTAATATTTAGCAGTAGGCTACATCATCCTAGGTGCACGACCGAGAGGTTTCGCAGGTCCTTCCTACCTATGGCTGTCAGACTTTATAACCAAAGCAGGGCTGCTCGCAGAGATTGTACAAAAACGTTACGACCTAACAGTATTGAATGAAAAAGACGCAACAAACTTGCACAATAATGGTCCCCTCCATTATACAACTAGGACAATATCAGTTGCTAGAGAGGGTGACAACTGGGCTGATTCAAATACATAATATGCTGTATGGGTACAAATTCATGCTATGTGTGGTAACTAAATAGACCGTCATGCTGTTTATTCCATTTGGCTACAATGCTCCTCACTGTGTAAATACATTTATGTATATTCACTGCTCTTATTATCTTATCTTCTAAATTATTGCTCTGAGTGTTGCTATCCCTGTGCTGTTGCAATCCTGGAATTTCCCCATTGTGGGACTAATAAAGGCTTATCTTATCTTATCTTATATAAAGAGTAATACAAGTAGCGCATCTGATCAAATTTCAGTAACTGTAACACATTACTGAATTTTTAAACAGTAATTTCGTTACACTGCACATTACTGCAAAAGTTGTGGCGTTACAGTAATGTGTTACAAAGAAACCCAGCAACCACTGCCATGGCCATCAGCCCTGTGGAAAGACGTCCAATTGGACATATGCGGTGAACTGCATAACACTCCCCCACACCAACGCTTTCTATTAGTGGCCTGCGACCTCCACTCAAAATGGCCCAAAGTGTAGACCACAGGATCAGTCACCACCAAAGTGGTTACCGATTTTATCACCTCCCTTTTCGCCTGCTGGGGCGTGCCGGACACAGTCACAATGGACAACGGACCGCAATTCCCCTCAGTGGATTTCAAGGCCTTCATGAAAGAAATGGGCATCAAGCTGTTGCAACATGCAAGGAAATAAAATATTGGGGTCACATCATCACAGATGATTTGAGAGATGATAGAGATATCTACAGGTAGTGCCGTAAATTGTATGCCCAAGCAAACATATTGTTGAGAAAGTTTAAGATGTGCTCTGTAAATGTTAAATCTTCTCTGTTCAGAGCTTACTGTGCTTACTGCACATTTGTGGTGCAGTTACAGGACTGGCAGTATGACAAGGCTGATTGTGGCCTACAATGATGCACTTAGGTTGCTGCTTCAGGGGCCCAGATGGCATAGTGCCATTCGGCTGTTTGTGTCCTGTGGTATTTCTACATGTCAGGCAATACTGAGGAAATGTATGTACAATTTCATGTGCTGTTTGGATGATTCGGAAAACAGCATCTTCCTTACTCTATAAGCCACAGGAAGAGCAACCTCAGATACACTTCTGCTCTCAGAAGACACTCTCAAAAAAGCCTACACATGGACTTCCGGTCTGCACACCGTGGTGATAGCAGCTTAACACTGAAGCTCCCAGACCCGATCCATGAAAATACCTTGAAAATCAGATTTAATGGATTTTTGGAAGAGTGAAAATCAAAAGACAAAGTCATTATGCCTAAAGGAAAACAGAAGAGATCGACATTTACCAGGCCAAGACACGCATCGGCCGGAGAATCTGACCCGGAAGACATCCATTCAGAAGAGGAGGAGCTGAATGAAGCTAGCAAAAAGGTTAGCTTAAAAATGGTATTTCAAGAATTAAGACAATTTCGCTGAGAGTGTTGGGCCGAATTTCGTGAAATTAAAGACAAAATAAAAAGAACAAACAGCAGAGTGCACCAGGCTGAGGACCAAATCATGGAAGCAGAGGAAAGAATGAAAGGGCTGGAAGAAACCGTGCTGGATTTACTTAAACAACAGTCAAGACTGGAGGCTAAGCTAACCGACCAAGAAGGAAGACTAAGAAGAGACAACATAAGAATTCATGGTCTGAAATAAGGAGTCGAGGACGGTTTCACCACAATGGCTGCATGCGTGGAATCCATACTGAGAGAGAAGTTGGAAATTCCCCAATCCACCGACTTGAAGATAGAAAGGGCGCACCGTACATTAGCCCCAAGGCCGTCGGCGGAAGCGCCGCCAAGATCGGTGGTGGTGAAGTTCTCCAACTCCAGAATAAAAGAAAAGGTTGTAAGACTGGCTTGGCAGAAAAAAAGGATTTTTGCACCAAGAGAGAAAAGTTTTTGTGGAGCACGACTACACCCCGGAGGTCCTTAAAAAGCGTCGGGAATACAACGACGCTAAAAAGGCACTACGAGAGAAGAAACTGCGCTTTCAAACTCCATTTCCGGCAAAGCTGCGGGTTTTTTACGGGACTGAGACGTGTCTCTACAACTCGGCGGAAGAAGCAACCACGGATATGGCGAGAAGAGGGCTCCCAGTAACGGTGTATAAACCCGCAGCAGACCCGATCGAAAGAATCAAGGCTCAAACGTGGTCCACACAGAGACCCTCAAAACCCACGAGCCAGCAGTGGGAAACCCAGCTCCAGGGCTATAAGGAAAAACTGAGCGTTTACAGGAGGGAATAATGATATTTTTAATCAATCTACGCATCCAACTCTCCTCCTACAAGGTAACAAACATTAAAGGAGATGCAGAATCAGCAAATATGAAGTGGTAAAACATTTCATGGAACAGACATAATATTAGAAACAAATAAGTCTTTAAAAAAAAAAACAACTTGTTAAAATAGAAATGTGACAATGAACCACATGATCTCTCCACACTAACAAATACTGTATTAACGTGACTGTTTGCTGTGATGGTGGTGGGAGGTTGCGCACAACTTCATAGGGTATAGGCATAAAATTTTTTTTAAAAAAATTAAATAAAATCATTACAAGTTCAGATTGGGATCTGAAATTCACGTTAAAAACATGGGACAACTTACAGGGTTAAGAGAGGGCCCTCAACACGTAACAGAGTTTGAGGAATTTCCCTCAGAGCCAACACACCATCAAGGCTCTTCTAAGGTCACTAAAAAGACCTCAGCTCAGGAAGATATTTTGTCATTTTTTTGTTTTAAAGTTTTATATACAGTGGTACCTCTACTTACGAAATTAATTTGTTCCGGAAGTATTTTCGTAACGTGAAAATTCCGTAAGTAGAGACGCGTTTTACATGTAAATGCCCTAATCCGTTCCAAGCCCCCCAAAATTCGGACATAAATTTTTTATAAATCATAAAAATGCATCAAAACATGTAACAAATACATGTTACAATTAGATTACTGCACAATAAACATAAAATGAGAGTTGTACATAATTTAAAAAAACAAAGAATAAAGTAAAGAATAATAAAAATTATGTTCATTTTCCGTTTAACTGCTATCGTCGTCGTCGTCACCTTTTGCCTTCTTTGGTTCATGTTCTCTCTCATCAGTAGTTTTTGCCTGACGTTTTGTGAAGAACCGATCCAAGGACGTTTGCTTTTGTCGGCTTTTAACAATCCTTCGGCTTCCTTTTGTTTTAATACCGTGCCGATCGTAGATGTATTACGGCCATATTCTTTGGCGAGATCAACCAAACGCATCCCTTTTTCATACCTTTCTATTATCTCTTGCTTTGTTTGTATGGACAAAAAAACTCTCTTCTTCTTCTTTTCTCCTTTTCCACTTATCTCCATCACTTTCTTGGGGCCCATAGTGAATAAAAGTTAATACTGTACTGTACACACACGTAAAACTGCCCGAACTTCCTGAACACTTCGTGGCCAATGGGATACCAGGAAGATGCTAGGCGATAGCCAATGGCAGAGCAGCTACAAGTATGTTTACGTTCGGTAAACTACGGGAGCTGCGAGGAGCGCGTACTTTTTTGCCTTTCGTATCCTGAAATTTCTTTTGTAACAAGAGGCAATATTTTCCCGTTGAGGCGTGTCGTAACCTGAAAATTCCGTATGTACAGACGTTCGTAAGTAGAGGCACCACTGTACTATGTTCTTAATGTTTTTTATGTTCTTAATGTTCTTTCAGTTTCTGAATAGCATAAAAGAGGGCCACCACACTGTTATACTAAATAAGACAACACAATGGAGAAACAGGGTGTAACCAAAATAATCTCATATAATGTAAAAGGGATCCTGAATCCAGTTAAAAGATCCAAGATTCTAGGTAAAATGAAAAAAGACAAAGCAGGAATAATATTTTTACAGGAAACCCACCTAACAGACGTGGAGCATACTAAACTTAATAGACAAGGGTTTAAAATGATCTCTTCATCATCATATAAGTCAGGGAGGAGGAGGGGGGTAGCGACATTGATCTCAACCAAAATTATATTTGAAAAAAAATCAGAACACAAAGATAAAGAGGGGAGATTCAGCATGGTACTTGGTCAGCTAGAGGGAGAAGATATCACCCTGCTGAATGTATATGCACCTCCAGGGGCTAACTGGAAATTTTATAAAAAGGTATTTGACCTAATGATAACTAAAGCCCAAGGTTTAGTGATATGTGGTGGAGACTTCAATCTAAGACTGAATCCATACTGGGATGCATCAGGTAATTCTCCACATCAAAATAACACTCAAAGTAGAAAAACTCGGATGCTACTAAAAGAAATGGTAATCTGCGACGTATGGAGGGAATTCAACCCCAGTGTAAAAGATTATACATTTTACTCAGCACCACATTCATCATACTCAAGGATTGACTATTTTTTTATGTTTAATAGAGACATTGGAAGAGTAAAAACATGTAAAATAGGACTGATGGATCTCTCTGACCACAGTCCGATCTATATGGACTTAAGTATCCAAAAATACACAAATAATACATTTTCTTGGAGGTTAAATTCAAATGTGCTGAAAGGACCACTGAAAGATGATTTGGAATCAGATATTCTCAGATACTTGGAAGAAAATGATAATGGAGAAGTATCCCCTTTAATACTGTGGGACACATGCAAAGCTGTAATAAGGGGAAAGATTATCACAAAACTGGCAATCCAAAAGAAACTGAGACAAGAAAAACTAATCACATTAGAGTCAGAACTTAAGAACCTAGAAAAAGAGCACAAAGATAACACTCATTCTAATGACTCGCTCAAAATTAAGGAAATTAAAAAACAAATAAATGAAATCTACACAATAGCAATCCAGAAGAAACTTACATTTCTGAAACAAAAATACTATGAAACAGGTAGCAAATCGGCAAAATTACTAGCCTATAAATTGAGGAAACAACAAACGGAGAGAGCAATCTACAAAATCAGAGACCCAGTATCAAAGGAAATAAAATTTAGAATTCAGGAAATTCTTTAAAGCTTCAAGAACTACTACAAGAACTTGTTCTCCCTCAAAAAAACATAAAAACGCATCCGAAGCCTTCCTAAATACATTAAACCTTCCCCAACTTACTGAGTCACAAAATAAAACACTATTGTCAGAAATACAACCTAAAGAATTAGAAAAAGCAATTATGAAACTTAAAGCTAACAAATCCCCAGGAGCAGATGGCTTTACAGCAGAGTGGTACAAAACCTTTAAACAGCAACTATCTCCTCTCCTCCTGAAAACATTTAACTATGTCCTCCACACAGGGGAAATCCCCCCCTCCTGGAGAGAATGGACCATTGCAGTCATACCTAAACCTGAAAAGGATAAACTAGACTGCTCCAACTACAGACCAATCAGTGTGTTAAATCAGGACTATAAGCTTTTTACCACTATCCTTGCCAAAAGGTTAGAAAATATACTGACAGACTTAATTCATTTAGACCAAACAGGTTTTATAAGACAAAGACAGACACAAGATAACATTGGACACACTTTACACATAATTCATCATATAAAAAAATATAATTTAAATGCAGCCATTTTGGGATTAGATGCTGAAAAAGCATTTGATTTGGTTGACTGGTCTTTCCTATATAGAATCTTATCCAGTTTCAATTTTCATAACAACTTCATTAGAACTATCCAGGCATTATATATAAAAAAACAACAGCTAAAATAAGGATTAACGGTAAATTATCATCATCTTTTGAACTGGAAAGAGGATGTCGTCAGGGCTGCCCCTTGTCTCCACTGCTCTTTGCAATCGTCATAGAACCTCTGAGCCAATGGATAAGACAGAATCAAAAAATTCAAGGTAGTACACTTGGTCAGAAGGAACATAAAATATCATTCTTTGCTGATGACATTTTAATATACCTGGGGCAGCTGGACACCTCTTTTCAAGAACTAATCTCAGTTTTTTTCAGAGTATGGAGATTTATCGAGGTATGGATTAAACATGCATAAAACCCAAATTTTTACATTCAACTATGACCCAAATCAATATTTACTAAGCAAACTCAAAACTAACTGGGAAATGGAATCTATGAAATATCTGGGGGTCAATATCCCAAAACAACTCAACAAAATTATAACACTAAACTATGATCCACTGATGGCAAAAATAAAATCTGATCTAGCAAGATGGAATATGATACCATTCTTAGGTACTGCACAAAGAATTGAAGCAGTCAAAATGAATACTTCCACGTCTTTTATACCTTTTCCAAACAATATCGGTAGAACCTCCCCAAAAAACATGGCAAGAACTGGACAGAAGGATCTCAAGATTCATATGGCAGGGCAAGAGACCTAGAATCAGATATAGAACCCTACAGCTAAACAAAGACAAAGGTGGGCTCGCGCTGCCAAATATCAGGGACTATTTTAAAGCCGCACAAATTAAAACTTTAGTAGAGATATGTAACCCAGTCTACACTGCACAATGGAAGGAGATGGAATGCCAAATAACAAGTGACATTCCCCTACAGGCGATAATAGGGAACAATGCCTTACCTAAACTTTTGAATAACACTAACCCGTGGATAGAGACCCCGCTAAAAATTTGGTTTAAGATAGTCAGAGAGAATCAAACTAAAGAACCCTATCGATTACTGCAATGGATTGCCTATGATCAAGACTTTATTCCTAATAAAACAGACACTAGATTTAAAAAGTGGAAAGAGAATGGACTGATAAAATATTACGATTTTTTTAAAGGGCAAACCTTAAGAAGTTTTGAAGATTTGAAAAAACAAGGTCTAATAAATCAAGACCTTTACAGGTTCTTTCAGCTTAGACACCACATAAACAAAATACTTAAAAAAGGAGGATTTGGAAAGGGCCCAGTCAGGTGTTCTGAAGGTCTTCTTAATGGCATATAAAGGGATCCCAGGGATCAGATACATTTCTAAAATATATCAAGGTCTTCAAGACTTAAAAGGAGACAACACATCATATATAAAAGAGAGATGAGAAAAAGAGGGGGATTTCACTTTACAACTGGAAATATGGGAAAAGCTAAATAAACAACAATGGAAAAGTACCTCATCCCTGCAGTGGAGAGAATTTGGATGGAAAAATTTGGTAAGATTTTTCAGAACTCCGGCACAAAACAAATTTATTTGTAAGGGGTTGAAGTGTTGGCGCTTGTGTGGTGAAGAGACTGCAAATCATTTTCGTGTGTTTTGGTCATGCCCAGTTATCCACCAATATTGGACCAATGTACAGACAATATTGGGGAAAATATTCAAAATAACAGTTCCCTTTTCTTTTGTAACTTTATATTTGGGTTTACTACCGGACTCACTGGAAAGACGAGGAGAAAAATACTTATTCACTGTTTTAATATTGGCAAGTAAAAAAGCTCTAACTAAAAAATGGATGTTGAAGGATTGTCCTACACCTGAAGATTGGATTAATGTGATTCAAGACATTTATTCAATGGAAAAGTTGACATTCGCACTGAGATAGGACATGGATGGGTTCTTGAACTTTTGGCAACCCTGGAACGCATGTGTCTTCCATTAGATCTAATCTTTGACAAATACCATTTCAATAATGGCACCTCTCTTTGTTCCAATGCTACTCAGATACTTTTATTTTTTTTTTCTCTTTTGTTTTTGTTTTTTTTTTCTTGTTTTGTTTTTTGTTTGTTTTTTTGTTCTTTCTTTAATTTCTCTTTTTCTTTCACTTAAAAAAGGGTGTTGTAATAATTATCTTTCCAATGTTGTAAAAAACAAAAAAAAGGGAACATGTGATGAAAATGTAAACAATGCAATGCTGTAATGACATGTATACCCTTTACAAAAACTTAAATAATAATAAAAAAAAGCCTACACATGAACTCTTCTTAAAGACTGTTACGCTGTTTGTGTCCTGTGGTATTCCTATGTGTAAGGCAATACTGAGGAAACTGACATGGTTTCAGACCCAAAGAGCAGACACGACTCGAGAATAAACACAATTAACTCTTTATTTTACATAATGTGTGTGTGTGTGTGTATGTATGTACCCACTGGGATGAGCAGAGCACCGTGCAACCTGCCAACCCTATGGACACACAGACAGAGGGAGAGTTAGTGGCAAACCCTGGAGGGAATGTACAAGATTGCTCTGCGCTTACTGTTTGCGATGTGAAGGTGGAACTCAGGTTAAGCTCAGCAGCTACGGCCAGGAGGACAGTGCAGTGCAGTGCAGTTCGGTCCACCGCCAGGAGGGAAAGAGGTCCGCCGCCACGGATCTCCGCTTGTGTACAGGGGACTCAGAGAGGTTAGAGGAATGGACAAAGATATACTTGGTTGGAGGTGAAGATTAGGCCTGGCGTCGACAGGCAGGACTGGAAGAACAGGTGAGGCTTGGAAGCTCATCTTGGAGATTGGCAAGTGAAGGTCTCAGGGAAAGGAGACAGACGATCCGCGCTGATCTCAGGACCTCATAGTTTAAATAACCCAGGCTGGGATGGAGAGCAGGTGTGCATGCAGCTGTGGATAATAGGCAGCCAAGACAGTACTCCCTCCCTACCAGACGCCTCTCGGCAGTCGTTCCAGCCTACCTGGTGGAAGTCCCTGATGAGCTGCTTATCCAGCACGAAGGAGGGACACATCCAGGATCTCCACTCTGGATTGTAGCCCTCCCAGTCCACCAGGTACTGCAGACCACGACCCCGGTGTCGGACGTCCAGGATGGCGTTGACCTTCCAAGCCGGGTCGCCGTCAATCACCATTGGTGGCGGTGGAGACCTGGGAGGGGGACACAAAGGGCTGGGGCAGACGGGCTTGACCTGCGAGATGTGAAAGGTTGGACAGATGCGGAGGGAGGGGGGGAGAGCTAGGCGCACAGAAACATGGTTAATGATGCAGCTAATGGGGAAAGGCCCAATGAACCGCTATGACATCTTCCTCCTCTCAGCCTTCAAGTTGATATGCTTCTTTTAAATCCATACCTGTTGACCCACCTGGTAGGTGGGGGCTGGAACCCTGTGGCGACTGGCCACCGAGGAGTTGCGCTCTGCTCTGCGTCGTAGTGCCGCCTGGGACGCTCTCCAGATCCGACGGCAGCTCCTCAGATGAGCACGGACTGAAGGAACGGCGATGTCCCCCTCCTCTTCCGGGAACAGTTGGGGGTTGTAGCCCAGCAAGGCCTCAAACAGGGACATGCCAATTGCCGAAGAGATGGTGGTGTTATGGGTGTTCTCAATCCAAGGAAGGTGGGAGCTCCACGATGCTGGGTTGGCGGTGGCGACACACCGCGGCACATCCTCCAACTCCAGGTTTGCCCGCTTACACTGCCCATTGCTCTGTGGATGGTAGCCTGATGATAGACTCACTGTAGTCCTCAGGGCATTACAGAACAACCTCCAAACCTGAAAGACAAACTTGGGACCCCGATCAGAGACGATGTCTAAGGGGATCCCATGTAACCTCACCACGTGCTGGATGAGAAGGTCCGCCGTCTCCTTTGCCATAGGCAGCCCCTGCAGGGGGACGAAATGGGCGGCCTTGGAGAACCTGTCGACTATGGTGAGGATTACCGTATGATGGTTGGAAGGTGGGAAGCTGGTGATGAAATCTAATGCCACATGGGACCAGGGTCTGCCAGGAGTGGGAAGGGGGTGGAGCAGCCCGGCCGGCGGGGAAGAGGATGTCTTGCCAGCGGCGCACTGGGGACAGGTGCGGACATAATCCCCGATGTCCTTCTTGAGCGATGGCCACCAAAACATCCTTTGAAGAAGGTCCACTGTATGAGCCCTCCCGTGGTGACACGCAAACTTGGAAGAGTGGCCCCAATGGATATCTTCCCCCTGAACGGCCGATTGAACAAACAGTCTACCCGCTGGCCCCCCGCCCGGGTCAGGCTCGTCCTCCTGTGCCTTCAGGACCGTTTCCTTAATGCCCCAGGAGAGGGCCCCCACGACACACGATGAAGGGAGGATAGGATGCTCGGTCACCTCCGCTGCCTCCAGAGCAAACTGTCAGGACAAAATGTCCGGCTTCGTATTCTTGGACCTGGGGCGGTAGGTAATGGTGAAATCAAAACGTCCAAAGAACAGGGACCAGCGGGCCTGGTGTGCGTTCAGGCACTTGGCCGTCCGGAGGTACTCCAGGTTTTTAGTCCAGATGACGAACGGCTGGGAGGTCCCCTCCAGCCAGTGATGCCACTCCTCCAGTGCGAGCTTGACAGCCAAGAGCTCCCTGTCACTGATGTCATAATTACGCTCAGCCAGGGATAGGTGACAGGAGAAGAAAGCACAGGGCCGGATCCTGCCATCAGCCAAGGAGCGCTGGGATAAGATGGCTCCAACCCCCGAGTCCGAAGCGTCCACCTCCACAAGGCATTGGAGAGTGGGGTCCACCTGCGCCAAAATGGAAGAGGATGAGAATTTGTCCTTAAGTTCCACGAAGGCTGCAGCCACCTCCTCAGTCCACCAGAAGGGCACCTTAGGGGAAGTCAGTCGGGTCAGGGGGAGAGCAATGATACTATAATTTTGGACGAAGCGGCAGTAGAAATTAGCAAACCCCAAGAACTGCTGGAGCTGCTTCCTGGAAGACAGAGTGGGCCAATCTACCACCGCTTTTACCTTATTGGGGTCAGGGATGATCTTGTTGTGGGAGATTATGAATCCGAGAAAGGATGTCTCGGAGGAATGGAACTCACATTTCTCATCTTTAACAAAGAGTTTATTCTCCAATAGCCACTGCAGTACCTGCCTCACGTGCACCCGATGCTCATCCAGGGACTGTGAAAAGATGAGAATGTCATCCAAATAGACAAATACAAATGTACCCAAAAAGTCCCTCAGCGCATCATTAACCAGCCGCTGGAACATGGCGGGGGCATTGGTCAGCCCGAACGGCATGACCAGGTATTCAAAATGCCCACTAGGGGTCCGGAAACCCGTCTTTCATTCATCACCCTCCCGGATCAGCACCAGATGGTAGGCATTGCGGAGGTCCAACTTGGTGAACCAGGAGCCCCCTGGAGGGAATCGAACGCTGAATTAATTAGTGCAAGAGTGCATTTGTCCTTAATGGTAATATTATTCAGCTCCCGAAAGTCAATACACGGCTGGGGACACCCAGGGGCACGGATGGCGAGCACGCAGCGGACTGCAAACAGGCACTCAGGCAGAAGGAACTCCATGCTAACACACTCCCGAAACGCCAGTCAATAGAGGGATTATGGAGATTGAGCCAGGTATAGCTGAGGATGACGGGGGAAGAAGAAACTGGCAACACAAACAATCTCAGCTCCTCCCAATGGTTACCTGACACTATGACTGACACCGGGGTGGTCTGGTGGGAAACAATGGCCAGGGGGGCTTTAGACAGGGCAATGAGTTTCAGGGGAGTCTTAAGTGATAGACAGGGAAGCCCCAGCCAGGTTGCCAGTTCCCCCTCTGCTCAGCCCCTGAATCAATCAGTGCACATGTGGTTATTTCCCTGTGATTATGAATGAAGCGGATGGGAATAAGAAACTGAGAGAGGGGATTTGACTGAGGTGAGTCCGTGATTCCCCCTACTGCGACGCACGGACTCCCCGTTTTGGCCGAATGGGACATGAATCTACCTTGTGCTCCTCGCTCCCGCAGTGGAGGCACAACCCCAACTCACGGCGGCGCTGCTTCTCTGCTAACGGCAACTTAGACCGGCCCATCACCACAGGATCCGGAGCATCCAGGGAATCTGTGGAGGGTAGAGCCACCGGGGGGGACTGTAGGGAGCGGCGGTATTGGTTATCCGAGTGACCGGAAGTTTTACTCTCGGCTGCCCGTTCCCTCAGTCTGTTATCAAGGCTAATAGCCAGTGAAATCAACTCAGTTAGCTTAGTTAGTTTTTCTAGGTGGGCTAACTCGTCCCGCAGGCTAGGACTAAGGCTCCTAATAAAGATGCTACATAGTGAGGCGTCTTCCCACCCCACCTCCGTAGCCACCACCCGGAAATCGACAGCATAATCGGCCACAGATTTAGCCCCTTGCTTCAGGTTTAACAGCCGGGAGGTAACTAACTAACTAACTAACTAACCTGCACTTATATAGCGCTTTTCTAGTCACAAAGACCACTCAAAGCGCTTTCATTAATACTAACCCTCTATTCTAAGGGCCTATAGGAAACAAATATCTAGGGACAATTTAGAACAGCCAATTAACCTAACATGCATGTTTTTGGCATGTGGGAGGAAACCGGAGAAATCCCGGAGTAAACCCACGCAACATGGGGAGAACATGCAAACTCCACACAGATCACTGTTGGTCGGGGGCTGGGATCGAACCTACGATCCCACGATCCCCACAATCCCCCGGCCAAGGGTAAACTGTGCTGCCGCAGTGCTAACCACTGCGCCACCGTGCAGCCCAGTCCAATCCCGGTTGGAGTGGTCAAACACCTCATTAAACTCACTGACAAACTGTGTGTAAGTCAAAGAAGCATAATTAGCCCTAGCCATAACAGCATAAGCCCAAGCTAATGCCCGCCCTTCTAACAGGTTCACTACATAACCTATCCAGCTATGATCTGTGGGAAAATCCCCCGATACCCACTGAAACACGATGTCACATTGCGTCATGAACCCCCTAGCCTCCCCTAATTTACCACTAAAGCGGGTGGGAGTTGGGATGGGGGTAAGCCGGGACGGGGAGCCCTGTGTAGCTTGACTAGCTGAAGTGCTAGCGGGAGCAGAGGAACTACTGGGAGCCGGAGGGAAGGCCTGTGGACTAGCCAGGCAGTCCAACTGGTCGGTTATGCGAGCTAGCTGTGTGAGAATTGTCTGCTGTTGATAAGCTAATTGGTCAACTCGAGCCTCCAGGTTGTTAACTTTGCACGCTAGCGCGCTGTCTGCTGGGTTGCTTTGGCGGAGTCGTACTGACATGGTTTCAGACCCAAAGAGCAGACACGACTCGAGAATAAACACAATTAACTCTTTATTGTAAATAATGTGTGTGTGTGTGGGTACGTGTGTGTATGTATGTATCTGCTGGGGCGAGCAGAGCACCGTTCAACCTGGCAACCCTATGGACACACAGACAGAGGGAGAGTTAGTGGCAAACCCCGGAGGGAATGTACAGGATTGCTCTGTGCTTACTGTTTACAAAGTGAAGGTGGAACTCAAGTTAAGCTCAGCGGCTACGGCCAGGAGGACAGTGCCCGCAGTCCCAATGGTGGTTTGCGTTGGTAGGTGAAGCAGTGCAGTTCGGTCCACCGCCAGGAGGGAAAGAGGTCCGCTACCACGGATCTCCGCCTGTGTACAGGGGACTCAGAGAGGTTAGAGGAATGGACGAAGGCTTACTTGGTTGGAGGTGAAGATTAGTCCTGGCATCGACAGGCAGGACTGGGAGAAGAGGTGAGGCTTGGAAGCTCAGCTTGGAGACTGGCAAGTGAAGGTCTCAGGGAAAGGAGACAGACGATCCGCGCTGATCTCAGGACCTCGCGGTTTAAATAACCCAGGCTGGGATGGAGAGCAGGTGTGCACGCAGCTGAGGTTAATAGGCAGCCATGACAGAAACATATGTACAATTTTATGTGTTGTTTGGATGATTTGGAAAACAGCATCATACTGACCCTTATAAGCACCCAGGAAGAGCAACCTCAGATACACTTCTGCTCTCAGAAGACACTCACAAAACAGCCTACACATGAACTCTTCTTAAAGACTGTTATGTTGTTTTTATTGTTTCCTTGATACCCCTATCCCTTCTTATTTTATATGGACCCGTTTGTGTGTCTGAAATAAAGATTAATAATAATAGTAATAATAATAATAATAATAATAATAATAGGGTGGCGTGGTGGAAGAGTGGTTAGCACTACGGCAGCACAGCAACTCACCCTTGGCCAGGGGATCCTGGGTTTGATCCCAGCCCCCGACCAACAGTGATCTGTGTGGAGTTTGCATGTTCTCCCCGTGTCTGCGTGGGTTTACGCTGGGATTTCTCCGGCTTCCTCCCACATGCCAAAAACATGCAAGTTAGGTTAATTGGCATCAAAACTGGGGATTCTAAATTGTCCTTAGGTATGACTGTAAGAGTGAAAGGTTATCTGTCTCTCTGTGGGATAGGCTCCAACCCCCCGCGACCCGAAAAGGATTAAGCGGAAGAAGATGAATGAATGAATAATAATAATAATGATAATAATAAACACATAACCCTCAGGCAACCGGGGGGGGGAGGGGTTCAACCAGACCCTCAAGAACAGTCTCAGGGTACACCTAGCGGATGGGATCTAATTTTCACCCGCATTACCGAGCACCCTACTACAGTACAGAGCAATGCCTCATGCCACGACGGGCAGCCCGAGATGAGCCTTCCCCTGGACCAACTACGCCCCCCACCAGCTGCTACCCTGCCAGAGATGCCCTCAGCTAGAGGTAGGGTGGTCAAACAACAACAATGGATGAAGCAAAGGTTTGACAAAAAGTGCAGGGTGAGGTGACCCAGACTCGCAGTGCTAGACTGGGTTTGGATCTGGTGCCCAACTATGCCCACTTGTAGTCATTTTGGACAACGCCGATACCGATCACAGCACAGATGAGCCCAGCAACCTTTCGTCTCACTGATTGATCACGGTGACATGCCAGCCACCTCAGAAAAGTGACACTGACTTCGGTCCCATATCAGGAGACGGCTGCGGAAAGGGGGAGATTAGGCTGGGACTTTGGTGACACAAGACCCACAACCCCCGATGAACGTCTGCCAGAGCCAGCAACAGGGACACAGCACAAGTGCAACTCAGCCTGGATTCGGCAGAGACCCCGCTACCTTAGGGATTTTGTAACTAATTTTTGAAATAGTGGACTCTTAAGTGTAGCCAGGACGTGACCGACAACAGTGGCAGAATAATCCACTCAGTCACCCGGGCATACCGGTAGTCTACCCGGGTGTCCAGGTAGTTGTTTATAGTTCTTTTGGTTTTTCAAGGGAAGGGAGGGGATGGGGGGTAAATGCAGTGTTTGGACGTGGGGGCTCACCGTAGGTGATGTCATCATATGGTGAGCTGGCTGTGGCGCCATACAGCGCCAACCTTCTGTATATGGACTGGACTTTAAAACATTCACTAAAAATGTTAAAAACTGGCTGAAAAATAAACAAGAATGTACTCATGTATGAATTAATTGTCTGCAAAGTGAGAGTGAATGAAGGGAAGGAATAAATGTGTTTGTTTATAGTGAGTGACGGAGGGAGGAAGGCCTGAAATAGGCAAATGTGAGTTATGTTATATGTGTTAAATGTGAGTCAGGCTGTTATATTTGTGTATTTATAATATTTATAATATTTATGTTAAATGTGAGTCAGGCTGTTATATTTGTGTATTTATAATATTTATAATATTTATAATTGTGTATTTATAATTTTTCTGCATTGATGTATGTGGTTATTGTGTATATTTTTTATCTTGATTCTTTTTTCTAAAGCCCATCCAGGGACAAGAGTTGCAAATTAGCTAATAGCTATACACTCTATGTGCAACACATCAGATTGATTGTCTTTGATTAATTGTCTATGTTTATTGCACTGTCCCTGTCAAATAAACTAATCTACTACTACTATATAGTTCAGTAATGTGTTGACTAAAGGAGAGTACAGTTTATGCCCGTTGTCCACGACTCATGTCCAGACATAATAAGGGGATCCTCGAAAAGTCTGGAATGAAAAGGGTTTTTTGTGCTGCATTTTTAAATTTGTAATTAATAATGTCATAATGAAATTCACCCTGGCTGAATGAAGTGGTTGAGAGACTGAATTTTGCATTAACAATAATTACAGATATTCTCTGAGACCCCATCACCCCTTTTAAAAAGGTGCAAAATGGTTTAGTCCACGCCTGCACTGCCTGTCTCAGTTTAGTTACTTCAGACTGTTCCCAGTCAACCAGCGGAGCAGGAGGAGAGAAAACAGTCATGTCTTTCCTCAAGAAATTTAAATCAGGATATCAAAAAAGAAAAGTGGAGAGAAAATTAAGGGAAAATCACCAGTTTCTTTGAGAAGAGAGGTAAGCAGCACAACTGAATTAACACACAGTTTAAGCTAATATCAGCAGCAGCTGTCTCAGAGTGAAGGCAGCACATTAGTCCAGAAAGTTAGTGCGTTATTTTGACAACAGAGATTAATTACTATCAGAAATTGATCAGCATGAAAGTTATTTCTAGTACACCATCATTTGACATTGAGAGGTGGCAGACCTGCCGGTAATCAATCAATCATTCATTCATTCATTCATCTTCTTCTGCTTAATCCTTTTTCGGGTCGCGGGGGGGCTGGAGCCTATCCCAGCATCTTTGGGTGAGAGGCAGGGTACACCCTGGACAAATCGCCAGTCCATTGCAGGGCCAACAAAGAGAGACAGACAACCATTCACTCTCACATTCATACCTAAGGACAATTTAGAATCCCCAGTTTTGATGCCAATTAACCTAACTTGCAGACACGGGGAGAACATGCAAACTCCACACAGATCACTGTTGGTCGGGGGCTGGGATTGAACCCAGGATCCCCCGGTCAAGGGTGAGTTGCTGTGCTGCCGCAGTGCTAACCACTTCGCCACCGCAATCAACTTTATTTATCGTCGACGGCCTCCGTCGGTCTATGATGACCATGGAAGAGAATCCTAAATGTCTACTCTGCTGGAACAGCACCGCCTGTAGCTGAACAGGCCGATGCGCGAATGGCAGTCCCTGTAACACAGGTCGCACTTGTGGGTGGTCTCCGTGCTGCTGGGTCTGTGCCGGTTCTTCCTGCGGGTCCTTTTTTCATCTGCTGCAGCAGTCAGTCTCTCTTCACCCGCCTTGAGCTGTCTGGTCAGGGTGCCTCTCCATTTGGAGCAGTCCGTTGCAAGGTTCTCCCAGCGCTCTGTGTTGATCTCCAGTGCCTTCATGTCTCTCTTGCAGACGTCTCTAAAGCGCAGCTGTGGGCGGCCAACGTCTCTCCTGCCAGTTGCCAGTTCTCTGTAGAGGACGTCTTTTGGGATTCTGCCATCCTCCATACGGTGAACGTGGCCTAGCCAGCGGAGCCTGCACTGCCTGAGTAGAGTGATCATGGAGGGAAGGCCGGCGCGGGACAGAACTTCTGTGTTGGGCACTTTGTCCTGCCAGGATATGTCCAGGATGTGGCGAATGCAGCGCAAGTGGAAGGAGTTCAGTCTCTTTTCCTGCCGGGCGTATGTTGTCCACGTCTCACTCCCATAGAGCAGTGTGTTGATGACGCAGGCGTTGTACACTGCCATCTTCGTCTTGACAGAGAGTTTGGGATTCTCCCACACTTGTGTGGTGAGGCGAGCGAGTATGAAGGCTGATTTTCCAATCCTCTTGTTGATCTCTGTGTCAAGGGAGAGGTTGTTGCTGATCGTGGACCCCAGGTATGTGAACTGATTCACGACCTCCAGCTCGTAGTCGTCGATGGTGATGGTTGGTGGTGCTTCCGTGCCTTGCGCCAAGATGTTAGTCTTCTTCAGGCTGATGGTAAGCCCGAAGTCCTTGCATGCCTGGGAGAAGTGGTCCATCAGGGTCTGAAGCTCCTGCTGTGTGTGGGTTGCAACTGCAGCGTCGTCTGCGAACAGCATGTCTCTGATTAGAGCCTCGCGTACTTTGGTTCTGGCTTTCAGGCGGGCGAGGTTGAAAAGCCTGCCTTCAGATCTTGTGTGCAGGTAGATTCCCTCTGTTGCTGTGCTGAAGGCATGCCTCAGGAGCATAGCAAAGAAAATCCCAAAGAGGGCTGGCGCAAGTACACAGCCCTGTTTCACTCCACTGCATATGTTGAATGGTTCTGAGACATTGCCATCGTGCTGCACGATCCCCTGCATGTTGGTATGAAACGATTCGATGAGGCTTTGCAACTTTGGTGGGCATCCTATCTTTGGCAGGATCTTGAAAAGGCCCTCTCTGCTGACCAGATCAAACGCTTTGGTGAGGTCGATGAAGGCGACGTACAGGGGCATGTTCTGTTCTCTACATTTTTCCTGGAGTTGGCGGATGGAGAATATCATGTCTACCGTCGATCGCTCAGCGCGGAAGCCACACTGAGACTTGGGGTAGACACGTTCGGCAAGCTTCTGTAGACGAACGAGAACAACTCGTGCATAGACTTTGCCAACAACGCTGTTGAGGGAGATGCCCCTGTAGTTGTTGCAGTCGCTTCTCTCCCCTTTGTTTTTGGATAGTGTGATGATCTTGGCGTCCCTCATGTCCTGTGGTACGGCACCTTCCTTCCAACACTGGCAGAGGACGTCATGCAATGGCAGCAGTAGGGCGGTCTTGCAGTGCTTGATCAGGTCAGGGGGTATGCCGTCGTTGCCGGGTGCCTTGCCAGCGGCCAAGCTATCAATGGCCTTGCTGAGTTTGTCGATGGTTGGCTCGGCGTCAAGTTCGTCCATGGATGGCAGGCAGTCGATGGCATCAAGGGCTGACGGTGTCACGGTGTTCTGTCTGGAGTAGAGGTCGGAGTAGTGTTCCACCCATCTCTCCATCTGCTTGTTCTTTTCTGTGATCATCTCCCCAGTGGAGGATTTGAGGGGGGCCGTCTTGCTCTGAGTCGGACCAAGTGCTTTCTTGATGCCATCGTACATACCACGGATGTTCCCTGTTATGGCAGCGGTTTGAATGTCTTGGCTGAGCTGAGTCCAGTACTCGTTGGCGCAGCGCCAAGCAGTCTGCTGAACTTTGCTTCTCACAGCCCTGAGAATCTGGAGATTCTTCTCGTTTGGGTACTTCTTGTACTCAGCAAGTGCTGAGCGCTTGGCTTCAATGACGGGGTCATCTCAATCAACTTGGCATCAAACCAGTCCTGTGACTTCGAGGTCTTCCTCCCAAAGGTAGCCAAAGCTGTGCGGTGGATGGTGTTTCACAGCTCTTCCCACTTCTGCTTTGCAGATTCTCCTTCTTGTGGTACACCAAGTTCCTTCTCAAAGGTGGAAGCAAACTGCTCAACAAGTTCTGGTTGAGCCATCTTGCTGGTGTCAATCCGTGCCTTTCCAGGCTGTCTAGCACGATGGAATTTCTTCAGCTGCAGCTTGACCTTGCAACACACCAATGAATGGTCAGTGTCGCAATCTGCACTCTGGAACGAACGGGTGATTAGCACGTTCTTCAGTGAGGTGCGCCTGGTCAGGATCAAGTCCAGCTGGTGCCAGTGCTTTGAGCGCGGATGTTGCCAGGAAACCTTGTGTTGCGGCTTGGTCTTGAAGAACGAGTTTGTGATGCACAGATCGTGATATGTGCAGAACTCGAGCAGCCGCTGTCCGTTGTCGTTCATTCTGCCCACGCCAAATGGTCCAAGACAGAAGGGCCAGGAGTCGTGGTCAGCACCCACTCTGGCATTGAAGTCTCCAAGGAGAATGAGTTGTTCAGAGTTGGGGATGATCCTGACAGTTGTTGCGAGATTCTCGTAGAACTCGTCTTTTGCCTCTGGTGTGGCTGTCTGTGTTGGGGCATACACACTGACGAGGGTGACTGGGCCTTGAGTGGTGTTCAGGCGGAGGGTGAGGAGTCGTGCAGAGCCAGTGCTGCCCGGTTCCACCATCTTCAGCAAAGTGTTCTTCACTGCGAAGCCCACTCCGTGTTCCCTGTGTTCGTCACTGCCCTTTCACTGCCAGTAGAACGTGTAGTCCTTCTCTCTCAGTGTGCCTGCATCAGCTAACCGTGTTTCCTGGAGAGTGGCGATATCCACTCCCAGTCTCTTCAGCTCATTATTGATGATGGCAGTCTTCCTGGTGTCGTTGATGTCCTTGAGGTTAGTAGCGAGTCCTGTCATCATAGTGCGGACGTTCCAAGTTCCCAGTTTTAGAGTTGGTCTCTTTTGTTTTATTGTCTTGCCTGGTGCGAAGGTTCTCAGCCTGCTGTTTGGATTTCTCCTTATCCCCATGCACCCAATGAGGAAAGCAAGCTGTGGCGGGACAACACCTTATTGGCTGGGGGCTGCCCAGCTTGAGGCGGGCGGTAGCTGTCCAGTGAGATCCGATGATCCCTCCCACCATCTGGAACAACCCCTGGTGCCGCGCTCTACGCCAATTGAGCGGTGGCTTATAACCGGTAACTGTCATTCCCCATGTTTTGTCTATGTCAAAGGCGAAGCTGGAGTGTCCTCTCCAGTGAACCGGTGTTCTACCTTCCAGCGTTGGGCGTTGGTAGGATTCAAGCCTGGGCAGGAAGATATGGAGGACAAGATGTTGCCCATGCAGCATGTCCCCCCTCTCCACGTCACTGATGAATCCAAAGGAACAGCAGGGCTGCTACAGTTTGGCACCAGCGCCGTTGCAGGAGCTGCCAGAATGATGTTGAGCACAACATAGAACTGCCTTAGGGGCTCCGACTCCGGATTTTTCCTCAGGGTTGACTCCCGAAGCCTTTCCCGTGACCGGGTATGCCGCAAGGCAGCGGAGGTTTGAAATCAGGGTTTACCTTCCCCTAGATGGGCTACCTTCCCAGGTTGACGAGCCACCATCTACCCGAAGCATCTGGTTTTAAGGCGCCAGAGATCCGCCCTCACCCCTTCTCCTATTAGTAAAAGCAGTTCCGCCGGGCTTAGAGACTAAACCACACGGGCAGGGTAGGAGTTGGACTTAGTTGTCAGAGGCTTTTCAAGACGCACGCCATAAGGAGCATTTTATGAGCACTGGGAGCTTAACCCCAGTGCCGCTCCTGGCTATGACAACCTTGGAACCAAGGTTAAAAGCAACACTCGCTACACAAAGTGCTGTACAGCAAGAGAACATAAAAGCAGGGCACTAACACAAAGGGCGCTAACACAAGAACCACAGTAAAAAAAAAAAAAGAAAAAAATCATAAATAAAATAAAAAGTAAAATAAATAAAAATCCATTTCATTCAATAAAATCAATGTCTCATACTGGGTTGAAGGCCAGGGAGTAAAAATGTGTTTTAAGATGTGTTTTAAAAATGGACAGTGAAGATGCTTGTCTAATGTCCAGGGGTAAATCATTCCATAACCTGGGGGCCATGATCAAAAAGGCTCTGTCCCCTCTGAGCTTCTGCTTCGCCCTCAATACTCTCAGGAGCAGCTGTTCAGCTGACCTGAGGGACCGGGTGGGAGCGTAGGGATGCAGAAGCTCAGAGAGGTAAGGTGGAGCAAGACCATTCAAGGATTTAAAAACAAATAAAAGAATTTTAAAATGAACTCTAAAATACATGGGCAGCCAGTGGAGTGAAGCTAAGATGGGTGTGATGTAATCTCTTCCACGTATACCTGTTAAAAGATGAGCAGCGGCGTTTTGAACCAGCTGCAGATGGGAAAGTAAAAACAGTTCAACTTTGTATTGATATTTTAGCATTTCCTCTGTGACTGATCCTGACAGAATTGGTCAGAATTTGTCAAATGAAACAGAGGAGACAAATAGTTCAACCTTAAGGCCATAATAAATGATGAATAAGGTAGAGTTTAATTATTATATGACCTACTATTGGTGCATTGGTACACTGCAATATTTCTTTTCCCCGCTGTATCCACTATCCCTCCTCTGGGCATACCCTGACCTGTCCATCAGATATACTCATTTCTAATCCTGTTCCTCCTTGTCACTCCTAATAACAATCTTAGCACCTTCAACCCTACCACCTCCAGCACTTGCCTCCTGTCTTTTTGTCAGTGTCACCATCTCCAAACCATACATCATAGCAGATCTCACTACTGTCTTCCCTTTCACTCTAACTTCTATCCTTCTGTCACAAATCAACCCTAACACTCATTTCCACTCACTCCACCCTGCCTACACTCTCATTTTCCATTGATTTCAATGGTATCTCATCTACTCATCTACAGTGCATCCGGAAAGTATTCACAATGTTTCACTTTTTCTACATTTTATGTTACAGTCTTACTTCAAAATGCTGTACATTCATTTTTCCTCAAAATTCTACACACAATACCCTATAATGACAATGTGAAAAAAGTTTTTTTTTGAGACTTTTGCAAATTTATTAAAAATAAAAAACTAAGAAATCACGTGTACATAAGTATTCACAGCCTTTTCCATGAAGCTCAAAATTGAGCTCAGGTGCATCCTGTTTCCATTGATCATCCTTGAGATGTTTCTACAGCTTAATTGGAGTCCACCTGAGATGGCTCGGACATGTTGAGAGGATGGACCACCAGTGTCTCCCTCGGCAGTTACTCTACTCACAGTCATTATGCAATCAGGGTAGACCAAGGCTCAGATTTAAAGACACTGTAAAAAGAAACTTGAAGCAGTTGGACATAGACAGGAGTTCCTGGCAGCTGAAGGCTAAGGACAGAGCTGTGTGGAGGAATTTGATCAGACCTAAATGAAACAGTCATTGTTGTCCACGACAGACTGCTATGATGATGATGACCTGTGGTAAATTCAGTTGATTGGACATGATTTGGAAAGGCACACACCTGTCCATATAAGGTCCCACAGTTGACAGTGCATGTCAGAGCACAAACCAAGCATGAAGTCAAAGGAATTGTCTGTAGATCTCTGAGGAAGGATTGTCTCGAGGCACAAATATGGGAAGGGGTACAGAAAAAAATCTGCTGCTTTGAAGTTCCCAATGAGCACAGTGGCCTCCATCATCTGTAGATGGAAGAAGATCAGAACCACCAGGACTCTTCCTAGAGCTGGCCCACCGTCTAAACTGAGTGATGGGGGGAGAAGGGCCTTAGTCAGGGAGGTGACCAAGAACCCGATGGTCACTCTGTCAGAGCTCCAGTGTTCCTCTGTGAAGAGAGGACCTTCCAGAAGGACAAGTATCTCTCTAGCAATCTACCACTCAGGCCTATATGGTAGAGTGGCCAGACAGAAGCCACTCCTTAGTAAAAGGCACATGGCAGCCCACCTGAAGTTTGCCAAAAGGTACCTGAAAGACTCTCAGACTATGAGAAACATAGTGTCTCTTGTCTGATGTGACAAAAATTGAACTCTTTGATGGGAATGCCAGGTGTCATTTTTGGAGAAAACCAGGCACCGCTCATCACCACGTCAATACCATCCCTATAGTGAAGCATGGTGGTGGCAGCATCATGCTGTGGGGATGTTTTTCCGCAGCAGGAACTGGGAGACTGGTCAGGATAAAGGGAAAGATTAATGCAGCAAATTACAGAGACATCCTGGATGAAATCCTGCTCCAGAGCGCTCTTGACCTGAGACTGAGGCAACGGTTCATCTTTCAGCAGGCCAACGAGCCTAAACTCACAGCCACAATATCAAAAGTGTGGCTTCAAGACAACTCTGGGAATATCCTTGAGTGGCCCAGCCAGAGCCCAAACTTGAATCCAATTGAACATCTCTGGAGAAATCTGAAAATAGCTGTGCACCGACGCTTCCCATTATCCTGCTGGAGCTTGAGAGGTGCTGCAAAGAGGAATGGGCAAAACTGCCCAAAGATAGGTGTGTCAAGCTTGTGGCATCATATTCAAAAAGACTTGAACAGAGTGTGTTATTAACATAGTGGTATTGCAATATTTTAAAATGTATCAACTCAAAAGTATTGACTAGCTGGTATCAAAGTATTGATACTTGAGTATCAATCCACCCATCCCTAGTACAACACCAGTAGCTAGCCGATGGCTTGTAGTTAGCATGTTAGTGTAGCGATATTTAATTATAATTGTGATAAGGTACAAAGATTATTTAATTTTATAATTAGAGTTGGGTGTGTGGGGGACAGAGGTTTGCTTCTGAGTCCACATACACAATATGAAACAATAGATAACACTCGTTACAGGTCACCAGTCCGATTTTGGACAATTTATTAACTATTAATCTTTATACCTTCAATCAATCAGTCTCAGCTATTCTTGAATTCTACTGGGTGACTTTAGAAGCATGATACAGAAAAGAATAAAATCCCAACAACTTCTCTCATACAGTTAACAGTTTATTAATCTGACTCAAGTTAACTGACATTATATTCAAATGATTTGTAAGCAGGTGAAATGGTCAGATATCAAGCATTCAGCATCACATTAGACTTGTATCTGATTATTGAGCAACAGAGTCTAATCACATTTGTGGAACCAGGGAAACCATAATATGAATTTCTAACTGTGGAAATGAAGACTGTGATAAAATTGGAAGACTGAAATTAACTGTAACAAAATATGAATAAAACTGGATGCAAATTTATGAAGAAAATGACATAAGATCTAATTGTATGAAAAATTATGAGTTACTTCTGAGAAAGTAAAAACAGAATTTTAATAAAAAGAGAAATATTAATTCTTTCTAATTCTATATCTGATATCAGATTGATGAAGAGACCGGTGCACGTGGATGTTGGTGTGTTGGATCTCCCTTGCTTCATCCGTGGCCGGAGTGCTTTCCTGGGCAGCCTTGGGGGCCAGCTGCATCCTTAGCTGAAGCTTTATTTGAAGATTGTATCGGAGGATATCTGGCCTCAGATATCCCTCTACAGTCCAGCAGCTTTCAAAGTCCAGCAGTCACAAGCTGAGATTTTGACTGCGATAATAAGGCGTCTTCACTCCGCCAGTGGGGAGCTCTTCTCTGGGCAGCTTGGTGGCCAGCTGCTCCCTGGGGCTTTCCATCTTCTTTGACTGCATACACCATATGCCAGGTGAACAACACGAGAGGGCTTTCGTGGTTCGGTGGCTTCCCTCCAGGGTACAGATAAATTGGGAATAATTCAAAATCTGACCCTGATCACAGAATTTAGAGAGATAAGATGAAATAAACTCAAGCCACGAGGTTCTTCTGACGTTGGGGGTTTGGCGAAAACAGCTTCCAGTGTAAGGAAATGAGCGATCAGTCAGTCCTGTTGAAAATACACACACGGTGGGATTAGAGAAAGTTTAAAAGGATAAGAATAGGAAACGCCTGTGAACAGGAGTTTGACTCCATAAAAGATGAGCTATATTTAAGCATTAAGCATTCATGCATACATTTAACTCAAAGCTTTATGAAATATCTCAAACCTATCTTTGGCCCACATAGAATGGTATGTCAGAGTCCCACTTGATTTTCCAGGGTGTCTTGAAAAGAAAATAATCTGAGAATTGAGAGTTTTGGAACAAGATAGTCATTTCATTCAATTCAGTTCAACCTGTAGTCAAAAGTGAACATATTCCAGAGTCATCCACCAGGGGGTAGTGTTGAGCTGTGGGTAATTCTTAGTGACCGTAACAAGCAGTTTAGAGTTTTATGGGTGTCTGTGATATGTCAAAGAGTTGTTAAGGCATAAACTGTTGGATTGGAGGAAGTTTCAATTTATTTATGAGGCAAACTAATCCGTTCCTTGCACAAGATGTGATCCTTATCGCTTGTGCCTTTTACCATGGAATGTGTTTCCACTTTGGTCCCAAGATGAAGGAAACAATACCTGACCGGCCTTCTTGGGTGAAACAATTCCTTTAACCACTTGCACTCCGGGCAATTTTCCTAAAAATGCCAAAAAATAATGTGCCCAAAGTAAATCGAAAGCTGTTATTCAACCCTTTGCAGCATCTTCATGGGGTTGGTCTCATTTAAAAGAAAACACTTTGAATTTTTTGGCAAAAAAAACATAATCTCTCTACGTGCTCCGGCCACTGAGTTACAGTCATCTAAACATACTGAACTTGAAGAAAAAAAAATTGGACACGGTGTTTTTTTGGATACAAATGCTTGTAAATAACACACAGCTGTCCGATCCGGCTGGAAAATGCAACAGAAATGTAGAACCAAGTGTTATCCAGCTGAGATCCAAATTTGGTAACAATACCACAAAAAATGAATATTTTACACAGCTTTGTTCTCAGGCTGTTCCCAGGCGTTATGGAACTGTGCCAAATTGTGCCAAATGGCACAGTTTGGAAAAACGTCTGTAACTTTTGAATAATTCAATGTAGAATCTTCATTTTAGGCTCTAATGAAAGGTCACACTCAGGGCTGTGTCTGTGTGTGTGTGTGTGGGTGGGGGGTTGTTCCCCCCCCCCCCCGCTACCAAGAACCAAATTCGGCCCTCGCTACATGACGGAATACACTCTTTTTTTTTTTTTTTCCCTTGCATGTTTTCACCCCCCCCCCCTCGCTACTGTGTGTATGTGGGGGGGGGGGGGACCGTGAACGGACCGTGAACGCCCCCCCCCTCGCTACAGAAGAGGGCCATCGCTACATGATGGAATAGACTGATATGCTTCCCCCCGCGGACCGGGGAGCGTTCGGACCGTGCCCCCCCCCCCCGCTCCTCTTCTGCAGCGGGGGGGGGGGGGGGGCGTTCACGGTCTGAACACGGCAAATGAACCGTTTATCGCGGCGCACGCACTTCGTACTTCGTGCGCAGTACAGTTGTAATTTACCGATCGGTCAAAAGTCATTTTTGGATTACAGTTTTCAGGGATAAATAATAATTTAGCTTATAACACCTTACCTCTTCAAAGCAGCAGAGTCGTGGCAAACAGCTCTTCCCACACGTCAGACGAACGTGACGCTGCTCCGCTCGTGGATCCCGATCAACATAATTCCATTAGTGCCGTTTTGGCGAATGATTTACGACTTTTGTCGTCGGCCTCCGTCTATTCTGCTGGAATGAGTGCAGGTCCCACTTGTGGGTGTTCTCCATGCTGCTGGGTGAGCCTGGGTCTGTAGTAGATTCGTACAGAGTCCTTCTGCAGCAGTAAATATCGCTTCACCCAGCCTGAATTTCTGTGCTTCAATTGGCTCCTGCGTTCACAGTAGGCGGGTCCTCCTTCCTAGATTTTCATTCATTGGCTCCTCAAGGTTTCAGAAACCCAATTCAAGGCTCTTATTAGTCGAATGAGAGGTCAATCAGATGAACTAATCTGTTCGCGGCTGTGTTTGCAGATTTTTTTTTCAGTGGCGCTTGGAGGGCACACCACCTACACCATCACCATCAATATCCTTATCATGCGTCATGCGCACGAGGGCACGCGAGAGCGCACTCGTGCGTCATAGGACGCAGAGACTTGCCCGCCCGCGGAACAACGGAGCGCAAGTGGTTAAGCTGATGAGTGGTTTTAAAGGTTTTAATCAGGGGAGCTGATGCTACACTAGCGATTTCTTCGGCACACTTTGCTCGGTTTTCTTGGCATTTTCAGATGAAACAAAGAGTTTATCACCACGAAAGTATTGTGGTTTTACTGTGTTATTCTCGTTTTTGCTTTTCTCCAGATTGTCCAGATCAGCTGATGAAATTCTTGTACACCGGCAGGTTTCCATGGAAATAGCCTGTTTTCTTCCTTTCTCCTCCTCCTCCTCCTCCTCTTCTGATGACCATTCATAGTTTAATTCAAATGTTATGTTTGGAAAAATGTTTGGAAAAATGTCCATAGTTTTGCCGTATTCCATTAATGTTGCCTTAAAGTGCGACCCAGGAGTCGACAGTAAATAACGGTTACTAATTAATAGTTACTAGAACATCTTTGAAAGAGAGTGATACATATTCGATAAAACGTGAGTGCAGTTATTGGGGATTATAATAACTCCTGGAATCCCTATTGTCCAATCAAATCTCTTGGTCACAACTGTTGTATAATAAAACTTAAAATTGCTTAGCAAACCACAGAAGCATTATAACAAAACTTCTATTTGGCTATATATTAAAGCATATATTCTTTCATACCAGATTGATCAAGGCCCGGATTAACAATGGCCGGCAGGTGAAAACTGGGCTGCTGTCTGTGAGACTGTGTGAATACTCTCCTGTACCTCCTCATTTCAGCAATAAGTCTCTTTGTCTTCCTTCCTCTGTCCACTGCATACACCACATACCTTCCTACCCGTTTCCCTGAATAGTTTTGCTGTACTTTCCCAGTCATCTGGTAATTCTTCCTTACCACCCAGAGCCTATATCAACTCCTTCCTGAACTCTGTGCGACTTTCTTCCTTCTGTAACTTCCCCACTTAATCTTTGGCTCTGCCATCACTGTTTTCCTCTTCTTGCTTTGCAAAGTCATCCTACAGACTAGCATCTGATGCTGTCTAGCTACACTCTCCCTTGCCACCACCTTGCAGTCTCCTATCTCTTTAAGATTTCTCCTTCTGGATAAAATGTAGTCCACCTGTGTGCACCTTCCTCCACTCTTGTAAGCCACCCGATGTTCCTCTGTCTTCTTGAAGTATGTGTTCACCACAGCCATTTCCATCCTTTTATCAAAATCCACAACCATCTGTCCTTCCACATTTCTCTCCTTAAGACCATACCAACCCAGGACCTCCTCATCACTTCTGTTCCCTTCATCTACATGGCCATTAAAGTCTGCTCCAATCACCACTGTCTCCCCCCTGGAAACACTTTCTACCACTTCATCAAACTTACTCCGGAATTCCTCTTTCTCCTCTTCCTGACATACAACTTGTGGGGGGCATATGCACAAACATTCAACATCACACCTTTGACTTCTAGCTTCAAACTCATGATTCTGTCTGACTCCCTCTTTACCTCCTGAACACTCTTCACATACTCTTCCTTCAAGACTGCAGCATCCACATTGGTGTGTGAGCTCAAAGCAGAAAAAGGAAGAATAATAATGAGGATTTCTCCTTCTTTGCTATATTCCATGTCAGCCATGGTTCCTTCGGTGAGTGTCTGCCACCTTCTAAACTGTCAGCTCAATAGAGATTAGTACAAATTCTCAGTATAACCGGGGGACGTCAATAAGTTGACATGTGCAGTTGCTGCACTGTGCCACTGGGCAGCAACTGCACAGCAATGCCCATTTAATCTGGGCAGTTAAAGGGTTAAATCCACCTCCAGTGCTCCTGGCCTTGCTTCCCTTCCATCTGATTTCTTGAACACACAGCATACACACGTGGACAAAATTGTTGGTACCCAACTTGAATCTGACAAAAGTGGTAATAAATAAAAATTCTATGAAAATTAACCAATGAAAATCAGACAATGCTTTTAAATTGTGGTTCAACAGAATTACTTTAATAAACAAACTCATGAAACAGGCCTGGACAAAAATGATGGTACCCCTAGAAAAGATTGAAAATAATGTGACCATAATCAACCATGGACCTTGGACATGTTCAACCAAGATGTGTCCTCTAATTAACACAGGTGTCTACAAACTTGTAATCAGTCAGTCGGCCTATTTAAAGGGTGACAAGTAGTCACTGTGCTGTTTGGTGACATGGTGTGTACCACACTGAACATGGACCAGAGGAAGCAAAGGAAAGAGTTGTCTCAGGAGATTAGAAAGAAAATTATAGACAAGCATGTTAAAGGTAAATGCTATAAGACCATCTCCAAGCAGCTTGATGTTCCTGTGACTACAGTTGCACATATTTTTCAGAAATTTAAGATCCAGGGGACTGTAGCCAACCTCCCTGGACGTGGCTACAGGAGGAGATGGATAATATGAATGGTAACAAAAGAGCCCAGAACAACCTCTAAACACATTCATGGTGAACTTCAAGGTCAAGGTACATCAGTGTCAGATCGCACCATCCGTCATTGTTTGAGCCAAAGTGGACTTCATGCAAGACGACCAAGGAGGACACCACTGTTGAAAACAAATAATAAAAAAGCCAGACTGGAATTTGCCAAACTGCATGTTGACAAGCCACAAAGCTTCTGAGAGAATGTCCTATGGACAGACGAGACAAAACTGGAACTTTTTGGCAAGTCACATCAGCTCTATGTTCACAGACGCAAAAATGAAGCATACCAAGAAAAGAAGACTGTCCCTACTGTGAAACATGGAGGAGGTTCTGTTGTGTTCTGGGGCTGCTTTGCTGCATCTGGCACAGGGTGTCTTGAATCTGTACAGGGTACAATGAAATCTCAAGTCTATCAAGGTATTCTAGAGAGAAATGTGCTGCCCAGTGTCAGACAGCTTGGTCTCAGTCACAGGTCATGGGTCTTGCAACAGGATAATGACCCAAAACACACAGCTAAAAACACCCAAGAATGGCTAAGAGCGAAACATTGGACTATTCTAAAGTGGCCTTCTATGAGCCCTGATCTAAATCCTACTGAACATCTGTGGAAGGAGCTGAAACATGCCGTCTGGAAAAGGCACCCTTCAAACCTGAGACAACTGGAGCAGTTTGCTCATAAGGAGTGGGCCAAAATACCTGCTGAGAGATGCAGAAGTCTCATTGACAGTTAGAGAAATCGTTTGATTGCAGTGATTGCCTCAAAAGGTTGTGTAACAAAATATTAAGTTAAGGGTACCATCATGTTTGTCCAGGCCTGTTTCATGAGTTGTTTTTTTTTTTAAATAATTCTGTTGAACCACAATTCAAAAGCATTGTCTGATTTTCATTGGTTAATATTCATAAATTTTTTATTTATTACCACTTTTGTCAGATTCAAGTTATTTCTGTCACCATTGTGGGTTTTTTCTTTCATTAACAGAGGGGTACCAACAATTTTGTCCACGTGTGTATCTACCTTTCTTCTTTTATCATATCAGCTACCTCTCTGCCTTTACCAGTCAAAGTCCCTACATTTAATTTCCCTACACTCACCTCCACATTTCTACCTTTCCTTTTCTCTCTCTCTCCCTCCTAACAAACCTTCCCCCTGTCCTCCTCCTCAATGTTCGACCAACAGGAGCCCAGTTTCCACCTGTCGGTCGTTGTTAACCCGATTCTGTAGCGGCCTTTGCTAGATTTGGTCCTATGTGCAAAAAATCCTTAAATTTTCCTGCAACCAAAAGAGTATAATAAGTGCACTGTTTGTTTTACTTTTGTCTTTCTTAATTATATCATTTAAAACTCTCCTTGTATTTTCCATATTTCTGTTATCATTCAATAAATTGTTATATCGTTTTATTATATCTTATATTTGTAAGCTTATTTTTATATTGTTTGTTTCTAATTTCAGATCATCTTGTTTCAGTATTTAAGAATCCCTTATATAACAGATATTTCTTTTTGCAGGCATTTTGTAGTCCCCTTGTTAGACATAGTTTGGCAATGTATTTCCTTTTATTGACTTGTTTTCTTAAAGGACACTGTCTTTTACATAGTTCAGTTATTATTTCTAGAAAGTTATCATAAGCTTGGTCTATATCATCACGATAAACTCTATTCCAGTCTTGCTTGATTAAATTTGTTTTTAAGGAATCAGTGGCACGTTCAGTTATGTGATGGGTAAATGTGGTATAACTCTATTTATCTGCAATGATGTCTCTGCTTTCAAGAGTTAAAAACACAGGTAAATGATCACTAACATCACATGCTTAAGCCACTGAGATTTTTTATCTACATTTGTAAAAGTATTATCAATAAGTACTGCATTGTTTCCCATTATTCTACTGAGATGTGTTATTGTTGGATATAAAGTTAAACAGTGCATTGTGTTAATAAATTCAAATATTTGTTTATGTCCATGGGGATTCAATAAATCAGTCTTTAACCACTTGCGCTCCGTTGTTCCGCGGGCGGGCAAGTCTCTGCGTCCTAGGACACATGAGGGCGCACTCCTGCGCCCTCATGCGCATTCGGACGCATAGTCCAGATTGTGGTGATGTAGGTGGTGTTGGCGTCCAAGCGCCACTGAAAAAAAAAGCTGCAGACACAGCCGCGAACAGATTAGTTCATCTGATTGACCTCTCATTCGACTAATAAGAGCCTTGAATTGGGTTTCTGAAACCTTGAAGAGCCAATGAATGAAAACCTAGGAAGGAGGACCCGCCTACTGTGAATGCAGGAGCCAATTGAAGCACAGAAGTTCAGGCTGGGTGAAGAGAGACTTACTGCTGCAGCAGATGAAAACAAAGAACACTGGACGAATCTGCTACAGACCCCGCAGCATGGAGAACACCCACAAGTGGGACCTGCACTCATTCCAGCAGAATAGACGTTTAGGATTCTCTTCCGTCATCATAGACCGCCGGAGGCCGACGACAAAGGTCGTAAATCATTCACCAAAACCGTAATATTGGAATTATGTTTTGATCGGGATCCACGAGCGGACCAGCATCGCGTTCGTCTGACAATGGGGAAGAGAAGTTCGCCAGGACTCTGCTGCTGTGAAGAGGTAAGGTGTTATAAGCTAAATTATTTATTTATCCCTGAAAACTGTAATCCAAAAATGACTTTTGACCGATCGGTAAATTACAACTGTACGGCGCATGCACTTCGTACTTCGTGCGCCGCGATAAACGGTTCATTTGCCGTGTTCGGACTGTGAACGCCCCCCCACCCGCTGCAGAAGAGGAGCGGGGGGGGGGCGTTCACGGTCCGAAAGCCCCCGGTCTGCGGGGGGAAGCCGCGCTGACTGCGCAGCGGTCGTCACATAGACATATGAGTCTATTCCTTCATGTAGTGATGGCCGTCCTCTGTAGCGAGGGGGGGGACAACCCCCCCCCCCCACACACACACACAGTAGCGAGGGGGGGGAAGCCGCTGTGACAGCGTTGCTGTGGAAACATGCAACGAGTGTAATCCGTCATGTAGCGAGGGCCGAACTCCGACCTTGGTAGCGGGGGGGGGGGACGCCCCCCCCCCCCACACACATGCACAGAAACAGCCCTGAGTGTGACCTTTCATTAGAGCCTAAAATGAAGATTCTACATTGAATTATTCAAAAGTTACAGACGTTTTTCCAAACTGTGCCATTTGGCACAATTTGGCACAGTTCCAAAACGCCTGGAAACAGCCTGAGAACAAAGCTGTGTAAAATATTCATTTTTTGTGCTATTGTTACCAAATTTGGATCTCAGCTTGATAACACTTGGTTCTACATTTCTGTTGCATTTTCCAGCCGAATCGGACAGCTGTGTTATTTGCAAGCATTTGTATCCAAAAAAACACCGTGTCCAAATTTATTTTCTTCAAGTTCAGTATGTTTAGATGACTGTAACTCAGTGGCCGGAGCACGTAGAGAGATTATGTTTTTTTTGCCAAAAAATTCAAAGTGTTTTCTTTTAAATGAGACCAACCCCATGAAGATGCTGCAAAGGGTTGAATAACAGCTTTCGATTTACTTTGGGCACGTTATTTTTTGGTATTTTTAGGAAAATTGCCCGGAGTGCAAGGGGTTAAATCACTACAGACAAACAGACAAAGACCATCTTATTGTTATTTATATTTCCCAATAAATTAATTTGTATGTGAATTCATCTATACAAGATCCAGGGGGTCTATAGGCATATTCAACTTATAATTAGTTGTGAGAGTATGGTTCGTATTGCCAGCACTCGGTCGGACTCATTCCCAGTGAGAGTTGGACTCCGCCAGGGCTGCCCTTTGTCACCGATCATAACTTTGTCCTGTTCATAATATTTATGGACAGGATTTCTAGGCGCAGCCAGGGAACGGAGGGTGTCATGCTTGGTGACCACAGGATCTCATCTCTGTTGTTTTCAGATGATGATGTCCTGTTGGCTTCATCCAACAATAACCTACAGTTCTTACTGGGACGGTTTGCCGCTGAGTGTGAAGTGGCTGGGATGAGAATCAGCCCCTCCAAGTCCGAGTCCATGGTCCTCAGCCGGAAAAAGGTGGATTGTCCTCTCCAGGTTGGGGACAGGCTCCTTCCCCAAGTGGAAGAGTTTAAGTATCTTGGAGTCTTATTCACGAGTGAGGGGAGAATGGAGCGAGAGATTGACAGACGGATCGGGGCAGCATCTGCAGTGATGCGGATGTTGTACCGGTCTGTTGTGGTGAAGAGGGAGCTGAGTTCTAAAGCAAAGCTGTTGATTTACCAGTCAATCTACGTTCCTACTCTCACCTATGGTCACGAGCTTTGGGTAATGACCAAAAGAACGAGATTGCAGATACAAGTCATCCGGGATAGCCTCAGAGTAGAACCACTGCTCCGCCACATTGAAAGGAGTCAGTTGAGGTGGAATGGGCATCTGATTAGGATGCCTCCTGGACGCCTCCCACTTGAGGTGTTTCGGGCACGTCCCACTGGGAGGAGACCCCGGGGCAGACCCAGGACTCACTGGAGAGACTATGTCTCCCAGCTGGTCTGGGAATGCCTTGGTATCCTCTCTGAAGAGCTGGAGCAGGTGGCGGGGGAGAGGGAAGTCTGGGCTTCTCTACTTGAACTGCTGCCTCCGCGACCCGGACCTCCGGAAAAGCGGTAGAAGATGGATGGATGGATGGATGGAAGATCCAGGGGGTCTATAGGCATATGCAACTTATAATTATATTTTTTTGATTGTTTTTAATCTCAGTTTCAACATTTACACATTCCATTATATTGTGTAATATGAATGGCACTTTTTAATAAGCTTACTGTGGTAGGATGATTTAATGTAGAGTGCAATCACTTCTCCTCTCTTGTTGTCTGTTAATGAAGAATGAATTATAACCATCAATTTCTACTATAGCTGATTGTTCTTCATTTAACCAAGTCTCTGAAATAGCAATGCCCATAGAATTCATTGGAGTACTGCCTTAAACAATCTTGTATGTTAGACAGATTTCTCCTGAAGCTGCTACTATTAAGATGAATTAGGAATACAACCCCAGTCACATTTACATTTCTATTAGAATCATCTTCAGAAAAATAATTATACTGTTTCTGTATATCCTGATAAAAATGGATGTCAGGATCAATGTCACTTTCATTTCTAAGAAGTCTGTATTCAGTTGGTGTCAATCATTCAGCATGAAAAGCTTGCCTTCAACATGCTCATCATTCATTGACCTTTATCTTTTGCCCATCTTTACAATAATGTTTCTTTTATTCCAATCCTCACTTATATTCATCCAGTTCAGTAATTTTGCTGATATAAACTACCTTGGCCTCCTCTGGTGCCCTATTTAGTTTTATCCATGCTACATTTTCTTGTCCAAGTGGCTTGTATTTTTTTCTGATTTCTTAGGATCCGTCCTTGTTGAGCAATGTTGGCATTTTTTTGTTGTCAGGTGTTCATTCAAGTACACATTAGTTCCTTTATGTTTTTTTTTAGGGTTCAGTAAATCAATTTTAGATTTATTGGGCCCTATCTTGATGATCATCCGCACACTTTTAAGGCAGCTTTTCCGCCGTGCGCCAGTGTTTTTGTTAGTTTCTGTCAGTGCATTGTCCGTTTTTTAATGCCTTGTGTCTCGCCATCAAATTACCAGTAGACAGTGCGCCTCCTATGCACTTGGAGGAGGCACCTCATTTCAAAGAGGTGTGATGGCACGCAGTCTAGTGTGCATTACTATTATATGTCATAATGAAAGAATGGTCAGCTCACGTGCAGGGTGCCACACCAGAGAAAACACACATGACACAGAGAAGCTACGTTTAAACAATTTATTAATCCTAAAAAGGCAGCACAGTTAGGGAAAGACGCCACTCTCCAGAGGAGGGCTCAGCCTGTGGGGAGGAGACGAGAGCTGGTTAGTAGGAGGATGGAGGTCAGGAAAAGTGGAAAACAAATTGCCACTTATGGGAGCTGAGCAGAGAACCCGACAGAGAGACCCTGCAGGAATAGACGAACCAGCGGGATGAGGCTGGCAGGGAGTTGTGAAGGAGGGGAACTGGGAAAGATGTCTGACCGGGTGGAGACAGGCAGCTGAAGCGGAGGTGAGGATAATGGAACGGGTGAGCGCACAACGATCCCCGGAGACTCACCGCACAGATGGCAGCAACCTGAGAAGAGAAAAAGGAGAGGAATTAAATACAGTATCCTCAACATAGAAGTACAAAGGCACTTGCTTGTTGCTTAGGCAGTATACCCAACAAGCCAGCGCTGAAGCATTCACAGATTGGTCCTTATAAGCGCTGGCAAGGCAGAGACGGCAGGTGCATCCACTCATGCAGGCGTGATGATTACCTGCAGAGCCGGGGAATCTCTCGCAGGAAGGGAGGAGGGCGTGCGCTCACCTGATCATGACAGTGCCCCCCCCCCCCCCAAAGGAGTGCCTCCTGGCGGTCCACTGGGTTTGTTTGGATGGGCTTTGTGAAAGGCCTGGACCATCCCTTTGTCGTGGAAGTAGGACCCGAGGATCCATGACCTTTCTTTGGGGCCGTAGCCTTTCCAGTGGATGAGGTATTGCAGGCCCCGGCCCCGATGGTGAAAGTCCAGAATCCTCTGGACGGTGTAGGTGGTCTGGCCGTCGAGGATCTGGGGAGGAGGGGGAGGCTTTGGTGGGGGGGGGGGCAGAGAAGGCTGGTGGAGAGGGGTTTGATTCTTGAGACATGGAATGTCGGGTGGATGCGAAGTGTCTGTGGAAGCTCCAGTTGGATGGTTGTCATTGACAATCTGGGAGATGGTGAACGGGCCCAAGAAGCGAGGTTATAGTGTCAGGGTAGAGCAATTTAGGGTTGTGTGTGTGTGTGTGTGTATGTATTGTTTTTTTTGCTTTGTTACAGCTTTAATGCTGTTTAAACTGAATGATATTATTAATATAATGTATACTGGATTAGTGTGCTTTCTTTTGTATATTTTGACATTTGTGAGAGTTGATTATGATTTACACCTGCGCTGACTGATTAAATCAGCAGGAGCCAATTAGTGAGCTCCGTTGTGAACTCTTGTCCCGGTGCTTATTGTCTGTGTGTTGTGGATGTGTATTAGCCCTGATGTGGTCACGGGAGGCTAAGTTTGTGCTGTGCTGTGTGCTGCAGGTTTCCCTCGGACGACGGATACAAAGGAGCCGCTCCTCTTCTCTCTGCCTGTTCACCCCCTTTCCTCAGGCCCAGAACATTCCCTCTTCGAGGCGTACAGGAGGGTCTCGGACGAGCCCGGACAGACGGTACTTTTCTTCCAGGACAAGGAGGACAATAGCGGGAGTTCCTGGTCGGACACCCAGCGAATGCATCACGCTCTATTGCAGACGTTCTGAAGGTTTTTTCACGTAGCGTAGGAAGTGACTTTCATATGAATGAGAATTGTATTGCTTTTTTCCTTGTGTGCATTTTAGGGTATTTATGGTATTTATAGTATTTATTGAGGGGTTAGTTTCTTAAACTGTGCACATTGGGAATTTATGGTTCTTATTGGGAATTTATGGTTCTTATTTGGGAATTTATGGTTCTTATTAGGTAATGTTGTAGTCTATAACTATTTTAACATTGTGTCTAATAAAGTGTATAATTGCTTTCATGCCTTCCTGAGTGTTTGTGTTGTCGTGGCCCGAGAATCATTCATTTTATTCATAATGCTCACAGTGATTGGCACTTTCAAACTGTGACAATAGCTTTTTAGACTTCATCTTCAAGGGCACCTCTTTCGCTGACAGCCACACGCTCTGCCTGACTGTATACTTGGGTGCTGGAACCTGCTTGCAGTCCACAGTCTGGCGATTCCGCTCCATAAAGCGGAGGAGGTGCGGCTCGGGTGGCCCTCCAGAGCCAACGGCAGTGGCGGGCGTGGGCCCCCATGGATGGCACATGACTTCCCTCTCCGCCATGGGCAATGGGGGAAGTACACCCCATGGAGGCCTCGACGGACGTGAGTCCTGCAGGGGAAGAAGCTGCCAAGTTGTGGGCGTACTCCACCCAGGTCTGAAGGGTCCTCCACGTGGAGGGGTTAGAGGATGCTACACATCTGAGGGCGGCCTCCAGGAACTGGTTGGGGTGCTCAGGCTACCCGTTACTCTTTGGATGGTATCCAGACGTGAGACTGACTATGGTGCCCAGTGATTGACAGGATTTTCAGACATGGGAGGTGAATTGTGGACCCCAGTCAGACACAATGTCCAAGGAAATCCTGTGCAGACGGATGATGTGTGTGGTTAGCAAGTTGGCGGTCTCAGAGGCAGAGGGTAACTTGGGGAGGGGCACCAGATGGATTGCCTTAGAGAAGTGGTCAACTATGGTGAGAATCACGGTGTTACCTCGAGAAGGGGAAAGACCTGTGACAAAATCCAGGGCGATGTGGGACCAAGGTCAGCTGGGAACAGGTAATGGATGAAGCAGACCAACAGGAGGTGAGGAGTCGGATTTATTGCGGGTGCACACCTGGCATGGCTTCACGTAGTCCTGGATGTCTGTTTGCAGGGTGGGCCACCAGAACACTCGTCAAATAAGATTTATCATCCGGGAAACTCCAGGGTGGCAGGCAAAGTGACTGGAGTGGCCCCACCGGATGACATTGCTGCGGAGGCCGGCCAGGACAAACAGACGATTACTTGGTCCCCCGTCTGGTCTGGGCTCAGTGGACTGGGCCTGCCGGATTCTCTGCTCAATCTACCAGGCAAGGGCTCTGAGAATGTACGAAGGTGGCACAATAGGTTGGGAGAGGGATAGGGGGCTGGAAAGTTAGGGCTGAGTTTGCGGAAGAGAGCGTCCGGTTTGATGTTACGAGAGCCAGGCCTGTAGGTGATGGAAAAATTGAACCTAAGAAAAACTAAGGCCCAGCGGGCCTGCCTGGTGTTAAGTCTGCGGGCCGACCATGGATACTCTAAATTTTTATGGTCAGTCCACACAGCGATAGGATGGACCACTCCCTCCAACCAGAGCCTCCACTCCTCTAGAGCACACATCCTCTTGATGGCTAGGAGCTCTCGATCCCCTACGTCGTAATTCCTGTTGGCTGGGGTTAGCCGCAGAGAAAAATACACACATGGGTGGAGCTTCTGGTCGGAGGTCGAGCACTGTGAGAGGACAGCGCCCACCCCTGAATGAGAAGCGTCCACCTCCGGGGTGAACTGTAGCTGAGGGTCGACCTGGGCCAAGATGGGGGCATTAGAGAACAGGCTCTTTAATTTGGAAATGGCCTGTTCAGCTGCCTCGGACCAGAGGAAAGGCACCTTGACTAAAGTCAGCTGCGCGAGAGGCTGTGCTACCCCACTGTAATTCCTGATGAATCTGTGATAAAAGTTCGCAAACCCCAAGAAGCATTGAAGCTCCTTACTGGAATGGGGCGTAGGCCAATCTAGTACAGCCTTCACCTTGGCCGGGTCAGCTCTCAGCTCAACTCGCACTTCTTGGCCTTCACAAAGAGCTGATTTTCCAGGAGCCACTGTAACACGGCCCTGACATGGACTGTGTGCTCCACTGGTGTGCGAGAAAAGATCAAAAAATCTTCCAAGTAAACAAAAACAAATTGATTTACCATATCACGGAGGATGACATTAATGAGGTGTTGGAAGATGGTGGGGGTATTGGTGAGCCCAAAAGGCATCACTAGTTATTCAAATTGCCCCAAGTGTGTTTTAAAGGTCGTCTTCTATTTGTCCCCCCTCACGGACATGGACCAAATGGTACGCATTGCGTAGATCCAATTTAGAGAACACCTGCGTGTGCTGAAGGAGCTTGAATGAGTTGATTAGGGGCAGAGGATATTTATCTTTGACAGTTATGCCGTTTAATTACCTGTAATCAATACGTGGATGCAGAGATCCGTCCTTCTTTCCGACAAAAAAAATCCTTGCCGCAAGAGGAGTCGAAGAAGGCCGAATGAGGCCAGCATTCAGAGAGTCCTTAATATAACTTTCCATTGCCTCCCTCTCCGACCCAGAGATGCTATAGAGTCGACTGGATGGCAGCCGCGCACCCGGGAGGACATCTATGGTACAGTCGTATGAGCGATGAGGAGGTAAAGAGAGCACTCTCGAGTTGCTAAAGACCTCCCTTAGGTCATGATAGACCTCGGGTATGAGGCTGAGGTCCGGCGGCTCAACAGGAGGGGAGGAGATGGGAAAGGATGGATGAACACTCGGCCGAACTAAGACAAGATGCCAAACAAAAGGGGCTCCAGGAAGAAATAGAGTTTTGCGCCCAATTAATAATGGGGTTGTGCTTCCAGAGCCAAGGGTACCCCATAACCACTGGGGAGGATGAAATTGGGAGAATAAAGAACAATAAAACCTCCCGGTGATTCCCAGAAAGAAGGATGGGGATCAAAGCCATGTTACCGCCAGATACGGTCGTGATGTTCAACGGAGTGGATAATTTCATGATGGGAATGCCCATTTCCTGCACGAGCCGTGAACAAACAAAATTTTGTTCCACCCCTGAATCAATTAAAGCCATAACCCTCCTCTCGACCCCTGGCAGCTTAATGAGGGCTGAAACAGAAAAGTAACCGGGGGATGAATAAGAGTCCTGCCCATCAGACCCCCCATGGCTACTGACGGGCCACGTCTTTTGGCTTCAAGGGGCAGTTGCCAGGTAGAGACCTGGAATTAGGCTGGCTTGTCAATATTAACAATCGCAATGCCTTCCACTTCAGTAGCTATCCATTCCAGACTGCAGTCTTCAACAGATATACATAGTTTGCACCACTTCGTAGAGTACCTGACATGCTTCTTCTCTACCATCCAAAGCAATCAGATAGCTTCCTCTGGCCACTGGAGCACCACCTCCAATCCTGACCTGGCTTTTGCTAACATGGATGAACCTGTCCCCCAGCGGATCGTCATTGATCCTTTCCCAAAGTCACAGCACGGGCCTTCGCTGATCATCTCAAACAACCCCATCTCCTCAATTCCCTCCAAGCCAGTAAAGAGATGGAACTTCCGCAAGGCTGACTGGCTCCAATTCAGACAGCTTGTGGAAATGGGGATCGACAACCTACCCCCCAATTCTTCCACTGATCTGAACCATGTTAATTCCTTCTTTTGCCAATTACTCATCAGTGCAGCTAAGTTGTTCCATCCCTCATGTTTTCCGTCACAGATACATTCCTACTTGGGATGAAGAGTGTTCTACTCTATATGATGACTTCCTTCAAGCTGAACCTGGAAGTGATGAGGAAGGCAACAAGGCCTCTGTCCTGATAGATTGTCTGGATCAGAAACATAGAGAACTTTGGGAAGAGACCGTCCAAGGCATTGACTTCACCCATTCCATCAAATTGGCCTGGAAAACCTTTAACCACCTCAATGGCAGGTCTTCAAAACTTACCAACTGTTCAATAACAGCAAAGTAAATTGTCAAGCAGCATCTTGGCAATGGAGGCAATGCATGTCAGAGCCTGGAAAACCTTTAACCACCTCACTGGCAGGTCTTCAAAACTTACCAACTGTTCAATAACACCAAACTAAATTGTCAAGCAGCTTCTTGGCAATGAAGGATAGACCACCACACCTACCAGAGTGGTGACCTAGTTGACAGAGCATCCGCCCCACAACTGGGAGGTTTTTTAATTAAAAATAAAAAACTAAGAAATCACATGTACATGAGTATTCACAGCCTTTGCCTTTGCCATGAAGCTCAAAATTGAGCTCAGGTGCATCCTGTTTCCACTGATCGTCCTTGAGATGTTTCTACAGCTTCACTGGTGTCCACCTGTGATAAATTCAGTTGATTGGACATGATTTGGAAAGGCACACACCTGTCTGTATAAGGTCCCACAGTTGACATTGCATGTCAGAGCACAAACTAAGCATGAAGTCAAAGCTCCTCTCCTTTGGAACCAGCTGCCAATCTGGATTCGGGAGTCAGACTTGATATGTTTTTAAGAATAGGGTTAAAACCTTCCTTTTTGATATAGCCTATAGTTAGGGTGGGATCAGGTGCCCCTGAACCCTCCTTTAGTTATGCTACTAATAGGTTTAGAAAGCCGGGGTACCTCCAACAATGCACTGGGCTTCACTCCTTTCTTCACTCGCAATGAAATATTTTTGCTGGTCATTAACATCTGTTTGCTCTCTCCCATAGATTGAGTCCCCGTCGTGCTGTTTGCTCTCTACATGTCTGTTCTTTTCTTCTTCTTCTCTATCCTCTCACCCCCCAGCCAGTTGCAGCAAATGACTGCCCCTCCCGGAGCCTGGTTCTGCTGGAGGTTTTTTCCTGCTAAAAGGGAGTTTTTCCTCTCTACCGTTGCCAAATGCTTGCTCACAGGGTATCGCCTGATTGCTAGGGTCTTTCTGCAATTGTGGGGGTTTCCCCTGCAGTTGAAAGTGCTATGAGATGACTGTTGTTGTGAAATGGTGCTATATAAATAAAGTTGAATAGAATTGAATTGAAAGGAATTGTCTGTAGACCTCCGAGACAGGATTGTCTCAAGGCACAAATCTGGGGACGGGTACAGAAAAATTTCTGCTGCTTTGAAGGTCCCAGTGAGCACAGTGGCTTCCATTATTCATATATGGAAGAAGTTCAGAACCACCAGGACTCTTCCTAGAGCTGGCTGTCCGTCTAAACTGAGCAATCGTGGGAGAAGGGCCTTAGTCAAGGAGGTGACCAAGAACCCGATGGTCACTCTGTCAGAGCTCCAGCGCTCCTCTGTGAAGAGAGGAGAACCTTCCAGAAGGAAAGCCATCTCTGCAGCAATCCACCAATCAGGCCTGTATGGTAGAGTGGCCAGACAGAAGCCACTCCTTAGTAGCGTGGGTGTTTCCTGGTGTTTTTTGCAGAGTGAAGCTCCAGCCAGTACGAAAAACTGAAATTCCATTCTAAAAGGTGGACATAAAACCCACCTGTTAAATACAGTCAAGGTCTAGAGCTAAGTATTTAAAATGGATATAACACTGTATGTTCTTTTTTGAGGTGGGTAAGTTAAGGACATTGTAATGTCGTTAATGGGAGCCAAGGACGAGACCGAGTGTTGAACTGGACTGAACTGGACACAGATTTATTTGTGACTCACTTTCACAATACAAGCACATCCGTTAAGCTGAGAGGAGGCCAAGAGACCGCCCCTCTCCCTCACAGCCCTTTTATACCCCTTGTGGTGGTGGAAGCAGAAGGGTGGAGCCACCACCCGTGTCACACAATAACATGTCCCCAAACACCAACACAACACTACCCCCCCTTCAAAAAATGGTCCAAGCACACACATACAATCAAAACCCTCCTCAATTTGGAACTCGAATCATGCACTAAAAAACTAAACAGAAATACCTAAACAATCTATTACATTCACTCAAAACAACTAAAACTAGGGGGGAACAGGTGAACTACCTTCCCACCCTGACACGGCAAGAGAGATTATTCTGCTGTTTGAGCTAAAGAAAACAGTCCATATCAAACTAAAATATTGCCATGTTTCTAAAATAATATGAAACACAGTTGTCCCCCTTTTCCATCACCATGCATAATATACACTGTCCAACCGTCAGGTTGCTCTAGGAGAGGAACCATCCCCCAGAACACCGTCAGACAATTCCACTCTGGTGCACCTTCTATTCTTCACTCCCATGGACGACCCACGTCCAGGTCCAAACTCCTCTTTCTTCTCCCGGGCGCGCTGCAGCTCATTGGGATGCCTCCACGAGCCATCAGATAACTGGAGGTAGGCATCCTCCCAAACAGCCACCACCTGCAGCCGCCCCAGTCATCTTCTCTCCGACGTTTGGCTCAAACACCTCTCGACTGGGCCTCCTCCCATGGTCAGACCACATCCACGACCCCCAGAGGGGCCCTACTTGGCTTCCAGTGTCTCTGTTTGGCACGTCGTTCCACCATGCCAGCCGATCCTGCCCCGCTCTCTTTCATTTCCGCTGCCGGCGTTGCTGTTGTGACTCCCTGCTCTCGGGTCCCTTCCAGTTGAATTCCGGGATTAGAATGAGCCCTCCACTCGGTGCCATCCGCCATCACGGACATCCCACCGTGCTGCTCAGTTCCCTCAACTAGGGTTACTTGGGCGCTGGCACCGGGACCCTCCCGCGATGGCCCTGGGTGGAATTGGCCCTGCTCATTGTCCAGATTACTAGGCAAAGGTTTGTCCCACACAACTCCGTCCATCGTTTGCGGAACCAGCCAGTCCCACAAACCACAGCCCTACCACTCTACTGTGGGAAGAAACTCCTCACGGTTGCCCAATTTAACACGGATTTCACCACTCCCGTGTCAATCAGCAGTGGCACTGTTACCCCATCCAGTTCCACCATACAGTAAGAACGGCCATTGGTACTTGGGAATACACTGCAAATAACTGTGGGAGGTGAAATGGGGAGATCCTCCTTGTGTCTTGGATCCTCTCGCTCGAACCTGTAACATGCCCTGGCGAAATGATGCAAGAGTCCGCACGTGCCGCAGCATCTTCCTCTTGCCAGACACTCTCTAGCCTTATAACAGTCATTGGTGGACCCACAACCCAAACACCTGGGCGATCCCGGGGCAGACCTCATCTTGACAGTATTAGCGGAGACTTCATCATCCTCCACGCAATCGTTACTGTCCAGGTCCACTGCCTGTGCTGTCGACTGTGGTTCAAACTGGCGATGTAACGCTCTCTCGCTGAGCTCCTGTGATAGCTTGTCTACTGTCTCAAACTGCTGCGCTAACTCAATGAACTTGGATAACATCTGTTCACCCGAGTAAGGAGCTTCGTCCTCAGCCAGGCAAACAGTATGTTCTGCCAAAGGTCACGTACCAACTCTTCCTCCAACACTCCAAACTGACAGTCCTTGGCCAGCAGGTGTAGGTCTGCTACAAACCGCTGCACCGACTTGCCAGTCCACTGGCGACACTGTCGAAACTGGATCCTCCAGACGATGACGTTTTCTGGGGCGCAAAAATGTTGCGCCATTAGCTCCACCACTCCCTCAAAACTATCACTCTCACCCAAAGTGCTCAAAATATGTTGACTTTCCATTCCTAGGTTGTGAAGCAACAGTGCCCATGCCCTCAACTTTTCCAGTCTTCCAAGGTCTAAAGCCGCCAAATATGTCTGAAAGGCGGTGAACCACCTCGCCCAAGGGACGAGCGGCTCACCGGGAAGCTCCAAAAACAGCTGAATTGATGTAACCCCCACGTCCATACTTTTTACCCTCATCGCCAAATGTTATGTCGTTAATGGGAGCCAAGGACGAGACCGAGTGTTGAACTGGACACAGATATTTTTGTGACTCACTCTCACAATACAAGCGCATCCATTAAGCTGAGAAGAGGCCAAGAGACCGCTCCTGTCCTGCACAGCCCTTTTATACCCCAGGTGGTGGCGGAACCGAAAAGGTGGAGACATCACCCGTGTCACACAGTAACATGTCCCCAAACACCAACACAACAGACATAACTGGACAATTTGGGCTGTCTGCTGCTTAGGGCTGATAACTACAAATTTAGGACTTTTGGTTTTTACCTCAAAAATTAAAAAAAAAAATAAAATAGATAAATAAAAATGTAAATGTGCAGTCTTTTCCCTCAACTTTCTTCCTAATTATAGCTTTACTTTTTTACATATTTGTTTTTTCCTGACAAATGTTAAACTTTTTTGGTACTTTCTTCTAATTTTCTTTCTTTTTTTCTTCTGTGGTAATCAAATTTGATTCATGATTTTTGCTTATGCTCTCTCCTGTGCCTGCATTTTGCCTGTAGTAGATAAATATGAAATAATTTGATCATCATAAAAATTAAATTCATTACAACACGGGGGAAACCAAACTTTTTGGTCATGACTGTAATGTTGGAATTGTTACATAATAATTTTGAAAATCTAAAAATATATGTGACAATTTAGTGACAACACTTATTTCTTGAAAAATGATGCACTTTATATTAATATATCATTGTGATTTACCTCTTATAATGTTATTTAAAATGCCAGTTAACATAAAATTCCGATGTTCCTCCCATGGGACTTTTCAGATTAGCTGAAAATTGGCTGGAATGCTAAGGGGTGCAGATAAAAGCATTTGAAAGGTAAGCTTTTATAGAATGTTTATCTGTTTTCTCAGGCTTTCTCATGGACTGGGCTGGGTCCTAGGATCATGCCCACATTTTGTATGTATTATTTTGATTATTTGCCAGTGTTTTGCCTTCTGTGTCTCCCCTGGGTCATCTGTGATACTGTCTTCCCCGGTCCTCACACTGTCATGTGGTCCCCATTACTAACTGTTGTGGTTCTGTGTCCCGCCTTGGTCATCTGTACAAGTCTATCAGCGATGCCCAGGCTTTCCAAACTCCTGAGGAAGCCCTGATGTACCTGGATGGTGCGGCTGAGCTGATAGATGCTTTCCCCAGACTGTGGACCAAGCCAGAACTGACCTGTTATGTATGGAAAATACCTAGGTGAAGGATGAGGCACAATGATGGTTGGCAAACACAGCTTTATTGAACTATCTACACAAGCAGAGTACAGGGCAATGCCTGACCCTTGTCAGGTCAGGCATTGGTTTGCTTGCTACCAGATAACCATGAAAACCGGTACTATCTGTCTAATGGGTCGTGCTGTCGGCAACTCAACCAGCAACCCCGCCCTGGCAGAATTAAAAACAATATCTCACAGGTCTGTGGTGGACCACTCCCAGTTGCACGGGGTGAGACTGGACGTCCTGGCAGATGAGCACATCTGTTGCAAGGTCTGTGGTGGACTTTTGCCAGTCAGTGCACTGTGATATGCACTACACAAAGAGCAGAGATAAATAAACCTATTATCTGGTCAGTCACTGCAACAGTTACTGGAGTCAGTTTATCTTGGCCTGTCCTTGCCACTGATAATACCTGTATCTGTCAAGAATTTACCGCTAGTCCAGCAAAAGCTACCGGTACTCAAATACTTTGCAAGCAGTTTCATGAAATGGTCAGTCAGAAAGCAACTCATACCGGCTCGGACATCGCCCTGGTTAACAAGGTCCACGCTGATCTGTTCAGACTCCAAAGCTGCAACTTCCAGGCAGCGAAAAGTATGTTAGTAGCAGGAAGAGAGAAGAAAAGGAAAACAGCACCCCTGTGTGTAGCAGAATGAAATGTACACACTCTGATGGGCAGATCAACATCACAGCTCCCAGAAAGACAGACCACGCTTGTGGCCTTGGAAATGAACAGGTACAATGTAGACATAGCTGCACTTAGTGAAACAAGATGGCCTGGATATGACAGTTTGGAATATCATGGGTACATCTTCTTTTGGATTGTAAAGAGTACTGCAGATGCAATGTTTGCTCTAAGAGTGCTGATGGAGAAGTATAGTATAGAGAAGGTCAGAAGGAGTTGCAATGTGTCTTTGTGGATCTAGAAAAAACATATGATAGGGTGCCAAGAGAGGACTTGTGGTACTGTATGAGAAAGTAAGGAGTGGCAGAGAAGTATGCAAGGGTGGTGCAGGACATGTATGAGGACAGCGAGACAGTGGTGAGGTGTGCTGTACGAGTGACAGATGGGTTCAAGGTGGGGGTGGGGTTACATCAGGGATCGGCTCTGAGCCTCTTCTTGTTTACCATGGTGATGGACAGGCTGACAGATGAGGTCTGGCAGGAGTCTCCAGGGACCATGATATTTGCAGACGACATTGTGATCTGCAGCAAGAGTAGGGAGCAGGTGAAAGAGAACTTGGAGAGGTGGTGTATGCTCTGGAGAGAAGAGGAATGAAAGTTAGTAGAAACAAGACAGAATACATGAGTGTGAATGAGAGGGAGGCAGGTGTAACGGTGAAGATGGAAGGAGTAGAGGTAGTGAAAGTAGATGAGTTTCAACACCTGGAGTCAACCATCCAAAGCAATGGAAAATGCACAAGATAGGTGAAGAAGAGGGTGCAGGCAGGGTGGAGTCGGTGGAGACAAGTGTCAAGACAAGGTGGCTTATGACAGAAGGGTAGCAGCAAGTGTGAAAGGGAAGATTTACAAGATGGTAGTGAAACCTGCTATGATGTATGGCTTGGAGATGGTGGGCCTGACAAAAAGACAGGAGGTGGAGCTGGAGATGGCAGAGTTGAAGATGCTAAGATTTTCATTGGGAGTGACTAGGAGGGACAAGATTAGAAATGAGTATATCAGAAGGACAGCTCAGGTTGAGTGGTTTGGAGACAAAGTAAGAGAGTCAAGGCTGAGATGGTTTGGTTATGTTCAGAGGAGGGACAGTGGATTACTGGACAAAGGACGCTGAAGATGGAGCTGCCAGGCAGGAGGAAAAAAGGAAGACCACAGAGAAGATTCATGGATGTAGTGAAACATGGAGAGGGTTGGTGTTACAGAGGAAGATTCAAGGGATAGGGTTAGATGGAGGCAGATGATCCGGTGTGGAGACCCCTAAAGGGAAAAGAAGAAGAAGAAGAAGAAGAAGAACAACAACAACAACAATATTGATAAATAAGCAGAATACATACATTGAAATGGGTCTGTGGGTGTTGGACAGCTGTCTACAGGAGAGAGATGTACTTACCTTATATTATTTGATAAGTTCCTCAACAGGTTCACCCAGGTAGATCATCAGAGCTTTCAGGATGCATTCTCTTCTAATGGCAATGTCCATGGTCTGAGCAAGAAAAATTGCAATTACACACACAAAAGGCAAGTCTTCATTCATGGATCTCCCACTGGTTTACAACTCTTTCAGATACCTCATCTAAAATCTGCAAGATTCTGGTGATCTTCTCTTTCATGGCTCCTCCTTTGGTCCTGATGACCTCTACAAGTTTGATGGAATGCTTGTCCAACTGTGCCAAGAACTTTGTCTCCAAGGAAACAGTTGTAATCCAAGTGAACTCAGCACTGATCTAGGAATAACGGGGCATACAGAAATTGGATGATAAACAACTATCAATGGAAGGTCTGCCTGAAACCAGCTACCCTCTGATAAGAGTGGCTTTACTGACCTGCTAAGGCTGTATGTATATTTCCCAAATAGAAACATAGTATATAATAAATCTTGAGCAACTATAATAAATAATTGCACAAAAATATGCTTAAGTTTTCCTGGCTGTTGACATGCAAGACACTTGCTCATATTTGCCATTTTTACAACAAACACCACAGGGTTTCCTCTGGTAACATTTCCCAGTGGCAGCCCACCACGCTTGTAAATTTCCCACCACTCCTATGAGGAAATTTATATTTCCTCATAGAAGAAATCTCGCCAGGCAGAGGGAGACACTCTGCCTGGCGACTGGAGTGGGCACTTCTGAACTTCACGCGGATGATGGTCAAGCGCGTTGTCCATGTGTGCGCTTGCGGACCGTAATTCCTTCATATTTTTTTCTTAAATTTATATTTCATCATAGGAGTGGTGGGAATTTTACAAGGGTGGCGGGTCGCCACCAGGAAATGTTATCAGAGGAAACCCTGGTAGGTCTGTGCTGGACATGGCCCTCCAGACACCAAAAATAAGACAGTATAATGTGGTCATCTGTGTACAAAAATAAGTAAAATAAAATCAATACAAAATAATTTAAAAAGATTAAAAATTTTTATTTGTCAATACTACTAAACATACAGGAGAACTGAAATGGTGTTTCTCTCTCTCTTCAGTGGTGTGCACATTATAAAAAAAGAAAAAGGGATAAGGCTGGAAAAACAACAGCAGTCTATGTACAGCAATGCTATCCGTAGCGCAAGTGGCAACAAAAGATAGACCCAGACCTCCCACAGTGCAAATAAAGATAAACAATGAAACTAGGGCTGTTGTGATAACCGCAATTATGTAATATTGCGCTATGGACAAGTCTACCAAGGAGAAAAACGAGCAACCACAACAACCGCTGTGTTCATTTTTTTTGTTTGTGTGGCTAAATCTCGTTAACTTATGTGCCCCTATTGATTAATAAATAAATTGTTAAATGTATTTTTATTGCCAACAACATGTTTGCATCCAGTACTGATGGTGGCAGCACCCGGTGCTGTTGAAACTTCCATAGCACCGGGTGCTGGCGGTGTCAGTACCGTGTGGGGCACTCTCTCTCCAGATGGACTCCAGCAGGTAGTCAGTGGTAGAAGCATTTGGACTCCTTGCTAAATACAGCCATGACAGTGAGCACTGAAAAGGCACAAAGCATGTTATTTCCTTCTGAGCGGAGTGTTTATGATCCTGACAATTGAGCTCTAATAGCGAAACAACTACTGCGTAGTGCATTGCTTGTTTGAACGTGATTTTTAGGACAGCGGCAAAAATCCAAAAATCACAGACAAGAGCCATACAGGGCTGTACGGAGACTGTCCCTTTTAAATAAGCTGAATGTCACTGCAGTCTCCAGTTCCTACACACCGTAGTTGAAATACTGGAGTTCCTGCCACTGCTTTATGAAAATGATCTTTTTTTTCTAGTTTTTTTTAACAGAAGTGGCGGTTCCATCCATCCATCCATCTTCTACCGCTTTTCCGGAGGTCCGGGTCGCGGAGGGAGCAGTTCAAGCAGAAGAGCCCAGACTTCCCTCTCCCCCGCCACCTGCTCCAGCGTTCCCAGACCACCTGGGAGACATAGTCTCTCCACCGAGTCCTGGGTCTGCCCCGGGGTCTCGTCCCAGTGGGACGTGCCTGAAACACCTCAAGTGGGAGGCGTCCAGGAGGCATCCTAATCAGATGCCCATACCACCTCAACTGACTCCTTTCAATGTGGAGGAGCAGCGGTTCTACTCTGAGCCTCTCCCAGATGACTGAGCTCCTCACCCTATCTCTGAGGGTGCGTCCAGCAATCCTACGGAGAAAGCTCATTTCAGCCGCTTGTATCAGCGATCTCGTTCTTTCGGTCATTACCCAAAGCTCGTGACCATAGGTGAGAGTAGGAACGTAGATTGACTGGTAAATTGACAGCTTTGCCTTAGAACTAAGCTCCCTCTTCACCACAACAGACCGGTACTGTGTCCGCATCACTGCAGATGCTGCTCCAATCCGTCTGTTGATCTCTCGCTCCATTCTCCCCTCACTCGTAAACAAGACCCCAAGATACTTAAACTCCTCCACTTGGGGCAGGAGCCTGTCCCCAACCCGGAGAGGACAATCCACCTTTTTCCGGCTGAGGACCATGGACTCGGACTTGGAGGTGCTGATTCTCATCCCAGCCGCTTCACACTCAGCGGCAAACCGTCCCAGCAAGAGCTGTAGGTCATTGCTGGATGAAGCCAACAGGACAACATCATCTGCAAACAACAGAGATGAGATCCTGTGGTCACCAAGCATGACACCCTCCATTCCCTGGCTGTGCCTAGAAATCCTGCCCATAAAAATTATGAACAGGATCGGTGACAAAGGGCAGCCCTGGCGGAGTCCAACTCTCACTGGGAATGACTCCAACCGAGTGTTGGCAATACGAACCAAACTCTCACAACGGTCGTACAGAGACCGAATAGCTCGTAACAACAAGCCCAATACCCCATACTCCCGAAGCACCCCCCACAAAAATCCACGAAGGACCCGGTCAAATGCCTTCTCCAAGTCCACAAAACACATGTAAACTGGCTGGGCAAACTCCCACTAACCCTCGAGAATTCTCGAGAGGGTAAAGAGCTGGTCCGATGTGCCACGGCCAGGACGAAAACCACATTGCTCCTCCTGAATCTGAGGTTCGACCAACGGCCGGACTCTCCTCTCCAGTACCTTGGCATAGACCTTCCCAGGGAGGCTGAGGAGTGTGATCCCTCCAAAGTTGGAGCACACCCTATGGTCCCCTTTTTTAAAGAGAGGAACCACCACCCCGGTTTGCCATGCCAAAGGCACTGCCCCCGACCTCCACACAATGTTGCAGAGGCGTGTCAACCATGACAACCCAACAACATCCAGGGCCTTGAGATACTCAGGGCGAATCTCGTCCACCCCCGGGGCCCGGCCACCAAGGAGATTTTTAACCACCTTGGCGACCTCAGCCCCTGTGATAGGCGAGTCATCCCCCTCGTCCCCAAACCCTGCTTCCTCTGTGGAAGGCGTATCAGTGGGATTGAGGAGATCCTCGAAGATCCTTCCAAGTGGCAGTTCATGCCTAGTAAAACCGGAGTTCCGCACAATTGTTACACATGCAAATAAAGTTGAATGCGGAGCTGCTGCAAGTTTCTCATAATTTCCATCACTTATCATGTTATGAACACTGTTTAAATTATGAGACCACAGGGTCCTAAAAACATTTGCAATAATACTGCATACCGTGGTGTTGAGCTATCCACCATCACCGCAGGGGAAATTCCTCTACTGCGACAGCCCTAGATGAAACCCAGCAATCATATATACAGAAAAATAGAGCCGTAATACTCGCAGTTGCAAGTTCAATGCGATAGTGTAGGGCAGACAGTGATAGAAAGGACTGCACATGATCAACCAGTCCCTCCAGGATTTCGCGATGTTGTGATCGCATCAATTCATGCAAAATCAGCCAATCAGCATGACTATTACGCGGCATTGCAACTTGGTCCAATCACCACAATTTTGGTCTATCCTCATCAACTTTCGCCAATTTCACCAATCAAATTTGTGTCTGAATGGCGTTCAAATGCTCAGTCTAACCAATCAAATGCATTGCTGCACCATGTTCACTTCCGTGTTTACAGTGAGTATTAACAGAACACATCAGCAAAAACAGAGTGTGTGATTTAAAAAAAAAACCAAAAAAACATTCACCCGCGAGGTTTCCAACACCGTCCCTTCCTCCATCTCCCCCAGCCTGCCAGTAGATGTCTCACCACAGTGCTGGGTTTGCATTGAAAAGCATCTGCCTGCCCCAAAAGCACCCCATAGCAGGAGCGCGCATGAGGACAGACACCATAAAACCACAAACAAAATGAGCAAATCTAACACTACAGCCCGTGTTTAAAGATTTTATACATCTTTAGAAGTAAAATCATTACTACAGACTTCCGGTTATGGCTGCCACGTAGGACGGACGTGTCTCGCTCTGCTCTGCTCCTGGAGAAAAAAAAATCGGCAAATAACTCTCTCATTTGGGACAGAACGTATCCCAGCATTTGGGCGAGGATATGTCGGCGAAGCCTAAGGCTGGAAAACCAGGAAAAGGAAAAAGCGAGCCGCCGAAACAGTCCAAATTAACGGACTTTCAGGTCTGTGACGCAGCAAACAAAACTCCATATATGGCGGAGGAGGCTGGCGGCGGTGCGATGTCTGCGGGGAATGGCGCAGATGCGCTGATGGCTGCCATGAGTTCAATGAGAGCGGACTTTTCCTCTAGATTTGATGGGATTATGACAGCGTTGGAAGGAATAAGAAAGGAATTGGGTGACTGTGTAGAACGAACGGCGCAGATGGAGCTCCGTCTCGCTAGTGCTGAAGATGACGTCACCCGTCTTCAATTAAAGGTGCGCACTTTGGAAAAAAAAATAAATCTCTGGAAGATAATATTTTGGATTTGGAATCTCGGTCGAGACAGAATAATTTGAGGCTGGTGGGTCTTCCAGAGGAATCAGAAGGTCGGGACGTATGTTCCTTTCTGGAAAAGTGGATTCCGGAGGTGCTGGGCAGCGAGGAGTTGCAATCAGCAGTGGTTCTGGAAAAAGCACATCGTATTGGCCCACGGAGAGATAAGGGACCGCCGAGGACCTTAATTATGAAGTTTCTTAGCAACAGAGACAGGATGAAGATCTTCAACGCTGCACGTGCTAAAGGAGAGATTAAACACCAGGACCAGCAGGTGCGGTTCTACCCAGATTTGGCCACAGGAATCCAGCAATTGAGGAAGCAGTTTGATCCCATACGTAAGGAGCTGCGCAACCTTGGGATTCGTCATGGTGTAATCTATCCTGCGAGACTGCTGACCACGTATGAGGGCAGAACCCACATTTTCAAGACCCCAGAGGAGGCGCAGGAGTTCATCAAGAAGATCAAAGAAGAAGAAGAGACTGGTGGGAGCTAAGCATGAACAAAATATAAGGTAGAATAATTAAGCATTTGCACAGGCATCTGACTGACTTGAAGTAAATAGTAAGTTTACAAAATATAGATTGTATTATATATTAAAAAAACAAAACAAAAACAAAACAAACAAAAAAAAAACTATGATGTACAAAGTTGTTAAAAATTTTGGAGTTAAGTTGGAAAACTACAGAGGAGAGTTAATGTTACGTCATTAAAAGCAGTAGAGTTAGGGTGATTGGGAGGATGAAGAAGGAGTGGCTTAGGCTGTTCCCCGTGGGTGTGGAACGGTCGATGGCTATATCGGGAGACAGAATTTTTCTTTTGATTTTGGGGGGTTTGCCACAAGTGTGGGAAGGGGAAATTTGTTTGTGTGTAGTTTGTAGGATGAATGTTCAACCACTCATGTTTTTGCTTCTCTGTATGAGCATGTTTACACCGCAAGGTAATCCTAAACTCTCTATTGATCATGGACCAAAGTGTTAATCTTAATTTAACTTCATGGAATTGCAGAGGTCTACAAAATTTAAAAAAACTTAAACAAGTTATGAATAAAATAAAGGACATGGGTTCAAGAATTGTGTTTTTACAAGAAACTCATCTGATAGAGGAGGATGTTAAAAGAATTAGGAGTAGATGGCAGGGAAGTGTATTCACCTCTTCATTTTCATCCCGAGCCAGGGGAGTTATGACTCTCATACATAAATCAGTTCCTTTTCAGGTGAAAAATGTAATTGGAGACAAATTTGGAAGATATGTAATCATTCAAGGTTCTTTGCTATTAGAAAATATAAATCTTGTGAACTTATATGGTCCCAATATAGATGATCAGAAGTTCTTTGCTAATTTATTTCTCATCTTATCATCACTTACAGGGCAACATATAATAGCAGGGGATTTTAATTGTACATTGAATCCAGGTGTGGATAGATCAACAGGACTGGATTGTACGCACATTGGATGTAGGATGACTATTAATCATTTTATAAAAGAATTGAGATTGTTAGATATATGGAGAGAAATGAAACCACAAGTTAAAGCCTATTCTTGTTATTCCAGTACCTACAAGACATTCTCACGTATTGATTATTTTTTGATTTCCACAGAATTAAGGTCCAAGATTCAAAACTGCTTTTATGATAACATCGTGATTTCTGATCATGCACCCTGTTGTCTAATATATGTAGATAAAAAATTGACAAAGGAATCAGGTAGATGGCAATTTCAGCATAAATGGCTTCAGGATGAGGAATTTGTCAAGTATATAGAAAAACAGAAAGACGAGTTCTTTGACATCAATACTACACAAACATCAGCATGTGTAAAGTGGGAGGCTTTCAAAGCTTTTATTAGGGGACATATTATTAGTTATACAGGATCAAAATCTAAGAAGACTCGAGAGGAGAGAGCTAAATTGGAACATAAAATAAAAAGTCTTCAGGAAAAAGTGTATGCAGGAAGTGACCCAAGGTTGGAGAATGAATTACTGATTTTGAGAGCTGAATACGACAAAAAATCAGCGAATAGAGCTGCCTCGAGTCTTCTAAGATTGAAACAATCTTTTTATGAACAAGGTGAAAAATCAGGAAAATTATTAGCATGGCAGATTAAACAATTGGAAATTAAAACACCAATTACCAGTATTATAAGTAACGGACAGGTAGTTATAGATCCTTTAGAAATTAATAGAGCCTTTAGAGATTACTATGAAAAATTATATGATACCAAAAATGAACCTGATTTAACAAAACTAAATGGGTTTTTGAACGAACTATCTATACCGTGTATTCCAAATGAAAACAGGGAGATATTGGAGTCTAAAATTAGTCAAGAAGAAGTTGGGCTAGCCATTGATAATATGAAATCAGGAAAAAGTGCAGGACCAGATGGTCTTCCAGTTGACCTTTATAAAAAATTTAAGAATAAATTAATAAAACCTTTTTTGGAAATGGTTTTAGAAGCATTTCAAAATAATAATTTACCATCATACATAAATAATACCTTAATTATACTGCTGCCAAAACCAGGTAAGCCCTCTAATAAATGTGAAAATATGAGACCAATAAGCCTATTAAACGCCGACCTTAAGATAATCTGTAAAATTTTAGCAAGACGAATACAAGAAATTTTACCAAATATTATTAATCGAGATCAGAATGGCTTTATAAAGGGTAGACAAGGCTTCCATAATGTAAGAAGACTATTTAATATTATTTATTTTAATAAAGAAGCACCGGATACAGCTCTCCTATCATTGGACGCCGAAAAGGCCTTTGATAGAGTTGAATGGCCCTTTCTTTTTGAAGTCCTACAAAGGTTTGGATTTGGAAATAATTTCATAAAATGGGTTCAAATAATATACAATAATGCTACAGCAGAAATCCTAACAAATAACAATATTTCAAAACCAATAAAAATCAATAGAGGATGTCGACAAGGCTGTCCACTTTCACCTTTACTGTTTACTATGGCAATTGAACCTTTAGCGATAGCGATACGTTTACATTCACAAATATATGGAATTAAAGTTGGACCAACAGAACATAAAATCTCCCTGTACGCCGATGATATAATTTTGTTTATGTCGAATCTAAAAAAATCAATTCCAACCTTGTTGAATTTAATAAAGAATTTTGGGGAAATATCAGGATATAAAATAAATAAAACTAAATCTTCAATATTAATGCTAAATGAGACCCAGAGAAATTACCCAGCCCCTGAGGTAAATCAATTCAATGTTGTAAATCAGTTTAAATATTTAGGAATCCAAATTATGCCTAAGCTAGAATCAGTCGCCAGTGTCAACTATGAAGCCTTAATGTCAGATATCAATGAGTTAACTCAGAGATGGATGTCACTACCAATGTCGATGATCGGGAGAATCAATATACTTAAAAGTAATATTTTACCTAAAATACTTTATTTATTTCAATACATTCCCTTATCACCACCTTTAGATCTATTCTCAAGAATAAAAAAAAAGTTAGTGGAATTTATATGGAACAACAGGAGGGCTAGATTACGTTTGTCTTTATTATATTTACCATTTGATCGTGGAGGTCTGAAATGTCCAAATTTTATGTTGTATTATTGGTCGGCACAACTGAGGTCTATGACATATTATTTTTCATCAAATGATCTCCCTCACTGGACTGAAATGGAATCATACAATTTACCTTTACCTCTTCCCATATTCATATACTCAGATTCGGCAAAAAAATTACAAAAACAAGTTAAAAATCCATTTGTAAAGCATATGATCAAAATATGGTGTGAAGCTAAAAACTATTTAAAAGAACCACAGTTATTGTCACAATTTAGTCCAATATGGGGTAATCAATATTTTAAACCAGGGAGAGCGGACGCTGTATTTAAAGTATGGAATTTAAAAGGGATACAAAAGATTCAGGATTTATATTTGCCATGTGCAGACAACATAATGTCTTTTGAAGAGCTGAGGATCAAATTTAATCTCAATAGAACACATTTTTTTAAATATCTTCAACTTAGAAACTTTATTCGATCAAATCAAAATAAAGCTCTCACTTGACCTATTTATTCATCCTTGGAAAAAATGATGATGAAAGATAGTAAAAGAAAGGGTATTATTTCAGAGTTTTATAACTCACTGACACTATCTTCAAGTGAAAATTCACTGAAAAGATTAAACTACTGGAAAGAAGATCTGCAAATTGAAATTTCAGAGGAACAATGGGAATTGGCTTGTACAGAAGCTCAAACCAAATCAATAAATGCACGCCTTAAATTGATACATTTCAAATGGTTAATGCGGATGTATGTTACACCGGAGGAGTTAAATAGATACAACAAAAATATACCAGATACATGCACAAAATGCATGGAAAGTAAAGGAACCCTATTTCATTGTTTATGGGAATGTAGATTAATAAGAATGTTTTGGGAGGAGGTGAGGGTAACAATTGAAAAAATAATCTCAAAACAAATCATATTGAATCCTAAACTGTTTTTGTTGGGTCTGTACCCAGAAAAGCATAATTTCAATAAAAGTGAAAGAACATTCATAGACCTCAGTTTGCTTAATGCCAAAAAATGTATTGCACTATTATGGAAAAAGACTCATAGACCAGATGTGACTCAGTGGTTAAGACAGATGTTAACAAACCTTCCATTAGAAAGAATAACATATATACTGAAATCAAAGGAAATTGTGTTTGAGAATATATGGAGACCTTTTATTGATTATGTAAAAAATTTAAACATAACTCTTGAAGAAGAAGGTGAATGATGTGTGTGGACCTTGTAAATTCCAAACTGGTGAACATAATATGTATACTAATGTATTGGATTGTCTAGACTAAACAGAGGAGCATTGTTGAAGACTTGATTTTGTTGGTGGTTGTTGGTGTTTTTAGGGCATTTTTTTTTTTTTTTTTTTGTAGTACTTTAGTGTTAGTGTTTGATTGTTTGTATCATGTTTGTTAAAAAAAAAAGGTTCAATAAAGATATTGTGGAAAAAAAAATCATTACTACATCTTGTCAATGAGCTTTAAAGCTGTGAACCTCTGGTCTGGACACAGACAATCCACCCCCCCCCCCCCGAAAAAAAAAAAGAAGAAAGATGTGTGTCTGAAGAGACAAGTGTGTGTGTGTGTCAAGACACACAGCAGATAGACAGGTAGGAGTTAGGCATGGAAAGAGAGAGATTTGTTCTGTTTTGTTTTGTTTTTGCAAAACACAGCCTCCAATAGACAAAACAGAGCAACAGAATAAATTTTTTCCTCCCTGCTCGGTACCAAATGGTTGGGGAACGTAGGGAGTTTTCAAATGAAGGTGCTGCCAATAATTTCCAACTCTCTACTCTTTAACATACATTCACTCCAATTTAGCTGTTGTAATGGATATTGTGTTAAAATCTGTATGTTCTGTTGCACAAAAAAGTTTTTCTGTATAGCAGAAGTTTCTGCTTAATTTACAGATCACTGTAATAGGAAATTTTTGACAATCCTGTGCTTTTCTTGTATTGTTATATAGAATGTCACTGCAATAAACTGGAAAAAAAAAACATCTGCTTTAAAATTTGTAATTCTTCCCACAACTTTTAGTGCAAAAAAACCTCTCAAAACATTGTAACTTTTATCGCAACTTTTTAATAAAGTGTCACCACTCGCCGCTCACGGGCATTCACCTCAGCTGCGTGCACACCTGCATCTCATTAGTGCGCAGCTACTTATTTCACCTCGCCCTGAGCTTCGGCCAGGAGCCGTTTGTCTCCCTGCGTACTCAAACCTTCAGCGGATTACCTTTCCTCCAGGCCTGCTGACCTTCTTTTTTTTTTTTTTTTGTACTTATTTTGTACCCGTAGGTAGATTTGTTTTGCAGTCTGGTGACAAGCTGCCAGTCGCTGCATGCGCAAGCGCCCCGTATCCCTAGCCTGCATGTTTTTTGGCATGCGGGAGGAAACCGGAGAAATCCCGGAGCAAACCCACGCAACACGGGGAGAACATGCAAATTCCACACAGATCACTGTTGGCCGGGGGCAGGGATCGAACCCACGATCTCTGCGATCCCCCGGCCAAGGGTAAACTGTGCTGCCGCAGTGCTAACAACTGCGCCACCGTGCAGCCCTTCTTCTCGACACGTAAGCTGTCAATTGTTGTCTTACCTGCCTGTCAGCCCCTGTGCACAGGTGGACCTCCTGGCGGCGGACGCTCTCTCCTCCGCCTCTCCGCTCCTCTGCCATGCTGCTTCTTCTCGGACGCACAGCAGGACGCTGTCTCCCAGGCTTGGGATCCTGCCAACACCAGCCACCACAGTTACTGCAAGTAAGAACATTACCTTGTCACTCTCCTGTGTGGTTTGCCCAGCTAACCCCTGTTCTCTTCTCGCTCATAGGGTTGCCTGGCTGTACGGCGTGCTGCTCTGTCCTGACCTGCACCCTCCACCCACAATACATTCTTATCCCTCACACACGTATCCATACACGTTACATTGGTTAAAAATAAAGCTTTCAAATCTACCTGAGCCTGCGTGCGTGTTTCCTGGGCCAAATAATATGTCAGTACGGCTCCAGCAAAGCGGCCCAGCGGACAGCGGGCTCGCACGCTGCTTTTCCACCCTTGAGGCTCGGGTGGATATGTTAGCACACCAACAACAGGTAATTTTTAATCAATTAACCATAATTACTAATTGGTTAGACCGCCTGGATCCCCAGCGGGCCTTCCCCCCAGGTCCTCTAGGCGCCTCGGCTCCGGTCGCTCCCACGGCTGGCCAGCCTAACTCGGGAGCGCCAACCTGTCTCATACCCATTCCAACCCCCACTCGCTTCAACGGGAAACTCGGTGGAGCGAGGGGGTTTATCCTGCAGTGTGAGTCGGTGTTCCTGCGCGTTCCCAGGGATTTTCCCTCAGACCACAGCCGAATCGGGTACATGGCTAATCTCCTAGAGGGGCAAGCGTTAGCTTGGGCTTACGCCGTAATGACGAAGCCCAGCTACGCAACCCTCTCTTATGACCGGTTCGTGCGGGACTTTTTAGAGGTCTTTGACCACTCACGTCATGACAGCGTCCTCGCTGTTCGGCTTCTTAGTCTCCAACAGGGAAGCCGGTCAGCGGCGGAACACGCTGTTGACTTCCGGGTGGCAGCGGAGGAGGTGGGCTGGGGAGAGGCATCTCTCTGCAGTATCTTCCTCCGTAGCCTCAGTTCCGGTCTGAGGGATGAGCTAGCCGGTCGGAATCTCCCAGGGCGGCTTTCTGAGCTGATTTCGCTCACCATTAGCCTGGACAATAGGCTGCGTGAGCGGGCCGCGGAGCGGAAGTCTGTCAGACACTCGCGTGGAGCTTCCGCCCGCTCTTCTCATTCTTGCCCCCTGGCGTTACCGGCTCCGGAGCCGCCGATGAGCCAGAGGCCACGGCGATCGGGCGCACTAGGCTCCCTCTTGCGGAGAGACAATGCCGGCGGGAACGGGGTCTCTGCATGTATTGCGGAGATGACCAGCATCCCGTGGAGCTGTGCCTGGTAAAGCCAAACGGGGAGGTCCGCGAGTCACTGTAGGGGGCCTAGCGGACTCTAACCGGTCAAATCCCCTATCCTCATGCATACTGCCCATACGATTCTGCCACAACTCCACTGGGCATTTCACGCACGCACTGGTGGATTCTGGGGCAGAGCAGAGTTTCATCTCTAAAAGCCTGGCAACCCGTTTGGGCATACCATGCCAATCGCTGTCAACTCCCCTTAACTTGGTCACTCTCTCTCGCTCGCCCCTGGGAACAGTGACACATCGCACCAAGCCAGTCCCCATCATCATCTCGGGCAACCACTGGGAGGAACTGACCCTATATGTCTTGCCCTCCTCGTCGGACCGAATCATTCTGGGTTATCCTTGGCTGCAGTTGCATAACCCTGTCCTGGATTGGAGAACCGGCAGTGTCCTTTCTTGGAGCACCTTCTGCCTGGGCACCTGCCTCCAGTCGGAGGCTTGTGCTCCGTCCTCCCCTCCACCGGCGCCGGCCTTCGAGCCCCCAGACCTCACCCTGGTGCTGCAGGAGTTCCACGACTTGGGAGTAGCGTTTAGTAAGTCCAGAGCCTTGTCCTTTCCCCTCACCGGCCATATGACTGCGCAATCAACCTCCGTCCAGGGGCCCCCTTGCCATCTGGCCGCCTGTACAGTCTCTCAGCACCAGAACGCAAGGCGATGGACACTTATATCAAGGAGTCGCTCAGCGCTGGGATCATCCGCCCCTCCTCATCCCCGCTCGGCGCGGGTTTCTTCTTTGTGTCTAAGGAGGATGGGTCCCTGCATCCCTGCATCGACTTCAGAGCGCTGAACAACATCACCATCAAGGATCGCTACACCCTGCCGCTCATGGACACCGCCTTCCACTCCCTCCAGGGGGCGACCTGGTTCAGGAAGCTAGACCTCCGCAGCACTTACCATCTCATGCGGATCCGGGAGGGAAACGAATGGAAGACGGCCTTTAGGACGCCCAGCGGTCATTTCGAGTATCTTGTGATGCCGTTCAGGCTCACCAACGCACCTGCCATTTTCCAGCGTCTCATAAACGACGTTCTACGGGATTTCCTGGGAGTCTTTGTTTTTGTATATCTGGACGACATACTCATCTTCTCCAAGTCATGAGAGGAGCACCAGGTCCATGTGAGGCGGGTTCTGCAACGGCTGCTGGAGAATCGTTTGTTCATCAAAGCGGAGAAGTGCGAGTTCTACACCCGCACCACCTCCTTCCTGGGATTCGTTATCTCACACAACCAGATTCTCCCCGACCCCGCCAAGGTTAAAGCCGGTGGTGGAGTGGCCCACGCCCACCTCCAGGAAGCAGGTGCAGCAGTTTATTGGGTTCGGTAGCTTCTACCGGCACTTCATCCCCAACTTCGGCGCTATTGTCACCCCCCTGACCCGCCTCACATCGTCGAAGGTGCCCTTCCAGTGGTCCGAGGAGGCGGCCACCGCCTTCAAGACTCTCCAGGTGGAGTTCTTGTCCTCCTGGGTCCTGACCCAGTTCGACCCCGCGCTGCAGTGTCTAGTGGAGGTCGACGCGTTCGACACGGGGGTGGGGGCGGTGCTCTCTCAGCGCTCGCCAGTGGATGGAGTCAAGCGGCCCTGCGCCTTCTTCTCCCGACGGTTATCGGCGGCGGAGCGCAACTATGACGTCAGCGACAGAGAGCTCCTCGCTGTCAAGCTCGCGCTGCAGGAGTGGCGACAGTGGTTGGAGGGGGCAGCTCAGCCTTTTGTGGTCTGGACGGACCACAAGAACCTCGAGTATTTGAGGTCAGTGCGGCGCCTGAATGCCCGCCAGGCACGCTGGTCTCTGTTTTTTGCTCATTTTCAATTTACCATCACGTACCGTCCAGGCTCGAAGAATGGGTTGCCCGACGCCTTATCCAGGCAGTTGGCCCCTGAGGATCCGGAGGAGTCTGAACACACCATCCTCCCCAGCTCGTGCGTCGTGGGGGCGGTTTCCTGGTCCATCAAGGACAAGATCCTAAGGCGCAGGAGACGGAGACGGATCCTAATGGGGGGCCAGAGGGGAGGCTCTTCGTTCCTTCGGCAGTTCGAGGAGAGGTGATTCACTGGGCCCATACCTCCAAGCTCACCTGTCACCCTGGCATCACCCGCCTGGTGAGTCTGCTGCAATGCTCGTTCTGGTGGCCGGGTCTCCAGAAGGACGTCACCAATTATGTCCGGGCTTGTCCCCAGTGCGCTGCCGGCAAGTCCCAGAACTGTCTGCCTGCGGGTCTACTCCAGCCCTGCCAGTCCCGGGCAGGCCCTGGTCACACATCGACCTTGATTTTGTCACCGGTCTACCAGTCTCTAACACCTATGACATGATCCTGACGATTGTGGATCGCTTTTCTAAGGCCGCCCATTTTGTGCCTCTACGGGGTCTCCCTTCGGCACGTGAAATGGCTGACCTCCTGGTCCAACATGTCGTCAGGCTGCACGGGATCCCGCTGGACGTGGTATCGGACCGAGGCCCTCAGTTTGTCTCCCAGGTTTGGAGGTGCTTCTGCAACGCTTTGGGGGCCACGGTTAGTCTCTCCTCTGGTCACCACCCCCAGTCTAATGGGCAATGCGAGCGCACGAACCAGGAGTTGGAGGCCGCCCTGCGCTGCGTGACGTCCTCCAGTCCATCGTCCTGGAGCTCCTACCTGACCTGGGTGGAATACGCCCACAACTCAGCACGATCTTCTGCTACTGGGGTGTCGCCCTTCAAAGCGTCCTTGGGGTACGATCCCCCCTTGTTTCCCGAGCAGGAGGGTGAGTTGGCTGTCCCTTCTGTCCAGGCACACATGAGGCACTGCCGGAGTGTGTGGACCAAAACGAGGAATGCGCTTTTACGCACAGCGGCGCGCAACAGTTCCACCGCCAATCGCCACAGGAGGCCAGCTCCTGACTACCAGGTGGGTCAGCGGGTTTGGCTCTCCTCCCAGGATATCAACCTCAAAGCTGAGAAGAGGAAGCTGGCGCCACGGTTTCTTGGCCCTTTTGTGATTTCTAAAATTGTCAACCCAGTGGCTGTGCGTTTGGCCCTCCTCCTCTCCCTTCGTGTGTGTCCCACCTTCCACGTGTCTAAGATCAAACCTGTGCTTTCCAATCCACTCTGTCCCCCTCCTAGGTGGCCTCCCGCTCCTAGGATGATCGACGGTGACCCGACATGGGGTGTTACTTCCATCTTGGACTCTCGGCGCCGAGGTCGTGGGCTACAATATCTGGTGGATTGGGAAGGCTATGGACCAGAGTGGAGATCCTGGGTGCGCTCTTCATGGGTGTTGGATCAGGACCTCATCGCGGAGTTTCACCGGACGCACCCAGGTAAGCCAGCGCCAGGAGGCGCTGGTAGGGGGGCGAATACTGTCACCACTCGCCGCTCACAGGCATCCACCTCAGCTGCGCGCACACCTGCATCTCATTAGTGCGCAGCTACTTATTCCACCTCGCCCTGAGCTTCGGCCTGGAGCCGTCTGTCTCCCTGCGTACTGAAACCTTCAGCGGATTACCTTTCCTCCAGGCCTGCTGACCTTCTTCTCGACATGTAAGCTGTCAATTGTTGTCTTGCCTGCCTGTCAGCCTTCCCCTGTGCACAGGTGGACCTCCAGGTGGCGGACGCTCTCTCCTCCGCCTCTCCGCTCCTCTGCCACGCTGCTTCTTCTCGGACGCACAGCAGGACGCTGTCTCCCAGGCTTGGGATCCTGCCAACGCCAGCCACCACAGTTACTGCAAGTAAGAACATTACCTTGTCACTCTCCTGTGTGGTTTGCCCAGCTAACCCCTGTTCTCTTCTCGCTCAAAGGGTTGCCTGGCTGTACGGCGTGCTGCTCTGTCCTGACCTGCACCCTCCACTCACAATACATTCTTATCCCTCACACACGCATCCATACACGTTACATTGGTTAAAAATAAAGCTTTCAAATCTACCTGAGCCTGCGTGCATGTTTCCTGGGCCGAATAATATGTCAAAAAGCTCCCATGAATTCAGGCTTTTTGGGCAACAATAATCAGTAAAACATCCCATGAAATCCTGGAGGGACTGATCAGTATTGCAATAACAGACAGCAGCAGATATGGCATTTGTGCAAATGGTTACAGTAAAGTGCAGAGACATACAGCAGCAGATGCATTACTGTTGGTAAAAGGCTGGACTGAGATAAATTTTTGAGAAAACAGTGGCAAATCTACGACAAAAACTTGTTTTGTTATTCTGAGAGCAGAAACTAGCAGATTGAGCAAATAACTTGGGGAAATTATGTATGTATTTGAAGGAACCACTTACATTGAAAAGTTGGACTGACTATAGCCTTCTTTTTAATATTCAAGCCAACCCTGACTCATGATAATCTTGTAAACATTCAGACTTTGAAGAAACAATTGTCATCAGCTTGGCCTATTGGGAAGATAGAACCATACCCACTTTAATTCAGCAACATTTGTGCACCAGCAGCTCCTGCTGAGCTACAGCACAGCGGACAGATGCAAAGAAAGACCCGCAGGATCAATTAATTTTATTGTCTATCGTGAAGGTGTCTTGCTGCACCACAGTTTTGACTAGACTAATCTGGAGATGTAACCGACAACAATGATGTGATGCGCTTGTCCACAGAGCTGTAGTTCCAACATTTCCTTACAGTTAAATTAATTTTAAAAGTACCATTTTATTAGATCATTACTGCAGACACAGAGCAAACCTACAAAAAACACCATCATTTTGTCTATATATGTGAGTTTCTACACCATAAATTTAGAATATTTTTCTCGTAAATCTGCCACTACTTTATGTTAAATTTTAGTTTTCTGGAAAGTTTGCCCTCCATCAGCCAAGCTTTTCCCCCTCAGATGGCACGAATATACAGTTGTAAAGTCAGGGACTGTGCGGGTCTATAAACAACTGTAAAAGGCAGAAATCAGCGGAGGAGGAAAACCTGGTCAACAAACCGTGAAACAGCTGAAAACATAACCTTGCTACTGTTAGCTAGAACCTGCTATCATGCAACACTGTTAAAATTACGGCTTGAACCAAACACGTGTTATTGGACACATGCTAACTTTACCAGTATGCAATATACAGTGGTGTCAAAAAGTGCTTGCCCCCTTCCTGATTTCTCATTTTTTTGTATGTTTGTCACACTTAAATGTTTCAGATCATAAATCAAATTTAAATATTAGACAAAGATAACACAAGTAAACACAAAATGCAGTTTTTAACTGATGGTGTTTATTATTAAGAGTAAAAAAGATCCAAACCTACATGGCCCTGTGTGAAAAAAAATGATTGCCCCCAGTTAAAAAATAAATTAACTTTAGTTCACATCTTTGGGAAGCTGAGTTCAATTTTGTAGCCATTTCTAAATCTTTGGGACTCCAGTAAACCACAGTCAGAGCCACAAATGGTGAAAACATGGAACAGTGGTGAACCTTCACAGGAGTGGCTGGCCGAATAAAAATTACCCCAAGAGTGGAGCGACAACTCATCCAAGAGGTCACAAAAGGCCCCACAAAAAAATCCAAAGAACTGCAGGCTTCACTTGCCTCAGTTAAGGTCAGTGTTCATGACTCCACCATACGAGATTGGGCACAAATGGCCTGCATGGCAGAGTTCCAAGACGAAAACCACTGCTGAGCAAAAAGAACATAAAGGCTTGTCTCAGTTTTTCCAGAAAACATCTTGATGATCCCCAAGACTTTGGGGAAAATACTCTGTGGACTGACGAGACAAAAGTTGAACTTTTTGGAAGGTGTGTGTCCCATTACATCTGGCGTAAAAGTAACACAGCATTTCAGAAAAGGAACATCATACCAACAGTAAAATATAGTGGCAGTAGTGTGATGGTCTGGGGATGTTTTGCTGCTTCAGGACCTGAAAGACTTGCTGTGGTAAATGGAACCATGAATTCTGCTGTCTACCAAAAAATCCTGAAGGAGAATGTCCGGCCATCTGTTTGTGACCTCAAGCTGAAGCGCACTTGGGTTCTGCAGCAGGACAATGATCCAAAACACACCAGCAAGTCCACCTCTGAATGGCTTAAGAAAAACAAAATGAAGACTTTGGAGTGGCCTAATCAAAGTCCTGACCTGAATCTGATTGAAATGCTGTGGCATGACCTTAAAAAGGCGGTTCATGCTCAAAACCCCTCCACTGTGGCTGAACTACAACAATTCTGCAAAGATGAGTGGGCCAAAATTCCTCCACAGCGCTGAAAAAGACTCATTGCCAGTTATCGCAAATGCTTGGCTGGTTGTTGCTGCTAAGAGTGGACCAACCAGTTATTAGGTTTAGGGGGCAATCACTTTTTCACACTGGGCCATGTAGGTTTGGATTTTTTTTTCTTTATCATAAACACCTTCATTTAAAAACTGCATTTTGTGTTTACTTGTGTTATCTTTGTTTGATATTTAAATTTGAAACATTTAAGTGTGACAAAAAAAAAAATGAGAACTCAGGAAGGGGCAAACACTTTTTTACACCACTGTATGTACGTGTCTACTCACCTGTATCAATTTTCATCCTTCTCCACAACTTGTTAGAAAGAATTTCCTGCATTGACACCAACCTCGTTGTGTCATTCTCCATTCGTCCAACTCTTTTCTTCTTGGGACGGGCAGGTGGCAACTTGCCTGTAAACGCATTACTGCCACCTAGAATTTGGAGTGCAATAGTCATGTCATCTAAATAATGCTTTGATTAAATGAATACTTTCAGTTTACTGTCGATCTGCAAGTTTTGATTGCATTGAAATAAAAAAATAGGTTCTACTTGAAATAATGTAAGTAGTTTACATTGAATAGATAAACTATTTTGAGCTACTAGAGTGAGAAAAAACAAATTGTATGAACAACACCATGTTTTACTTTTTCAGTGTGTGTACAAGGGTGTGATGGGATGTTTTCATGTCCTCACCTCGTGTTCTGGATGGTTCTGTTTGGGACGGCCATGCTTGGTCTCACCGTAAACCAACTGGCTAAGTGAGGCGCACTTCGTTAACAGCCTGATTAATTTCTTGCAGACAATCATTGTTTGGCATGGCAACTGTCAGGCGGCTGTGTGAGACTACAGTCACAGCGCAGCAACAGAAAATGGAAATGAATCTGAAGGCTGTCTGTCATTATTCTGACAAATTAGATTAACTTTGAAGCTGCAGCCGACAGCTGTGTGTGTCACAACTGCACAAATGTTGCTGCGTCTGAGAGTACAAAGACAAAGCATTTTTCAGTTACTCCCTTGGAGTCTACAGTGGCTCTGACCATCTTTGGCTGCTTTGGGAAACCCTGTTCAGCTCAGCTCTGTGCTCTTTTGTACATCCCGGTTCTCGGTTCACCTTGCATTAATGTGCACCTCTGCTCCTCTTTTTTTTTTTTCCATGACAGCTCTTGCTGAAAAAAAGTAACACACACCACATTTCTTCTTGTAACTATAAAGCTATTGAGAGCCAATATGAAAAAAAAAATGCAGCAATTATGTGAAGTGTTCAGGTTCAGGTTCAGGTTACTTTATTTGTACCCGTAGGTAGATTTGTTTTGCAGTTGGTGACATCCATATTTACAAGCCACAATTACATTCAACATAGACACAAACACAGGCACACATCTTACAAAATAGGTAAATATAAAATATGTACAATATAATTTTTATAGCTTGTTCAACTCTTTGACAGCAGCAGGGACAAAGCTGTTTTTGTAGCGCTGGGTTCTACTTTTTGGGACAGCAAACCTCCGTCTGGAGGGAAGAAGCTGAAAGTTGCAGTGCAAAGGGTGGGAGTCATCATTTAAAATCGAGTCGGCCATCCTCTGTACTTGTCTGGTGTACAGGGATGTCAGGCTCAGCTGTGACTCACCAAGCAAACGACTGGACCATCTGACTACCTGATCCAAGGATTTCCTCTGTTTCAGTTTTATCTGACCAAACCATGACATTAAAGAAAAGGATAAAAGAGATTCAATAAAAGCCCGATAGAACATAGTCATTATGGTTCGGTCAATTTGGAAGCGTGCAAGTTACCTCAAACAATGCAAATTTTGCTGACCCTTTTTGCACACCCTTTCACAGTTCACCTCAAAGTTCAATCCACTATCAATAATCGTCCCAAGATATTTGTACGATTGTACACATTCGGTGGTCTGGCCTTTTAGTATGGTGACTTTGTGCCTGGGAGTTTTCCTCCTAAAGTCAATAATCATATCTTTCGTTTTTGTTGTATTCAGCTGCAGGTAGGAATCCTCACACCAGTGAACAAAGTCATCAACTACTGGGCCGTGGCCACTCTCACCATCCTGGAGGAGACTGACAATGACTGAGTCATCAGCATACTTTATAATGTGTCTGTTGTCATGTCTGCTCCGACACATGTTTGTGTACAGGATGAAGAGTAGTGGTGACAACACACACCCCTGAGGAGAGCCAGTAGAAGAGCACTTTAGGTCAGACAATGTGCCATTGACCCTTACTCTCTGCGTCCTGTTGGTTAAGAAATCCAGAATCCAACCCACCAGATTATTGCTTAAATCAAATTGTTGCAGGAGCCTTTCAACTAAAATATGAGGTTGGATTGTATTAAAGGCAGAAGAAAAGTCCACAAATAAAAGCCTGGCGTGTGTCCCATTAAAATCCAGATGTTTAAAAAGCATGTTAAACAGAGTGACAGTGGCATCCTCCACTCCTCTGTGAGGCCTATAGGCAAACTGCAGAGGATCCAATGCATGTTCAGTCTGCTTTAGGACCTCACATCTGACCAGTTTTTCAAAAATTTTCATTAAAATTGAAGTCAAAGCAACTGGTCTAAAGTCATTTACCGTTTTAGGACAGCTGGATTTTGGAACGGGAACAACCACGGCATCTTTCCAGATCTTAGGCACATGTTGTGTCTGTAAGGACTTATTGAAAATGTAGTGAAATATAGGACTCAGTTCATGTGCACAGGACTTTACCAGGCGTCCACATATATTATCAGGGCCCTGACTTTTGTTCACTTTTACAGCGCGGAACTCCCTTTCAACATCCTGCATCTCAATATTAAAGTGCTGATTGTCTTTGAGTTTCTGTTTCAAATCTTGGATTTCTGTGCTAAAATCAAAGGAGTCAAAACGACCATAAAAACAATTAAGAGCATTAGCCAGCTCTGTGTCTGAACTAAAACCATCTAAAAACACACGATTACTGCGCTCTGTGCTCTGAAGGCCTGCAATTTTTTTCATACTGGCCCAGGCCGAACCAAGTTTATTTGCTGCCATCTTGCTTTCCAATTCTGATTTATAATTCTGTTTTGCTCTTAAAATTTCGGCCTTTAGCTCCTTAGTGGCAACCTGTAGCGCAGAAACAGACCCCTGTTTAAAGGCAAGTGCTTTCCTCTGTAAGCAGGATTTAACTGATTTAGTAACCCATGGTTTGTTGTTGGGATATATTTTGACACGTTTACGTGGAACAATCTTATTTTGACAGTAAGCCATGTATGAGCATGTGAGCTCAGCCAGAGAGTCCAAATCATCCCCGCAGGCCATTATGAACATCTTCCAGTCTGTACAGTCAAAGCATTCCTGGAGGCTGTGCTCTGAATCTTCTGTCCACACATCAATGTCTCTCATCTCCACCTTGCCTCTTCTGAGAGCAGTTTTATATGTGGGCAGCAAATGAACACAGTTGTGATCTGATGATCCTAAAGGAGGAAGGGGGAGTGATTTATAGGCCCTCTCTATGGATCCATAGCACAGGTCCAATGTCTTTTTTCGCCTGGTTGGGCAGGAGACATACTGATGAAAGTTTTTAAGTGTCTTCTTTAAAGAAACATGGTTAAAATCCCCAAGAATGAAGTTTGGCGCCTCTGGAGAAATTGACTGCAGCCGCTGGATCACATCAGAGATGGTGCTGGAGGCGGAGTCAGCGTCTGCCCTCGGATGAATGTACACAGTTGTGATGAAAAGTTGGGGAAACTCTCGAGGCAAATAAAAGGGGCGAAGCGACACAGACAGCAGCTCCACATGGGGTGTACAGATGCGCTCTCTGACTGTGACAGATGTGCAGTACTGCTTATTAATGTATAAACATACTCCGCCCCCCTGACGTTTCCCCGTTACCTCTTCCTGCCGATCCGAGCGCAGCGGAGCTCCAAAGCCGTCAATCCACAGGTCTGCGTCTCGATCATGCGCAGTAAGCCAAGATTCAGTGAAAGCCATGACGCAGCAGTTCTTAAAATCCTTCTGGTAACGTACGTTGCCTTGAATTTCCTCCACCTTGTTTCTCACAGACTGTGCATTCCCAAAAATGATCGAAGGAAGAGGGATGTTACCAAACTGACGTCTCCTAAGGCGCAATTTCACACCTCCACGTCTTCCACGCTTCCTCCTGCCGCTTCTTTTTTCACCGCTGTGTCCGTCTCTCAAAATAAAGTCCGGCAGCTGAAATCTGGGCGCAATCAGAGACTCTGCACCAGCTGTGTTAAAGCGCAGCAACACGTCCCTGGAATATTGTATTCTGCCCGCTATTCTGCTCGCCATGGAGCCGAACGCGTTTACCTCAGAGACAAAGAGCCACAGCACAGAAAGCAGCAGTGCGAGATATGACAGGAAATCCATGTTGCAGATACCAGGGAGCTGTTCGCCATATATTCCACCAACGCTCCAGGGCAGAAACGACACAGAGGATTTTCTAAAAACGTAAAAAAGTACAAAAAACACACACACGCACTATATCACCAAGCTGCTGGTCGCTGCGTGCGCATGCGCCCAGTGTTGGGTGTATTTTGCAAAACAGAGGACTAAGAGCAACAACTACTGAACTATAGATAGATTGGTGTGTTCCAGTCAACTACTGATCTGCGCTGAATGCAACATATTCTCCAACACATGCTCTCTGTCTGCTGTTGAGAGTGTTCTCATCGGTCTTTGGCCCTGACGCAACGAATCACCGCAATTACTATTACACATTCCTTCTGGTGTAATATTGCTTAATTAACTTGAACTTCAAGGGACTGGTTGGTGTACTATAATACCAGGGGAAACACTGTTGTTAATTAAAACAACAACTAAACGTCTGATTGCCTACATCAGATATGAAGCAATGATCCATATTTGATGTGATTTAATGGTTCGGACCTCAGCTGGGGAGGAGGACTAATTTATTGGACCTCTTACTATTTTAGTTGAATAATCCTGCTCTATTTTCTTAAAGCTGAATAAACAAAGACATCTTGTTACTTTTTGTAAAATAAATGAAAGTACTTACACATGCAGGATTTGTAGTGTATTTGTGAAGAGTTGCAATTAATTTCCCTAGTGTTCCGCTTATACCAGTGAACCATTTGATTGCTCAACTGGTCATTGGGCAAAGCAGTGTCAAGGTCACAGGTTCAGCAATCAAAACTGGTCACTGGAACCAGTGTATCTGCTTTTTAAAAAGTAACAAAACAAGTATTTACTCTGCAAAAGATAATAAATAAAATAAAACAGAAATTCACTGATGTTGTCAGTTTTCTGTTGTTTAAATGAGAAAATATTAGATTTAATTTAGGTAGAACTAAATGTTTTGATTTTTGAAACTGTATTCCAGAAACTTGTTCTTCTGGGTAGCATATCAATAAAAGCTGCTTCACTTTGTTTTGCTCAGATTCGAGTATCATTGATTAAGTGCTGCATGGTTTGTGAGGCATAATTAAATCAGAGATGTATCTATCCCTAAGAACATATAGTTCTTTGTAAGTTAGTACCACCACTTTTAAATAAGTTCTTTGACACATAAAGCCAAGTAGCAATTTACAACTTTGGGTAAAACTTTCTTCCCACACCTTACTAAACCATGGCCTCACTTTAGTTATCAGGTGATTACATTTTCTCCTCTTGCGAGATTATAATAGTGTAACTACACAAAACTATCCAAAGTAACTAAAAGTATTTGAAAAATAAAATTTACAAACTTTAAAAATGTAGTGAAGTAACAAAAGCTCCCCAAAACAGGACACATCAAACCACTGAGTATGAGAAACCCAAATCTTTAATACAACGCAGGAATGATACACAGTAGGGCAACATCCACAGAAGAAAATGTGCACATACAGCATGCACACGCACACATGCTATAATGAAAAAAAAAAAAAAAAATTGCAAAAGCATTGCAAACTCTTTGGAAAGAAAATGTGAAAAAGCTTGTGCTTTGAAAAATTGAAAGAGTACAAGAGTGCAAGATGACCTGGGGAAGAAAAAAGGACGAGCAGTGTGTATCTAAGCAGGTCATGAATTTACAGATAGGCACAGGATTAAAATGTTAATAGTCATTATATATTCATCTTGAACATTTGCCTCTACACATCTGATATTGGCACTTGTACTTACCAATTTACTTTTTTGTATTGGAGGGTAGCCCTAACTTTCAAAATTAGACAAAACTTTTGAAGTGATGAGATGTAAAACATAGATTTTCAATTAAAAAAAATAGTATCTTGTTCACTCTATACTCACATTGTCATAATCTGGGCTTGATCATAGGATCAAGCCCAGTTTCTATGTTCATGTATTGGTCTTTCTGTGATTATGCATGATTATTATTTTTAGCATTTATTGCCCTCTATATTCCCCTGAGTCCTCTGTCATTGTCTTCTGTATCATCCCCTGTCTTTTCCTGAGGCGTTGTGTGTACCTGTTCACCTATTCAGTCCCTCCAGGATTCCGTGGGATTTTTTTTTTTTTTTATTGTTGTAGTAAATCGCAGGGCTCTCCTTGGGGATTGCCTGAATCGCGTATTGGTTCACAGCTTTAAAACTCATTGACAAGATGTAGTAGTGACTTTTACCGCTAAAGACATATAAACTGTTACAACACTAGCTGTAGTATTAGATTTGCTCATTTTTTTTGTGATTTTACAGCATGTCTCCTCACGCGCGCTCCCGAGATGGGGGTGCTTTCAGGCAGGCAGACGTTTTTCAACACTTCATACATGCAGTCATTACAGAGACTTGAGGAGACATTTGCCGGCAGGCCAGTGAACACAGAGGAAGGAACGAAGTGGGAAAACTCGCAGGTGAGTGTTTCTGTTTTTTTTTTTTTTTAAATCACACACTGGTTTTTGCTGATGTGTTCTGTATATACTCACTGTAAACACGGAAGTGAGTGTGGTGCAGCACCACATTTGATTGGTCAGACTGCTGATGTACATGTTTGTACGCTACTCTGACAGATTTGATTGGCAAAATTGAAGGAAGTTGATGGCAATTGATCAAAATTGCAGTAAAGTTGCGGTGATTGGACAAAATTCAAATTATGCAGGACCTGCTAAAGTTGCGGGAATTGGTACAATCGTGAGGGGACTGCCTATTGTCCCAGCTCCTCATGTTTTCCATACCAATAGCCACTGCCCTGTCTGTATTGCTCCTGCATTGTTGCCCTGTGTTCATTGTCACGCTTCATGTGTTTCCCTTGTCTGTGATTGGCCGTGCGTCCCTGTCACCTGCAGTCATTCCCCTGATGCCCTTGATTGTGCCCACCTGTTCTGTGTTGTGCTGATAGTCCCCTGTCTATACAGTCATGTGAAAAAATTAGGACACCCCAATAAATATTCAGTTCTTTATTAAGAAATGTTCACATATCTATGTCTAACCTTGTTTTTGTTTTTATTTGCATTTTTTAACATTTATTTTAGTGGGAATGAATGTGGGGGTGTCCTAAAAAGATGGGGGTGTGTCTTAATTTATTCCTTACTATTTGTTTAGAATTACATTTTACAGAAAATTTGAAAAAAAAAGTCTTTAATTCCTTTTGAATTGTTTAGTTGTATTACATGAATCTCCCAGTATTTTTAACACTGGTATTAAATATCCATATGTCCAAATATGTAAAAAAACAAAAAAAAACAGGCTTATACAGGGTGTCCTAATTTCTTCACATGACTGTATATGCTGGGTCCTGTCTGTGTCTAGTGTGGCGTCATTAATGTCTACATGTCAACGTTAAGTCATGTGTTTCCCTCCGGTCTCACCTGTTTCAGTGAGTTTTGCCTTTCATGGCTCTTTGTGTTTCAGCTCCCATGCTGCACCTTTTGTTTTTTTGTTAATAAACTACCATCTACACTGAAGTCATGCCTGCATCTGAGTCCATTCACACCTGCCTGCCTGAGTGGTTTAAGACACACGTACCACATATATTTACAGTCTAACTTGAGAATACACACTCTCTTCAGTCTTCTGCTCTTTTTTTTTTTCCACAATATCTTTATTGAACCTTTTTTTTTTTTTAACAAACATGATACAAACAATCAAACACTAACACTAAAGTACTACAAAAAAAAAAATGCACTAAAAACACCAACAACCACCAACAAAATCAAGTCTTCAACAATGCTCCTCTGTTTAGTCTAGACAATCCAATACATAAGTATACATATTATGTTCACCAGTTTGGAATTTACAAGGTCCACACACATCATTCACCTTCTTCTTCAAGAGTTATGTTTAAATTTTTTACATAATCAATAAAAGGTCTCCATATATTCTCAAACACAATTTCCTTGGATTTCAGTATATATGTTATTCTTTCTAATGGAAGGTTTGTTAACATCTGTCTTAACCACTGAGTCACATCTGGTCTATGAGTCTTTTTCCATAATAGTGCAATACATTTTTTGGCATTAAGCAAACTGAGGTCTATGAATCTTCTTTCACTTTTATTAAAATTATGCTTTTCTGGGTACAGACCCAACAAAAACAGTTTAGGATTCAATATGATTTGTTTTGAGATTATTTTTTCAATTGTTACCCTCACCTCTTCCCAAAACATTCTTATTAATCTACATTCCCATAAACAATGAAATAGGGTTCCTTTACTTTCCATGCATTTTGTGCATGTATCTGGTATATTTTTGTTGTATCTATTTAACTCCTCCGGTGTAACATACATCCGCATTAACCATTTGAAATGTATCAATTTAAGGCGTGCATTTATTGATTTGGTTTGAGCTTCTGTACAAGCCAATTCCCATTGTTCCTCTGAAATTTCAATTTGCAGATCTTCTTTCCAGTAGTTTAATCTTTTCAGTGAATTTTCACTTGAAGATAGTGTCAATGAGTTATAAAACTCTGAAATAATACCCTTTCTTTTACTATCTTTCATCATCATTTTTTCCAAGGATGAATAAATAGGTCGAGTGAGAGCTTTATTTTGATTTGATCGAATAAAGTTTCTAAGTTGAAGATATTTAAAAAAATGTGTTCTATTGAGATTAAATTTGATCCTCAGCTCTTCAAAAGACATTATGTTGTCTGCACATGGCAAATATAAATCCTGAATCTTTTGTATCCCTTTTAAATTCCATACTTTAAATACAGCGTCCGCTCTCCCTGGTTTAAAATATTGATTACCCCATATTGGACTAAATTGTGACAATAACTGTGGTTCTTTTAAATAGTTTTTAGCTTCACACCATATTTTGATCATATGCTTTACAAATGGATTTTTAACTTGTTTTTGTAATTTTTTTGCCGAATCTGAGTATATGAATATGGGAAGAGGTAAAGGTAAATTGTATGATTCCATTTCAGTCCAGTGAGGGAGATCATTTGATGAAAAATAATATGTCATAGACCTCAGTTGTGCTGACCAATAATACAACATAAAATTTGGACATTTCAGACCTCCACGATCAAATGGTAAATATAATAAAGACAAACGTAATCTAGCCCTCCTGTTGTTCCATATAAATTCCACTAACTTTTTTTTTATTCTTGAGAATAGATCTAAAGGTGGTGATAAGGGAATGTATTGAAATAAATAAAGTATTTTAGGTAAAATATTACTTTTAAGTATATTGATTCTCCCGATCATTGACATTGGTAGTGACATCCATCTCTGAGTTAACTCATTGATATCTGACATTAAGGCTTCATAGTTGACACTGGCGACTGATTCTAGCTTAGGCATAATTTGGATTCCTAAATATTTAAACTGATTTACAACATTGAATTGATTTACCTCAGGGGCTGGGTAATTTCTCTGGGTCTCATTTAGCATTAATATTGAAGATTTAGTTTTATTTATTTTATATCCTGATATTTCCCCAAAATTCTTTATTAAATTCAACAAGGTTGGAATTGATTTTTTTAGATTCGACATAAACAAAATTATATCATCGGCGTACAGGGAGATTTTATGTTCTGTTGGTCCAACTTTAATTCCATATATTTGTGAATGTAAACGTATCGCTATCGCTAAAGGTTCAATTGCCATAGTAAACAGTAAAGGTGAAAGTGGACAGCCTTGTCGACATCCTCTATTGATTTTTATTGGTTTTGAAATATTGTTATTTGTTAGGATTTCTGCTGTAGCATTATTGTATATTATTTGAACCCATTTTATGAAATTATTTCCAAATCCAAACCTTTGTAGGACTTCAAAAAGAAAGGGCCATTCAACTCTATCAAAGGCCTTTTCGGCGTCCAATGATAGGAGAGCTGTATCCGGTGCTTCTTTATTAAAATAAATAATATTAAATAGTCTTCTTACATTATGGAAGCCTTGTCTACCCTTTATAAAGCCATTCTGATCTCGATTAATAATATTTGGTAAAATTTCTTGTATTCGTCTTGCTAAAATTTTACAGATTATCTTAAGGTCGGCGTTTAATAGGCTTATTGGTCTCATATTTTCACATTTATTAGAGGGCTTACCTGGTTTTGGCAGCAGTATAATTAAGGCATTATTTATGTATGATGGTAAATTATTATTTTGAAATGCTTCTAAAACCATTTCCAAAAAAGGTTTTATTAATTTATTCTTAAATTTTTTATAAAGGTCAACTGGAAGACCATCTGGTCCTGCACTTTTTCCTGATTTCATATTATCAATGGCTAGCCCAACTTCTTCTTGACTAATTTTAGACTCCAATATCTCCCTGTTTTCATTTGGAATACACGGTATAGATAGTTTGTTCAAAAACCCATTTAGTTTTGTTAAATCAGGTTCATTTTTGGTATCATATAATTTTTCATAGTAATCTCTAAAGGCTCTATTAATTTCTAAAGGATCTATAACTACCTGTCCGTTACTTATAATACTGGTTATTGGTGTTTTAATTTCCAATTGTTTAATCTGCCATGCTAATAATTTTCCTGATTTTTCACCTTGTTCATAAAAAGATTGTTTCAATCTTAGAAGACTCGAGGCAGCTCTATTCGCTGATTTTTTGTCGTATTCAGCTCTCAAAATCAGTAATTCATTCTCCAACCTTGGATCTCTTCCTGCATACACTTTTTCCTGAAGACTTTTTATTTTATGTTCCAATTTAGCTCTCTCCTCTCGAGTTTTCTTAGATTTTGATCCTGTATAACTAATAATATGTCCCCTAATAAAAGCTTTGAAAGCCTCCCACTTTACACATGCTGATGTTTGTGTAGTATTGATGTCAAAGAACTCGTCTATCTGTTTTTCTGTATACTTGACAAATTCCTCATCCTGAAGCCATTTATGCTGAAATTGCCATCTGCCTGATTCCTTTGTCAATTTTTTATCTACATATATTAGACAACAGGGTGCATGATCAGAGATCACGATGTTATCATAAAAGCAGTTTTGAATCTTGGACCTTAATTCTGTGGAAATCAAAAAATAATCAATACGTGAGAATGTCTTGTAGGTACTGGAATAACAAGAATAGGCTTTAACTTGTGGTTTCATTTCTCTCCATATATCTAACAATCTCAATTCTTTCATAAAATGATTAATAGTCATCCTACATCCAATGTGCGTACAATCCAGTCCTGTTGATCTATCCACACCTGGATTCAATGTACAATTAAAATCCCCTGCTATTATATGTTGCCCTGTAAGTGATGATAAGATGAGAAATAAATTAGCAAAGAACTTCTGATCATCTATATTGGGACCATATAAGTTCACAAGATTTATATTTTCTAATAGCAAAGAACCTTGAATGATTACATATCTTCCAAATTTGTCTCCAATTACATTTTTCACTTGAAAAGGAACTGATTTATGTATGAGAGTCATAACTCCCCTGGCTCGGGATGAAAATGAAGAGGTGAATACACTTCCCTGCCATCTACTCCTAATTCTTTTAACATCCTCCTCTATCAGATGAGTTTCTTGTAAAAACACAATTCTTGAACCCATGTCCTTTATTTTATTCATAACTTGTTTAAGTTTTTTTAAATTTTGTAGACCTCTGCAATTCCATGAAGTTAAATTAAGATTAACACTTTGGTCCATGATCAATAGAGAGTTTGGGATTACCTTGCAGTGTAAACATGCTCATACAGAGAAGCAAAAACATGAGTGGTTGAACATTCATCCTACAAACTACACACAAACAAATTTCCCCTTCCCACACTTGTGGCAAACCCCCCAAAATCAAAAGAAAAATTCTGTCTCCCGATATAGCCATCGACCGTTCCACACCCACGGGGAACAGCCTAAGCCACTCCTTCTTCATCCTCCCAATCACCCTAACTCTACTGCTTTTAATGACGTAACATTAACTCTCCTCTGTAGTTTTCCAACTTAACTCCAAAATTTTTAACAACTTTGTACATCATAGTTTTTTTTTTTTTGTTTGTTTTGTTTTTGTTTTGTTTTTTTAATATATAATACAATCTATATTTTGTAAACTTACTATTTACTTCAAGTCAGTCAGATGCCTGTGCAAATGCTTAATTATTCTACCTTATATTTTGTTCATGCTTAGCTCCCACCAGTCTCTTCTTCTTCTTTGATCTTCTTGATGAACTCCTGCGCCTCCTCTGGGGTCTTGAAGATGTGGGTTCTGCCCTCATACGTGGTCAGCAGTCTCGCAGGATAGATTACACCATGACGAATCCCAAGGTTGCGCAGCTCCTTACGTACGGGATCAAACTGCTTCCTCAATTGCTGGATTCCTGTGGCCAAATCTGGGTAGAACCGCACCTGCTGGTCCTGGTGTTTAATCTCTCCTTTAGCACGTGCAGCGTTGAAGATCTTCATCCTGTCTCTGTTGCTAAGAAACTTCATAATTAAGGTCCTCGGCGGTCCCTTATCTCTCCGTGGGCCAATACGATGTGCTTTTTCCAGAACCACTGCTGATTGCAACTCCTCGCTGCCCAGCACCTCCGGAATCCACTTTTCCAGAAAGGAACATACGTCCCGACCTTCTGATTCCTCTGGAAGACCCACCAGCCTCAAATTATTCTGTCTTGACCGAGATTCCAAATCCAAAATATTATCTTCCAGAGATTTATTTATTTTTTCCAAAGTGCGCACCTTTAATTGAAGACGGGTGACGTCATCTTCAGCACTAGCGAGACGGAGCTCCATCTGCGCCGTTCGTTCTACACAGTCACCCAATTCCTTTCTTATTCCTTCCAACGCTGTCATAATCCCATCAAATCTAGAGGAAAAGTCCGCTCTCATTGAACTCATGGCAGCCATCAGCGCATCTGCGCCTCCCCGCTCAGACATCGCACCGCCGCCAGCCTCCTCCGCCATATATGGAGTTATGTTTGCTGCGTCACAGACCTGAAAGTCCGTTAATTTGGACTGTTTCGGCGGCTCGCTTTTTCCTTTTCCTGGTTTTCCAGCCTTAGGCTTCGCCGACATATCCTCGCCCAAATGCTGAGATACGTTCTGTCCCAAATGAGAGAGTTATTTGCCGATTTTTTTTCTCCAGGAGCAGAGCAGAGCGAGACACGCCCGTCCTACGTGGCAGCCATAACCGGAAGTGTCTTCTGCTCTTTTGATTTTCTTCCTCCTTTAGCCTTCCCTCCAGAGAAATTTATTGCGGCATAGTTCAGATCATATCCATCCTCCTTCTGTGCAGAGAAAAATGCATAATATGTTGTTCCTTTGACTTATGCATGTTAATAATCAACGTATACTGTGAAGACTGAAATCTGTGAAAATGAACTTTGATAAACCAAATTTTGTTGCTTTGTTGACAGATAAATTTCCTTACAATAAGTAAAAACATTTTTGGCAATAGATAGTTTTACTTAAAATAATAATTAAAAAAAATACCTGCCAACAGAGCGATTAAGTTGCTTAAAACTAGTAAAAACTCTCAATGCAAGAAAACAAATTACAGAAAACTACACAACATGACGAAATATCTTGTCAGACAAAAACAAACATATACAGCCTCTATTTAGAATATTTTACCTTGTTAACATTTAATTTTTTGCAGTGCACAACAAACTACTAACTACAGTTACTTACAGACATTTCTAGTGGATGAGTGAAGCTGTCACTTCTTGTTTGTGGGGAGCTGGTTTCTGTCCCTAATGACAAATACAAATAAAAACTTTAATTCAGAGAGATTCAGATGTCCTTTTTCCATTTATGTTGGTAGTTCTTATAGGAAATTGAATTTTCATAATTAACAAATTGCATTTGCAGCTGCACAGCTAACTTTTTTACACAACAAAAAAAAAAATGAAATCTTAGTAAGGTCAGATAGCTTAAATCAAGGCTATATATGTAGTATACAGTATGTGCTTGTTTTGTTTTTGTTTTGTTTTTTGTCTGACAATTTTTTTTTTCTTGTGCAGTTTTCTGTAGGAAAATTTTACTTGCTTTATGATAGTTTTTTTTTATGTTTTAAGCAGATTAATTGCTCAGTTAGCAGATTTTTTTTCTTATTTTAAGCATTAAATTGCCAGGGTTTTTTGCTTATTTTAAGTAAAATTTTCTTCCAATAGAGCAAGAACAATTGGCTTATGAAATTGGTTAAAACAACTAAAAATCTTAAAGCAAGTAAAATTTTCTTACAGAAAACTGCAGAGCAAGAATAAATATCTTCTCTGACAAAAGATAAGCACATATAGCCTTGATTTAAGATATTTTATGTGACTTACATTCCACTTTTTGCAGCGTATACAAAGGCTTTTGTCAGCATTTTTAAAAATTAATTCAAAATGCTAATTATTAAATGCTAGAAGACTTGAGGCAAAATTGCCTAAAAAAAAGTGAAAATCCAGGACATTGTGAATATCCTGAATTCTTTTCCATAACCCAAAGTGAATATTTATTATTAATCTAAATTTATTAATCTAAATTTAAATGGTGCCAACAGAACTGCCTCCAGATCAATGTGAGGAAAACTAAGGAACTGGTGGTGGACTGCTGCAGGCGAGGACAACCCCCCACAGCACCAGTAAACATCCAGGGAACAGATATTGAGATGGTGACATCCTACAAGTACCTGGGTGTTCACCTGGACAACAAACTGGACTGATCACACAACACCAACGTGCTCTACAAGAAGGAGCAGCGCAGGCTGTTCCTCCTGAGGAGACTCAGGTCTTTTGGAGTACAAGGGGCACTCCTGAAGACCTTCTATAATTTGGTGGTGGCATCAGCCATCACATTTGGAGTGATCTGCTGGGGCACCGGCATCATGGCAGCCGACAGGAAGAGACTGAACAGACTGCTCAAAAAAGCTTTCTCTGTTCTGGGGTGACACCTCGACCCAGCGGAAGAGATAGGAGAGAGGAGGATGGTGGCTAAACTGTCATCTCTGCTGGAGTCCCACCCCATGCAGGACACGCTGAATGCACTGAGGAGCTCATATAGCGGTAGGCTGTGTTATCCTAGCTGCACGACAGAGAGGTTCCGCAGGTCCTTCCGACCTACAGCTGTCAGACTTTATAATCTAACCAGGGCTGCTCGTAGAGGTCGTATTGAATGTACTAAATGTAACAAACGTGCACAATAAATCGTCCCTTCCATTATACAACTAGGACAATATCAATCATTGCTGAGGGTGGCAACAACACTGCTGATTCAAATACGAAATGTACTGTCTGGGTACATATTTCTATTCTGCAGGGTAACTTAACTAACCGTAATGCTGTTTATTCCATCCAGCTGCAATGCTCCTGCACTGTGTATATATCTGTGTACATATGTATATTCATTTACTGCTTTGGCTAACCAGTTCTTATTATCTTATTAACTATTATATAGTGCTGCTGTCCCTTTGCTGCTGTAATCCTGGAATTTCTCTATAGTGGGACTAATAAAAGCTTATCTTACCTCATCTTATCATTTATTTATTTATGATTATAATAGTGTTTTTAGTGAAAAATACAAGTGATGCACAAGTAGATACATTTTTAAATTTTTGCAACTCTTTTTCCAATACTGCACTGGAGCTTGTATTTTAACCTCATTTTTTTTTCTCAGAAGTTTGCAACTTTTTACATGCAAATATACTGTATATCCTTATCATGAACTTAGTAGGGTTGTATTAGTTTTGGAGAAATCAAAAGCAAATATCTAAATATTCTAAACAATCTGTCTTGTATGTCAGTAAAGTTTGTCAGCATCAGTGTGCTGCAGAAATGGGATTTTTCTTATAAATTTAGATCTTTTTAATGTAAGCCTACAGCTTTTTCCTAGTAAAATGTTTCCTCAGAATATACATCTTTTCCTGCAAAGTTTAGATCTTTTTTCTTGTAAATTTACATTTCTACTTTTGTTTCATTGTGAATTTGTGAGATTTCTCTCCTACTTGTGATGGGATTTTTTTTTCTTTTTTTGTGAATTTGATAAAGGTAAACTTGTAAATCACACTGATTAAATTCAAGGAATTTGAGGGAAAGGGAGTATCCACATATCAACTTTGAGAACCAAATACCAGTGTAGCAAATGAATAATCAGATGATCCAATATTTGGGCACAGCGCTAGAAATGAATGTTGTGCGACCAATGCAGTAATCATCTAGCTGTATCTCTGACTGAAAGAATCCCTTTGGAGCTTTAGGGTTTTCATTTTTTTAATCTCGTGTGTAAATTTAACCAAAAGCACAGAGGCATATGCACGCGCACACACACACACATACACACACACACACACACACACACACACACACACACACACACACACACACAGAGGTGCATCTCGATAAATTAGAATGTCATTGAAAAGTTGATTTATTTCAGTAATTCAATTTTTAAAAATGAAACTCCTGTATTATATAGATTCATCACACACAAAGTGATATATTTGAAGTGTTTATTTCTTTTAATTTTGGGTATGAGCCGAGAATTTTAAGCAAAACCATCAAAATAAGGACTTCTGTTGGCTACCAACAAACGTGGGGAATACCCTTACGACCCAGTGCTGACCTGGTGAAGGTTCTGGCAGATCTGGCTCCGTTTCGCCCCGTTTCCGACCTCTAAAGGCTCGCCTCTGATGCTAACCCAGATGCTAACCCAGAGTAACTGCAGCAGTGAGAAGGTATTCTTTACATCTGGCCATCTGGAGCCGAGGAGAGAAGGATTTAAAAGGAGGACGAACCAACCGAGGCGGCGATTGGGAGCTCGGGCGCGGCGTTGGTGAGAGACGGGGGCCACCTGGATCCAGCAGGACAGTGGTCTGAACCGGTGCCCAATTGCGAGGCCCAGCCGAGGAACTACCAGACTGACGGCAGTCGGTGACGGGGCCTAGACGGGGCCCAGCGGAGAAGCCGCCTAGCCAGACGGCGACGAGTGGCTGTGATCGGTGGATTCCGGCTGCGCCGGCGGTGCACGACATAACTGGCCAGGTAGACGGAGGCAGGCGCCGGCAATAGACGGCGGTGATCTGCGGAGCTGAGCAGCGTCACTTGGCGGAGAAGCTGCGCAGGAGCGGCGGGTCCAGTAGTGACCGAGCTAGTTGAGGCCTAGCCGGATTCTCTGCTTATTTCTATCCACAGGTCAGTAAAATGCCACCCAAAAAAGAGGAAATGGAAGAAATTAAAAAAACTCTGAACTTTGTGTTAGATGAACTGGCCAAAGTGACTAGCCAGCAGGACAAAATATTAGACCTAATACAGGAGGTACAAGCCCTACATTCAATAATAAAAGAAAAAGACAAAAAAATTATGGACCTGGAGCAACACGGGCGTCTTTTGGAGCAACGCGTTGAGGATCTTGAACAAGGTTCTCGCATTGATGACATAGTTATAAGTGGACTAGACATCAGATATCAGTCGTACGCCCATGCCGCTACAGGACTGAGTGGTGAACATGCTTCCATAAGTGAATCAATGTCCTTAGAAAACCAAGTGCTTCAGTTCCTTAATGATAAAGACATTAAGGTAGAAGCCAATGCGATCTCAGCCTGTTATGCTTTACCGAAGAAAGATAACAAAACAAAGAAATCAATTGTGATGCGCTTTGTGAACAGGAGGGTGAAAAATGACATACTGAGGCAGGCCAAAAAACTAAAGGAAACTCAAGTTTACCTAAATGAACACCTGACAAAAAAAAACCGCTGAATTAGCACGGCAGGCACGGATGCTAAAGAAACATAATAAGATACAGTCAACCTGGACAAGAAATTGTAGAATTTGGATTAAACTAAATGGAACACCTGAGCAAGCAAAAAGTATAATGATCAGAGATGCTACTGACTTAGATAAATACAAATGAACACTGACTATGAAACACAGAGTGAGGAAACTCAAACTCTAAAAATATGCCACTATGCTGAACATAAACCACAAGAGATGGAGAATGATATTGATCCTGATAACCACTTTTTCAATAATATTCATAACCACTGTGAATATTACACTGAAAAGCAATTCAAAAGTCAAGTGCAATTAGATGGTAAACTGTCAATAATACACTTCAATAGCAGAAGTCTTAACAAAAACTTCTCACAGTTTCAGGACTATTTAAAACAGCTAAACAGAAAATTCACAGCTATAGCAGTCTCTGAAACCTGGCTTAATGCAGACCAGGCTCCCCTGATGGCAATAGAGGGATATCAGATGTTTAACATTAACAGATCTCAAAAAAAGGGTGGTGGTGTTGCACTGTATATTGATGACCTATATAGATGTAAGCTTGTAAATGAAATGTCCTCAGCACTACCAGGGATTCTGGAATGTGTTACTGTTGAGATTGACCTAGACAAAACAAAAAATCTAATCATAAGCTGCATATACAGAACGCCGGGAACTTGCATTGAGACATTCAGAGATAAATTAGTCGAGCTGTACAATAATATTACTAGTAAGAAAATGGTAGCAATTTGTGGAGATTTCAATATTGATCTACTTAATCCACATCAACAAAATGTAGTTACAGAGTTCATGAACTCTATGTACAGCATGAGTCTATATCCCACAATAACACATCCCAGTAGAATCACAGCTCACTCTGCTACACTTATTGACAACCTGTTTGTCAATGTTCTCGACAAGAAAATAGAAAGTGGATTATTGATAAATGATATAAGCGACCACTTGCCAATCTTTGCACTTATCCATGGCCACACGGGGCCCAACCCAGAAAAAATCTCAAAATCGTTCAGACACAAATCACCAAACGCAATCAGTTCTTTTAAAGAGGACTTGCTGAAGCAAGACTGGACAGAAGTCTATGTATCAGATGTAAATGAAGCCTATGACACATTTACAAACATTGTAACCACTCTTTATGAAAAAAACTGCCCATTAGTTAAAAAAAAGCTTAAACACAAATTTACTGACAAACCATGGCTAACCAAAGGACTACAAAAGGCGTGTAAAAAGAAAAATTTATTATATAAAGCTTTCATAAAGAAAAGGACAAAAGAAGCAGAGCAGCGGTATAAAACATACAAAAATAAGTTAACATATATAATAAGATGTAGTAAAAGAGACTATTACAGTAAAGAACTGGAAAAAAACAAAGACAATATTAAAAATACATGGACAATAATCAACAGTATCCTTGGAAATAAAAGCAGAAATACCAGCTACCCAACTAACACTCCAAAAAATAATAAATCGACTCCGAATGTGAATATAGCTTCACCTGCAGATGAATTTAATAATTTTTTTGTTAACATTGGACCTAAACTGGCCCGAGAAATACCCACTACGGTGCCAACAGGTGATTCAATATGCAATAACACTGCTGTAAAAGACACCATCTTCATAAAGAACACAGACGAAAGAGAGGTCATTGAAATTGTTAAATCGTTCAAAAGTAAAACATCTACTGACTGCGATGGTATTGATATGCTACTAGTCAAAACTGTTATCGAATGCATAGTGAAACCACTGACGTATATCTGTAACCTGTCTCTCCAATCAGGTATATTTCCCAATGCAATGAAAATAGCTAAAGTAATTCCGATTTACAAGACAGGCGACAGAGGGGAACTCTCCAACTACAGACCAATTTCACTATTACCGCAATTTTCCAAGATACTTGAAAAAATATTCTATGAGAGAATTGACAACTTCATACTGAAGAATGATTTATTGTGTGAGCAGCAATATGGGTTCAGACACAAAAGGACAACAGCATATGCCTTAATGGAATTTACAGAAAAAATATCAACAGCCATTGAAAATAAAGAGTATTCAGTTGGAGTATTCCTGGATCTTAAAAAAGCATTTGATACAGTAGATCACAATCTATTATTAAAGAAACTACAAAATTGTGGTATCAGAGGGGTAGCACTGTCCTGGTTAAGAAGTTACTTAAAGAATAGATATCAGTTTGTATGTGTTAACAACAAAACTCAGAGCTACTGAAGGTCACCTGTGGAATCCCACAGGGTTCAGTTTTGGGACCATTATTATTCAATATGTATATAAATGATATATGTAAAGTTTCAGAAAAAATGGACTTAATATTGTTTGCTGATGACACTAACCTGCTATGCAGTGGAAACAACTTGGAACAACTTCTGGATACACTCGGAAAGGAATTAGGAAAGCTGAAACTGTGGTTTGATTCAAACAAATTAACGCTCAATTTAAGCAAGACAAAATTTATAGTCTTTAACAACCATCACAACTACCCAGTACCCAAACTCAGTGTAAATGGTGTAGAGATTGAAAGGGTATCCGAAACTAAATTCCTTGGAGTAATAATTGATAACAAACTGTGTTGGAAGCCACATATTAATTATATAAAAGGTAAAGTATCCAAATCAATTGCAATATTACACAGAGTGAAAAATTTGCTGAATCAACCCACACTATACACCTTGTATCATTCATTAATACTCCCATACATGACATATTGTAATGAAGTATGGGGAAATACATATAAAACAAACATATATCCACTCTTTATGCTTCAAAAGAGAGCTATTAGAATAATCAACAAAGCAGCTTACAGGGAACCAACAAACCCACTTTTTCTTAAACAAAAAACTCTCAAGTTGAAAGATCTGATCGACTTTAAAACCGCAATAATAATGTTCAAAGTGAAGAATCTATCACTGCCCGCAAATATCCAAAAGTTGTTCCAAACAAGGGAGAAACGATATCACTTCAGAGGAACATGTATATTTCAAAAGCCTACAGTGAGAACAACTACCAAGCAACACTGTATTTCAGTGCAAGGTGTCAGATTATGGAACGATTTTGGACCTGAATTAAAATCATGTACAAAGCTTGGACAATTTAAACAAAAACTAAAGGAAGAAATACTCCAAACATATTTACAAGACGACATGTAAACTCACATAAGGATTGACATTTCCAGCCTGTGTTGTGTTATAGCTTAGTTTTTCTTTTTTCTCTGTGACACTATGTCTTAGATTTGTTTTTGAATAGTAACCGCTTAACTTAGACTAGCTCAGTTTTCTTTTTCTCTCAGTCACATTTTGTCTTAGCCTTGTTTTAAATTGTAATCGCTCTTGTCTTGTTTTCTCTTTTTTCTCCTTTGAATTCTTGGATGGAATATGGGTGGGCAATATAAGCTGCGGCTTCAGCCATCACCCATTTCGGATAACTCACGTGGAATTGTATAGTAGAAGGAGTCTTTGTCTAATTTGACCTTGTTGTTATATTATACAGTTTCTTTTAACCTGTAATGTACTATCCGAAATAAAATAAATTCATTCATTCATTCATTCATTATTATGGTTTACAGCTAATGAAAACCCAAAATTCAGTTTCTTTAAAAATTAGAATATTACATCAAATTGATAAAAAAAATAACACCAGACCCAACAATGCAGACGAGCTGAAGGCCGCTATCAAAGCAACCTGGGCCTCTGTAACACCTCAGCAGTACCACAAGCTGATTGTGTTCTTAGCACGCCGCACTGATTCAGTCATTCATGCAAAAGGAGCCCTGACCAAGTATTGAGTGTGTGCATGGACAGACTTTCCAGTCGGCCAACATTTCTATTAAAAATCAATTTTTAAAATAATTTTATATAATATTCTACTTTTTTGAGAAACTGAATGTTGGGTTTTCATGAGGTTTAAGACACAACCATCAAAATTAAAATAAATACACAATTGAAATATATCACTTTGTGCATAATGAATCTATGTAACAAATGGGTTTCATTTTTTGAATTGAACTTACTGAAATAAATCAACTTTTCAATGATATTGTAATTTACAGAGATGCAGCTGTAAATCTTAAGCCAATTTGGAATGCCCACCCAGAACTCTGACTGATTTTGTTTTCATTACATGGGCTTCTGTTCACATCTCGGTTAAATACAGATGTTTTTTCAACGTACCAAAGCAGCTCCCCGTCCACACTGTGTATGGTGCGGATGGGACACTGTTGACTTCAACTGGGGATATCGTCGGGCGGTGGAAGGAATACTTCGAGGATCTCCTCAATCCCACTGATACGCCTTCCACAGAGGAAGCAGGGTTTGGGGACGAGGGGGATGACTCGCCTATCACAGGGGCTGAGGTCGCCAAGGTGGTTAAAAATCTCCTTGGTGGCCGGGCCCCGGGGGTGGACGAGATTCGCCCCGAGTACCTCAAGGCCCTGGATGTTGTTGGGTTGTCATGGTTGACACGCCTCTGCAACATTGCGTGGAGGTCGGGGGCAGTGCCTTTGGCATGGCAAACCGGGGTGGTGGTTCCTTTCTTCAAAAAAGGGGACCGGAGGGTGTGCTCCAACTTTAGAGGGATCACACTCCTCAGCCTCCCTGGGAAGGTCTATGCCAAGGTACTGGAGAGGAGAGTCCGGCCGTTGGTCGAACCTCGGATTCAGGAGGAGCAATGTGGTTTTCGTCCTGGCCGTGGCACATCGGACCAGCTCTTTACCCTCTCAAGAATTCTTGAGGGTTCGTGGGAGTTTGCCCAACCAGTTTACATGTGTTTTGTGGACTTGGAGAAGGCATTTGACCGCGTCCCTCGTGGATTTTTGTGGGGGGTGCTTCGGGAGTATGGGGTATCGGGCTTGTTGTTACGAGCTATTCGGTCTCTGTACGACCGTTGTGAGAGTTTAGTTCGCATTGCCAACACTCGGTCGGAGTCATTCCCAGTGAGAGTTGGACTCCGCCAGGGCTGCCCTTTGTCACCGGTCCTGTTCATAATTTTTATGGACAGGATTTCTAGGCGCAGCCAGGGAATGGAGGGTGTCATGCTTGGTGACCACAGGATCTCATCTCTGTTGTTTGCAGATGATGTTGTCCTGTTGGCTTCATCCAGCAATGACCTACAGCTCTTGCTGGGACGGTTTGCCGCTGAGTGTGAAGCGGCTGGGATGAGAATCAGCACCTCCAAGTCCGAGTCCATGGTCCTCAGCCGGAAAAAGGTGGATTGTCCTCTCCGGGTTGGGGACAGGCTCCTGCCCCAAGTGGAGGAGTTTAAGTATCTTGGGGTCTTGTTCACGAGTGAGGGGAAAATGGAGCGAGAGATCGACAGACGGATTGGAGCAGCATCTGCAGTGATGCGGACGTTGTACCGGTCTGTTGTGGTGAAGAGGGAGCTTAGTTCTAAGGCAAAGCTGTCGATTTACCAGTCAATCTACGTTCCTACTCTCACCTATGGTCACGAGCTTTGGGTAATGACCGAAAGAACGAGATCGCGGATACAAGCGGCTGAAATGAGCTTTCTCCGTAGGATTGCTGGACTCACCCTCAGAGATAGGGTGAGGAGCTCAGTCATCCGGGAGAGGCTCAGAGTAGAACCGCTGCTCCTCCACATTGAAAGGAGTCAGTTGAGGTGGTATGGGCATCTGATTAGGATGCCTCCTGGACGCCTCCCACTTGAGGTGTTTCAGGCACGTCCCACTGGGAGGAGACCCCGGGGCAGACCCAGGACTCGGTGGAGAGACTATGTCTCCCAGCTAGTCTGGGAACGCCTTGGTATCCCCTCTGAAGAGCTGGAGCAGGTGGCTGGGGAGAGGGAAGTCTGGGCTTCTCTGCTTGAACTGCTGCCTCCGCGACCCGGACCTCCGGAAAAGCGGTAGAAGATGGATGGATGGATGGATGGATGTTTTTTCAACATTTATACTTACTTTTCATTTTCCCACACACCACTCTTGGACTTCGGTAACAGATAAAGATGATGTTTATAATCACAGAAATTACAAAGCCGATAACTGCTATCACAAGCCCAAAAAGTTCCAGACTTCCAGATGATTCTAGAAAACCAAGAGAAAGAGAGAAAAGCATTAAGGCTGAAAATAGTAAATGTTATGCCGTATTGCAAAAACTTACCAATTTCCAGTTTTGTTCCATTTCCAAATAAAATCTCCTCACATGTGGCCACAGCGCAGTAGTAAGTCCCAGCATCTGAAGAGCTTACTTTCTTAGACAAGTGATGAAAACAGCTCTTCTGAATGTCTGTTCTCTTTCCACATTCATGACTTCTATTTCCATCACTGTAGATGATGTCTGGATAAGATTGATGTGATCCAGCTCTAAACCAGAACACACTGATGTCACGCCGCGCCATTCATCAGCGGCGCCACCTGCTCACGCACCTGCTACTCGTCAGCGGCGAAGGATAAAAGCCGCCTCGCCCTGAGCTTCGGCCTGAAGCCGTAGACTTCATTTTCCTTGCATGGACTTCTACCACATTCTCTTCAGCATCCTCTTTACCGGTAAGAAGTTCACTTACCTCATCTCTCCAGTCTGCTCCCCTGTGCACAGGTGGATTCCTCGGCGGCGGACAACCCCGTCCCTCGTCTCTCCTCGCTGCTGCACCGAGCCCTGCAGGTGGCTGTCTCCCGGGCTTCCCTCCTCGAAGCGCCAGTCATCTGCCCAAACAAGTAAGCTTCTCTCCCTCGCCTATTCTCCTCCTGTGTTGGTGTGTGCTCATCACCCTGTGTCCAATTTCTCCCATAGGGTTGCCGGCTGAACGGTCTCCTGCCTCTGGGTCCGAAGCAGACGCCACCACCAACACATTAACATTCCGCAGACACGCACCCAAACATCCCTGTTGTTAATAAACAGTTTGAACTACTCTGAGCCTGTGTGTGTGCGTCTCCTGAGCCGAACGTTATGTCAGTACGGCTTCAGCAGAGCGGCTCGGCGGACGGCGGGCTCGCACACCGGTTTACCATCCTCGAGGCTCGGGTGGATCAGATTGTTTATCAGCAACAGGTGGTTCTTAATCAATTATTGGAACAGACTAACCGATTGAACCGCTTGGATCCCCAACAGCCGTTCCTCCCGACTCGCCAGGGTGGCGCGGCTCCTGCTGTTCCAGCGGCCGTCCAGCCGGCTCCAGTGGCACCGGTTCGGCTCACGCCGATTCCGACCCCCGCCCGCTTTAGCGGTAAGCTCGGCGGAGCGCGGGGGTTTATTATGCAGTGTGAGTCCGTGTTCCACCGTGTGCCCGGAGATTTTCCCTCGGATCACAGTCGAATTGGTTACATAGGGAATCTTCTGGAGGGGCGTGCGTTAACCTGGACCTACGCCGTAATGGCGAGGCCCAGTTATGCCACCCTCACCTATGACCAATTCGTGAGGCGCTTTCTGGAGGTCTTTGACCACTCACAAACCGAAACGGTCCAGGTCGATCGGCTTCTCGCTCTCCAGCAGGGAAGCCGGTCGGCAGCGGACCACTCGGTCGACTTCCGGGTAGCGGCGGAGGAATTGGGCTGGGAGGAACGCTCCCTCTGTGGCCTGTTCCTCCGCAGCCTCAATAGTGATCTGAGGGATGAACTGGCTGGTCGGGATATCCCTGGGACGCTAGCGGAGCTGACATCCTTAGTGATAAGTTTGGATAACAGGCTGCGCGAGCGCTCCTCGGGGCGGAGGTCTTCTTCTTCTCGCCCTCGTGGAGCCTCGCCGCACCTGTTCCAAGCTCGCCCCCTGGCGGCGCCGCCAGCATCGCGCCCCGAGGAGTCGGAGCCGATGGTGACGGGCTGGACTAAACTTTCCCCTGTGGAGAAACAACGCCGCCGTGAGTTGGGCCTCTGCATGTATTGCGGAGGCGACCAACACACCGTGGAGCGTTGTCCACGGAAAGCCAGTCGGTGGGGTCCGCGAGTCACTGTTGGAAGCCTCGCGGATGTCAATCGGTTAGGATCTCTTACCCAATTGAAGCTGCCCATCCGTTTCTGCCATAACCCTACTGGGCACCTCACCCACGCACTGGTGGATTCGGGCGCAGAAGGCAGCTTCATTTCACAAAGCCTGGCAACCCGATTGGGCATCCGCTGCCAGGCACTCAACACTCCCATCTCCCTGATCCACCTCTCCCGTGCCACCCTCGGGAGAGTGACACATCAAACTGTTCCCCTACCGGTCATCATCTCGGGAAACCACCGGGAGGAGATGACCTTTTACGTCCTTCCCAACTCTGTGTCGCCCGTCATCCTGGGGTATCCCTGGCTCCGCCTTCACAATCCGGTCCTGGATTGGAAATCAGCTGGGATCTCGGCATGGAGTACGTTCTGTATGGGCACCTGCCTTCAGTCCGCTGCCTGCTCTCCGTCCGCTCCTCCCCCTGCGACGGACGCTGCACCCCCGGACCTGTCTCTGGTGCCCCCAGAATTTCACGACCTGGGTATGGTGTTCAGCAAAGCGAAAGCTATGTCTCTTCCCCCTCATCGGCCCTATGACTGCGCCATCAACCTCCGCCAGGGGGCTCCCTTACCTTCTGGTCGCCTTTACAGCCTGTCTGCGCCGGAGAAGGAGACGATGAACGCCTACCTGAAGGAATCATTAAGTGCTGGGATTATCCGCCCATCATCGTCACCCGTGGGGGCAGGGTTCTTCTTCGTGGGGAAAAAGGATGGGTCCCTCCGCCCTTGTATCGACTACCGGGCCCTCAGTAATATCACGGAGAGGGACCGTTACACCCTGCCTCTCATGGACACTGCTTTCCACTCCCTCCAGGGGGCGACCTGGTTCACCAAGCTGGACCTACGCAGCGCTTACCACCTCGTCCGGATCCGGGAGGGAGATGAGTGGAAAACGGCCTTCCGTACCCCGAACGGCCACTTTGAATATCTGGTGATGCCGTTCGGGTTGACCAACGCTCCTGCAGTCTTCCAGCGCCTCATTAATGACGTCCTCCGGGACTTCATTGGCCTTTTCGTGTTCGTCTACCTGGACGATATCCTCATCTTCTCCAAGTCCAGGGATGAGCACCAGGTCCACGTGAGGCGGGTCCTCCAAAGGCTGCTGGAGAACCGTCTGTACGTTAAGGCAGAAAAGTGTGAATTTTACGCCAGGAGTACGTCCTTCCTGGGGTTCATCATCGCCCACGATAAGGTGCTCCCCGACCCAGAGAAGGTAAAGGCGGTGGTGGAATGGCCTACACCTGCATCCCGGAAGCAGGTGCAGCAATTTGTTGGCTTCGCCAATTTCTACCGCCGCTTTGTTCCCAACTTCAGTGCCATCGTTGGACCACTGACCCGCCTCACGTCCCCGAAGGTCCCGTTCCGGTGGACCGAAGAGGTCGCTGCCGCCTTTGAGGCGCTGAAGGCGGAATTCTCCTCCTCCCGGGTCCTTCGCCAGGTCGACCCCGCGCTGCAGTGCATCGTAGAGGTAGACGCCTCGGACACGGGAGTGGGAGCAGTGCTGTCCCAGCGGTCACCGGACGATGGCGCCAAGCGACCGTGCGCCTTCTTCTCCCGGCGCTTGTCCCCGGCGGAGAGAAACTATGATGTGGGGGACAGAGAGCTCTTGGCCATCAAGCTCGCCCTGCAGGAGTGGCGCCACTGGTTGGAGGGGGCAAGCCTGCCGTTTGTGGTCCTCACGGACCACAAGAACCTGGAATACTTGCGGTCTGCCAAGCGCCTGAACGCCCGCCAGGCGCGCTGGTCCCTGTTCTTCGCCAGGTTCCAATTTTCCATCACCTTCAGGCCTGGCTCTAAGAACGTCCTGCCTGACGCCCTCTCCAGGCAGTTCGCCCCCGTGGAGTCGGAGGAGGCGCCCCACTCCATCCTGCCCAGGTCGTGCGTCGTGGGAGCCATCTCGTGGGACATTGAGAGCAAGATCCGGAAGGCACAGGAGGTGGAACCTGACCCTGGCGGCGGACCGGAGGGGAGGCTGTTCGTGCCATCCGCGGTCCGAGGAGAGGTCATCCACTGGCTCCACACCTCCAAGCTCACCTGTCACCCTGGCACCTCCCGGATGATAGATCTCCTCCAACGGTCCTTTTGGTGGCCAGGCCTGCGGAGGGATGCAGCCCGCTACGCCCGGGCTTGCCCAATCTGTGCCACCTGCAAGTCGGGAAATGCCCCTCCAGCGGGTCTGCTCCAGCCCCTGCCCGTCCCTGGCAGGCCCTGGTCGCACATCGCTCTGGATTTCGTCACCGGACTCCCCATCTCCAACTCCTATGACACCATCCTGACCATCGTGGACCGCTTCTCCAAGGCCGTGCACTTCGTCCCCCTGCGAGGCCTCCCTACTGCCCTGGAGACGGCGGACCTCCTCGTCCAACACGTGGTCAGGCTGCATGGGATTCCGGTGGACGTGGTCTCGGACCGGGGCCCCCAGTTTTCATCTGAGGTTTGGAGGTCTTTCTGCAACGCCATCGGAGCCAAGGTGAGCCTCTCCTCTGGCCATCACCCCCAATCCAACGGGCAGTGTGAGAGGACCAACCAGGAGCTGGAGGCTGCGCTCCGCTGTGTGTCCAGATCCAAACCCGCGTCCTGGAGCAACCATCTTGCCTGGGTTGAATATGCCCACAACACCGCTCGCTCTTCTGCTACAGGGATGTCCCCCTTCAAAGCGTCCCTGGGTTACGACCCCCCGCTGTTTCCGGAGCAGGAGAGTGAGGTAACTGTCCCGTCAGTTAGGGCCCATCTCAGGCAGTTCCGCTCCACCTGGGCTGCCGCGCGCCATGCGCTATTGCGCACAGCGGAGCGCAACAGGACTGTGGCGGACCGGCGTAGGAGACCTGCCCCGGCGTACAGAGTTGGGCAGCTTGTTTACATTTCCACCCAGGACGTCACTCTAAAAGGCGAGAGGAGAAAGCTGGCACAGCGCTTCATGGGTCCCTACCCCATCACCCGGATCATCAACCCGGTGGCTGTGCGCGTGGCTATTCCCCCCTCCCTCCGCATTCATCCTACTTTCCACGTGTCGAAGGTGAAACTGGCGGTTACTGACCCCCTTTGCCCTCCTCCTGCAGCGCAACCCGCGCCCCGGATGGTTGGTGGCCATCCGGCCTGGTCCGCCTCCTCCATCCTGGACTCCCGGCGCCGGGGTCGTGGGTTGCAATACTTGGTGGACTGGGAGGGCTATGGGCCCGAGCATCGACAGTGGGTGCCCCCGTCGTTTGTGTTGGACCCATCGCTCATCGCGGACTTCCACCGAGCGCACCCGGATAAGCCATCGCCAGGAGGCGCTGCTAGAGGGGGGAGTACTGTCACGCCGCGCCATTCATCAGCGGCGCCACCTGCTCACGCACCTGCTACTCGTCAGCGGCGAAGGATAAAAGCCGCCTCGCCCTGAGCTTCGGCCTGAAGCCGTAGACTTCATTTTCCTTGCATGGACTTCTACCACATTCTCTTCAGCATCCTCTTTACCGGTAAGAAGTTCACTTACCTCATCTCTCCAGTCTGCTCCCCTGTGCACAGGTGGATTCCTCGGCGGCGGACAACCCCGTCCCTCGTCTCTCCTCGCTGCTGCACCGAGCCCTGCAGGTGGCTGTCTCCCGGGCTTCCCTCCTCGAAGCGCCAGTCATCTGCCCAAACAAGTAAGCTTCTCTCCCTCGCCTATTCTCCTCCTGTGTTGGTGTGTGCTCATCACCCTGTGTCCAATTTCTCCCATAGGGTTGCCGGCTGAACGGTCTCCTGCCTCTGGGTCCGAAGCAGACGCCACCACCAACACATTAACATTCCGCAGACACGCACCCAAACATCCCTGTTGTTAATAAACAGTTTGAACTACTCTGAGCCTGTGTGTGTGCGTCTCCTGAGCCGAACGTTATGTCAACTGAAATCTCCTTCACATGTTCTGTTTTCAGAGAGGACTGAGCAATTGAAAGTTACCAGATCTCCTGGATGTGCTGGACCAGACACTGTTGACCACTGAACAATACTGATCTCTGATGTCCTCTGAGTGTTTCCTTTGTAAATAAACAAGATTTTTTTTAAGATTTATTAACAATTGTTTGATTTGTTGTTGAAAGTAAATCCAAGTCACTAAAATAAAAAAAAAAAATTGATGATTACCTTTTATTAACAGGTATGTCCCGCTCCAACGGTTAACTTTGCTGAATATCTCACTGACTGTACAGTGGTACATTCCCTCATCTTCTTGAATTGTCTTTAAAATGGTCAGATTGTAAGGATTTGTATCATTTACATCTATCCTTGATGCAGAGAATTCTGCTCCATACACAGGACTTGCAAAGTTGTACAGTGCTACAATTAAGTGTAGAGTAGCCCCGAAACTCTGCTTGTACCAGTAAAATTCTTCATGGCTGAAGTCTTCACCAGGCAAACCACATGTCAAAGTCACAGGTTTGTTAATAACACCTGTGGTCACTGGAACTAGAACAAGTGGATCTGCCTTAACTAAAAAAAAAAAAAAAAAAGAGTGACACACGAGATAATCTGCAAAAGCTGAATAAAATAAAGCAGGAATGCACTGATGCAAATCAGTTTACTTACTGAGTTTTAAATGAGTAAATAAAAAAACGGTTAAATTTAGGTTGCAAAGACACTTACCTTTAAGTTGTTCACTGTAATAAAGGAGAAACAGTGTAACCCACAACAGCTTCATCCTGACACTGTCTTTTTTGTAAAACTTGCTTGAGATTTAAGTGAAAAGTGAAGAAGGTGTGGTAATCTAAAGTGTGAGCTGATTGGTTACCACAAATATAATCAAAGTGCATTTCCTGCCACGCATGATGTCATGAGCCAAGAGCTGGAGGTTTCCGCCAGACTCGGTGTCATGGCTTTTTTCCGTTTATTTACTTATTTGTTGAATTTTATGCATTCTGGGTTTCTGTATTCATGCACTGTTTGCCATTTTCCTGTTTGTGTTCTAGTTTGGTTACACTTTTATTTTGTATTTATTTATATTTATAGTTTAGTCTGCTGGGATTAATATTTTATTTTTTATATCCTCATTGTTGTTCTTTTGCTGGTTGACAGCCATCAGTGGCGTGGTGCTCCATGTGGGTGTTGCCCTGTCAGCTGTCAGCTTTGGTTCACCCCTCACTTAGTGCCCCCAGCTGGTCCTAATTATGTGCCATTGCCTTCTCCTGCCCGTTCAGATTACCCACCCCTGTCATTTATTATGTAAATGGTTTTTGATCCCTATTTAAGGGAAGTTGTTTTCATTTCCATTTGCCGCTGTCATGGTTGTATTTTCCTTATTTCCACCAGAGCCCTGGTGCGCTCAATCTGTAAGTTTTCTCCTTCATTTGTATTTTGTGTTAAGAGCACGGTGTTGAACTTTATGTTTGTTGTTTCTTGCAATAAATTGCCCAAACTCAATTCACGCGTGGGTCTCATCTTCCTGCCCCGAAGGCCATTCATCACTCATGGTGTTGTCTGAATCTATGGAGAGAGCAGTTTTCTCCAAATTACTGTAAAAATACTCACTGTTCATGTCAACAGCATATCCTAAATTCCCTGTAAATTAAATGATTTTAGTTCTGAGGACTTTGAAAAACTTATACAATCAGCAGTCAAGCCTAACATAAAAATGTGGATCGTTTTGAATTCCATGTCACTCACTTCTAAAATATCGAGGAGTATAATTTCACTTTTGTTAAGCTATTTTTTAAATCAAATTTGGGGTTAATATTTCTGGCAGTCCAGCAAATGTAAAACGAAAAAGTACTTTAATTCAGTGGTTGAATTTAAGAAGAACCATCTATTTCATTGCTTTCATGTTTGTGGAGATTTATAAAGCAATAAAAATCAATCACCTGCCACTGCCCCCTCTTCAATTTCTTCCTGGATTCTTTGGTCTGTCAGGGAGGTGACCACCTCCTTCTGTTTTCCTCAAGTTTTTGTCAGGGAGCACTGCTACAGGCTTTTTCTCCAACAGTATATAGTGATCCCTCACTTATCGCGGTTAATGGGTTCCAGAACCGACCGCGAAAAGTGAAAAACCGCGAAGTAGCGTCACCCCAGTGACGTCATCCATAAACAATACGTACGTTCATTCTCTCACTCTCATATGATACGTGTGTGTGTGTGTACGTGTACATACATACGTAGACGTAAACAAAGTGTACATAAATATGTTTTTAGAACTCTTTTATTCTTATAACAAGATACGTAACTCAAGATGAAAATGATTTACTGCACAGGTTAATGAGAGCTTTACTGCTCCTCAGGTGACGCCTCATCGTGAGGTGCTGGAGGCGCAGGATCATAGAGGGCAGCTTCCGATAGAGCTGAAGCTGCAGGAGGCGGCGTAGTGCCTCGACGGGAAGACTATTTCGCACAAAATGGCACAAGAGAATAGCAAAAAGTTCCACGCGGCGAGACTAAGTAACACGAGCGATAAAAAGCAATGAATGCGGTCTTTCTTCCCTTCATGGGTGCTTGGCAGGGAGAGGAGGTGGGTGAGACGTCTCGGCCAATCAGCTTGCGGGGTGAAACGTCCCGGCCAATCAGCTTGCGAGATTTCCGAGCCCAGCCAACACGACAACAGCGAACAGAGAGTTGTGCTGCTCTCCGTGTTGACACCTGATGGTCTAATGTAGTCTCCCTGCCTTCTGCTAGCGCCCGCCCATTATTTCTCAATTTTGAATTTTTGATGAATATTTTTGAAAAATCCGCGATGCACTGAGGGCACGAAAGGTGAAGCGCGAAGTAGCGAGGGATCACTGTATAGTGAATCCGGAAAGTATTCACAACGCTTCACTTTTTTCGCATTTTATTTTATAGCCTTATTCAAAATGGATTAAATTCATTTTTCCTCAGAATTCTTCACACAATACCCAATAATGACAACGTGAAAAAAGTTTTTGAGATTTTTGTAAGTTTGTTAAATATAAAAATCTAAGAAATCACATGTACATAAGTATTCACAGCCTTTGCCATGAAGCTCAAAATTGAGCTCAGGTTCTTACTGTTTCCAGTGATAAACCTTGAGATGTTTCTACAGCTTAATTGGAGTCCACCTGTGGTAAATTCAGTTGATTGGACATGATTCAGAAAGACACATACCTGTCTATATAAGAAGTTTGTTAACCACCAGGACTCTTCCTAAAGGTGGCCAAACATCTAAACTGAGCGATTGGGAAAGAAGGGCCTTAGTCAGGTCAGACCTCCATAGTGCAAATAAAGAGAAATGATAAACGATGATGAAACCCAGCAATCCTATATAAAGAAAAGAAGAGCTGTAATACCCGTAGTTGCAAGTTCAGTGCGGTAGTGTAGGTGCAGACAGTGACATATAGGCCTGCGCATGATCAGTATTCCAATGACAGACAGCAGCAGATATGGCATTTGTGCAAATGGTTGCAGGAAAGTGCAGATATACAGCAGCAAATATATTACTTTTGGTGTACCAGTCTCTCTGTGCCAATAGCTTAAGTAGTTACTGTGAGGGTGAGTGCATTACGGTCCGGGGGGGAGTGGACATCGTTCAGGGTCCTGATGGCCTGATGTACAAAGCTGTTTAGCAGTCTTGTGGAGCGGGCCCGGAGGCATCGGTACCTTTTCTCCGAAGGCAGGGGGCTGAAAAGGGAGTGGGAGGGGTGGAAGGTGTCGCCTGAAATGTTGATGGCTCTGCAGGTGTGGTAACTGTCCGGGGGGCAGAGCGGCACTGATGATCTTGCTGGTTGCTTTCACTGTGCGTTGTAGTGTCTTCAGGCAAGAGGCAGTGCAGCTTCCATACCACACCATGATGAAGCTGGTGAGGATGCTCTCAATAGTGCCCCGGTAGAAAGAGCACATGATGGGAGGTGGGACTTGTGCTCTCCTCAGTTTGCGGAGGAAATAGAAGCGAGTTTGAGCCTTCTTGGCCAGTGATGTGTTGTTGGACTAGGAGAGATCCTCAGAGATGTGCACCCCCAAGAACTTGGTCCTGCTCACCCTCTCCACAGCTGCACCATCGATGATCAGAGGGGGGTGCTGTGTGTGTCCCCTCCTGAAGTACACCAAAATCTCCTTTGTTTTTATCATGTTCAGGAAGTGGTTATTGTCTTTGCACCGCTGGACCAGTTGGCTCACCTCATTTCTGTAGTTGGCCTCCTTGTTGTTGGTGATGAGGCCCACCACCATCGTGTCATTTGCAGACTTGATGATGTGGTTGGTATTGCAGGCTGGTACACAGTCATGGGTCAGCAGGGTGAAGAGCAGCGGGCTGAGCACACACCCTTGTGGGGCCTCTGTGCTCAGTGTGATGGTCTTGGAGGTGTTGCTGCCAACCCTTATGAACATTTCTGTATTATTTAACAGTTACAACAATAGATTAAATGGAACCTGGGCCACCAGGTAGACCACCGGTTGACCCTGCATAACTGAGTGGGTTATTCTGCCACTTCTGCAGCAGTCGTGCCCCACTAAACAGTTTTTTGGAGTCACCGCTGAGTTTTTCAGTTAAAGGCCTCCGGCGAGCCCTTGGTGGGCACAGCCCTGGAGATGCTGGGTGTGGGGATCTGGTTGTCCCTCTGCAAAGTCCCAGACTGGGTCCCACACTGCCTGGATCGGTTCCGGGGCAGCTGTTCTCACCCTTCGGAGATGGCTGGCGTGCCATCTCAATCCATCGCCAATTAGAAGATAGCTGGCCCCAACTGTGGCGATGACGGGACCATCTGTGGGTTCGATCGTCAGATCTGAACCCATTCCAGCACTGCAAGCAGCGATCAGTTCGGCCATACTCTACTTTGTTGTTGTGGCAGCGTGCCTTCCACATCAGCGGCAGGATGTGCCCACGGGTGGCGTTGCTCTATTGGGTCCCGCTGGGCCACAAACTCTCTATTTTGCAGCCCTGCGATGGCTCCTTGCTGCTGATGCTGGGCAGGGATGCGAGATGAGTCCAGTTTCTGTCCTGTCCTCGCTGTCTTCTCCGTGTGGTGTCAAGCTTGGAGCGGCTGTACCCTTATCCAGATGTGTTGCGCTCCCTTCCTCGCCTGTGAAACAGAGCCCAAGGTTATTACCGATGATAAAACCCAGATTGTACAAAAGATCACACCCCAGGATGTTGTCCCCATGTGTAGTTACCTGGAAGACGAATGCCGGGAGGACTCTTGACCTGTAGCAAACCTCCAGCAATATGGTCCCTACTAGGCTGATGCATGTGTGCCCATAGCCGTGCAGCTCTACTAGATTCTTCCCTATAGGATAGTTGGGGAAGAATTTTTTAACTGTAGCCCAGTTCATCACTGGCCTCACAGTGGTGGTGTCCAGCAGCAATGGTAAGCTGACGTCGTCTAACCTCACTGTGCACCACTTGTACACCCCCCCCCCCCCCCCCGGAGCCCACTGCGTGGATGGTGGTTGTTGGTGGTTCATTTGGACTGGGTGGCGGGCTTGATGTTAGTCGTTTTGATTGACAGACCACTACAAAGCAATTAAGCTTGCTGCAGCGTTTACATCATTGCCCCCTGGCCAGGCAGGATCACACTCATTCTTGGTGCGTTGGGGAGCTGTAGTTACCGCACAAATAGTGTTTCACGGTGGTCACCTCAACGTCCTCCAAGATGGTCACGGCGTGACCAGCTTCTTTTGCTGGCGTAACTGCATGCGCTAACAGGGCTCGTTGTTGTGACTCATCTAGTTGTAATGTTAGCTTGTTGGCGGGCTCCAGCTGGACCTCCACCACCTTCGCCAGCGGAAGGACATCGGGTGTCATGATTAGCTTTGCCCCCAGTTGGTCCTCTAAATGGTCCATTTTGTCCTCTAAATAGCCAAACCCGCACGTGCTTGCCAGACAGTGGAGGCCCACGACGCACTCCTCGGTTGCTTCTCCCTCTCCCTGTCGGCATCAGCGGAGCCCAATTCATCTAGCCATCTCACTCACCGGCCAGGGTAACAGACACGCTTCCATCTTCAGGAAAAACGTTGAATTTTTCTCCAGAAGACCAATTTTTGTCCTCGCTGCCATTGTTATGTCTGGAATTAGGACAGTGGAGGCGGTTGCTGTACGGAACAGTAACTTTATTAAAGGACACTGTTAACAGGAAGTGTTACAGTAGAATAGTAGCTATGCTAACCAGGAGTGAGTACAGGCTGGTGCTGGCATAGAGGCGGCGTGTCAAAGAGGCAGTCTCTCACCGTCAGTCCCCTAATATAGGCACGGCGTGATGACGTCATCCGTGCCTGTGCCTACATGTCTATGCTGCCTGTTGTTAATATGGGAATATCTAACAAACAACCCTAAACACACAGCCAAAATATCAAAGGAGTGGCTTCAGGAAAACTCTAAGTGTCCTTGAGTGGCCCAGTCAGAGCCCAGACTTGAATCCAATTGAACATCTCTGGAGAGATCTGAAAATGGCTGTGCACCGATGCTTCCCATCCAACCTGATGGAGCTTGAGAGGTGCTGCAAAGAGGAATGGGTGAAACTGCCCAAAGATAGGTGTGTCAAGCTTGTGGCATCAATATTCAAAAAGACTTGAGGCTGTAATTGCTGCCAAAGGTGCATCAACAAAGTATTGAGCAAAGGCTGTGAATACTGATGGACATGAGATTTCTTCATTTTTTTTATTTTTAATAAATTTGCAAAAATCTCAAAAACAACTTTTTTTTCATGTTTGACATAAGTTCGGACCCAGGGAACATGCACACAGGCTCGAGTGAGACTCAACAGTTTTATTAAGGAAATAATGAGTGTGTGAGTGCGTGTGTGCAGGATGTGATGTATTGCGGGAGGACGGGATGCGTCGAGGGCGAAGCAGTGCGCCGTACAGCCAGGGAACCCTAAGGGCAGAGCAAACACAAGGATTAATCGCAGGTGAAAAGCCAGCAATATTAATACTCTGACTGTTGCATACTTGCAGGTGGAATGGTGGCTGGCGTTGGCTTAGCTGCAGGTCTCCTGCCTGGAAGACAGCACTGCGTAGCGCGCTCGACGTGGTGAGGAAGGTGATGGCATAGATGAGGGAGAAATCCGCCGCCAGAGGATTCACCTGTGCACAGGGGCGAGAGGCTGGAGAAAAGGGGAGAGGGTGTAGCTTACGTGCTTGACGAGGACTGGTTTGAAGAAGCGCTGGCAGTCAGGGAGTAGGTGAGCGCTGGGATCACGAGCTTTGGTGAGCAGACAGCTCCAGACTGAGGCTCCAGGCAGAGTGGGCTAAATAGCTCGGGCTTGATGAGGCACAGGTGTGCGCGCAGCTGGAGTGGGAGACAGGCGAGAGCGAGTTGTGACAGTACTTCCCCCCCCCCCCCGAGCAGCGCCTCCTGGCGCTGGCTTACCTGGGTACACCCGGTGGAACTCCGTGATGAGACGCTTGTCCAGCACAAACGACGGGTGCACCCAGGATCTCCACTCAGGGCCATACCCCTCCCAGTCCACCAGATATTGCAGGCCGCGACCCCAGCGGCGGGAGTCCAGGATGGCGTTGACCCTCCACGCCGGGTCGCCGTCGATCATCACGGGAGGGGGTGGGGCCCTAGGAGGAGGACAGAGTGGATTGGACACCAGGGGCTTTATCTGGGAGACGTGGAACGTCGGGCAGACACGGAGGGAGGGGGTGAGAGCCAGACGCACAGCCACCGGATTGATTACCTTAATGATGGGATAAGGTCCAATGAATCGCTGGGCCAGCTTCCTCTTCTCGGCCTTCAGGTTGATATTCTGGGTGGATAGCCATACCTGCTGGCCTACCTGATAGCGGGGGGCGGGCCTCCTGCACCGATTAGCAGATCTGGAGTTGCGGGCCGCCGTGCGTAAAAACGCTTGGCGAGTAGCGGCCCAAAAGCGCCGACAGCCCCTTAAATGAGCCCGAACGGATGGTACTGCCACCTCCCCCTCCTCTTCGGGGAACAGCGGAGGGTTGTAGCCTAGGGATTTCCGGAAGGGAGACATCCCAAAGGCCGAAGACAGAGTGGAGTTGTGGGAATCCTCTATCCAGGGCAGATGAGCGCTCCATGAGGAAGGACTGGAGGTGGTGACGCAGCGCAGCTTCCAGCTCCTGATTCATACGCTCGCGTTGCCCGTTGGATTGGAGGTGGTGACCAGAGGACAGGTTCACCGTAGCCCCCAAGGCGTTGCAGAAACACTTCCAGACCCTGTACACGAACTGGGGCCCCCGGTCAGAGATGACATCCGCCAGAATCCCATGCAGCCTCACAACGTGTTGGACCAGCAGATCTGCCGTCTCCCGTGCCATGGAGTGACACGAGGTGGGCGGCCTTTGAGAACCGGTCCACGATGGTCAGGATGGTGTCGAAGGAGTTGGACATTGGGAGACCAGTGACGAAATCTAAGGTTACATGGGACCAGGGCCTTCCGAGGACCGGCAGGGGATGGAGGAGCCCAGCTGGAGTAGAGGTCGAAGTTTTACCAGTAGCACACTGGGGGCAGGTGCGGACGTAATTAGCAACATCGTCCTGGAGGCCCGGCCACCAAAAGGACCTTTGGAGGAGCTCTACCAGTCGGGAGATCCCAGGGAGACAGGCGAGCTTAGAGGTGTGAGCCCAGTGGATGACGTCACCCTGGACAGAAGAGGGCACAAACAATCTGCCAGTTGGACCGCCGCCAGGATTGGGTTCGGCCTCCTGCGCCCTCCGGACCTTGTCCCTGATGGCCCATGAGACAGCACGTACGACGCCCGAGGCCGGCAGGACGGTGTGATCCGGTTCCACGGGGGCCTCTGGTGCGAACTGCCTGGACAGAGCATCCGGCTTCCCGTTCTTGGAGCCAGGGCGGTAGGTGATAGTAAACCTGAAGCGGCCAAAGAACAGGGACCAATGTGCCTGGCGGGCATTCAGGCGCTTAGCCGTTCTCAGGTACTCCAGGTTCTTATGATCTGTCCAGACCACAAAAGGTTGCGCTGCCCCCTCCAGCCAGTGACGCCACTCCTGCAGCGCGAGCTTCACTGCGAGGAGCTCTCTGTCGCCGACATCATAATTCCTCTCTGCCGCAGAGAGGCGCCAGGAGAAGAAGAAGCAGGGACGAATGACCCCATCCACCGGAGACCGCTGAGACAGCACCGCCCCCACCCCTGTATCAGAGGCGTCCACTTCTACAAGGCACTGCAGCGCGGGGTCCACCTGAGTCAGGACCCCGGAGGAGGAAAACTCTGTCTTCAGAGCGGCAAAGGCAGCCGCGGCTTCCTCTGTCCACCGGAACGGCACCTTGGGGGAGGTGAGGCGGGTCAGGGGAGAAGCGATGGCGCCAAATTTGGGAACAAAGCGGCGGTAAAAGTTGGCGAACCCCAGGAATTACTGGACCTGTTTCCTGGACGGGAAGGGGGGGGGGCACTCAACTACCGCCTTGACCTTGGCCGGATCAGGGATGATCTGGTTGTGAGCCACGATGAAACCAAAGAAGGAGGTCTTGTCAGTGTAGAATTCACACTTCTCTGCCTTCACGTAGAGTCTGTTCTCCAGGAGACGTTGGAGGACCCGCCTCACGTGAACCCGATGCTTCTCCTGGGACCGGGAGAAGATCATGATGTCGTCCAGGTAGACGAAGACGAACACCCCCAGGAAGTCGCGAAGGACGTCATTAATCAGTCGCTGGAAGACGGCCGGAGTGTTGGTGAGCCCGAACGGCATGAACAGATATTCAAAATGGCCACTGGGCGTCCGGAACCCCGTCTTCCATTCATCGCCCTCCCGGAACCGAATGAGGTGATATCCGCTGCAGAGGTCCAACTATTTAAAACAAGCTGTACAGGCGACTGGATGGTAATGGCGCCCCCGGGCGGAGGTTGATAGCGCAGTCGTAGGGGTGGGGGGAGGGGGACAGACAGCGCTTTGGACTTACTAAACACGATCCCGAGATCGTGGAACTCCGGTGGCACCTTGGAGAGGTCCGGAGGAGGAAGGAAGAAGCGACGGGGCACAGGCAGTGGACTGGAGACAGGCGCCCAGGCAAAACGTGCTACAGGAGAGGACACTTCCAGATCGCCAGTCAAAGGTGGGGTTATGAAGACGCAGCCAGGGGTAACCCAGAATGACGGGGGCAGCAGAGGTGGGCAGCACAAACAGGCAGAGGTCCTCCCGATGAGTTCCAGCGACAATGACCGGGACCGGGACTGTCCAGTGTGTAACCTTCTCCAGTGGGGACACAGAGAGAGAGACAAGGCTGAGGGGAGCTGGCAGGGCTTGGCAAGGGATGCCCAGGCGGGTTACCAGGCTCTTAGAAATAAAGTTCTGCTCCGCCCCCAAGTCCACCAGTGCATGAGTGAGGTGTTCAGTGGAATTGTGGCAGAACCTGATCGGTAAAAGACACTTGGATAGGGAGCTAGATTGGGATGCGTCCGTGAGGCCCCCTATAGTGGCTCGCGGACTCCCCTTTTTGGCTTAACCAGGCAAACCTCCACGACGTGCTGGTCGTCTATGCAGTACATGCAGAGACCCAGCTCCCTGCGGCGCTGTTTCTCCGCCAGCGGAAGCTTGGCCCGTCCAATCAGCATCATCTCTGACTCATCGGCGGACTCTGGCATGGGCAATGCCAGGGGGCGAGGTTGAGAGGTACGGGGGAGCACGCCGCTCGAGCGGTTTGACGACTTCTGCTCGGCGGCCTGTTCTCTCAACCTGTTATCGAGACTGATTGTGAGGGAAATTAATGATCTGAAATGATGATCTGAAACATTTAAGTGTGACAAACATACTAAAAAATGAGAAATCAGGAAAGGGCAAACACTTTTTCACACCACTGTATACGTAAGTAATGAGATTGTTCACACATGTTACTTGTAAGTTACTCATAAGTCAAAATATGTCGAGATAATGTCTAGGGTACCCAAAACTTATTTCTAACCTATGATTAATGCTCTTTGAACCTATGTGTGGTAATGGATCAAGCTTTGCAAAATAGATATTGTCTGTGGGATTTCATTTTAGAATATCTTTTGTACAAACTTGTTTTGTGAGACTGAATACCCGATTTTTCTCCATAGTTGTACAGTTGTTAAATACTGTATTACGCATGTACCCATCTTATGATAAAAATGATTATCAATTACTGTAATTTTGCAATTCCCATATTCAACAGATTGAAATCTTTGTGGCTTGCATGGACTTGATGTTAACATTGTGCTGTTATAATTATAATTTACTCAAACTTGATCAGTGTCATTAAACAATCAATTATTAATCAATCAAGTAATCTCATAAAGTGCTATATAAGGATAACCCAGGGCCCTGTCACACCATGATGATTTAGGCAGTGTTTGCCGATGTGTCAAAATTCCTCTAAAACACTGGCATATCATATGCATCACATATCCATATCAAGTTGGACATATACATAATGTATTAGTAACTTATATAGAACATTTTGATAACTTGTAAATTCAGGGTGTAACGGTTTATGTATTCATATTTGGATTTTTCAGTATGGAACCCTCGATTCGATGCAGAGGTGTACCGAGGTTCCACACGGACCATGTTGAGTGACGGACATGAAGTGTAACTGCATTGCGCCAGACATGTAAACAAACATTTCAGCCCAGGGAACATCGTGGCTTGCTGTACAGAGAAGCCATAGCTTGAAGATGGACCACGGCAAGTGAATAAGACAAAAACAGCATCAGATATGCTTTTGGCAGTTTGTTGAACTTGTTGACTCATTTGAAACAGCACCACACAAATGTGTAGCAAGGGGAAAAAAAGACTAATGCGGTACAAGCACAGCTTCCAGCATCATTTAGACAGCTTTTTCAGGGCTTTTTCAGGGCTTTTCAGATCGAGCCAAAGCAATGACAAATGCCATTGGTGTTTTCATAGCAGTGTTTTACTGAACAGAAAAACGTACATATAAAGTGTCCATGTAAACAGTCCCAAAAGAGTAATAATGGTGAGATGACTGGCTACAAACTCCGTTGGTTAGGGGAGAGATGCCCCACATGCTCCCAGGCGGGACTGGAGCGGAGAGGAAGGGCAGTAACTAATAATGAGAGAAAGACTTACATAAGGTGTTGGAGCGCAGCTGGCTCTGGAAACAACAACACACAGAGTAGTCAAAATAGGAGAAACCAACGAGAGGAGCCAGGACATCAAACGTTGCCTAAATGTAGAGTTGACTATAGACTAGTCACTATTGACTAACGCCGTCACAACGAGTGCTCACACTGTCACCCATAAGTATACCGTAAACCTAATGAGTGACAAGTGGAACCAAGTGTGTGACGGCAGTCAGTGCATGAATGTGTGTCAGTGTATGTGAGTAGGAATGAATATGTGTGTGTGCATGTACGTGCGCATGCGTGAATGTGTGTGTATGTGTGGAAACTCAATTGCTGATGGCAAGCAGCTTGGTGAATGCCTGGCAGAGAGAGGAGGAAGTGTGGCTGTAGACTGGCAGGGAGCCCAGGCTCAGAGGCTCCAATAACCTGCCAGCTGGAAATAATAAACAACAATCAGAAAACTACAGCCACAGATCATAGAACAAGGTTGAGACAACAACCCCATTCATGACAAATTTAACTTCTTAATTGTCAAAAAAATTGGAAATAATTTGCTGTTGTTGTGCATGGGTGCCTTCAGAACCTATACACAACAATGACAAATTATTTGCAATTTTTTTGACCAATTAACAAGTGAAATTTGATGATTAATTTCCCACAGAAACCTGAACATACCAGAGCACCCTCGTTAAAAACATTGCTTCAGGGAACTTTAATTTCCAAAACATACAAGAATAATTCAGACTATTCAAACTTCTATTGTTGTACTTGTCTGCATCGTTCATTTGCTAAAAACAGAATGTATTTGTTTTATTGTATACATCTTATTTATTGGACAATCGAATGCCGACAATTTGCACTTTTTTTTTTGTCAAAGCTGTTCCCACTTATACAAAAGATAAGCAGTTTTATGTTTTGCATTTTGTTTCCTAACTGTACCAAAAAATGAACCGAACCATCTTAAGCACAGTGATAGGCTAACTTATGCATAACTTATGCATAGCTTATCCTAACTTATGCACAGTACGATCATGCGAAACTCCCATCGCCTTCTGATCCATGAATCCTAAATGTGTGAGAGATCATCTCTGTTCAACTGAGATGATTCTCCCCTCAAGACCATCGCACGGTGGGGGGCGTGACCAACCTGGCAGACCTGTCAAATCTGTCAGGTCTGTAATGCCAAAACAGCTGATGTGACACCTCACAAATGTCACATGACAGTTGTCACAACCTGGCTCAACAGTTATGACAAAAGCATGCAAACTGATGGTGGTAAAAAAGTTTATTCTCAATAAAGTGGTTGATTGGATCCACCTTCTCTGGTGTTCTGACATTTTGGCATACATACCAGAACAGCATACCTCCAGTTACTACTCCGTCATTTTCTGTCTTGCCTACATGGACAGCTGATGGTACAGTCTCCAGTCAAAGGTAAAAAACAAAAAACAAAAAACATGGCAAGGAGGGCTAACCAGCGATTTGGATCTTCATAATATCCTATAGATTGAAAATGTTACACTTATGTTGGCTCGGACACATCCCCAACAGGTCCCATTAAATGAACAAGTACATGTGTTTAGCTCTCTGTATGTATTTGCTGCAGGCAGCAGCTGAGCTAATCAGAACAGACAGCAGGTGGATCTGTGAAAAATGTCCACAGAGCATCACAGACTCTTTAACAATATTATTAGTCAATTATTTCAACAAACCTATTACAAAATGGTCAGAGCACACCCGCAAGTTGGGATACAATGAATGCGCAAAGTCAGCTCTTAATTAGTAAAGGTGTCACCCAGTCTACACAGAGACCATCACACAGTCTAAACATGTCAAGGTATGAAACATCTCTTTACTTTATCTTAATAGAAGAACAAGACCAATTTGACAGGGACATCTGCTCACCATGGAGTACTGGCAAGTTCCTCCTGTGAATCAATGCTGCCAATACGCCATTATACGGTAGCTTTTACCATTTTGGTCAAACTCATTTATGCACACAAATTATACAGTCAGAGCTGGGTAGAGTTGTCAGAAATTGTAGCCAAATAGAAGTAGTGTTACCTTAAGACAGGGGTGTCACACTCCTTTTAGCTAGGGGTCACATACTGCCGGATTTAATGTCAAGTGGGCCGGACTAGTAAAATAACAGCAAAACAACTTAATGGCAACTTCAAATTTAGTACAAAGAAGTACAAGTACATTATGAAATGTTTACATTTATTAAACCACTGGGCAGTGCGGTGGTGCAGTGGTTAGCACTGCGGCAGCACAGCAACTCATCCTTGGCCATGGGATCCGTGGTTCGATCCCAGCCCCTGACCAACAGTGATCTGTGTGGAGTTTGCATGCTCTCCCCGTGTCTGCGTGGGTTTACTCCGGGAGTTCTCCGGTTTCCTCCCACAGGCCAAAAACATGCAGGTTAGGTTAATTGGAGACTCTTAAAGTGGCCCAAGGTGTGAATGTGTGTGTGAATGGTAAAGGGATCATGCCGTACTGTGGCTGCTTCATCCATCCAGGTGGATGCCCTCAAGTTCCCCTCTGGGGATCAATAAAGTATACAAAATCAGAAAAAAAAACAAAAACAAAAAAACATTGATCTTTTTTTACAAAACATGAACAACCTGAATGATGAATCTTCAAAGTATGAACAACCAGATTTTTTTTCTTTTCTGCTCCGTTTTGATGTGAAGCTGCTGTGGAACAATACCTTGATCATGATAAAAACAAATGCCATTAAAAGAACCAGATATCATATTGCTGCCATCTGCTGTTTAGTCCTGGAACTTGTCTGTATTTTTAACAATGGCCCTGATTATATGGTCACAATAAACCGATTACTGGCAATAAACTGGTAATGCCAATAATCAGTTTTCTCATGCTTACATGCACTGAATAAACGGATTACTGGAGGATAAACCACTAGAGTTGAGTTATATGGCCACTTAAATAATCAGATTTACTGCAGAACTCATAATCGGTTTATTAGTGTGCATGGAAACATGATCATTGACCATGGTTACATGCACACAGATAAACCGGTTATGACTGGATTTCTGGCGTCCAGATAAAGACCCTTAATCAATTTTTGGCAGGCAAAATACAGAATTATTGTCCTTTGAGACTATTTCACAAGTGTGACAGAGCAAGTTGGAGTATTATATTCACAATTTAATTCTGAACAAAATAAAATTATTTTTAAAGCATGAAAACTGTTTTAATCAACATTAAGGCCCTTATTTTTTGGCAGGTGAAATAACATTTATAGGTTATAACAGCCCTTTGAGACTATTCACAAGTTTGACAGAACATGTTATATTATAAGCTTCACAATTCAACTTTGAAGAATCAAATCAAGTAATTTTTTGGCAGATAAAATGTTTCAATCCAAATTGGAAGCCTTGATGAATTTTTGGCATATGAAGCATACATTTTATGGATTCTTACAATATATAACTATAGGAGGTAAATAATGCACAAACACTAGTATTCATGGGAAAGAAAAGCTTTATTGACTTTTACATTGTTATACACAGATTTTGTTAATTTCATCACATTTTTAAATGTGATGAACCTTTAATTTTTTATTAAAGGTTCCGGTTCCGCCGGACCGGCGGCGCCACACGAGTCGGCTGCCTGTTGCAACAGCCTTTTTTTTATCTTCCTTCTTCTTTCTACACCTTTCACTCTGTATATATATCACGGACGCACGGATCGCCCCGGGGGTCTCCCGGGTCGGCGGACGGAGCCACGGTTTGCAGCAGGAGACGTTACAGCGGGGAGGAGCTAGTGCTAGCTAGCACTTGGCCGCCGCCCGGTGCTAATGGGAAACTCGACATACCGGGAGCTGTAGCGAAAACGAAGCGGGTGCCGGGCTGGAGTTTAGGCGGCGTGAAAGAAATATAAGACAGAATAATAAAGAGCGATGGCAAGAACCAAGCAGACCGCCCGTAAAATCTACTGGAGGAAGAAGCCCCCCAGGAGACAGCTAGCCACAGGGCTGCTCGGAGAGGCGCTCTGGCCACCGGCAGAGTGAAGAGGCCTCGCCGTCACAGGTCCGTGGCTCTGAGAGAGATCCGTCGCTACCAGAAATCCACGGAGCTGCTCATCCGTAAGCTGCCCGTCCAGCGCCTGGTGAGGGAGATCGCTCAGGACTTCAAGACCGTCCTGCGTTTCCTGAGTTTCGCCGTCATGGCTCTGCAGGAGACCAGCGAGACCCACCTGGTGGTCTCTTCTTCGCTAAGGGGGTCACCATCATGCCCAAAGACTTCCAGCTGGCCCGCTGCATCCGCGGAGAGAGAGCTTAGACTTTCTGCTGCACATCCACCAGCCATAATGCTCTGCACTGTGTGTCTATATATATACATTTATAGTAATATGGACATATGTTTACTAGATGTTGTTTTTTCTTGCCTTCTGACTGTTGCTCTGAGTGTTGCTATCCCTATGCTGTTGCAATCCTGGAATTTCCCCATTGTGGGACTAATAAAGGCTTATCTTATCTTATCTTATCTTTTTCTTAACGTATAAGGCAGATGAAAAGCGGCCAATGAGGTCTCCTCCTCCCTTTCCTCATGTCCACTATCATCTCCTTTGTCTTGTCCATGTTGAGGGTAAGGTTGTTGTCCTCACAGTATGACACCAGGCTGGCCACCTCCCTCCTGTAGGATGTTTCGTCATCACCAGCAGTGTGTCCTATCACTGCTGTGTCAACCGCAAACTTTAGGATGATATTGTCCTTGTGGGAGGCAACACAGTCATGGGTGAAGAGGCTGTAGAGGATGGGGCTGAGAACACAACCCTGTGGGACACCTGTGTTTGTGATGATGCTGTCTGAGGTCCTGTTGCCCATCTTGACAGACTGGAGCCTGCCAGTTAGAAAGTCCAGTAGCTAGTCACAGAGGGTGGTGTGCAGACCAAGTGAAGACAGTTTGTCGGTGAGTTTGTGGTGGATGACCGTGTTGAAGGTTGAGCTGTAGTCGGCAAAGAGCATCCTAATGTAGGAGTCTTTATCTTCCAGGTAGGAGAGAGAATAATTGAGTGCTGCAACAATGGCATCTGAGGTGGACCTGTTGAGCCGGTAGGCGTACTGCAGGGGGTCCAGGGTGCCTGGTTTTCTTTCCTGAATGAGGGGCAGCACCACTCTGTCGAAGCACTTATATGATGATTGGAATGAGTGCTACTGGTCTGTAATCATTCTGACAGGTCGGCGGGCTCCTTTTGGAGAGGGAGATGATAGTTGTCATTTTGAAGCAGGAGGGGACTATGTTCTGATTGAGAGAGAGGTTGAAGAATGCTGTGAGAACGTCAGTCAGCTCTGCAGCACATGCTCTAAGGGCTGAAGGAGAAAAAGGAGAGGAATAAGGCATAAATCCTCTGACTATAATGTTAGTTCCTTTGCTAGTATTGCAGGCAGTATACCCAACGAGCCAGCGCTGAAGCCTTCGCTTGATGGTCCTTTTATGCGCTGGCGAGGAAGGTGCGTCCAATCACGCAGGTGTACTACTGCTTGAGGAGCTAGGAATCATTGACAGGAAGGAGGGAGCGTGCACTCACCTGAACATGACAGTTTTATGACAGAAAATGTACACTTTCATGGTTTTACAATGATTTGGACCAAGCTCCTTGTTTAAACTGTTATTTTATAGACCTTCACTTTTACCATCTAAACATACACTACTCACAAAAAGTTAGGGATAATAATGCATCCATTTTATATAGCGCTTTATCATATATACTCAAAGACGCTTTACAAATAGGTACATTATTCATTCACTCCAGACAGACAATGGTAGTGGCAAGCTACTTCTGCAGCCACAGCTGCCCGGGGGCAGGCTGACGGAAACGTGGCAGCCAATCTGCGCCAATGGCCTTTCCGGCCACCACCAAACATTTTTATACATTTATACCCAGTGTTATGGACACTGGAGGCAATGCGGGTGAAGTGTCTTGCCCAGGGACACAACGGCAGGATATCTGGGGAGAGCGGGATTTTAACCGCCAACCATCCGGTTATTAGACGACCTGCTCTACCTCCTGAGCCACTGCCGCCCCTATATATATTAGATAGATATTTGGCTTTCTGGTGAAATTTATGGAAAATGTAAAAAGTTCATACTACAGTGATATTATATCGTGAAAGTAGGGCATTTAAGTACAAACATGCAATGATGATTTTCTCATCTCAAACAATTTATTGAAACAAAAACCAACAACAGTGGTGGGTATACCACAACAAAACATGTCAAAGTCTCAATAACTTGTCATGTGCCTTTGAACATCAATTACAGCCTGACAACAACTTCTCGTGCTGTTCACAAGTTGACTTATTGTCTGCTGTGGCACGGCATTCCACTCTTCTTGAAGGGTGTCCCTCTGGTCATTGAGGTTGTGGGGTGCAGGGTTGCGAGCCTCTACATGGTGACTCAGCTGATCCCATAGATTCTCTATGGGATTCAGGTCTGGAGAGAGTGCAGGCTCCTCTATTTGAGGTACCCTCTGCCTCCAGCAGCTGTTCCCTAATGATGCAATCTCGATGAGCTGGAGCATTGTCTTCCATGAACATGAAATTAGGCCTGTGTTGTTCATGCAGGAGCACAATGACTGGATTAATGATGTTATTCAGGTAGTATCGGCTTGTCACTGTACTATTCACAAGATGTAGGGCAGTTCTCTATTGACTAGACACACCTGCCCAGACTGTAACACCACCACCACCAAAGGCTCATCTGGTGACAACAGAGGCTAATGTTTCCGCTTCCTAGGCACCACCATCACCAGGGACCTCAAGTGGGAGCCGACCATCAGCTCCCTCATCAAAAAGGCCCAGCAGAGGATGTTCTTCCTGCAGCAGCTGAGGAAGCTCAAGCTACACACCAAGATGTTAGTGCAGTTCTACACAGCCATCATCGAGTCCATCCTCACCACCTCCATAACCGTGTGGTACACAGGAGCCACTGCCAGGGACAGACTAAGGCTGCAGCGCGTCGTGCGCACTGCTGAGAAGGTGATCGGCTGCAAGCTCCCATCTCTCCAGGATCTGTACATCTCCAGGACCCGGAGGCGTGCTGGCCGGATCATAGCCGATCCTTCACACCCTGGTCACGTACTGTTTGCCCCCCTCCCCTCAGGTAGAAGACTCCGGTCCATTCAAACTAAAACCTCCCGTCACATGAACAGCTTCTTCCCCTCTGCCATCAGACTGCTGAACACTAAGTGACTTATTGACTCTCGTGCACTATGTACAGCAGCTCAACCAGACTCATGTCAATCATCACTGTTTTCATTTTGCATTACCGACTGCACTATATGGTTCTCCACAATATCTGCTGCTCGCTAGTATATTTAAAACTGCTGACTAGTATTACTCATTCTTATTCTACACTTTATTGCATGTATAGTTTATTTCTTTTATTTTATCATGTTTAATGTTGCAGCATTGCACCGAGACAAATTCCTAGTTTGTGTACTACATGAACAATGGCAATAAATCTGATTCTGATTCTGATTCTGATTCTAATGCATAGCGCTCTCCTTGACATCTCCAACATCGTTGGTGGCCATCATTTCTCGTCACCGTGAATTGACTTTCATCAGAGAACAGCACTGAGGCCCACTGATCCCTTGTCTAGCATAAATGCTCCCTGGCCCATGCAAGATGATGACGCCTGTGCCTGGTGTTGTGGTCAGGTACCCTTGCAGGTCGTCTTGTCTTGTCTCATGATGTCAACATGTGAACTGCATGATGAAGAGGACTATATAAATACCACTTCTAATGGAACCAGAAAATGTATTGGTCAATTCATGGATCAAACACCTGTTGTGGATTTTGCCATTAAGTACCTTGTTAAAGAACAGCAAGTCATGCAAAAAGTATTGAAAGATTAAATAGTTGGACTTGTGCATTCTGTCATGACTGAAAGTGAGAAGCTCATGTGCAAGGCAACTAACACCAGAGAAGACACTCAGATGTGGAGTAAAGTGTTAAACACAACTTTATTGAAAAAACACACAGCTGTAGAGAAAGCGGTGCATGCCGAGGGAACCCACAGCCTGTCTGGGGATAGAGACGACAGCGGGTTAGAATGAGGAGTGAGACTGGGGATAAGGGATAAGCGCAGGGGTTTATCTTACTACAGATGAGCAGAGAGCCCGGCAGAGGAACCCAGCGAGGAAGGGGAATGCCAATAGGGCAGGGCTGGCAGAGAAAGTGGAGAGGAGAGGAGCTGGGAGGAGTCTGACTGGGTGGAGAAGGCAGTCTTTGTTGAAGATGATGAGGAGGCAGGTGAGTACACTGTAATCCCGGAGATGCACCGCTGAGATGGCAGCAACCTAGGGAGAGAGGAGGAGAGTGAGGATTAGACTGAGTTCCAAACAATACAATTCTTAACTCAACTTCAGGCAGCAGTACCCAACGGTCCAGCGCAGAAGCTTTCACCAACCTGTGGAGCCTGGGAAACAGAAGAAGGACCTCCCACAGAAAGGGAGGGGGAGCACATTCACTCCATCACCACAGTGCCCCCCCCCCCAAGGGGTGCCTCCTGGTGACCCACAAGGCTTGTTGGCGTGAGTCCGGTGAAAGGCTCGGACCATCCCCTTGATGAGGAAATAGGAACCGCGGATCCATGATCTCTGCTCCGGTCCATAGCCTTTCCAGTGGACCAAATACTGTAAGCCCCACCCCAGGCGGCGAACGTCCAGAATCCTCTGGATGGTATAGGTGGTCTGGTCATTGAGGATCCGAGGAGGAGGAGGCTGCTTCGGGGGGGGGGGGGGCAGAGAGGGCTGACGGAGAGGGGCTTGATCTTAGAAATGTGAAAAGTGGGGTGGATCCAGAGTGTCGGCGATAGTTTCAGGCAGACCGTCCCATCATAAATGATCCTAGAGATGGGAAAGGAACCAAGGAAGTGAGGTGACAGCTCTGTAGACTTTGTCTTCCCAGGGACCTGATCCGCCAACAATCACACATGCTGGCCCACCGCATATTTGGGCACCGGGACCCACCTGCTGTCCACATACTGGTGATTCTGTTCGGTCAAACAGAGAACGGCAGCCTGGGTGGACCTCCACAGGCGGCAGCAGCGGCGAGTGTGGGCCGCCATGGATGGCACATCCACGTCCCTCTCCATCATAGTCAGCGGGGGGGAGTATAAACCATAGATGCCTCAAAAGGCGTTAACCCGGTGGCTGAGGAGACGGCGGAGTTGTGGGCATACGCCACCCAGGTCAGATGGGTGCTCCAGGTGGACGAGTTGCAGGAAGCCACATATCTTAGAGCGGCCTCCAGGGATTGGTTAGCACACTCAGCCTGCCCATTGCTCTGAGGGTGGTAACCGAAGGTGAGACTGACTGTGGTGGCCAGGGAATGGCAGAAGGACTTCCATACTTGGGAGGTGAAATGGGGACCCTGGGCAGACACAATGTCCAAAGGAATGCCGTGAAGGTGGATAACATGGGGGGGGGGCGGTGAGCAGGTTGGCAGTTTTGGAAGCAGGGAGCAACTTAGGAAGGGACGGACGCCAAGTGGATGGCTTTAGAGAAGCAGTCAACGAGGGTGAGGATGACCATGCTACCCTGCAAGGGAGGAAGGCCGGTGACAAAGTCCATTGCAATGTATGACTAAGGGCCACTGGGAACCGGCAGGGGATGCAGGAGACCGGCAGGAGGTGAAGAGTCCAATTTATTCATTACACACACTTGGCAGGCCTTGGCATAGTCCCGGACGTCCGTACGCAGTGTTGACCACCAGAACACTCGCTGCACCAGATTGATAGTATGGGCAATCACGGTGTGATAGGCAAAGTGGCTCATATGCCCCCACCGGATGACGTCACTGCGTAGACTGAATGGGACAAACAGACAATTGTCAGGACCCCCTCGGGCTTGGGCTCAGTGGATTGGGCCTGCCTGACTCTCTGCTCAGTCTCCCACAATAGAGCACCAAGAATACAAGAAGGGGGCACTATAGGCTCAGGAGGAGCAGAGGAGGACGACAGGTCAGAGGCAAACTAGCGGGAGAGAGCATCAGGCTTGGTTTTATGAGACCCGGGCCAATAGGTGACAGTGAGATTGAATCCGAGGAAGAATAGAGCCCAGTGGGCCTGCCTGGAGTTCAACCTGGGCCAAGATGGGTGTGTTAGAAAATAGGGCTTTTAATTCAGTGAAGGCCTGCTTTGCTGCCTCAGACCACTTAAAGGGTACTTTGGTCTAGGTCAGTTGCGTGAGAGGCTGAGCAATGCTGCTGTAATTTCTGATAAACTTTCAGTAGAAATTAGAAAAGCCCAAAAAGTATTGGAGCTGTTTGCAAGATTGCGGGGTAGGCCAATCGAGCACAGCCCTCACCTTGGCCAGATCGGCCCTCAAGTCTTCTTCGGCAACAGTAAAGCCCTGGAAGGCAGTGGGGCGTGTGGAAAACTCGCACTTTTCAGCCTTCACAAAGAGCTGGTTCTCCAAGGGCCATTGTAGCACAGCCCGGACGTGGACTACGTGTTCCTACTGGCGTGCAGGAGAAAATCAAAATGTCATTGAGATAGACAAAAATTAACCGATTCACCATAGTGTGGAGGACGTCGCTGATCATACACTGGAAGATGACAGGAGCATTAGTGAGCCCAAACAGCATCACTAGGTATTCAAAGTGCCCCAGACGTGTTTTGAATGCCGTCCCCTTCGTGTATGTGGACCAAATGGTATGCACTGCACAAGTCAAGCTTTGTAAACTTTCGAGCATGCTAAAGGAGCTCAAACGCGAAATTGATTAGGGGCAAAGGATATTTATCCTTGACAGTTATTGCGTTCAGCTTGCAGTAATCGATGCACGAACACAGGGATCCATCCTTCTTTCCGACAAAAAAAATTCCGCCCCAAGAGGAGCTGAAGAGGGCCAGATGAGGTCGGCGTTCAGGGAGTCCTTAATGTAACTTTCCATCACCTCCCTTTCTTGCCCAGAAAGACTGTAGCGCTGACTGGATCACAACCACGCACCCAGGAGAAGGTCAATAGCGCAGTTGTAGGAGTGGTGTGGTGGTAAAGAGAGAGCTCTTGACATGCTAAAGACCTCCCCAAGGTGATGGTAGACCTCAGGTATGAGGTTGAGGTCCAGCTGCTCCGCCGGGGGTGGGTGGGGGGGAAGTGACAGTGAACAGGCGGCCGAACTGAAGCAGGAGGATAGATTGAAGGGACTCCAGGAGGAAATTGAGTTCTGTGCTCAATTGATAATGGGGCTGTGCCTCTGGAGCCAAGGGTAACCCAGGACCACCAGGGAGGATGAACTAGGGAGAATAAAGAATGAGAGAGACTCCCGATGGTTTCCAGAAAGAAGGACGGAGACTGGCTCCATGCGCTAGGTAACGGAAGCTAGGCTACAGCCGGACAAAGCCGCAACGTTTGATGAAGTGGGCAGTATAATAGTGGGTATGCCTATCTCCCGCACGAGTCGCAGTGAAATAAAGTTCTGTTCGGTCCCTGAATCAATTAACGCCGAGACCTTCTTCTCGGTCCCCGGTAACTGGATAAGAGCTAGGAATGAAAAGTTACTGGGGGGACTAGTGAAATGATTGCCTGCCAGACCCCCCACAGCTACTGACGGGCCACGTCTTTTGGTTTCAATGGACAGGTAGGCAGTTTATGCTCCAAAGTGATGCAATACATACACGCGCCGGCTCTCCTCCATCGCTGGTGCTCCTCCGGAGTCAAATGGGCTTGGCCTAGCACCATAGCTTCGGAGGAGGAGTCGGGCTTGACTGAGCTAGTAGCCAGAGGGGTGTACACGAGATGGGCGGACTGAAGAAGGCCTTCTACTCCTTCGCATGCTCGCAGTACCAGTTATTTAAACTCATGGCCTGCTCGATGAGCTCATCCAGAGAGGAGGGAGTTGCATGAACCATCAGGTCATCACAGAGGTTGGCATTCAGACCCAGGAGGAAGGCGCTATGTAAGGCATCATTCCACCTGGAGTCTGCCGCAACGACACGGAACTCCACAGAGAAATTGGCCACAGACTGATTCCCCTGTCGGAGTAACATTAGGTGGCGCATGATATTCCCCTTGCTCTCTGAATGCTCAAAAGCCCGAGAAAATTCTTGAACAAACCGTTCAGAGGTATAGTTGGGGCCCCCGATGCTGCCGAGAATGGACTGAGCCCAATTAAGAGCCCGGTCTCGGAGCAGGAGGGTCATAAGATGGATCTTTAAAATGTCATCCAGGTACTCCCCGCCCACCTGCCGCAGATAGAGATGCACATGGAGCAAAAACCCCTTACATCCCCCCACCTCCCCCACGTACGGGGCAGGTGAAGAAACAGACACGGTTGGGTGGACGGTGGCGGCCGCTGGGACAGCAGGTGGAGAGGAAGAACCCAAACGAGACATTTGGCAGAGGTGATCGGTAACTGTGGTCAGCTGCTGAGTAATTGTTTGCAGCTGCTCGGTGAGCACAGCCAGCTGCCGCTCTGTGGCGTCTAATTGGTAAAGAGCAGAGGGCTCCGCTGATGCAGCGTCTGCTGAGCTTCAGTCATGGCTGGACCATATTGTCATGACTGAAAGTGAGAAGCTCACCTGCAAGGCAGCTAACACCAGAGAAGACACTCAGACATGGAGTAAAGCGTTAAACACAACTTTATTGAAAAAAAAAATGCAGCTGTAGAGAAAGCGGCGCACACCAAGGGAACCCACAGACTGTAGGGGAAGAAAGACAGAAGCTGGTTAGTATGTGGAGTGAGACTGGGGATAAGGAATAAGAGTAGGGGTTTATCTTACTACAGATGAGCAGAGAGCCCGGCAGAGGAACCCAGCGAGGAAGGGGGATTAGCCAGCAGGGCAGGACTGGCAGAGAAACTGGAGAGGAGAGAAGCTGGGGGGGAAGTCTGACGGGGTGGAGAAGATAGTCTTGGTTGAAGATGATGAGGAGGCAGGTGAGCGCACTGTAATCCCGGAGACGCACCGCTGAGATGGCAGCAACCTGGGGAGAGAGGAGGAGAGGGGGGACTAGGTTGAGTTCCAAACAATGAAATTCTTAATTCAACTTCAGGCAGCAGTACCCAACGGTCTAGCATTCACCAACTAATCCTTTTAAGTACTCGCAGAGAAGAGGCAGCAGGTGCTTCCACTCACGCAGGTGTCTTAATGACCTGCGGAGCCCAGGAAACAGAAGAAGGACCTCCCACAGAAAGGGAGGGGGAGCGCGCTCACCCGATCATCACACATTCAAAAGGTTGGAGAAGGTCAAATTAAGTTCACCTGTAAAAGTTATAGTGCAATTTAGGTGCATCCTGAAATTTAACCCGAAAGCCGAATATCCCTAACTTTTTGTGAGTAGTGTTTGTGATGAATGCATAAACAAAGTTATTCATGAAACTAAAAGTTCTTTTTGTATGCAAATATGAAAGTAAACAGATCACAATCGGGCCCGGGCAAGGATTTAAAGGTGTATTTTCCTGACAACAGAGATTTAAAAAAATACATCAGCAAATTGTTCAGAAAGGTGCAGAATTTGAGCCTTTAAATTCTTCAAAAAATATATTGATGAAAAATTATTTTTTCAAAAATTTACTGGACGAAAATAATCATATTTACTTTGGAGTAGCTGCATGACGAGTCTATAATGGTCAGTAACATAGATATATGATACACTAGCAGGGCATGTCTAGCATTTTTATGGCAAATGGAGGTGCCATATTCTGTAGGTCATTATAATGGTTGATAGTGCCTGCAGTATTGTGAAAACAGGATACGCAAACAGTCGGGCAGCACAGTGATACGGTGGTTAGCACTGTTGCCTAACAGCTAGAAGCTTCCAGGTTCGAATCCCCAGGCTGGCAGGGATGGGAACCTTTCTGTGTGGAGTTTGCATGTTCTCCCTGTGCTGCGTGGGTTTACTCCGGAAGCTCTGGTTTTCTCCCACAATCCAAAGCCATGCATGTTAGGTTAATTGGTGATACTAAATTGTCCCTAGATATCTGTCTCTGATAGGCCCTTAGAATACAGGGTTAGCAGTAGTGAAGTGCTTTGAGTGGTCTTTGAGACTAGAAAAGCACTGTATAAGTACAGGTCCTTATCCCTTGTTCGTTGCATTTATTGTAATCATAAAATCAAGCTATGTATATGGAACATGACTAGCCTAGGTGCTATGTCACATGTCTCTACCAACCAGCTAATGCAAGAGTAGGTACTGCACCTACTGACCAGGAGGTCAGAATGTTGTCTCAATCACCTTTAAGGGGTTTTGAAATGTATCCACAAGCTTTGTAAAGGTACACTTCTATCCTCCCATGTCAGAAGATGAGCTTAATATATTAATGATGCAACAAAGTTGTTAAACTCAAGTAAAATTAATTATACTTTTCAAGATGTAATAAAGAACAAGCATTAAAACTCTGAAACACAGGACACACAAGGTGTAGCCAAGTTTCACAAATCTAAATCTTTAATACCAGGCAGAAATAATACTGAGCATCCAAAGACAAAGGAAACTGTGGAAGAACACCCTTTAAAAGGAGCTTGAACATTAAGCTATGAATGCAAACTGAATGTAAGTATAAAGCAAAAAATTTGACTTTGGAAAAACTGAAACTCTTAAAGATGAATGACAAGAGGACCTTGCAGACAAAACATGAAGGGGGAGAATATCAGCAGGTAAGTGAATGAATAAATGATTAATTAAGCACAGATAATAACAATGATAACTGTCATGAACTGGGCTTGGGATTCCCCCAAATTCGGTTTCATGGCATTTTTCTGTTCCTTTATGTTCTATGTTTTCTGTTAACTTTTGGGTTCCATATTTTGTTTCCTTGTGTTCAGCCATGTGGGACCTCCTCTCCTGTCAAGTGTCATTGTCTGTTCCTCTGCCTGCTCAGACTCACACACCCACAGTCATGCACACACATGCACACATTCATTCACATCTGCACTCGCTCAGCCCAACACACACCCACTCATTCCTACATGCATGCACCCACACACCTGTTTCCACTCAGTCAGCCCACACACTCTATCACACCGGCAATCACTCTTATCATTATGTGCCTTGTTATTTAAGCTCTCTCCTCCCACTTGTGGTTGCAGGATTATTGTTTGCACTGTGTGTCAAACAGTTTGTTTGTGCTACGTCGTGCCACTATTCATGCTGCATGTCTTTGTGTTTCGCCGGGGCAAAACTGGGATTGACTCGGACAGCTCCAGCCCTGTGAGTATACTTTGCTTCCCTTTGCTGCCCAGTCACATCTGGGGCTGTAAGGTATTCTCTTTGTTTGGTTCAGCATCAGTCACGCCTGATGCTTTATAGTTTTGCTGCTTCATGTATACTCACCTGTGTTCTGTTGAGCATCCTGGTAGTCACCCATGTTTGTCCAGCATAATTTGTCTGTTTGTTTTTGGACTGTTTGTTCACCTTTTGTTAATAAATTCACACAAAATCCTCCTGCACGTTGGTTTTTGTCTCTTCTGCCTCAATCAGGCAGGAAATCATGATAGAATAATCCAGCCATTTTAAACCCAGCGGAGGATTTGTGTTTTTGCTTTTTGTGTTCCGTCATCTTTTTTTTCCCCTCCATGATTAACTGTTTTGTTTTTGGATTGAGCCCGGAGGACTGTGCTGCGGCCGAGCGTGTTGTGGACTTCGCCTCTAGGGCTCGTGCCACCCACTCTCTGGAGTTTGTTTTGCAGTTATTGGACAGTGCAGTTGGGGTGATCCAGAAGTGCCCCAGCTTATGGAGATGCCCGGGGTTGATGCCGCTTCTCACAATGGTGTGTGAGTCTCGTCAGCGGCTGGGGAGAGGTCAGAGTGAATCTCTTCCCGTTCAACCCCATATGCTGAGGAAACATTTCCGGAAGCTGGAGGCTCTTCATCCTCACCCTGAACCTAAGTCCTCTCCTCCGCGACACATGGAGGGGAACAAGAGCCTACCACCTACAGTCAACACCCAGACCAGTGTTGCAACGCAAGTGTTTTTTCATTCTGTTTCTCCTGTTAATGATAAACTTTGTCTGTCACCCGGCAAAGAGACGCAAGTTGAGCAATCACCTGCGTTCTTCCCATGAGCTGCAGCTGTTAAAACCTCTACTTCCTCTGTGTCTCCTCTGTTCATGCCCGAGAGCTCATCGGATCGCCAGAAGGAGGGCAAGCCTCTCTGATGGCCACGGACCATGGAAGAATTTTCCCTGCTTCACAGCCTGCCGATTCGGGTTCGCCATGTCTAGGAGGAACTCCTAAAGCTCGAGCCCCCAGGGACGCTGCTCCGGCTATCATATCAACCTTCCTCCCCAGGGCCGTCGCAGCTGAGGATCCCTCGTCCATGGCATGGTGTCCAGGCAGGCTAACATTTAACTGGTTTTCATGCATTATTTATTTATTGAGATTGTTTTAGCTTCTTTTAGCTCAGTATTGATTTTTTTTTTGCAGTGTTCTCAGCTGTGTGTCAATATTTGTGTTACCCCTTATCCCCCACACTTCCTCAAATGGAATCAAATTAAGGTATCCAACACAGTATTCCGGTTCTCATCAATAAGAACCCACTAATGGCCCTTTTCCACTAGCACCCACTCAGCCTTACTCTACTCACTTTGCTTCTGTTTCTATTACAGCTGGGTACGCCTGGGGTGGGTGGGATTTTTTTACAGCAAGGCGGTGCCACACTCCTGTGATGTAAAACACGCAACACAAGCAAAACATAAGGGCCTTTTCCACTAGCACGCTTTAGCGCGACACGGGACGGCTCAGCACACTTTGTACGCTTTTCCACTAGCCCCAACACGGTTTAACAGCCGCGATTCTCAGCCCCGCTCCAGGGCAGGGTACAGCAGTGCTGAGCTGTGCCGTGTTGTGACGTTAACAGACTGGTCGCCGCTGATTGGTCAGGTCATAACCGGCGCTGATTGGTCAGGTTGTAACCGCCCCTCTCCTCCTCCTCATCTACCAAATCTTCACAACCTTCTCAATAAAGTTTTTGAAAAAAAAAAAAAGAATCTTCACGACCGCCTTTACTCAGCACGCAACCACTGTTGGCGGTTTATTTTCAGTGTATTGCTGTGCTATTTTCATTTATTCTCTATCAAAAATGGCTTCGCGTAATAAGTGTGTTCCATGGACCAATAAGGAGGTGCAGTGTCTGCTCACTGCATTGTCAGATGAACGTATTCAGCGCGAGTTAGACGGAGCCGCCCGGAATGAAAAAATATACCGGGAGGTCTCGACATCGGAGTCCTTTAACGGTGAGTTTTAATTTTTTTTTATTGTGCGTTTTTTCGCAAATATATTCGGTAAGACGCTCAGTTTATTTATGCAATAAAAAAGCTGTTCATTTGTGGATGGATCGCTGCTTTATTGCAGCACACTGCGGACTAAAGCTTTTATTTTAATTATTCATGTGAACAATACGCTGAAATAAGCTTATGTAATCTTGTTAAAAACTATTGTCTTTTCTGTATATATTGCACTTTCGTGCTGTATTTTATTGTGTGCATTTTCCTTGTAGAATCATCCCACGCGTCCGCCGCGACAGCCCGCACGGATTAATTCAACCGAGCCTTCCTGACCCAGAGCTGGCAGAGACGGCTTCATTCATCCGAGTCTTCGTGACCCAGTTTGGGAAGCTGGTGTAGAGGCACTCAGTGGTCGGCGTGTATAAAATGTCGATTAACCTTCATGTTGTGTTGCAAAGTTTTTTTTTTCTTTTAATATTTTGTATATAATAAAATGGAATTGTTTTGGAAAGTGTGGTTTGTCGGTTATAACACTGAATTATAAAACAGTATAATTACATAGAAATTCCATTGCCTAGTCTGATCAAAATGATGCTGATCTTCCTGTCAGGGGTCAACCATTGTAAAGGTAATGTAATTTTTAACTAGACCAAAAAAGAAATCTTTTTGTAAGCTTTCTGTTCTTTTTATTGAAATATCATAAAAAATTAGCACCAAGTCAAAGTAGGTACAAGTATATGTAAATTGAATGTTCTATCGGCATTCCAAATTCAGAGATTTACAATACTTTAGAAGGAGTGTAGCATCATCTAAACGGAAAATAATAATACTGTTGTTCCAAACGTTGACCTGAAGGTGAAAAACATGAATTTTTTTAATTCAGTACATCCAAAATGCCCTAGGATGTAAAAAAATAATACAATTTGGTGTTGGCCAGTGTGCAACAAGTTTCATCTCATTATTTCTAGGTCATTTGGCAGTTAATTCAAAACAAAAGTGACTTGTGTTGTTGCAGCTTAATTATGAGATAAAATTAATTGTGAGATAAAACCACAGAGCGAGCAAGGCAATAATCCTTGGATCCTTTTTTGTCTCGTGTAAATAAGGACTCAGTCGGGTGCGTAACGTCACGGGAGTGTGACCCCGCCTCGCTGAGAATCTGCCGCTGCCCCGCTTCTAAAACCTCCTAACACAAACCATCACAGCACAAGCACAACACCATGCTAATGGGGACAGAAGCATTCCGAGCCGTACTGAAGTGAATCGAGCCGTACCGAGGTGTGCTGGGCTAGTGGAAAACAGGCTATAGTATTGCGGCTGTACAAGGCTACTCCTTGGTCTCTGGCTTTTTGTCAGCGTAAAGGCCAAAAAGGACCACCAGAGAAGGGGACAGGCATCGAGATGAAACATTCTGGAAAAGTACTGGAGCATCTAGAAAGCCATAGAGCGGAAGACGTAAGGATACAAACCAGATCACATATGACAGTAAGCTAGTGATTGCTAATGCTAGTTTGCTTTAAGAGTCCATCGTACTACATTGTAATGTCTGCAAGTTATTGCTATTAGGTACTAAAATACGTATAGTGTGTGTGTGTGTGTGTGTGTGTGTGTGTGTGTGTGTGTGTGTGTGTGTGTGTGTTTCAGATGGCTCTGTTCTGGGAAAATTACGGCTTCAAACCATGGGTCTGGGCGTTCCAACACAGCCTCTCACTGATGTCACCCCAGCTTCACAAACGATCAGTGGTTATAGAACTTAAGAATGTCTGTAGAAATGTTTAGCTTCCTGTGCAACAAATTGCTCTGATCTGTGTGAAAATCATGGACAGACTGTTGAGACATCATAAGATAAGATAAGATAAGATAAGATAAGCCTTTATTAGTCCCACAACGGGGAAATTCCAGGATTGCAACAGCACAGGGATAGCAACACTCAGAGCAACAATCAGAAGGCAAGAAAAAAAAAACAAACAAAAAAAAAAAACAAGCAAGCAAGAGCAGCTAATATACAGTACATATGTACATATTACTATAAAAAATATATACACACACACACACACACAGACACACAGTGCAGAGCATTGTAGCTGGATGCAGGTACATCATGGGATGTACCTGCTCCAGGAGCACTCCAGTCTGTGGTGGTGTCATGGCAAAAACTGTTCAGCTGCCACAACTTGATCGCCAGGTTGTAATTATGGGGTTATATTAGCCATAAAATATATATTCAAAAGAAACAGTACTGAGTTAGGTATAATAAGATATATTTGACAATTATGATGCATTTTAGGCCAAAACAAATTTGATCTAGGATTAAAAGCAATTAAAATAATGCAGTCACAAGGTTACATGGAAAATACTTGATTTACTAGATACATGTAGATACTGTAGAAATATATATATTCTCTGCATCGACAATGTACTATACATGTATTCATGTAGTATTGCACTGGGAATTTTGACAAACCTTTGGAATTTTTGCATATGTGTCTCTTTTGTTTTATGTGTGAAGGTTACCACCAAGTGACATAAATTAAATAATAAAAGATTGGAAGAGCTGTATAAGAACAATCCAGCAGTTTGAGAAATCACTTTTAGTTTGTAAGTCTGTCAATAGAATTATGAACCATAAAGCAGTTTGTGTTAAATCCCTTTAAACCCTAACCCAGGGGTGTCCAATCATGTGCCATGGAGGGCCAAGACCCTGCAAGTTCTCTCTTCTACCCAGTCTCTTCAGCAGGTGTTTTCACTGATCAAGAAGGGTTTTCCGGCCAACTCAACTAAAGGTGAAGCTAAAAAGTTTTATTTAAATGGATATGGACATGGTCATTTCACCCTGTACTCTATCTGGTCTTCAAAAGCCCTGAGAAAAAAGCTTCCAAAACAAGGCAAACATGGGTGCTAAGCAAATATCACAATATGGCAGAGGCTATACAGTTAAAGTGCTGTTAGTACTGCTACTTCTGGCAGGGGATATTTACCTTAACCCTGGACCTGCCACTATTAAACAGCAGACCACTGGGTTAGCACAAACAACTGAGCCGGCGGATTGGTTGTTGCTATCTACGGCCTGGCTAACATCTGAACCGGCTGATCGCCTGCTGCTATCAACGACCCTACTAACATCTGAACCGGCTGGTCGCCCGTTGCTATCAACGGCCATGCAAACATCTGAACCGGCTGGTCGCCCGCTGATATCTACAGCCCTGCTAACATCTGAACCGGCTGGTCGCCCGCTGCCATCAATGGCCATGCTAGCATCTGTACCGGCTGGTCGCCCGCTGCTATCAACGGGCATGCTAACATCCGAATCGGCTGGTTGCCCGCTACTATCAATGGCCATGCTAACATCTGAACCGGCTGATTGCCCGCTGCATAATACCGGTCTTCGCCCCAGTACAGCTGGACATAGCGAGTCGGGTGAGTCGAACTGCACTGAACAAACTCACATATCTGATCCTGCTGTAAACAGCTGCGCTTTGTCCAAACTTTTGGAAACAGGAGGGGTTAAACAAAATGCAAATGAGGCGAGATCCGAAAACCGAGTTGTACAAAAGCAAAAACAACATCTATTTTTCCAAACTGTTAATCATGCACGAGTTCTTTGGGACACAAAGGCTAAACCAAAGGGGATCCTCGGCGGACATTTAAACATACGGAGCATAACCCCAAAAGAGATGAGATTTCGGTGTTGCTGTCTGACTCAAATCTGGACTATCTTTGTCTCTCAGAAAGCTGGCTACACAGGAACACAGACACTAATATGATTGATATTGTGGGTTATCAGTGTTTTAGAAAAGACAGGCAGGCAGGGAGGGGAGGAGGTGTTTTAATTTACATCAAAGAGAAATTTAAATGTCAATTGGTTGATTTGAATACTTCACTTGAATGTTTAGCTGTTAATGTATGTCTCTCACCGGTAATGAATTTCAACATTGCAGTATTGTACAACCCACCCTCACACAATTCTTCTTTTTATAATGAATTAAGTGCTCTGATTAAACAACTTGAGAGGAGCAGAGAAACAATATTTTATGGTGACTTCAATATCAACTGGTCTGATAAAAAGGACAAACAGAAACTGAGAAGCCTCATGACTAAATTTAATTACCAACAAATGATCAAAGGACCTACCAGGATAACCAAACAATCTAGAACACTTATTGACATGGTATTTGCTAATAAACCAGAACGAATAACCAGAACCTATAATCTTGTAACTGGTCTCTCAGATCATAACATGGTTCTTGCTGTTAGAAAACTTACTAAAAAGCGACTACAGTATTTTGGGGGAGTCGATATTGACAAATCAAATTTTATTATTCCCAAATCAAAAAATGAGGAGTTTGAACATTACTTAGAGAATCAAAATTGGGAGCAGCTCATGTCAATATATGAAGTAGATGATTGTTGTAATTTTATAACTGCAACAATTACAAAGTCCATAGAAAAATTTACAAAGCAAATTAAAAGTAGACAACAGAAGATTAACCTACCATGGTTAAATAATGAAATAAGAAAACTTATGAAGAGGCGAGACTCTGCATTGAAAACATAATTAACCTCTAAACTACAAAATGATCACTTTGTGTACAAAAGTTTAAGAAATAAAGTAGTACAAGAGCTGCGAAAATCAAAAGTATCTTATTACAATAAACTAATAGATCATGCAAAGGGTAACAACAGTTCCCTATGGAGGCATTTAAATAACTTAACTAATAAAAAAAATGTTCAGAAGGGGGTAAAGGAACTTAGAATCAATGGCAAGACCATCAGTGACAAGGCTACATTGGCAAATGAATTTAATTCATATTTTGTGGACTCTGTGGAAGACCTAACAAAAAACTTTGTGCTGCCAAATGTGCTCAACAACACAAAATCAATACTTCCAACAGATTCTTTTCACATCGATGAGGTAAATGAGGAGTTAATTGCTGGTATTGTTAAAACACTGTCAAACTCAAAAACTAATGATATCTACAATATGAGCACTTCCTTTCTCAAAACGCACAGCAAAATATTAATCAAACCACTGACTCATCTCATTAATCTCTCCATTAGGTCTAGTACATTTCCATCTGGTTGGAAAAAAGCTGTCGTCATACCAGTTCATAAATCAGGCAGTAAAGATGATATATGCAACTACCGCCCAATCTCTATTTTACCAGTCCTGTCTAAGGTTCTTGAAAAAGTTGTAGCTACACAGCTGATAGACTATTTACAAGACAGTCAACTTCTTCATCCACATCAATTTGGTTTTAGACCAGGATACTCAACAGAAACAGCAAATTGTTGCCTTATTGAAAATGTCAAACAGTCCTTGGACAGGGGTAATGTGGTAGGGGCTGTTTTTTCTAGATCTCAAAAAGGCTTTCGATACTGTAAACCACAGTTTGCTTTTATCCAAAATGGTATCTTTTAACTTCTCTCCAGATACATTAGAATGGTTTGCATCTTATCTCCAGAATAGAGAACAGTGTGTAAAAGTTCACCAGGATAAATCCTCATTTTTAAACAACCGCATGGGTATCCCACAAGGGTCCATTCTTGGTCCTTTACTTTTCAGCATTTTTATTAATGACTTGCCGCTACACTGCTCAGCTTCAACATGCCAACTTTATGCAGATGATGCAGTTATTTACACAGCTGCCAAGACTCCAGCACAGGCTGCAGATGTACTGTCTACAAGTATGGTTGATGTCCAAGAGTGGCTCCTCCAGAACCATCTATTGCTGAACCTTCAGAAAACAGTTTCAATGTGCTTTTCAATCAAAAAATGTAACCTGCAACATTTTAAAGTTAAAATACATGATCAAGACATCAGTTTAGTTACAGAATTCAAATACCTTGGCATTGTACTAGATCCTCAACTCAAATTTAATCTTCATATAAAGAAAATTTCAAAAACAGTAAAAAAAAAATCTGATCTGCTTTAAATTAATTAGATATTACATACCATACGAGGCAGCTGTACTGTATATGCATTCTATGTTTTTTTCTCATATATCATACAGTTTGACAGTCTGGGCTCAAGCAGCCCCTTCCACAATAAGACATATAGGTTCATTATATAATCAAACTCTAAAAATCTTGGACAAAAAGCCCATTAGGTGGCATCACTGTAATATTTAAAAAAAATACAACCTATTGAGTTTTGAGAGTAACCACCTCCTCATGGATCGTCACCTTATCGTGGTGGGGGGGTTTGCGTGCCCCAGTGATCCCAGGAGCTATGTTGTCCGGGGGCAATTTGCCTCTGATAGGGTCTCCCAAGACAAACTTGTCCTGGGTGAAGGGCCAGACTAAGAACGATCCAACAGACTCTCATGATAAATTGTATATCAAGGATTCAGTGTACCCCGCCCGGTATGGGGTTACCGGGGCCCCACCCTGGAGCCAGGCCTGGGGGAGGGGCTCGAAGGCTAGCGTCTGGTGGCCGGGTTTCCACCCATGGGACCCGGCCGGGCTCAGCTCGAAGGAGTTACATGGGCCCGCCCTCCAGTGGGTCCACCACCTGCAGGAGGGATCATGGGGGTCCGGTGCTATGTGGATTAGGTGGCGGTCAAAGGCGGAGACCTTGGCGGACTGATCCCAAGCTTTCTAAACTGGCTTTTGGTACGTGGAATGTCACCTCTCTGGTGGGGAAGGAGCCTGAGCTGGTGTATGAGGTTGAGCGATACCGGCTAGATATAGTTGGCCTCACCTCAACACACAGCTCCGGTTCCAGAACCAGTCTCCTGGAGAGGGGCTGGAGCTTGGCCTTTTCTGGAGTTGTCCCGGGCGAGAGGCGACGAGCAGGGGTGGGTATTCTTGCATCGCCCCACCTTGCTGCCTCTATATTGGAGTTTTCCCCGGTGGACGAAAGGGTTGCTTCCCTGCGCCTTCGGGTTGGGAAACGGGTCCTGACCATCATTTGTGCCTATGCACCAAATGATGTTTCAGAGTACCCACCCTTTTTGGAGTCTGTGACTGGGGTGCTGGAGGGTACTCCTCCTGGAGACTCCATTGTCCTACTGGGGGACTTCAATGCGCACGTGGGCAACGACAGTGAAACCTGGAGGGGGGTGATTGGGAGGAATGGCCTGCCCGATCTGAACCCGAGTGGTGTTCAGTTATTGGACTTCTGTGCTAACCGCAGTCTGTCCATAACGAACACCATGTTCAAGCATAAGGGTGTCCATATGTGCACCTGGCACCAGGACACCCTAGGTCGCAGGTCGATGATCGATTTTGTTATCGTATCATCAGACCTGCGACCGTATGTCTTGGACACCCGAGTAAAGAGAGGTGCAGAGCTGTCAACTGATCACCATCTGGTGGTGTGTTGGATCCGATGGCAGGGGAGGAAGCCATTCAGACCTGATAGACCCAAACGTATAGTGAGGGTGTGCTGGGAGCGTCTGGCTGAGGCCCCTGTCCGGGAGGTCTTCAACTCCCACCTCCGGAAGAACTTCATTCACATTCCGAGGGAGTCTGGAGACATGGAGTCTGAATGGGCCATGTTCTCCACCTCTGTTGTTGAAGCGGCGGCCCAGAGCTGCGGCCGCAAGGTGGTCGGTGCATCTCGTGGTGGCAACCCCCGAACCAAGTGGTGGACACCAGTGGTGAGGGGGGCCATTAAGCTGAAGAAGGAGTCCTATCAAGCTTGGTTGGCTTGTGGGACTCCCGAAGCAGCTGAGGTGTACCGGCAGGCCAAGCGGAGTGCAGCTCGGGTGGTTGCTGAAGCAAAAACGCGGGTATGGGAGGAGTTCGGTGAGGCCATGGAACAAGACTTTCGGTCGGCTTCAAAGAGATTCTGGCAAACTGTCCGGCGGCTCAGGAGGGGAAAGCAGCTCCCCGTCCACACTGTGTATGGTGCGGATGGGACACTGTTGACTTCAACTGGGGATATCGTCGGGCGGTGGAAGGAATACTTCGAGGATCTCCTCAATCCCATTGATACGCCTTCCACAGAGGAAGCAGGGTTTGGGGACGAGGGGGATGACTCGCCTATCACAGGGGCTGAGGTCGCCAAGGTGGTTAAAAATCTCCTTGGTGGCCGGGCCCCGGGGGTGGACGAGATTTGCCCTGAGTACCTCAAGGCCCTGGATGTTGTTGGGGTGTCATGGTTGACACACCTCTGCAACATTGCGTGGAGGTCGGGGGCAGTGCCTTTGGCATGGCAAACCGGGGTGGTGGTTCCTCTCTTCAAAAAAGGGGACCGGAGGGTGTGCTCCAACTTTAGAGGGATCACACTCCTCAGCCTCCCTGGGAAGGTCTATGCCAAGGTACTGGAGAGGAGAGTCCGGCCGTTGGTCGAACCTCGGATTCAGGAGGAGCAATGTGGTTTTCGTCCTGGCCGTGGCACATCGGACCAGCTCTTTACCCTCTCAAGAATTCTTGAGGGTTCGTGGGAGTTTGCCCAACCAGTTTACATGTGTTTTGTGGACTTGGAGAAGGCATTTGACCGCGTCCCTCGTGGATTTTTATGGGGGGTGCTTCGGGAGTATGGGGTATTGGGCTTGTTGTTACGAGCTATTCGGTCTCTGTACGACCGTTGTGAGAGTTTGGTTCGTATTGCCAACACTCGGTCGGAGTCATTCCCAGTGAGAGTTGGACTCCACCAGGGCTGCCCTTTGTCACCGATCCTGTTCATAATTTTTATGGACAGGATTTCTAGGCGCAGCCAGGGAATGGAGGGTGTCATGCTTGGTGACCACAGGATCTCATCTCTGTTGTTTGCAGATGATGTTGTCCTGTTGGCTTCATCCAGCAATGACCTACAGCTCTTGCTGGGACGGTTTGCCGCTGAGTGTGAAGCGGCTGGGATGAGAATCAGCACCTCCAAGTCCGAGTCCATGGTCCTCAGCCGGAAAAAGGTGGATTGTCCTCTCCGGGTTGGGTCAGGCTCCTGCCCCAAGTGGAGGAGTTTAAGTATCTTGGGGTCTTGTTCACGAGTGAGGGGAAAATGGAGCGAGAGATCGACAGACAGATTGGAGCAGCATCTGCAGTGATGCGGACGTTGTACCGGTCTGTTGTGGTGAAGAGGGAGCTTAGTTCTAAGACAAAGCTGTTGATTTACCAGTCAATCTACGTTCCTACTCTCACCTATGGTCACGAGCTTTGGGTAATGACCGAAAGAACGAGATCGCGGATACAAGCGGCTGAAATGAGCTTTCTCCGTAGGATTGCTGGACTCACCCTCAGAGATAGGGTGAGGAGCTCAGTCAACCGGGAGAGGCTCAGAGTAGAACCGCTGCTCCTCCACATTGAAAGGAGTCAGTTGAGGTGGTATGGGCATCTGATTAGGATGCCTCCTGGACGCCTCCCACTTGAGGTGTTTCAGGTACGTCCCACTGGGAGGAGACCCCGGGGCAGACCCAGGACTCGGTGGAGAGACTATGTCTCCCAGCTGGTCTGGGAACGCCTTGGTATCCCCTCTGAAGAGCTGGAGCAGGTGGCTGGGGAGAGAGAAGTCTGGGCTTCTCTGCTTGAACTGCTGCCTCCGCGACCCGGACCTCCGGAAAAGCGGTAGAAGATGGATGGATGGAGTTTTGAGAGTTTCATTGACCTCTGTTTTCTGAAATTAACTTTCAAATGTTTCCATAAATCAGCACCCGAGCCACTTGCTGGTTTCATCCAAAGACAGGACAGCAGCAGAGCCACCAGGAGTTCTGTTAACAATAACTGTAAAATATTCCACCGCAGAACCACATTTGGACAAACAGCTTTCTCTATAAAGGGCAGTCACATCTGGAACACAATGCCAAATGAAATTAAAATAATAACAGACTTTAAAACATTCACTAAAAAGGTTAAAAACTGGCTGAAAAATAAACAAGATTGTACCCATGTATGAAATGATTGTCTGCAGGGTGAGAGTGAATGAAGAGAAGGAATGAATGTGTTTGTTTATAGTGAGTGACGAAGGGAGGGAGGCCTGAAATAGGCAAATGTGAGCCAGGTTGTTATATTTGTGTATTTATAATATTTATAATCTTTATAATATTTATAATTGTGTATTTATAATGTATTTACAATCTTTTTGGCATTGATGTATGTGGTTATTGTTTATTCTGTTCATTTTTTTAATAATCTTTTCCTTTCCTTTTTTTCTTTTTACTTGTTTCTCCTTTCTAAAGCCCATCCAGGGACAAGAGTTGCAAATTAGCTAATAGCTATACACTCTTTGTGCAACACATCAGATTGATTGTCATTGATTAATTGTCTATGTTTATTGCACTGTTCCTGTCAAATAAACAAATAATGTAATCTAATCTAACCAGTCAGTGGAAGAAATTCAGTGGAATCTGCTGTTGAAGACACTGGTTGGAAGTAAAGCCTGCAGGATCTTGGCCCTCCATGGCACATGATTGGACCCCCCTGCCCTAACCCATTATGATAAAGTACAGATGCTAATATGGCCCAGAATTCCTCCATATACTGGTACTATCACTAAAGTGTGCAGTGTCTTCTGCACTGGCACATCCAGCAATACAATCTTCAGTAAATAAAATAATTGTTTTTGGTTACTTTTTCTTAATGAGCCATTATTTTCAAAGTCACTGATAAATGGTTTGTACTGTTGACTCTTTCCCACCGGTGTCTTAAAAGACAAAATAGAAAATCATGATGCAAACACAAGTCACTAAACTGTTTATTACAATCAGCAGCAAAGTCCAGATTATTCAGAATGTGCAAAATTCAAACTGTTAAAAAAAAAAAAAACTTAGAATGGGTCACACACACCAGCTACATTGCCTCACTGAGAAGCAACTTAATGTGCTGTTCACACTGGTCCCAGTTCAGCAGATCTTCAGCCTGCATCTCTGTAAGTAGTGATGCAAGGTCCAGTTTGGGGTGGAACATTTTCCTCTTGCCTAGACGAAAGACAGAAATGGGTGGTGGTTAATTAATGCAAGTTTAAAACATATTTGGGAAATACACTTGTTGCTAAAAGCCAGTGGTGGAATGTGACAAAAGTGCTTTGTTGTTGTATTTAACCACAATTTTCATGAAGCTGCGCTTCAGAAAAATAGATTTTATAAGGGCTGGGTTATGATTAAAATCATGTTTTTACTGTGGCCTCAGCAATCAAAATGAGTTAATATAAAATATGTAATATTTATATTTTACATTTTATATCAAATGTAAGATAAGATAAGATAAGATAAGCCTTTATTAGTCCCACAACGGGGAAATTCCAGGATTGCAACAGCACAGGGATAGCAACACTCAGAGCAACAATCAGAAGGCAAGAAAAAAAAAAAAAAGCAAGCAAGCAAGAGCAGCTAATATACATATGTACATATTACTATAAATATATATATATATATATATACACACAGACACACAGTGTAGAGCATTGTAGCTGGATGGGATAAATATATGAGTATATAAACACACAGTACGGAGCATTGCAGCTAGATGGAATAAATATGTAAATATATAAACACAGTGCGGAGCAATGTAGCTAGATGGAATAATATGTAGATATATAAACACACAGTACGGAGCATTGCAGCTAGGTGGAAAAAATATGTAAATATATAAACACACAGTGCGGAGCAATGTAGCTAGATGGAATAATATGTAGATATATAAACACAGTGCGGAGCATTGTAGCTAGATGGAATGAATATATAGATATATAAATATAAACATAAATATAAACACACCCAGTGAGGAGCACTGTAGCTAGATGGAATAAATATGTAAATGTATAAACACACACAGTGCAGAGCATCGTTGCTAGATGGGATGAAACAGCACAACCGTCTACTTAGTTATCCTACATGGTATGATTATGTGCCCATACATATTCTCACCCTCCGTAGCTACCGGTATTTTCCTAGTTGTATGCCGGAGGGGACCATTGTGTAAGTCTATTGCATCTTTTGCATTCAAAAAACTGTTAGGTTGTTACGTCTTTTTGCTATCTCTGCGAGCAGCCCTGCTTAGGTTGTACAGTCTGACAGCCGTTGGTAGGAAGGACCTGCGAAACCTCTCGGTTGTGCACCTGGGATGATGTAGTTTGCTGCTAAATGAGCTCCTCAGTGCATTCAGTATGTCCTGCATAGGGTGGAACTCGGACTCCAGCAGAGATGACAGTTTAGCCACCGTCCTTCTCTCTCCTATCTCCTCCACCGGATCAAGGCGCTGCCCCAGGACAGAGCTAGCTTTCTTGATCAGTTTGTTCAGTCTCTTCCTATCGGCTGCAGTAATGCCACTGCCCCAGCAGACCACTCCAAAAGTGATGGCTGATGCCACCACCGTGTCATAGAATGTCTTCAGTAGTGCCCCTTGTACACCAAAAGACCTGAGTCTCCTCAGAAGGAACAGCCTGCGCTGTCCCTTCTTGTAGAGTGCATCAGTATTGTGTGACCAGTCTAGTTTATTGTTCAGATGAACACCCACGTACTTGTAGGATGTCACCATCTCAATGTGATTTTTATCAAAAGTTTATCCACTGCTCTGTCACCGCTGTGCCGCCCTGGCTTCAAGTGTGGGTGGTGTTTTGTACTTATATTGCTAAAATATAAAAGGATGCACTACAATGGGTCTCAGATATTTGTAATGTGTCATGTTGCTGCACCTCAGTAGAGCAGATTTTGCAGGCAACAGGTTATGTTTAAAATAATTTGTTTTTATTGTGGCCTCAGAAATCTGAGTTAATTCAGTCAGCTGACTTGAATCATTTCAATGAAGCCCGCTGACTGAACTCACTACATTCGAAAGTGAGTTCATGTGCTACATCAGTTTTTCAAAAACAACAATTATATCAGTACTTCCTCCACCACAGCTAAAAATGGGACCAGGTCATGGACCCCTGACAAGTGAGCACCCCAGGATCCACTCTGTACATGCACATGTTCAATCCAGGGATTTATGGTGGAAAAGAAACAGCACGACAACACTGTTCCAGCACTGTATTTGGAAAATCCACAGACTAGATATGTGGGTCTATTATGAAGCTTTAGGAAATTATATTAATCACTTTACAAATCACTGGTTTGAAAATGCCCTTGTATATGTTGAGATTTTGGATCCTGGGGTCCACTTGACCTGTATCCATAAACACAACAGGGTGTTAATCTTTTGTTTTATTTTTTTTTAATTTTTAATTTAAATGTTTAATTTTTGTTTTTGTAATAATATTTATTAATAATTCTTGTGCCTTAGCAAAACTTGAATGTGTCGTGCCAGACTTTGATGGAGCGGGACCCCTGGCATGCGGAAACAGATTCTAGTAAGAAAATACAACGTTTTAACCAGGATTACAGCTAAAACAGTTTATACACACACACACACACACACACACACACACACACACACACACACACACACACACACACATTATCAACAGCATGAATGAATTATCAACAGCATGAGTAGCAGTATACAATAGGCTTTTATTCACATTGATTTGGAGTGTGAACGGGTCATCCCAAATAAGCTATTTAAAGCTTTTAGTAGGGAGCCCATTTCTACAATAAAATGATGGAAATCAGTTAGATGTCTTTGTGTACAGGAACAAACAAACATATAACAGGCATATAGCACATAATCCCAACATTTGTTTACATTGAATTAGTAGGTGAGTTCAAGATACACAGTCAAGTTATTAAATACTGTTGGAGTGTTTAAAATAATTTGTTTTTATTGTGGCCTCAGAAATCTGAATAGGTTAATACAGTCAGCTGAAGTGAATCATTTCAATGAAGCATGTTGACTGCAAGTACATTCAAAAGTGAGTTCATGTGCTACATCAGTTTTTCAAAAACAAGAATTTTAACAGTACTTCCCCCACCACAGCTAAAAATGGGACTAGTTTGTGGACCCCTGACAAGTGAGCACCCCAGAATCCACTTTGTACATGTACAAGGACATTTCATTATTATGCGGCTATAGGAAATTACATTAATCACTTTGTAAATCACTTGTTTGAAAAGGCACTTGTATTTAGTTGAGATTTTGGATCCTGGAGTCCACTTGACCTGTATCCATAAACACAACCGGGTGGTAATCTTCTGTTTATTGTGCCTTACCAGCACTTGAATGTGACGTGCCAGATGTTGACGGAGCTGGTGATGCGGCTGGCATCGGTGTCGGTTCCGATTCTGGTGCTCCGACAGACGCAGGAGAGTCCGGGGGGTTCATGCTGACGGAGACAGACCCCTGGCATGTGGAAAGTGATTCTAGAAAGAAAATACACACAACGTAAAGCACAGCACCAAAGTGCAACACGTACACAAAAGTTTTTAACCAGAATAAGCATATTTCAGCGTTTTGCTCAAGCGAATACTTCAGACAAAACAAGCGCGAATCAGCAGTTGGCTGCTAGGTAGCTAACTATTAGCTTGCTAGCGCTCCTCACTAACACTCATTACCCAGGATAGAATAGCGTTCTTATTGCTTAAAAAAATGAGTTTGCCACCAATAGGATAAATTGGCGAAAAGATGCACAATATCACAAAACACTCACCATCCACGGTTTCCAACAGTGGCATGGCCATGGCCACATCGACCCCAATCTCTCTGCCATGCCATGCTATGCCCGTAAATTGCGTCCATTTGGTCGAACCACTTCCAGTCCTTCCTGTTCACACCACTTCAACCATTGTGGTCCTTTATTGCCCGGTAATCACTTTTCATTGTTTTTGAGTTTTTCCCTACATTGTTTGGCAGTCTGGCTGTATCCTTGTGCTGCCACTTGCTCGGCAACCTCCTGGTATATTTTTTTATTGCGAGTCGCTCCATCTAACTCGCTCTGGATACGTTTGTCGGCCAACAAGCACAGAAAAGTCCGCACCTCTTCATTGGTCCACGGGGTACATTTACGCGAAGCCATCTCTATAAAAAATACTGTGTTTAGTCACTCACTGTGTTTACTCACTGAACTAAAAACTTTACAAATGGCGGTCGGTCAGAGATTCTGCTGAAGACGGCGCATTCATGACGTTACGCCCTGACCAATCAGTGGCCTGCAATCTGTTTACGTCACATTTCCAGCTCGCTTGAGCGCGGTTGTACCCTGCCCTAGAGTAGGTACTAAAAAACTGTACCAGGTACTAATGAAAAAGGCTAAAAAGCGAATAGAGTAGAATGTGACTGTCATTGAATATAGTAACTCCTGGAATCCTTATTGTCTAATCAAATTGCTTGGTCTGAACTAACTGTTGTATAAAATAAAATATCCACATAAAATAGTCCATTAAAAAATAGGCAGAATTTCTAGCATATAAATCAGGGGGGGGCCAACTACGGTGGGGGAAAAAAAGTATTTAGTCAGCCACCAATTGCGCAAGTTCTCCCACTTACAAGATGAGAGAGGTCTCCAATTTTCATCATAGGTATTCCTCAACTATGAGAGACAAAATGAGAAAAAAAAAAATCCAGAAAATCGCATTGAAGGATTTTTAATGAATTAATTGGCAAATTCCTCGGTAAAATAAGTATTTGGTCAATAACAAAAGTTCATCTCAATACTTTGTTATATACCCTTTGTTGGCAATGACAGAGGTCAAACGTTTTCTGTAAGTCTTCACAAGGTTTTCACACACTGTTGCTGGTATTTTGGCCCATTCCTCCATGCAGATCTCCTTTAGAGCAGTGATGTTTTGGGGCTGTTGCTGGGCAACACGGACTTTCAACTCCCTCCAAAGATTTTCTATGGGGTTGAGATCTAGAGACTGGCTAGGCCACTCCAGGACCTTGAAATGCTTCTTACGAAGCCACTCCTTCGTTGCCCGGGCGGTGTGTTTGGGATCATTGTCATGCTGAAAGACCCAGCCACGTTTCATCTTCAATGCCCTTGCTGATGGAAGGAGGTTTTCATTCAAAATCTCACGATACATGGCCCCATTCATTCTTACCTTTACATGGATCATTCGTCCTGGTCCCTTTGCAGAAAAACAGCCCCAGAGTATGATGTTTTCACCCCAATGCTTCACAGTAGGTATGGTGTTCTTTCTCCTCCAAACACGACAAGTTGAGTTTTTACCAAAAAGTTCTATTTTGGTTTCATCTGACCATATGACATTCTCCCAATCCTCTTCTGGATCATCCAAATGCTCTCTAGCGAACTTCAGACGGGCCTGGACATGTATTGGCTTAAGCAGGGGGACACGTCTGGCACTGCAGGATTTGAGTCCCTGGTGGCGTAGTGTGTTACTGATGGTAGCCTTTGTGATTTTGGTCCCAGCTCTCTGCAGGTCATTCACTAGGTCCCCCCGTGTGGTTCTGGGATTTTTGCTCACCGTTCTCGTGATCATTTTGACCCCACGGGGTGAGATCTTGCGTGGAGCCCCAGATCGAGGGAGATTATCAGTGGTCTTGTATGTCTTCCATTTTCTAATAATTGCTCCCACAGTTGATTTCTTCACACCAAGCTGCTTACCTATTGCAGATTCAGTCTTCCCAGCCTGGAGCAGGTCTACAATTTTGTTTCTGGTGTCCTTTGACAGCTCTTTGGTCTTGGCCATAGTGGATTTTGGAGTCTGACTGTTTGAGGTTGTGGACAGGTGTCTTTTATACTGATAATGAGTTCAAACAGGTGCCATTAATACAGGTAACAAGTGGAGGACAGAGGAGCCTCTTAAAGAAGAAGTTACAGGTCTGTGAGACCCAGAAATCTTGCTTGTTTGTAGGTTGCCAAATACTTATTTTACCAGGGAATTTACCAATTAATTCATTAAAAATCCTTCAATGTGATTTTCTGGATTTTTTTTTTTCTCATTTTGTCTCTCATAGTTGAAGTATACCTATGATGAAAATTGGAGACCTCTCTCATCTTTTAAGTGGGAGAACTTGCACAATTGGTGGCTGACTAAATACTTTTTTGCACCACTGTATTTTACATTTGAGATCTACTTTTAGATTTTTCAACATCACAAGGTCTACTGGTCAAAAAAAAAAACCAAAATTTACAAGAAACTTTCAAATTTTACAAATTTTTGAGAAAAGCTGCAAATTTTAAAGAAAAAAATGCATTTATGCTAAGCATTGGTGCTTCAAAAGTATTTTGTTCAGTTGTATAGCATGATATTTAGATGATTGTGATGATTTGGCGGGGACAATTGTCTTTTTTTCCAGGTTTGGGGGCATGTTGTTGCCCCCCCCCCTCCCCATTTGCGCATATGGCATGCTGAGAGGGATCCAGGTCACCCAGTTGTCTATACCAGTGATTTTCAACCTATGTGCCGTGGCACACTAGTGTGCCATGAGAGATCATTAGGTGTGCCGTGGGAAATTATCCAATTTAACTTAATTACTCAAGTGAGTGGCTATGTTTAAATGGACACAAGTAACCGGATTAAAAGCCTGATCGGAATAAAGATGCTTCATGTAAACATGGCAATCTGAATATTCTAACCCGACCACGCTCATTCGGATCAAAATTTCATTCCGATTGAGAGGGGTGGGTTATGCCGATTGTTAATCCGAATGGCGCGCATGAAAACACTTATTCCGAACACAGGGCAGAAAATATGTTTACTGCGCATGTCTGTACACCAGCTGCACGTCAACGTGACGTATTTCCGCCTTAGCAGCAGCTAGCGGAAAACATAGCAGGAGTAAAACAAAACTGGTCTGTATCGTCCTGCTGTCTCCCTCTTTTCGTCATATGCAGAAGTATGTACTTGTAGCTTCATTACGGAGACTAGCAGAAGCAAAAGTACAGTCTGAATAACACGATACAGGTCACGAAGCGGGGCTCGCTAACACCCGAAGTTGCTTCTTCTTCTACTATTTTTTGAATGTCAAAATGTCGACCTGTGCATGTCAAAATGATTTATTCCGTTCAAACCTGTGACACATGAAAATGCACGTCCTAATCAGATCAGCTTTTTCAGGATCCATGTAAACAGTAAAATTCTGATCTGAATTGTAATCAGATTGAAGAAATGTTGCCCATGTAACTGTGGCCCATACAGCTCAGCATCAGTTGTTGGAAACGACATGACTTTACGGGAGCAAGAGGAACTCACTGAACTGAAACAAGATCATGGTTTAAAGCTAAACTTTGCTGATCTTCCTTTGGACAGTTTTTGGTTGACTGCTGCCAAGGAGTTCCCCATTCTGGCCAGCAAAGCTATTTCAACATTGCTCCCATTTTCCACAACATATCTGCGTGAGCTGAGCTTTTCAAGCTTGACTATGATAAAAACTAAAAACAGAGAGAGACTGAGAGCTGTTGAGGAAGAACTCCGTGTGTGTCTTTCTTCCATTCCTGCCAGGATATCAGCTTTGTGTTCATCTAAACAGGCCCAGGGTTCACACTGAGTGAGTATAAATACATTTAGAAACTGTATTGCTAACTATAAATTATTATTTTTACTGTGTTAGGCTACAGAGTGTCATTTTGTGTCATTTTGGTTGGTGGTGTGCCCCAGGATTTTGTCAATGTAAAAAATGTGCCGTGGCTTAAAAAAGGTTGAAAAACACTGGTCTGTACCATGGGAGAAACTGTGAATGAAACTGTCACAGCCCACTCACGCCTGTCATCCGCCCCAGCTGTGCGCACAACTGCACCTCATCAGGCCACGCCTATTTAGCCTGCTCTGCCCAGGGCTTCGGCCTGGAGTCGTCAGCTCTCCTCCTCGTGAAGCTCTGCGTTCGCCTACTCCTACGGCCTGCGCTCCTCCTATGCACGTAAGATCGTCCTCTTACCTTCTTTCTCAGTCTTCCCCTGTGCACAGGTGGACCTCCTGGCAGCGGAACTCCCTCCTCATCGCCGTGCCTCTTCATCCTCGTCTCGTGGAGCCGATCAGAGCGCTGTCTCCCAGGCGTGAGCCGGTCTTGCCAACGCCAGTCACCAAACCCCTGCAAGTAAGCCAGTCTCATTACTCATCATATCCCTGTGCGTGTTCATCTCACCCTTGTCCTCTGCTTGTCCTCAGGGTTGCCTGGCTGTACGGTGTTCTGGTCCGCCGTTGGTGCCCCTGTCCCCAATACGACATCCACATTCCACACTCACGCATTCATACACCTGCATTTTCAATTAAGACTCTCAAATCTCACCCGAGCCTGCGTGTGTGTTCCCTGGGCTGGTCCTAACATGTCAGTACGACTCCAGAACAGTAGCCCAGCGAACAGCGGGTTCGCACGCTGACTTTCCACCCTCGAGGCTCGGGTGGATTTGATTGTCCATCAGCAATAGGTGATTTTGAATCAATTAACCTCTATAACTCACCGTTTGGATCGCCTTGACCCCCTGCAGGGATCCCAGCTCGGTGGGTCAGCTCCCCCTGTACCTCAAGCCGGTCAGACTGCCCCGGGTCCGCTGACCCGTCTCACCCCTGTTCCAACCCCCGCGCGCTTCCACGGGAAGCTCGGGGAGGCGCGCGGATTTATTTTACAATGTGAGACGGTGTTTCAGCACGTTCCCTGGGATTTCCCAACTGACCATAGCCGAATTGGGTACATCACCAGTCGGTTGGATGGGCGAGCGTTAGCTTGGGCTTACGCCATTATGGCGAAGCCCAACTACGCAAACCTAACCTATACCCAATTCGTGCAACAATTCTTTGAAGTGTTTGATCATTCCGATCGAGATAGCGTGTTGGCCGAGCAGCTACTCAGCCTTCGCCAGTGTAGCCGCTTAGCAGCCGACTACACTGTCGACTTCCGGGTGGCTGCGGAGGAGGTTGGTTGGGGCAATGCCTCCCTTTGTAGTTTGTTCCTCCGCAGCCTGAGTTCTAATTTACGGGATGAGCTGGCCTGCCGGGACCTGCCGGATCAGTTGTCTGACCTAATCTCTCTAGCCATATCTTTAGACAACAGGCTGAGGGAACAGGCCGCCGAGCGGAAGTCCCACGGCTGCTCATGCCAAACCTTCTCCCGTACTCCTCAGTCTCGCCCCCTGGCGTTTCCTCCTCCGGAGGCCGCCGCCGACCCTGACTCTATGGTAATCGGGTGGGCCAAAACTTCCTTTAGCGGAGAAACAGCGCCGCCGAGAGTTGGGTCTCTGCATGTATTGCGGAGACGACCAACATCTCGTGGAAGTTTGCCCTGTGAAGCCAAAAGGGGAGGTCTGCGAGCCGCTGTATGGGGCGTCACGGACGTTTCTCAGTCAGATCCCCTATCCAAATGCCAAATTCCCATCAGACTGTGCCATAACTCCATAGGACACTTCACTCACGCACTGGTGGATTCGGGGGCGGAGCAGAACTTTATTTCTAAGAGTCTGGCAACCCGCCTGGGCATCCAGTGCCAAGTGTTACCCTCTCCCCTTCATCTGGTTGCCCTCACCTGCTTTCCCCTGGAAAAAGTCACCCACAGGACCCAACCCTTCCCCGTCATCATCTCCGGTAACCACCGAGAAGACCTTAGTTTTTATGTCCTCCCCTCATCCACATTGTCTGTCATCCTGGGCTACCTGTGGCTTCGCCTCCACAACCCCGTGTTTGATTGGCAGACTGGCCGCGTCCGCTCCTGGAGCACTTTTTGCCTAGGAACCTGCTTCCAATCTGCTGCCTTTGCCCCTTCTGTCCCCCCCCCCCACTGTGGACCCCACCCCACCAGACCTCTCCTCAGTTCCGCTGGAGCTCCACGACCTGGGCACTGTATTTAGTAAGTCAAAGGCGCTTTCCCTCCCACCCCACCGCCCCTATGATTGTGCCATCAACCTCCGGGCAGGGGTGCCTTTCCCATCCGGCCGCCTCTACAGTCTCTCAGCCCCTGAACGTGAGGCTATGGACGCCTACCTCTGAGACTCCCTCAGTGCCGGCATCATTCACCCATCCTCGTCTCCCCTGGGTGCTGGATTCTTTTTTGTTGCGAAGAAAGACGGGTCCCTAAGTTTGTGCATTGATTTCAGGGCCCTTACTATCAAGGCCCTTATTTCAGGGCCATTACTATCAAGGACTGCTACACTCTGCCCCTTATGGACTCGGCCTTTAGCTCCCTCCAGGGGGCATCCTGGTTCACCAAATTAGATCTTTGCAGCGCTTACCATCTCGTCCGGATCTGGGAGGGTGATGAGTGGAAGACAGCTTTTCGGATGCCCAGCAGCCATTTCGAGTACCTTGTGATGCCGTTTGGGCTTACCAATGCCCCTGCCATCTTCCAATGCTTAATCAACGACGTTCTTCGTGATTTCTTGGGGGTCTTTGCTTTCGTCTATCTAGATGACATTCTAATCTTCTCTCGCTCTTGGGAGGAGCATCTCCTACACGTGAGGCGGGTCCTGCAACGTCTCCTGGAGAATCAATTTTACGTCAAGGCTGAAAAATGCGAGTTTTTTTTACTGACAAGACCTCCTTTCTAGGCTTTATCGTCTCGCATAATCAGCTCATTCCTGACCCGGCCAAGATCAAAGCGGTGGTTGAATGGCCCACTCCCTCCTCCAGGAAGCAGGTCGAGCAATTCCTGGGGTTCGCTGGCTTTTACCGCCGCTTTGTCCCCGGTTACAGTTCCATCATCCCTCCTCTGACCCGCCTCACCTCCCCGAAAGTGCGCTTTGAGTGGACGACGGAAGCAGCGGCCGCCTTCGAGACCCTCAAGAAGGAATTCTCATCCTTCCAGGTCCTCACTCAGGTGAATCCAGCGTGGCAATGCCTGGTGGAGGTGGATGCGTCTGACATCAGGGTGGGGGCTGTTTTGTCACAGCGCAATCTGGTTGACAGGAAACTGCGCCCCTGTGCCTTCTTCTATAAGTGCCTCTCTCCGGCCAAATGCAACTATGACAATCGGTGACAGGGAGCTCCTCGCTATTAAACTCGCATTGCAGGAGTGGCACCATTGGCTGGAGGGGGCAGCTGAGCCTTTTGTGTTCTGGACCGATCATAAAAACCTGGAATACATCAGGACGGCCAAGCGCCTGAACGCCCGCCAGGCGTGCTGGTCATTGTTCTTCAGTAGATTCAGGTTTACCATCTCTTATCGCCCAGCGTCCAAGAACATGAAACCGGACGCATTGTCCAGGCAGTTTGCCCCAGAAGCCCCTAAGGAGGAGGTCCACACCATCCTGCCGGCATCGTGCGTTATGGGGTCCATCTCCTGAGCGATTACTGACAAGGTGTTAAGGCGCTAGAGGCCGAACCCGATCCCGGCGGTGGTCCAGCAGGGAGGTTATTTGTGCCCTCTTCGGTCCGGGATGACGTTATTCATTGGGCGCACATGGCCAAGTTCGCCTGCCACCCAGGGGTTGTCCGATCGGTGAAACTCATCCAGAGGTTCTTCTGGTGGCCTGGGCTTCGGACTGACGTTGCCGACTATGTATGGGCTTGCCCTCAGTGTGCCATGAACAAGTCGTCCAACTCACCCCCGTGGGGCTCCTCCACCCTCTGCCGGTTCCGGATAGGCCCTGGTCTCACATTGCCCTAGACTTTATCACTGGTCTTCCTCCCTCTCATGGAAATACTGTCATTCTGACCATTGTAGACCAGTTTTCGAAGGCCGCCCACTTTCTGCCACTCCCTAAGCTCCCTCGGTGCGTGAGACCGCTGATCTGCTGGTGCAGCATGTCATCAGACTTCACGGCATCCCCGCTGACATTGTCTCCGACCGGGGGTCTCAGTTTACATCCAGCGTCTGGAGGAGTTTTTGTAGTGCCCTTGGAGCCACGGTCAGCCTGTCCTCAGGACACCACCCTCAGTCTAACGGGCAAAGCGAGCGTACCAACCAGGAGCTGGAGGCCACCCTGCACTGCGTCATCTCCTCCATCCCCTCCTCTTGGAGCACCCATCTTCCCTGGGTGGAGTACGCTCACAACGCCACCTTCTCCTCAGCCATCGGGAAGTCCCCCTTCCAGGCATCCTTGGGGTACGAACCCCCGCTGTTCCCTGAGGAGGAAGGAGAGGTGGCTGTCCCATCCATCCAGGCTCACTTGAGACGGTGTCGGCGGCTGTGGACCAAGACCTGGCAGACCCTGTTACGCACTATGGCTCGCAACTCTTCCTCTGCGAATCGCCGCAGGAGGCCCACTCCACAATACCAGACGGGACAACAAGTGTGGCTCTCTACCCAAGACATTAATCTGAAGGCTGAGAAGAGGAAGCTGTCTTAGCGCTATGTCGGCCCCTACCCTGTTGAGAAAGTGGTCAACCCAGTAGCTGTGCGCTTGGATCTCCCCCCCCCCTTCGCGTCCATCGCACATTTCATGTCTCCCAAATTAAACCTGTAGCATCTAGCCCTCTTTGCCCCCCCCCCCAGGGCGCCACCCCCTCCCAGGATGATTGACGGCCACCCGGCTTGGACCATCACAGCTATCCTGGACTCTCGATGTCGGGGCCAGGGGATACAGTACCTGGTGGACTGGGAAGGTTATGGTCCTGAACCTAGACGCTGGGTGCGCTCCGCCAACAGCTCGTTGGGGAGTTCCACCGTGCGCACCCAGACAAGCCAGCACCAGGAGGCGCTGCTCGGAGGGGGAGTACTGTCACAGCCCACTCACGCCTGTCATCCACCCCAGCTGTGCGGACACCTGCACCTCATCAGGCCGTGCCTATTTAGTCTGCTCTGCCCAGGGCTTCGGCCTGGAGTCGTCAGCTCTCCTCCTTGTGAAGCTCTGCGTTCGCCTACTCCTACGGCCTGCGCTCCTCCTATGCATGTAAGATTGTCCACTTACCTGCTTTCTCAGTCTTCCCCTGTGCACAGGTGGACCTCCTGGCAGCGGAACTCCCTCCTCATCGCCGTGCCTCTTCATCCTTGTCCCAAGGAGCCGATCAGAGCGCTGTCTCCCAGGCGTGAGCCGGTCTTGCCAACGCCAGTCACCAAACCCCTGCAGGTAAGCCACTCTCATTACTCATCATATCCCTGTGCGTGTTCATCTCACCCTTGTCCTCTGCTTGTCCTCAGGGTTGCCTGGCTGTACGGTGTTCTGGTCTACCCATGGTGCTCCTGTCTCCAATACAACATCCACATTCCACACTCACGCATTCATACACCTGCATTTTCAATAAAGACTCTCAAATCTCACCCGAGCCTGCGTGTGTGTTCCCTGGGCTGGCCCTAACATGTCAGAAACAACTTTTTATTGAGCTTGTTCTCTCAAATCAGAGGACAATGGCCTTGGCTTTATGACTGAAAATAACCTCCATACATCATGACTGCTTATTCAGCCAGTGGTGGTCGTTTGAGCTGGTAGGAGAAATGGCATTCTTTGTTTGTAGTCAGTGTATTGGACCCACTGCACTGAAAAAAAATAAATAAAACACTGGTTCTACTTAAAAAAACAGCTGAACATATCAAATGTGTAACAAGGATTTTAAAGTCTTTATATTTAAACTAGACTGCCAATGTATGGACAAATAAATAAACAAAACCCAACAGCAAGGGGTGCACAAGGCAATGTACTCCTAGTGCCGGTCCCAAGCCCAGGTAAATGGGAAGGGTTGTATTAAGAAGGGCATCCGCCGTAAAACCTTTGCCAAATCAAACATGCAGATCATGATGAATGAGACTTTCATACCGGATTGTTCGAGGCCCGGGTTAACAAAGACTGGCACCGATGCTGTTAACCGACAGGGTGCTGGTGGAAATTGGGCTACTATTGGTCAAAGACTGAGGAGGAGGAGAGGGAAAGTGTGTTAGGAGGGAGAGAGAGAACAGGGAAAGGTAAAAGTGTGGATGTAAGGGTAGGGACATTAAATGTAGGGACTATGACTGGTAAAGGCAGAGAGTTGGTTGATATGATGGAGAAAAGAAAGGTAGATATACTGTGTTCAAGAAACCAGATGGAAGGGAAGCAAGGCTAGGAGCACTGGAGGTGGATTTAAATTGTTCTACCATGGTGTAGATAGGAAGAGAAATGGAGTAGTAGTAATCTTGAAAGAAGAGTATGTGATGAGTATTTAAGAGGTAAAGAGGGAGTCGGACAGAATCATGAGTTTGAAGCTAGAAGTCAAAGGTGTGATGTTGAATGTTGTCAATGTGTATGCCTCACAAGTTGGATGTCAGGTAGAAGAGAGGAATTCTGGAGTAAGTTGGATGAAGTGGTAGAGAGTGTTCCCGGGAGTGGGGTGGAGTGGGGGTGTGATTAGAGCGTACTTTAATGGACATGTAGGTTAAGGGAACAGAGGTGATGTGGAGGTTCTAGGTAGGTATGGTCTTAAGGAGAGAAATGTGGAAGGACAGATGGTTGTGGAGTTTTCTAAAAGGATGGAAATGGCTGTGGTGAACACATACTTCAAGAAAAGAGGGGAGCATAGGGTGACTTACAAGAGTAGAGGAAGGTGCACACAGGTGGACTACATCTTATGCAGAAGGAGAAATCTGAAAGAGATAGGAGACTGCAAGGTGGCGGCAGGGGAGAATGTAGCTAGACAACATCAGATGATAGTCTGTAGGATGACTTTGGAAAGCAAGAAGAGGAGGAGAGTGAAGGCAGAGCCAAAGATTAAGTGGGGGAAGTTACAGAAGGAAGGTCACACAGACTTCAGGAAGTAGATGATACAGGCTCTGGGTAGTAGGGAAGAATTACCAGATGACTGGGAAAGTACAGTAAAAGTATTGAGGAAAACGGGTAGAAAGGTATGTGGTGTATCCAGTGGAGAGAGGAAGGAAGGCAAGGAGACTTGGTGGAGGAATGAGGAGGTACAGAAAAGTATCCAAAGGAAGAGGTTAGCAAAGAAAAAGTGGGATAGTCAGGGTGATGAAGAAAGTAGACAGGAGCATTTGGAATCTAGGTGCATGGCAAAGAGAGATGTGGCAAAGGAAAAGGCATATAGTGATTTGTATGAGAGGCTGGACACTAAGGAAAGAGAAATGGACTTGTATCGATTGACTAGACAGAGAGATCGAGCTGGAAAGAATGTTCAGCAGGTTAGGCTGATTAAGGGCAGAAATGGTAATGTACTAAAAAATGATGAGTGTGTTGAGATGGTGGAAGGAGTACTTTGAAGAGCTGAAGGAGAGAGAGAGAGAGAGAGAGAGAGAGAGAGAGAGAGAGAGAGAGACTTTTTTGACTTTTAAAAAAGGCTTTATTGTACAATTCAAAAATGCAAAAACACCAATATCACGGCCCCAAATGTGTCACATCTCAAAAGTGCAAACATAACTCATCCCCCTGACCCACAGAACACCAAAACATTCCCTACAGTCCATCTATTGATGAATGCCTCCAAATTGTCCACCATTTGATAGTAAGAGAACTCCACCTGGAGTCTTACTTTCAACAAGACCTTGAAAGCAGACACGGGATCCACATTGCCAGCGTTGCTAGCCCGATTTTTCCTCATCAGCCAGATGGCAAGCTTAGCAGTACCAGATAGGAAGTTCATCAAAGTGTGGGCAGCCTTCCTTGCCACTTTATACTTTGGACCATAAATGAACAGACCAAAAGAGAAACGTTCACCCAAAGCCTGAAACCACTCGCGCAAAATATCAAAAAGTGCAGATAAACGAAAACATTGAACAAACAAATGCTCCAGGGTCTTAACTTGGGAATAAAACAAACATCCCCCCCCCCACAGTCGGATCGAGGCGTGCTCTGTATTTATTCGTAGCTATTGCCCCATGCACAATCCTCCTCTGGAGATCTGCTGTGCGTTTCTCAATAGGTAGCTTGTACATGCACCGCCAGCTGCCTTTCGGGGAGACCTCTGGCCCCCAAAATCCCACCCACCTTGACTCTGTGACATGCATCAGAGAGCGCAGATTCAGAACCTTCACACAGATGTGATACACCGTCCTTGTCCCGACAAACTGGAACTTTCCCAGGCAAGGATTTCTGAAGGTCAGCAGGTGATCCTCTCCTCCCTGCCACTCCCCCACAGCTGGATTTATGGAAATGGCAGGAAAGGTGGACACAGTGTCGTCATCCCATTGATTGGAAAGAGTGTGGTTTGTCGCAAACGCTCGAAGCAGTTGTGGCAGGGCAGCGCACATGTCCCCCACCACCCTTTGCAGCAGTCTGACAGATGTAATGTTGGCACTCCGCTTCAGCGTATCCATCGATGTGGTCGACATCTTCATAAGATGACCAAGCTTGGTACAGTGTGCCTCCTGCAAACAAGTCCGCAGACTGACCGACTGCAGCACCTCAGCGTTGATGAATCGATTGAAAAACAGTGGTTCCTCGAACAGCCACATGCCCGGTGTCTCGTCATGGAAGCGGGCTACGGTGAAGACTCGCCATGCATGCAAGACGGACGTGTAAAAAGCAGATAGTCCAGTAAGGTCCACCTTCCCAGATGTCACGAGGAAGAGCTGCTTATCATAGCCCAAGCGACCAACTCTCCTCAGGAGCAGTTTAGCAGTGTCCATCCAGCAGGGTCCGCATCCGTAAAGGAGGCGTTGTGCAGTTCGAAGCCTGAAGCAGGCGATCTTGGAGTGTATGTCCACCAGGCCCTGTCCCCCCTCGGCCACAGGCAGGTAGAGAACAGGCGCACGGACCCAGTGCCGACCAGACCAAAAGAAGTCCACAATGATCTTCTGAACCTCCTCCACAAGGCTCCTGGGCGGTGTCAAAGCCACAAGCCTATGCCAAAGAGCCTAGGCGACCAGATTATTGGCGACCAGAACCCTGCCCCTATATGACAGCTGTGGTAGCAACCATTTCCATTTTGAAAAGCGAGCACACACCTTGTCCTTAACACCCTCCCAGTTCTTTCGTTCAAAAGCCTCCAAACCCAGAAAAACCACCAACACTTTGAGACCAGCGGTCCCCCACTGAAGACCGCCGGGTAGGCAAGGGACGTCTTGACGCGACCACTGGCCCACCAATAGACCCTCACTCTTGGCCCAATTCACCCGTGCAGAAGATGCCCTTTCATAAACTGACAAAGTGTCCACTAGACGCTGCACGTCCCTGTGGGAGGTGATGAAAACGTTGACGTCGTCCGCATAAGCAGACAAGATGATTGGGCAGCAACAGCTTGATGGCCCCTGCAGAACCAGACCACCCAGCCGAGTGCGCAACCTGCACAGCAAAGGCTCAATAGCCAAGCTGTACAGCTGACCCGAGAGTGGACACCCCTGGCGTATTCCCCGGTGTACAGGGATTGGCCGACTCAGGCCTGCCCCCATCTTTACCAAACACTCAGCTCCAGTATATAGCAGATTGACCCACCTCAAAAACATATTGCAAAAACCAAACCCCCTCAGGGTGGAAAACAAATAGGAATGGTCAACCCTATCAAAAGCCTTTTCTTGGTCCAAAGACACAATCCTGAACTGTAAGTCATGACATTTACTGAGCTGGAGAACGTCACGTATGAGGAAAACATTGTCCATAATGTTTCGGTCAGGAATACAATATGTTTGATCCTTATCTACGATCAAACCCAAGACAGTGTTCAGTCTGTTTGCCAGGGCTTTAGAAAGCACCTTGTAGTCCGTGCAAAGAAGAGCCACGGGCCTCCAGTTCTTCAGCAGGGCCAAGTCCCCCCGCTTAGGCAACAGAGACAGCACTGCACGACGGCAGGAGACGTCATAGAAGTCTGATCCAATAATATTCCAAAAATGCTTAAAAAATTCTGAAGAAAGGCCATCAAGTCCAGGTGTGCGTCCCAGAGCCATCTGATTAACAGCCACAGTTAACTCATCCAAAGTCAGGGCACAGTCCAGAGCGGCCCTGTCCTCCGGGCCGAGCACCGCAAGGGCTTTGAAGAGCTGATTTTGAGATTCTTTGCAACACGTTCCCGCAGCAAACAGGGCCCCGTAGTAATCCACTGCATGGCGGCGCATCTCGAATGTGTTCGTAGTCAGCCGACCATCTGGGAGCGTCAAGCAAGCCATCAACTTCTTTTTCGCAGTAGACTTCTCCAAGTTGAAGAAGAAGGACGTTGATGCATCCATGTCCTGCAGGCGAGTGAAGCGTGACCTCACTAGCACCCCCTCCACTCTTTCCTGCATGAATGTGCGCAGGGCCAATCTCTTCTCCTGCAGCAAAGGACCAGCGGTAGAATCCTGACCCATAACCAAGCTGGCCTCCAGCCTCTTGACAGCGTCCTCAAGTTCACTGACCTTGGCCTTGATGATGGCAGTTGAGTTTGCAGCATACCGTTGACAAAAAAGGCGAATTTGCAGTTTGCCAACGTCCCACCACTGTTCGAGGGAACTAAAACGAGCCTTTGTGGTCCTCCGGTGTTCCCAGAAGCACACAAAATACTGACAAAAGGCGTTGTCCTGAAGGAGCTTGTTATTGAAGTGCCAATAAGATTTTGCCCGTTTCCCTGGTGAGTTCAGTAACACCGCAGTAGCCAGGTGATGATCTGTGAAACCGACGGGACTTATGTTACTGTGAAGGAGTCCGGGGCTAAAGGTTCTAGAAACATATATCCTGTCTAATCTAGCAGCACTGACAACACCGTCAGTGACCCTGACCCAGGTATACTGTCTCGCGTTTGCATTTTTAGACCTCCACGTGTCCACTAAGTCGAACTGCACAGTGAAATTTTCCAAGATTCTAGAAGACTGCAGATGGGGTTCTGCATTAGTGCGATCTACAGTGAAGTCCAAGGTACAGTTGAAATCACCAGCAACAACAAGTTGTTCTTAGTGATAGCGCTGCAATTCAGCAGTCAGTATATTGAAAAAGGCAACCCTTTCAGCGCCGTGGTTTGGCGCATAAACATTTACCAGGCAAAACACGGAATCCCCTATTTCAGCCCTAACAAGAAGCAGCCTGCCCCTCACTATCTCCACCACCGATAAAACTTGTGCATTTGCTGATTCCCCAAACAAAATGGCCACTCCTGCACTAAGATTGGTACCATGACTGAGTGAAAAAGGGCCTTTCCACCACAAGCCCCAGTCCACTTCATCTGCCTAAGTGGTATGAGTTTCCTGCAAAAACAAAACGTTGAGACCTTTTCGTCTGAACAGGTCACTAATGAATCCCCTCTTATGATTACCCCTCCCACCATTGATGTTTAAGGACCCTAATTTTATTTTCTGCATTGGGCGATAGATGTGAGGAGCACCGTGCTGTTGCCATGGAAATCATTCGATCTTTGCGCGCTTGGCCTTTTGTCCCCCTGCTGATTTACACAGGGCTGTGAGGTGCTTCTTCAGGCGGAAACGTTTTCTTTCATCCAGGAGGTCAACCCCAACCTGCTTCTTCAGTACATTAACAGACCGAATGAATTTGTCAGTGTCACTGAAGTAATCAGCGACGTTAACGGCCCTGTTATTATAGGTTTCATCCAGGAAAGCATTTATTTCTTCTAGTGAATACAAATCCGCATTGGTATTGCAAGTTGCCCCAACAGACTCATTTTTAACAGACACAGCATCAGATTCACACTCCATTACCTCGTCAGCACAACTCTGCTGACTGTTAGATTCAGCTGGCACGTCAGCTGGTGCAGCTGATCCAGCATCAGCCACGTGTTCCGGGGCGGCGCCTATATCAGGCGACTGGCGTTGTTCCACCTGCTGCTCTGAAGTGGCAGCAGGCTGCGGAAGCACAGCCGCTGATGTCACACAGCGTGATGCTGAGTCCACGTCATTGACTGTTTGGGCGCCATCACCAGCAACGTCCCCAGCTGCAGGCCGCACTGTGGGTGCCACAGGCAGACTGTCCACAGACACAGCGGCAGGCTCCGGAGCAGGAGCGGCGAAAGGCCCCGCAAGGTCGTCCACAGCAGCGGCGGGTGCGGAGGCCTCGCTGGCAGGCTGTGCGGCCCCGCCGGGCTCCGCCACGGCGGAAGCCCCTGCCATGCCGTCCACAGCAGCGTCGCGAGAGGAAGCCGCACTGGAGGCCTCAGCCGCGGCTCCACCAGAGCCCCCCGCAGGGCGCCTGTGCGGGCAGGCGAAACGTTTATGGCCCACGTCCCCACTGTAGCATCATCTCACTTTGGCTCAGCAATAATTATTCTTCTGCTTAAAGACATTTTGTTTCACCCAGGAGGAAGACAGTAAAGAATGGATTTTCTTCCTCCAGGCCACAGCTGAAATCCCATTCCTTTGTTAAAACCAGTCGAAAGAATTCAACTAATGCATTTCCTGTTTTGACCTTTTATTGGCCTTTTATTGGCCTTTTATTTGGCCTTTTGTCCCCCTGCTGATTTACACAGGGCTGTGAGGTGCTTCTTCAGGCGGAAACGTTTTCTTTCATCCAGGAGGTCAACCCCAACCTGCTTCTTCAGTACATTAACAGACCGAATGAATTTGTCAGTGTCACTGAAGTAATCAGCGACGTTAACGGCCCTGTTATTATAGGTTTCATCCAGGAAAGCATTTATTTCTTCTAGTGAATACAAATCCGCATTGGTATTGCAAGTTGCCCCAATAGACTCATTTTTAACAGACACAGCATCAGATTCACACTCCATTACCTCGTCAGCACAACTCTGCTGACTGTTAGATTCAGCTGGCACGTCAGCTGGTGCAGCTGATCCAGCATCAGCCACGTGTTCCGGGGCGGCGCCTATATCAGGCGACTGGCATTGTTCCACCTGCTGCTCTGAAGTGGCAGCAGGCTGCGGAAGCACAGCTGCACGGTGGCGCAGTGGTTAGCACTGCGGCAGCACAGTTTACCCTTGGCCGGGGGATTGTGGGGATCGTGGGATCGTGGGTTCGATCCCAGCCCCCGACCAACAGTGATCTGTGTGGAGTTTGCATGTTCTCCCCGTGTTGCGTGGGTTTACTCCGGGATTTCTCCGGTTTCCTCCCACATGCCAAAAACATGCATGTTAGGTTAATTGGCTGTTCTAAATTGTCCCTAGATATCTGTTTCCTATAGGCCCTTAGAATAGAGGGTTAGTATTAATGAAAGCGCTTTGAGTGGTCTTTGTGACTAGAAAAGCGCTATATAAGTGCAGGTTAGTTAGTTAGTTAGTTTATTGCCCCCATAAACATGGAGACATGGAGACCTGGCCACACAGACCCACAACTCAGTTAATTTCCTTAAACTCTGGGACATGCTGGATTTAACCAGTGAATTTTAAAGTACATTATTACAAACTCAATTCTAAACCTTCTCTTCTTTTCAGAACTATGAAAAGCAAATGGACTCTGATGTTTTTAATGTGGAAAATCAATAATATGTGTGAAATGCATTAATCTGTGATTTTATATATATATATGCATGTTAAAAATGTTTAAATGAATGTTTATTCCTGCATGTTGATTTAGAAGCACTGCTTATAATTTATACTAATCACTAAAGTTATCTTAGTTTAATACATAAGGGGAAAAAGCACATTCCAGTATGTATCAAAAATTTGCCTCTAAAACCATGTGACTCCAGCAGCCAATCTCTGCATGACAACTCTTCCCCCCAAATAGACTGTTTGTTCATTGGACTGAAAGTTCATCAAGCCCGCCCACGAAGGACGCTCATTGGCTGAGATTCCGCTCAACCCGGAAGCCCGCGAAGGCTCAACAGAGCTTATAAAAAAGGAGCCCTCACCGAGCCCTCTTCGCCCCTTTCTTTTTGCCTCTGAGTCATCTCTTTCGACTCGTTCATCTCTCTCTTTTGTCCATTGTCTACACACAGCAAGAAAGAACTTTGGAGAAGAACAAAGACTTTTACCACGTGTCGCTTTTCTGAACACAGAGCAGATAACTCGTAATTTGTTTATGTAACTTTGTATTTTAATGTTTTTTTTCTTTTTCTCTTAAATGCCTAGGAATTCCTATTTCTTTGAGCTCAATTCTTAATCGGAGTTAAACTCCAATTTTTTTTATCTCTTTTTCTTTGTTAAACTTTCTGTAAAACCACCGTTTGTTTAATTTTAATATAAACTTTAATCTAAACTTTATTTTTATAATATTTTTCTTGACCAATCACACACCAGAAGCTATTATTTTATCTAAAGTCCGAAAGTCTTTTTTTTTTCTAATTTGAGATCTGATTAGATCTAATTATTCTCGAAGACCTCTGGAGCCTCTTTTCTACAAAGGAGAAAATGTGCAGCTGTTCATCACACGCTGAAGAAACGTCGGCACCATCTGGCTCCGAGCCCAGTTTCAATTCTGGGTCATACAGCCAAAATCCAGCCTCTTCGACCGCTTGACTTTTAAAGGTCGAACTGTGGATCCTGAAATATCTGCGGGCAGATATTTTCCCTAACATCCACAAAATCTTGGGCTGAGGACGACGCCGAACGAGGAATCACGTGAGCTGCAACTTTAATTCATCTGCTGAATTAAACGTCTGAGGTTCGGTAATAATTTGTGTATCTAATCAGATGCGAATTAAGAAGCCCTTAACATAACTCTTCTTTTCGTTAAAATTCCGTTTTTATTTTCTTAAGATTAATCCAGGACTTTTCATATAATTAGTGAACTTTCTCCATAAATTTGCGTTGTTTCCATAATCTGTTAACTCAAACTGATAGAAATTAATTTCTCAGTTTAACCCTGGTTCCGAAAATATTGACATTGTTAATCTATCATTCACAAGATTGATTTTATGATTAATGAAATTATTGCAATGTCTGTTAATCATTTCGTTTAATAAATATGTGAAAATGAGAGAAGTTGTTGAGAATTTATTTCATTTCACAGTCTGTTCAAGCACAGGTATCGAATTCACGAAGGAAAATTTTTGAGACTGATTATTAATTAATTTATTGAGTAATTAAACAGGTATAAAGTGAAATTAAAGATTAAATTGCTTCTTAGAGATAGAAACTGGTGCCCCACGAGTGTTAATTTTTCTGATGTATATGAAATGAGATTTGATCTCAGATTCCAATACATCAATATAAATTAAATAATTCATACCTGATCATATTTATTTATTAATTTTTCATATTTTACACTACACCACATTCAAAACACTTCATCTGTCCCGAGCTCGCATACACCATATAGTAGCCGTCCCCGTATTTGACCCAGAAGAACACTTCCAGAGTTTGTGTGGGCGAGTCTAGAAACATGAACATCTGTTTCCTGAGTGATTTCACATGTTTTAACTCGGCTTCCCTGATTCCCAAACTCACGTGTCTAAACGGGCCCGCAAACTTCCCGAATCTGCGGAGCTCCGTCGCCAACTGCTCGTCAGTGATGAAAGGTGGAACACCCGAGACGGTGATAAGCGTTGATGGAACTGATAAGGGGGACACCTGTACAGACATGTCCCCGATTACAATACCGCTCGCAACCAGAGCGTGGACATTCTCCTCAGCAGCCAGAAACACAACTACAGCTCTATTCATCCTCAGAATCAGAATCAGAATCAGGTTTATTGCCATTGTTCATGTAGTACACAAACTAGGAATTTGTCTCGGTACAATGCTGCAACATTAAACATGATAAGATAAGAGAAATAAACTATACATGTAATAAAGTGTAGGATAAGATTAAGTGATACTGGTCAACAGTTAAAATATATATTAGCCAGCAGCAGATACTGTGGAGAACTATATAGTGCAGTCGGTAATGCAGGAAGAAAACAGTGATGATTGACATGAGTCTGGTTGAGCTGCTGTACATGGTGCACAAGAGTCACTTAGTGTTCAGCAGTCTAATGGCAGAGGGGAAGAAGCTGTTCATGTGACGGGAGGTTTTAGTCTGGATGGACCGAAGTCTTCTACCAGAGGGGAGGGGGGCAAACAGTACATGACCAGGGTGTGAGGGATCGGCTATGATCCGGCCAGCACGCCTCCGGGTCCTGGAGATGTACAGATCCTGGAGAGATGGGAGCTTGCAGCCGATCACCTTCTCAGCAGTGCGCACGACGCGCTGCAGCCTTAGTCTGTCCCTGGCAGTGGCTCCTGCGTACCACACAGTTATGGAGGTGGTGAGGATGGACTCGATGATGGCTGTGTAGAACTGCACTAACATCTTGGTGGGTAGCTTGAGCTTCCTCAGCTGCCGCAGGAAGAACATCCTCTGCTGGGCTTTTTTGATGAGTGAGCTGATGGTCAGCTCCCATTTGAGGTCCCTGGTGATGGTAGTGCCTAGGAAGCGGAAGGAATCAGCAGTGGTGATGGGAGAGCCTGAGAGGGTGAGGGGGGGCAGAGGAGTAGTGACTTTCCTGAAGTCTACAATCATCTCCACTGTCTTCAGAGCGTTCAGCTGCAGGTTGTTATTGCTGCACCAGGACGCCAGCTGGGCCACCTCTCTCCTGTAGGCGGACTCGTCGCCGTTGGAGATGAGCCCGATGAGGGTGGTGTCGTCCGCAAACTTGATCAACTTGACAGACTGGTGGCTGGAGGTGCAGGAGTTGGTGTAAAGGGAGAAGAGTAGGGGGGAAAGTACACAGCCCTGGGGTGATCCGGTGCTGATGCTAGTATAGTCTGAGACAGTCTTTCCCAGCCGCACATGCTGCCTCCGGTCCGTCAGGAAGTCGATGATCCACCTGCAGAGGGAGTCAGGCACGTTGAGCAGGGACAGCTTGTCCCGGAGCAGAGCGGGGCGGATGGTGTTGAATGCGGAGCTGAAGTCCACAAACAGGATCCTGGCGTAGGTTCCCGGGGAGTCCAGGTGCTGCAGGATGGAGTGGAGGGCCAGGTTGACTGCATCGTCTACAGACCTGTTGGCTCGGTAGGCAAACTGCAGCGGGTCCAGGAGAGGGGTGGTGATGGACTTGAGGTGGGACAGGACCAGGCGCTCAAAGGACTTCATGACTACAGAGGTGAGCGCTACAGGTCTGTAGTCATTAAGTCCAGTGATCCGTGGCTTCTTGGGGACAGGGATGATGGTGGAGGATTTGAGGCAGGACGGCACGTGGCATAACTTAAGGGAGGTGTTAAAAATGTCTGTGAATACAGGAGCCAGCTGTTTCGCACAGAGTCTCAGGGTGGAGGGAGACACGCCGTCTGGGCCGGGGGCCTTGCGCGGGTTCAGTCTGGAGAACTGTTTGAGCACATCCTGCTCACTGATGATAAGGGGAGGGGGGGAGGTGGGGGGGGGGTGCCTTAAATGAAGTAGGGAATGTGGAGGCTGTGGAGCTGGAGGGAGGGGGGGAGTTGGACACAGATGACGAGGTGTCAAAACGGGCATAGTGTTGGGACAGTCTCTGACAAAGGGCTTTGTCATCCTGACCTTTAGGAGCCTGAGGCCGATAGTTGGTGATCTGCCTCAGTCCTCTCCACACGGAAGCCGAATCATTAGCAGTGAACTGCTGCTGGAGTCTCTCTGAGTACACAGATTTAGCCCTCTTCAGCTCTCTGTTAAACCGGTATTTAACCTCCCTGTAGCAGTCCCTGTCTCCACTTTTCAGCGCTGCTTCCTTCTCCTTCCTGATCTGTCTGAGCTTAGCTGTGAACCAGGGTTTGTCATTAGAGTAACTCACCCTGGTGCGTGATGGAAGAATGTTCTCTTCACAAAAGTGGATATATGAGTTCACAGTGTCCGTGTACTCATCCAGATCATGCGTGGCTCCTTTAAGCATGCCCCAGTCAGATATTTCCATGCACGTTTCCAGCTTCTCCTCAGCATCACTGGTCCGTATCTTCGTAGTGCTCACAACAGGTTTAGTGAGCTTCAATCTCTGTCTGTATGTGGGAATGAGGTGAACCATCACGTGATCAGATAATCCCAGCGCAGCTCGAGGGACAGCGCGATATGCGTCTTTCACTGTGGTGTAACAGTGATCCAGTGTGTTTAATCCTCTGGTGGGGCATTTAATAAACTGTTTGTAGCGGGGGAGATCGTGGCTCAGATTGCACTGATTAAAGTCGCCAGCCACAATAATCAGCGAGTCTGGAAAACTCCGCTCTGTGTGTTGAATGTGATCCGCGAGCACGCGCTGAGCTTCGCGCGTGTCCGCGTCGGGAGGGGCGTACACAGCGATCAGTATAAAAGAAGCAAACTCCCGTGGGGAATAAAAAGGCTTGCAGTTGATAACAAGAAATTCCAAGGCAGGAGAACAGTGTTTGGAAATTTCCGTTACATCAGAGCACCAGCTACAGTTGATGTAGAAGCAGACACCGCCTCCTGTGGTCTTGCCGGAAAGCTCTGTGTCACGATCAGCACGGAAGAGCTGGAAGCCGTCGAGGCGCAGCGCGCTGTCCGGTATATTTTCCCGGAGCCAGGTCTCAGTAAAGCAGAGGACAGCTGAGGAGGCGAGGTCCTTAAAACGCATCAGCAGTCTCAGTTCATCCACCTTGTTAGAGAGAGAGTTGGTATTGGACAGAAATATGCCAGGCAGCGCCGTTCGCGAGCCTCTCCTGCGAAGTCGTACGAGAGCGCCCGCTCGTCTTCCTCTCTTCCGCCGTCTCACTTTCCGAGCCAAACAATAAACCAGATCGGCGGCAGGGGCTAGAAAAACTGGGAGGAGGTCCGTGGGGGTCAAAGTCCTGATATTTAAAAGTTCTTCACGGGTATAAGTGCAAGCAGACACACAATTGACAAACAAAAACAAACAAAGAGCGCAGCGAAGCACCATGTCGACCGCTGTGGGCGCCATCTTGGATCGATTCCTGAACGAATAGCGGATCGCATCATGGCCCACCTGGGCACCCACAACCATAAGGACCCCCTTCACAGTAACAGTGGCGATCCGCACTCCCTGGCGGATAGATGGAGGTGGCATTTCCAAGGTCGCCATCCTCCTCCCCAAAAAAACAAAAGTTTATTATGCGGACAGTGATTGAAAAACGAAAAAAAAGTCCAAAAGACCACGGAGTTCCCTATTTCCGTCCTCACGATGGATGAAGAAAAGATGGTGATCAAGGAAGTCCCGAGGATTAGCAAGGTGGAAGTGAGGGCAGCTTTGAAGAGGATGAAGAATGGAAAGGCGGTTGGTCCAGATGCCATACCTGTGGAGGTATGGAGATGTTTAGGAGAGATGGCAGTGGACTTTTTAATCAGATTGTTTAACACAATCTTGGAGAGTGAGAGGATGCCTGAGGAGTGGAGAAGTAGTGTTTTGGTACCAATTTTCAAGAACAAAGGTGATGCTCAGAGCTGTAGTAACTACAGAGGCATAAATTATCATTGGATTATCATCGGAACTGCACGTGTCGGCGTCTGTTTGTAAATTGTCACAACGCTGTCAAAGCGTTATCTTATCTGTTTTTGTTTGTTGTATTAGCTCCGTTTTAAATTTTTATCTCTTTATTTCTTTTACTGATATTAACTTTTTACTTAGTGTTAGCTTAGTAAATACAACAGCCTGGACAGGCTCACAGGTGAATCAGACCTCGGGCAGTGCTGTTCACCAGGTTAGGCTAACCTGTTTTAGCTAGCTAGCTAGCCACTTCTGGCCTGGAAAGCCATGGCTTCATCCCCAACTTGTGTCAGCTGTGTTTCCCTCTCTAAGAAGGTTTCTGAGTTGGAATTGAGAATCTCTAACCTTTATAAGATTTGGGAGGCTTAAAACCACCTGGACACTATTAATTTTGGACGGACATCGGCCCCAGCAATGGACTCACAGCTAGCGGAGACGGCTACTTACCTGGGTGAAATTAGTACATCGCCATCCACTTCCACCCCTGCTCCGGTCACCTCAGCTGTCCAGGACTCCAGCAACAAACACTGGCTTCAGCTCGGAGCTAAGCCCAAAGCCCCGAGTGGTTCATCACAGCCTCAATGCGTCCCCTGGACCATGGTTGGACCAAATGGCAAACGTCGGGGATTTACCAGACATGGCCGCTCCTCCTCCCTTCCCCTTTTGCTGGAAAACAGATTTGACATCCTCTCCCTGGAAGATTTCCCCACCTGGACGTTGATCTTCCTTCCATGGCCACCCCCACTCCTTCAGCAGCAGCCCAAACCCGCAAGCCCCGGATCAAAACTACCTTAGGTGTGCCAAACTATACACCAGCTCCTAAAAGAAGAGAGCGCATCCTCCCGCATCACCCCCACATCAGCACCCCACCACTACTGCAGCAACTGCAGCAACAACGGCAAAATTATCCATCATTTCACAAGCCACCAACAAAGCCTCCACAGATGATGCTGGTAATTGGTGATTCAATATTGAGGAACGTCAGAAGCAGGTACTGTGCTACAAATTTTTTTTCCTGAGGCTAAAGTGTCAGTCATTGAGGCTCTTACCCCTGACCTATTAAATGAATAGGTCCCAGATGAACATCCCAGATGAAACGTCGGAGATCTTAAAGGGTGACTTCAGGAGCCTTCTGTCCACTCTTATGAACTGTGGCAGACGTGTGTTTATTTCTGGGCCACTTGCTCCTTCTAGAAGAGGTTGCAATTATTTTAGCAGCACTCTCAGCCTTAATACCTGGTTGTGCTCAGCATGTCCTACTTTTAAACATTGGTTTTATAGACAATTTCAACCTGTTTTGGAACCGCCCATCATTTATGAGGCCAGATGGCATCCATCCAAATAGACTTGATGCACGTATTCTAAGGGACAATCGGTTTTATTCCATTCAGTACTTTTTAGTACCGTGACTGAAAGCTGGTATGTTAACTCACCCCGAAGTACCTGGGTCTGCCAACCAGCCCTTTTTTGCTTCCACTTCCATATTAATCTTATTAATCCAAATAATTTTCACTGTTTAGATCAGTCTTCAATTCATAACCCCATAGAGATTATGTCTGTCTCCATTACCCAAAACATTATAACCCAAGACATATACAACATAACTTGATAAATACATGCCTCTCTGCAGCTCCTCTTCAGCCGCCACCCCTCAACTTAGCCCCTGTCTTCCCCATCAGAGAATCATTGTCTGCTCCCTCCAAAGTTAATAAAAAATATAAGGTGTAAGCATCCCAAAGTGATTAAACAAAAAGTTGGTAAAACTCAAATTAAACATCAAGTCTCTAAATTTAATGACTTGGCATCCCTTCCTCCTCATAATTTAAAAATTAAATGTGGTTTGTTAAATATTAGGTCTCTAACGCCCAAGTCTCTGCTAGTCCATGATCTGTTAATTGATCATCAGATTGATTTAATATCCCTTACAGAGATTTGGTTAGGGCAAGAGGATTATGTTGGTTTGAATAAATCAACTCCCTCTGGTTATTTAAACTATCAAAATCCCATAAGTTTTGGTGACAATTTACTATTTTAAATTACTAGTTAACATAAAGAAAAAAAACATGTTTTAATTCCTTTGAGGGCCTGGTCCTCAGTATTGGGCATGTTAGCAATTCTAGGTTAAACCCAATTTTCTTTGCCATAGTTTATCGTCCTCCCTCAGCCTACTCAGAGTTTTTTTCTGAATTTGCCAAATTCTTAGCTGATTTAGTGCTGAAATCGGAATAATTATAGTAGGGGATTTTAATATACATGTAGATGTCAATAATGACTGTCTTAATATGGCATTTAATTCAATGTTAGACTCGATGGGGTTTTCTCAGAAAGTAGAAAATTCTACCCATTATCTCCACCACACATTGGACCTTGTTCTGACATATGGCATTGAAATTGAAAATCTGGTAGAGTCTCCTCATAACCCTGTTACTGTCAGACCATTGTCTGTTAACCTTTGATTTAGCTATTTCTGACTATTTGATTCCTAAAGAAAAATATTACTACATCGTATGTCTTTCAGATGATGTTACTAAATTTATGCAGATTGTCTCCTTCACCATGTGTCAGAATCAGAATCAGAATCAGAATGAGATTTATTGCCATTGTTCATGGAGTACACAAACTAGGAATTTGTCTCGGTGCAATGCTGCAACATAAAACATGGAGTAGCACTAAAGATAAAAAAAATCTATGCATGCAATAAAATGTAGAATATGAATGAGTAATACTAATCTATGCAATTTTTAAATATATTAACAAGCAGCAGATATTGTGGAGTTCCACATAGTGCAGTCGGTAGTGCAAAAGAAAACAGTGATAATTATCATGAGTCCGGTTGAGCTGCTGTACACAGTGCACGAGGGTCTAATAAGTCACTTAGTGTTCAGCAGTCTGATGGCAGAGGGGAAGAATCTGTTCATGTAGCGGGAGGTTTTAGTCTGAATGGACCAAAGTCTTCTGCCTGAGGGGAGGGGGGCAAACAGTGCGTGTCCAGGGTGTGAAGGGTCGGCTATGATCCGACCTGCACGCCTCCGGGCCCTGGAGATGTACAGGTCCTGGAGGGATGGGAGCTTGCAGCCGATCACCTTCTCAGCAGCGCGCACAACACGCTGCAGTCTTAGTCTGTCCCTGGCTGTGGCTCCTGTGTACCACACGGTGATGGAGGTGGTGAGGATGGACTCGATGATGGCCGTGTAGAACTGCACCAACATCTTGGTGGGTAGCTTGAGCTTCCTCAGCTGCCGCAGGAAGAACATCCTCTGCTGGGCCTTTTTGATGAGGGAGCTGATGGTCGGCTCCCACTTGAGGTCCTGGGTGATGGTGGTGCCCAGGAAGCGGAAGGAATCCGCAGTGGTGATGGGAGAGTCTGTGAGGGTAAGGGGGGGCAGAGGGGCTGTGACTTTTCTGAAGTCCACGATCATCTCCACTGTCTTCAGAGCGTTCAGCTGCAGGTTGTTGTGGCTGCACCAGGACGTCAGCTGGGCCACCTCTCTCCTGTAGACGGACTCGTCGCCGTTGGAGATGAGCCCGATGAGGGTGGTGTCATCCGCAAACTTGATCAGCTTGACAGACTGGTGGCTGGAGGTGCAGGAGTTGGTGTACAGGGAGAAGAGCAGGGGGGAAAGTACACAGCCCTGGGGTGATCCGGTGCTGATGCTAACAGAGTCTGAGACAGTCTTTCCCAGCCGCACATGCTGCCTCCGGTCCATCAGGAAGTCGGTGATCCACCTGCAGAGGGAGTCAGGCATGTTGAGCAGGGACAGCTTGTCCTGGAGCAGAGCGGGGCGGATGGTATTGAATACAGAGCTGAAGTCCACAAACAGGATCCTGGCGTAGGTTCCCGTGGAGTCCAGGTGCTGCAGGATAGAGTGGAGGGCCAGGTTGACTGCATTGTCCACAGACCTGTTGGCTCTGTAGGCAAACTGCAGCGGGTCCAGGAGGGGAGTGGTGATGGTCTTGAGGTGGGGCAGGACCAGGCGCTCAAAGGACTTCATGACTACAGAGGTGAGCGCTACAGGTCTGTAGTCGTTAAGTCCAGTGATCCGTGGCTTCTTGGGGACAGGGACAATGGTAGAGGTTTTGAGGCAGGCCGGCACGTGGCATGACTTCAGGGAGGTGTTAAAAATGTCTGTGAAGACAGGAGTCAGCTCTTCCGCACAGTGTCTCAGGGTGGAGGGAGACACGCCGTCCAGACCGGGGGCCTTGCGCGGGTTCAGTCTGGAGAACTGTCTGTGCACGTCCTGCTCACTGATGGCAAGGGCAGGGGGGGAGGAGGGGGGCCGCCTTTGATGAAGTGGGGACCATGGAGGGAGTGGTGCTGGGGGGAGGGGGGAGTTGGACACAGCTGACGAGGTGTCAAAATGGGCATAGTGTTGGAACAGTCTTTGACAAAGGGCTTTGTCATCCTGACCCTTAGAAGCCTGAGGCCGATAGTTGGTGATTTGCCTCAGTCCTCTCCACACAGAAGCAGAGTCGTTAGCAGTGAAATGTTGCTGGAGTCTCTCAGAATACACAGATTTAGCTCTCCTCAGCTCTCTGCTAAACCGGTATTTGACCTCCCTGTAGCAGTCCCTGTCTCCACTTTTCAACACTGCTTCCTTCTCCTTCCTGATCTGTCTGAGCTTAGCTGTGAACCAGGGCTTGTCGTTGGAGTAACTCACCCTGGTGCGCGATGGAAGAATGCTCTTCTCACAAAAGTGGATATATGAGGTCACAGTGTCCGTGTACTCATCCAGATCATGCGTGGCTTCTTTAAACATGCCCCAGTCAGTTATTTCCAAGCACGTGCGCAGCTCCTCCCCAGCTTCACTGGTCCATTTCCTTGTAGTGCTCACAACAGGTTTTGTGAGCGTCAGTCTCTGTCTGTATGTGGGAATCAGGTGGACCATCACGTGATCAGATAGTCTGAGCGCAGTGCGGGGAACAGCGCGATACGCGTCCTTAACTGTAGTGTAACAGTGATCCAGCGTGTTCTCTCCTCTGGTGGGGCATTTAATAAACTGTTTGTATCGGGGGAGTTCGTGGCTCAGGTTGCTCTGGTTAAAGTCGCCAACCACAATAACCAGAGAGTCTGGAAAAGTCCGCTCCGCTTGCTGAATGTGATCCGCGAGCGCGCACTGAGCCTCGCGCATGTCCGCGTCGGGCGGGATGTAAACAGCGGCCAGGATGAATGAAGCGAACTCACGTGGGGAATAAAATGGCTTGCAGTTGATGAATAAATATTCCAGAGCGGGAGAACAGTGTTGGGAGATCACAGTTACATCGGAGCACCAGCTGCTGTTGATGTAGAAGCAGACTCTTCCTCCTGTGGTCTTGCCGGAGAGCGCCGTGTCTCGGTCTGCACGAAACAGCTGAAATCCCTCGAGGAGGAGCACGCTGTCCGGTGTCTTTTCCTTGAGCCAGGCCTCAGTAAAGCAGAGAGCACACGAGGTGGAGAGGTCCTTAAGTCGCATCATCAGTCTCAGTTCATCTACCTTGTTATAGAGAGAATTGACGTTGGACAGAAATATCCCAGGCAAAGCCGTGCGCGTGCCTCTCCTGCGAAGCCGCACGAGAGCACCCGCTCGTCTTCCTCTCTTTCGCCGTCTCACTTTTTGGGCTAAAAGGTGAACCAGATCGGCGGCAGGAGCCCAAAAAACTGGGAGTAGGTCCGTTGGAGTGAAAGTCCTGATATTTAGTAGCTCTTCACGGGTGTAAGAGCAGGCAGACACACAATTGACGAACAAAAACAAACAAAACAAAGCGCAGTGAAGCACCATGGCGGCCACTGTGGGTGCCATCTTGGATCAAGAATGGCGGAACGGAACGTCAGCACAACGGAAATAAGCTATGGAGAGCTTGCTCCTTCTGTAATTGATAGCATGGTAGATAGTGTTACAGCTTCTCTGCATCAGACTCTAGACATGGTGGCCACTTTAAAAAGAAAAAAGTCCAGAGATTTCTAACCCCTTGGTTCAACACAGAAACTCATAGCTTAAAACGGAAGACTCATCAATTATAAAGAAAATGGCGTTCCACTAATTTAGATGAAATCTATTCAGCTTGGAGAAGCCATCTTTTAATTTATAAAAAAATCTCTTAGAAAAGCTAGAACAAGTTATTATTCTGCATTAATAGAAGAGAACAAGAATAACCCCAGGTTTCTTTTCAGTACTGTAGCCAGGCTGACAGAAAGTCAGGACTCTGCCAATCCTTGCATTCCCTTAGCGCTTACTAGTCAGGACTTTATGAACTTTTTTAATCATAAAATTTCATCTATTAGAGATAAAATCAGTCAGATTCTTCCCACGGTTAACTTAAATACAGTAACTACTACAACTCCTTCAATTGATATCTGTTTGGATAAGTTTACTCCAATTGACCTTTTAGAGTTAGATAAAATAATTTCCTCATCCAAGCCTTCAACGTGTCTTTTAGACCCTACCCCTGTCATGGCCGCCAATCAGGCGCACCTGCGCACACACCTGTCTTCCATCTTGGTCTGGCTATTTATTCTGCGAGGTCCTGAGATCAGCACGGAGCCGTCTGTTTCCATCCCATGGGATCTGAACTCGCCAAACTCTACGCTGAGCTTCCAAGGCTCATCAACTCTCCAGTTCTATTACTTGTCATTGGACTCCTCACCATCCGGCAACCAAGTAAGCCACCATCAAATCCTTTCACCCTTCTACGTCCCCTGTGCACAGGCGGTGAAACCTTGGCGGCGGATTCTCTTCCACCTGGTGGCGGACATCCCTGTTGTGTTCACCTGCCTACTTCATCTCCTACAAGGCTGCTGACACTGTCCTCCTGGCCATGACCGTTGAGCTAACCTGAGTTCCACTCCTACACTGCAAACAGTAAGGACTGTATTATCGGGTGCTTTACCTGCCTGGATTGTCCCTAATTCTCTCTCTGCTTCGTCCTTAGGGTTGCCAGGTTGCACGGTGCTCTGCTCCCCCCAAGCGGATTCATCCTCGCACTACACACACTACAGACTCGCGCGCGCGCACACACACACACACACACACACACACACACACACACACACACACACACACACACACACACACACACACACACACACAATTATAAATAAAAGTTTAATTGTGTTATCCCTGAGTCGTGTCTGCTTCTTGGGTCAAAACCATATCAGTACGACCCCGCCAGAGTGACCCAACAGACTGCACTTTAGCACGTAAGGTTAACAGCTTAGAGGCTCGGGTTGACTAGTTAGCCTATCAGCAGCAAATAATACTCACACAGCTAACTCGAGTTACTGACCAATTGGATCGCCTGGTTAACCCAAAGGCTTTCCCTCTGGCTCCCGCTAGCTCCTCTGCTCCCGTTTGCTCTACCGCTAGCAAGGCTACATCAGGTCCCTCATCACGACTTACTCCCGTACCCACTCCCACCTGTTTTTGTGGTAAGCTAGGAGAAGCTAGGAGCTTTCTGATGCATTATGACGTTGTGTTTCAGCGAGTGCCGGGGGATTTTCCTTCAGATCATAGCCGAACTGGTTATGTGGTTAATTTGTTGGAAGGGCGAGCCTTAGATTGGGCATATGCCATCATGGCTAGAGCCAGCTATGCTTCTCTCACCTACACGCAGTTTGTTAGTGAGTTTAGGGTGGTGTTCAACCATTCTGACCGGGATAGTGTGCTTACCTTCCGGTTGTTGAATTTGAAGCAGGGGGCTAGAGCAGTCGCCGATTATGCCGTGAACTTCCGGGTGGTGGCCACGGAGGTGGGGTGGGAGGATGCCTCATTATGTAACATCTTTAGCAGAAGCCTTTGTCCTAGCCTGCGGGATGAGTTAGCCCACTTAGAGAAGCCCTCTAACTTAACTGAGTTGATTTCTTTGGCGATTAGCCTTGACAGTAGACTGAGGGAGCAGGCGGCCAAGCAGAAGACTTCCGGTCACTCGGGTAGTCAGTTCCGCCGTTCCCTACAGCCCCCCCTATTGGCGCTACCTCCAGCTGAGTCTCCGAATGAGCCAGAACCTATGATGACAGGTTGGGCTAAGTTGTCTTCAGCTGAGAGACAGCGACGCTGGGAGTTGGGGTTATGCGTTTACTGTGGGAGTGAGGAGCATGACCTTGAGGTATGTCCTGTACGGCCAAAAGGGGGAGTCCGTGCGTCTCAGTAGGGGGACTCCTGGACTCACCTCGATCAAATCCCCTCTCTAGCTTCCAGATCTCCATTCATTTCTGTTACAAACATAGGGAGATTTCCACACACGCACTCATTGATTCTGGGGCCCAGCAGAGCTTTATCTCTGGGGAACTGGCAACCCGGTTGGGGCTCCCCGTTCAGTTATTGGAGACCCCCTTAAAACTGATCACCCTATCTAAAGCCCCTTTTGCTATGGTTTCCCACCGGACCGTCCCAGTGTCTGTCATCACATCGGGCAATCACCGGGAGGAGCTTAGACTATATGTGTTGCCGGTCTCTTCCTCCCCGGTTATCCTCAGCCATCCCTGGCTTCGCCTCCACAATCCCTCCATAGACTGGCGTTCCAGGAGTGTTCGTGCCTCTGAGTGCTCCGATCCCTGCTCCTTCTGATTTGGCTAAAGTTCCACCTGAATATCACGGCTTTGGAGCTGCCTTCAGTAAAACCCAGGCCCTTTCACTCCCCCCCCCCCCCCACACTGTCCTTATGACTGTGCCATCAATCTCCGCGCCGGAGCTCCGCTGCCATCTAGCAGACTCTACAGCCTGTCTGCCCCGGAGCGGGAAGCGATGGAAACGTACATCAAGGACTCCTTAAGCTCAGGTATAATCTGGCTGTCATCTTCGGGGGCGGGGGTAGGATTTTTCTTTGTCGGCAAGAAGGATGACTCACTGAGGCCATGTATAGACTGAATAACATAACCATCAAGGACAAATACATGCTTCCACTCATTAATTCAGCTTTTGATTCCCTCCAGGGTGCCTCCTGGTTTTCCAACTTGGACCTGCGCAACGCCTATCATCTGGTCCGGATCTGGGAGGGTGATGAATGGAAGAAAGTGTTCCGGACCCCTAGTGGACATTTTGAGTATCTGGTCATGTCGTTTGGGCTGACCAATGCCCCTGCCGTCTTCCAGCGGCTAATTAATGATGTGTTGAGAGATTTTTTGGGCACATTTGTATTTGTCTACCTGGATGATATCCTTATCTTTTCCCAGTCCCTGGAGGAGCATCGAGTACACATGAGGCGGGTACTGCAGCGACTGTTGGAAAACAAACTCTTCGTGAAAGCCGAGAAATGTGAGTTTCACGTCTCCCGGACATCCTTCCTTGGCTTTGTCATCTCTCACAACGAGATCATCCCCGATCCGCGTAAGATAAAAGTGGTGGTAGAGTGGCCCACGCCGTCATCCAGGAAGCAGCTCCAACAGTTTCTGGGATTTGCTAATTTTTACCGCTGCTTCATTCAAGACTACAGTCTGATTACTTTTCCGTTGACCAGGTTGACCTCTCCCAAGGTGCCTTTTCGGTGGACTGAGGAGGCGGCTGTGGCCTTTGCTGAACTGAAGAACAACTTCTCATCCTCTCCCATACTGACGCAGGTGGACCCCGCCCTCCAATGCCTGGTAGAGGTGGATGCATTGGGCTCGGGGGTTGGAGCCATCCTTTTGCAGCAATCCCTGGCGGATGGCAAGATTCGACCCTGTGCGTTCTTCTCCCGGTGCCTATCCCCGGCTGAGCGCAATTATGACATTGGTGACAGGGAGCTCTTGGCTGTCAAGCTCACCTTGGAGGAGTGGCACCACTGGCTGGAGGGTGCCTCCCAACCATTTGTAGTCTGGAACGATCATAAGAATCTGGGATACCTCCGGACGGCCAAGTGTCTGAATGCATGCCAGGCCCGCTGGTCCCTGTTGTTTGTAAGATCTGATTTCACTATTACCTACCGCCCCAGGTCTAAGAATACTAAGCCGAATGCCTTGTCCCATCAGTTTGCCCCAGAGGTGACGGAGATGCCCGAGCACCCTGTTCTACCTTCGTGTGTCATGGGCGCTATCTCCTGGGGTATCAAGGATAAGGTCTTGAAGGCTCAGGAGGATGAGCCCAACCTGGGCGGGGGGCCAGAGGGTAAACTGTTCTGTTCATCCCATCGGCCGTTTGGGGGGAGGTTATCCATTGGGGCCACTCGTCCAAGTTCACGTGTCACCCCAGGAGGGTGTGCACAGTGGATCTTTTCCAGAGGATGTTCTGGTGGCCATCTCTTCAGAAGGACGTCGGGGAGTACGTCCGGGACCTGTCCTCAGTGTGCCGCCGGCAAGACGCCTTCTTCCCCTCCAGCTGGGTTGCTCCACCCCCTTCCCATCCCCGGCAGACCGTGGTCCCATGTGGCTCTGGATTTCATCACCGGCCTCCCATCATCCAATCACAACACGGTAATCCTCACACTGGTCGACAGGTTTTCCAAGGCTGCCCATTTTGTCCCCCTGCAGGGGCTGCCTACGGCCAAGGAGACGGCGGACCTTCTAGTCCAACATGTGGTACGGTTACATGGCATTCCTCTGGATATTGTCTCCGACCGAGGTCCCCAGTTTGTATCACAAGTCTGGAGGTTGTTTTGCAACGCCCTGGGAGCCACAGTGAGTCTATCTTCTGGCTACCATCCTCAAAGTAATGGGCAGTGTGAACGAGCAAACCAGGAGTTGGAGGCCGCACTGCGGTGTGTCGCCACCACCAACCCATTGCCCTGGAGCTCCCACCTTCCCTGGATTGAGTACGCTCACAACACCGCCATCTCACCACCACCATCTCATTAGCAAGCATGTCTCCTTTTGAGGTCTCGCTGGGTTACAATCCCTAGCTGTTCCCAGAGGAGGAAAGGGACATCGCTGTTTCTTCTGTCCGTGTGCACCTTCAGCGTTGCCGCCGGATCTGAAGGGCTACCCGGGAGGTGCTGCGACACTCGGCAGAGCGCGATGCTTCAGTGGCCAACCGTCACAGGGCTCCAGCACCCACCTATCAGGTGGGCCAACAGGTATGGCTCTCTATTAAGCATATTGACTTGAAGGGTGAGAGGAGGAAGATGTCCCAGAGGTTTATTGGGCCTTTACCCATCAGTGAGATCATTAACCCGGTTTGGGTACGCCTACCTCTTCCCCCCTCCCTCCACATCTGTCCTTCTTTTCATGTCTCGCAGGTCAAGCCCGTCTGCTCCAGCCCCTTGTGTCCCCCTCCCAGGGCTCCACTGCCACCGATGGTAATTGACGGCGACCTGGCTTGGAAGGTCAACACCATCCTGGACGTCCGACGCCGAGGTCGCGGGCTGCAGTACCTGGTGGAACGGGAGGGCTATGGGCCGGAGTGGAGATCCTGGGTGTGCCCCTCCTTCATGCTGGACAAGCAGCTCATCAGGGACTTCCATCAGGCGCACCCAGGTAGGATGGACCAACCGCCGAGAGGTGTGTTGTGGGGGGGAGTACTGTCATGGCCACCAATCAGGTGCACGTGCGCACACACCTGTCTTCCATCTTGGTCTGGCTATTTATTCTGCGAGGTCCTGAGATCAGCACGGAGTCGTCTGTTTCCATCCCATGGGACCTGAACTCGCCAAACTCTATGCTGAGTGTCCAAGCCTCATCAACTCTCCAGTTCTATTGCTTGTCATTGGACTCCTCACCATCCGGCAACCAAGTAAGCCATCATCAAATCCTTTCACCCTTCTACGTCCCCTGTGCACAGGCGGTGAAACCTTGGCGGCGGATTCTCATCCACCTGGCGGCGGACATCCCTGCTGTGTTCACCTGCCTACTTCATCTCCTACGGGGCTGCTGACACTGTCCTCCTGGCCGTGACCGTTGAGCTAACCTGAGTTCCACTCCTACACTGCAAACAGTAAGGACTGTATTATCGGGTGCTTTACCTGCCTGAATTGTCCCTAATTCTCTCTCTGCTTCGTTCATAGGGTTGCCAGGTTGCACGGTGCTCTGCTCGCCCCAAGCTGATTCATCCTCACACTACACACGCTACAGACTTGCATACACACACACACACACACACACACACACACACACACACACACGATTATAAATAAAAGGTTAATTGTGTTATCCCTGAGACGTGTCTGCTTCTTGGGTCAAAACCGTATCACTCCCAACCGGGTTATTTAAAAAAAGTCTTCCCATTTATTGGTAGCCCTATTCTTCAAATAATCAATTCTTCATTAACATTAAATCATGTACCGCAGGCTTTTAAAACTGCTGTAATTAAACCCTTACTCAAAAAGCCAACACTAGATCCCGGAGTTTAACCAACTATTGACCAATCTCTAATATGCTTTTCATTTCAAAAATCTTAGAGTTGTTGCTACACAACTATTTGACCACTTGCAGGGAAATGGTTAATTTGAAGAGTTTCAATCTGGGTTTAGATTCCATCATTATACTGAAACAGCCTTAGTGAAGGTCACTAATGACCTCCTTATCGCATCTGATAATGGACTTGTTTCTGTACTTGTCCTTTTAGACCTTAGTGCAGCTTTTGATACTATCAACCATAATATTCTATTTGTTAGATTAGAACACTGTTGGACTTAATAGAACTTCGCTGCAGTGGTTTAGATTCCATTTGTCTGATATGCTCCAGTTTGTTCATGTCAATAATGAGCTTTCTTCCAACTCAAAGCTTAGTCATGGAGTTCCACAGGGATCTGTGCTCAGCCCTGCTCTTTTTAGTTTATATACATGCTTCCGTTATCCTGGGTTCAATCCCAGTCCCTGACCAACAGTGATTTGTGTGGAGTTTGCATGTTCTCCCCGTGTCTGCGTGGGTTTACTCCGGGATTTCTCCGGTTTCCTCCCACATGCCAAAAACATGCAAGTTAGGTTAATTGGCATCAAACTGGGGTTTCTAAATTGTCTTTAGGTATGACTGTGAGAGTGAATGGTTGTCTGTCTCTCTGTGTTGGCCCTGCGATGGACTGGCAATCTGTCCAGGTTGTACCCTGCCTCTCGCCCAAAGATGTTGGGATAGGCCCCAGCCCCCCCGCGACCCGAAAAGGATTAAGCGGAAGAAGATGGATGGATGGATGCTTCCGTTAGGCAACATTATTAGAAAGCACTGTATACATTTTCATTGTTATGCAGATGACACACAATTATACCTGTCAGTGAAGCCAGATGATGGTAATCAATTAGCCAAGTTAGAAGACTGCCTTAAGGAAATTAAAGCTTGGATGACTTGTAATTTCCTGCTATTAAATTCAGATAAGATTGAAGTCATTCTTCTTGGTCCAAAAAACCTTAGAAATACCTTTCCAAACCAAACTTTTAGTTTGGATGCGGTTACTCTTTCTCTTAATAGTTCTGTGAGGAACCTTAGAATTACTTTTGATCAAGATCTGTTTTTCAATTCACATATTAAATTTGTTTCTAAGACTGCCTTTTATCATTTGCATAATATTGCCAAGATTAGGAGCATCTTGTCTCAGAGTGATGCTAAGAAACTGAACTACGCTTTTGTTGGCGCTAGATTAGATAACTGTAACTCTTTATTATCAGGTTGTCCTAAAATATCTTTAAAAAGTCTTCGGTTGATCCAAAATAATGCTGCAAGAGTTTTAACAGTGACATGTTTCAGGACCCAGGAGACAGACGCTGACACGAGTAGATTTCAGACAATTATTCTTAATAATTGGTGAGTATGGTGAGTGAGTGAGTGAATGTGTGGATGTCTGGTCACAGGAGCTGAGCATTTCTGATGGCGACCTGGCAACCCTGAAACACACAAGCACAAACAATTACAGCTGTTTGTGAAGGTGGAGGATTTGCAGATGGTTACGCTTACTTGCAGGTGCCACAGGGTATGTTCTGCTGGCTCCGAGTGCCCGTGCGAAGCGGTGCTCGTGGTGCTCGACGTAGCGGGGGTGAGGAGGAACTCCGAGGAGGAGGAGGTGATGCCCCGTCAGCTGGGGTGGTTTGTCCGCCGCCAGGGAGGTCCACCTGTGCACAGGGGAGAAGGCTAGGAGAAGATGAATGCAGGGACTGCTTACGTGGCTTGTCCTGACGTGAGGTCCTAGACTTGGCTTGAGGTTGTGATCTCGGCTCATTGCTGGGCAAAGGCGACAGACGACTCCGTGCCGAGCCGTCGGTGGTTCTGGCCTTTAAAGACCGCTGATTGGCACCTGCTGGTGTGCGCGCAGCTGGCGGTGATGATGATGATGATGACGGCCCAGCGGCCGCCATGACTGTACTCCCCCCTCTAGAGGTGCCTCCAGGCACCTGCCCAATTCTACCTGGATTCGCCCGATGGAAATCGCGGATCAACTGCTTGTCGAGGATCAACGCTGGGCGAATCCAAGAGCAATGTTCAGGACCAAACCCCTCCCAGTCCACCAAATACTGAAGACCTCGGCCCTGCCGGCAGACATCCAAGATGGCAGTCACCCCCCAGGCTGGATGGCCATCGGTCATCCTCGGGGGGGCAGGAGCAGTGGGGGGTGGGCACAAAGGGTCAGAGATGTACGGCTTGACCTGGGAGACATGAAAGGTGGGGCAGATGCGCATGGAAGGGGGGAGAGACAGATGCACAGATACAGGATTGACAATACGAGAAATGGCGTAGGGGCCAATGAAGCGCTTGGTTAGCTTGTGCTTCTCAGCCGGCACACCAATGTTCCGAGTAGACAACCAGACTTTTTGACCCACCTTATAGTCCGGGGCGGGTCTCCTGTGGCGGTTGGCCACCTGGATGTTGCGTTCAGTGGTTCTCAGAAGGGCCCTGCGGGTGATGGACCAGACCCGCCGACAATGCCTGACGTGGGTCTGTACTGAAGGGACCGCTAACTCCTTCTCCTCCTCTGGAAACAGTGGTGGATCAAATCCTAGAGACGCCTTAAAAGGGGACCTCCCTGTAGCCGAGGAAACTGTGGTGTTATGGGCGTACTCGATCCAAGGTAGATACGTGCTCCAAGAAGAAGAGCAGGAGGAGATGACACAGCGCATCGCAGCCTCCAGCTCCTGATTTGCATGCTCGCACTGGCCGTTGCTCTGTGGGTGGTACCCAGAGGAGAGGCTGGCTGTGGCCCCTAGTGCTGCGCAGAACGCCTTCCAAACTTGGGAAACAAACTGTGGCCCTCGGTCCGAAACAGTGTCAGCGGGGATGCCGTGAAGAAGGACCACATGTTGGACAAGAAGGTCGGCCGTCTCCCGCGCCGAAGGCAGCCCCCGGAGAGGCACAAAATGGGCCGCCTTAGAAAAACGGTCCACAATCGTCAAAACAGTAGTAAAATGATCAGAGGGGGGCAGGCCGGCCACAAAGTCCATGGCAACATGGGACCAGGGGCGAGAAGGAACGGGCAAAGGGTGCAGAAGACCCGTCGGGGGGGATGATGATGTTTTCCCAGTAGCACATTGAGCGCAGGCCCGGACATAACTATGGACATCCTTTCTTAACCCTGGCCACCAGAAGGTCCTCTGGAGGAGATCAACAGTCCGACCCACACCCGGATGGCATGCCAGTTTGGACGCGTGGCCCCATTCAATTACCTGGCCCCTGATAGAGCGGGGAACGAACAAGCAACCCGGGGGACCCCCACCCAGATCTGGCTCTGTCTTCTGCGCTCTTCGGACCCTCTTGCAGATACCCCAAGACAAAGCGCCCACCACACAAGAGGACGGTAGGAGGGTCGCCTCCTGATCTTCGGTGGATGGTGCGTCGAACTGCCGCGAGAGGGCGTCGGGCTTACCGTTTTTGCTCCCCGGCCGATAGGTGATGGTGAAGTTAAAGCGGCCGAAGTAGAGAGACCAGCGAGCCTGGCGTGCGTTCAAATGCTTAGCTGTCCTGAGGTACTCAAGGTTGTGGTGGTCAGTCCAAACGACGAACGGTTGGGCAGCCCCCTCCAGGCAGTGTCTTCACTCCTCCAAGGTGAGCTTCACCGCCAAGAGCTCCCTGTCTCCTATGCAGTAGTTCCTTTCTGCAGGCGTCAGGCGATGGGAGAAGTAAGCACATGGTCGAATCTTGCCATCCACTGGAGAGCGCTGTGAGAGAACAGCCCCCACCCCCGAATCCGAAGTGTCCACCTCCACCAGGCACTGCAGCTCCGGGCCCACCTGGGTCAGCACACGGGCCGAAGCGAACTCCTCCTTAAGTTTTTCAAACGCCCCGGCAGCCTCCTCACTCCAGTGAAAAGGGGTTTTAGGGGAAGTGAGAGCAGTCAAGGGGCGGGCGATATTTCTGAAATTAGGCACAAAACGACGGTAGAAATTGGCGAAGCCCAGGAACCCCTGTAACTGTTTTCTGGACATTGGCGTGGGCCAATCCACCACCGCCTTGACCTTGGCCGGGTCAGGGAGCACCTGATTCCGGGCGATGATGAAACCAAGAAAGGAGGTCCGGTCAGTGTGGAATTCGCACTTCTCTACCTTGACGAACAGATGGTTCTCCAGGAGGCGCTGCAAGACCCGCCGAACATGCACCTGGTGCTTCTCCAACGTGCGTGAGAAGATGAGTGTGTCGTCGAGGTAGACAAACACGAAGGAGTTGAGGAAGTCCCGAAGATCGTCATTTATCAATTGCTGGAAGACGGCCGGAGCGTTGGTTAACCCAAACGGCATCACTAGGTACTCGAAATGTCCGCTTGGGGTCCGGAAAGCCGTCTTCCACTCATCACCTTCTCTGATGCGCACCAGGTGATATGCGTTCCGGAGGTCCAACTTGGTAAACCAGGACGCCCCCTGGAGGGAGTCAAAGGCGGTGTTCATCAAGGGCAGAGTATATTTATCCTTGACCGTGATCTCGTTGAGACCCCAGAAGTCGATGCAGGGGTGTAGCGAACCATCCTTCTTCCCCACGAAGAAGAACCCAGCACCCACGGCCGAGGACGAAGGGCAGATGATACCAGAGGCCAGAGACTCCTTAATTTAAGTATCCATGGCCTCGCGCTCCGGAGCGGACAGACTGTACAGGCGGCTTGCAGGAAGAGGGGCCCCAGCCTTGAGGTTGATCGCACAGTCATACGGATGGTGGGGGGGGTAGGGACAGTGCCCGTGACCTGCTGAATACTGACCCCAGGTTGTGGTAGACTTCAGGTACCTTGGACAGATCCGGGGGTGGGGTTGAAGGTAGAGGCACCGAGACCGAAGGGGCACACGCCGCAGATTGAAGGCAGGCACTCAGACAGAACAAACTCCACGCTGTAATACTCCCAGCTTGCCAGTCAAAGGTGGGGTTATGAAGCCAGAGCCAGGGGTACCCCAGGATGACGGGTGAGGAGGAGATGGGCAAAATTAGGAACCTAATTTCCTCTCTGTGATTTCCAGAGACTATCACTGACACAGGGGCAGTCTGGTGGGAAACAGTTGTCAGTGACGCCTTGGACAAGGTGACGAGATGAACAGGAGGACATAGAGGTTGACAGCTAAGGCCCATCTGGGTTGCCAAGTCTCTGGAGATAAAATTTTGCTCAGCTCCAGAGTCAACTAAGGCATGTGTGGAGTGTTCCTTGTGTTTATGTAGTAACCTAATGGGGATGCAGCAACTAGTGAGGGTTTTTTTTTTTTTTTGGCCGTGAATCCCCCTACTGTGATCCACGGACCCCCCCTTTTAACCGATTCGGGCATTCAGCAACCCCATGAGACCCATTGCCACAATAAAAACAAAGGCCCAGATCCCTGCGGCGCTGTCTTTCAGCCGCTGACACTCCCGATTGCCCTATTATCATATCCTCTTGTTCCGGAAGTTCCTCCGACGAGGGTAGAGCGAGAAGGGGAGAGTTAGTGGAGCGAGGGCGGGGTTTACTCAAACGGGGAGCTGTCCGCCGTTCGGCCGCTCGCTCCTTTAGTCTACTATCCAGGCTAATGGTGAGGGCAATTAACTCCCCTAATTTGTCTGGCTTATCCCGTGCCGCTAGCTCATCCTTCAACTCGGAGCTAAGACTGCGGAGGAAAATACTGCAAAGCGCTGGCTCCCCCCACCCAATCTCAGCGGTAAGTTAAAACAAGATAACCCGGTTTAGCCATAACTGTGTAGGCCCAGTCTAACGTCCTACCCCACAACAGGTTGATGATATATCCTATTTTACTCGGTTCTGTGGCAAAGTCCCCTGGGACACGGAGGAACACTGATTCACACTGCAGTATGAATCCTCGTGCTTCCCTGAGTTTTCCGCTAAAGCGGGCGGGGGTTGGCACGGGAGTGAGACGATGTGTAGATGGTACATTAGCTTGGCTAGTTGAGGTGCCTACAGGGGTTGAAAAAACCCCGGTGGCCGGGGGAAACGTCTGGTGTCCTTCCAGACGATCCAGCTGGCTGTTAACCTGTGTTAATTGGTTGAGAATAACCGTCTGTTGGTGTGCTATCATGTCTACTCGAGCGCTAAGGGTGTTTAGTCTGCGCGACAGCGCACTGTCCGCTGGGTCAACTTGACGGAGTCGTACTGACATGTTTCGGGACCCAGGAGACAGACGCTGACACGAGTAGATTTCAGACAATTATTCTTTATTAATAATTGGTGAGTATGGTGAGTGAGTGAGTGAATGTGTGGATGTCTGGTCACAGGAGCTGAGCGTTTCTGATGGCGACCTGGCAACCCTGAAACACACAAGCACAAACAATTACAGCTGTTTGTGAAGGTGGAGGATTTGCAGATGGTTACGCTTACTTGCAGGTGCCACAGGGTATGTTCTGCTGGCTCCGAGTGCCCGTGCGAAGCTGTGCTCGTGGTGCTCGACGTAGCGGGGGTGAGGAGGAACTCCGAGGAGGAGGAGGTGATGCCCCGTCAGCTGGGGTGCTTTGTCCGCCGCCAGGGAGGTCCACCTGTGCACAGGGGAGAAGGCTAGGAGAAGATGAATGCAGGGATTGCTTACGTGGCTTGTCCTGACGTGAGGTCCTAGACTTGGCTTGAGGTCGTGATCTCGGCTCATTGCTGGGCAAAGGCGACAGACGACTCCATGCCGAGCCGTCGGTGGTTCTGGCCTTTAAAGACCGCTGATTGGCACCTGCCGGTGTGCGTGCAGCTGGCGGTGATGATGATGATGATGACGGCCCAGCGGCCGCCATGACAAACAGGTTCTAGAAAGAGAGATCATATCTCTCCGGTTCTAGCCTCCCTTTAATGGCTTTCCATAGAGTTCAGGATTAAGTTTAAAATCCTTCTTCTCACTTACAAAGCTCTTAACAATCAAGCCCCTTTTTATTTAAAAGATCTGATACTACCCTATCATCCTAACAGAGCATTACACTCCCAAAATTTTGGATTACTTGTAATACCTAGAATCTCCAAAAGTACAATGGGAGACAGAGCCTTCAATTATCAAGCTCCTTTCCTGTGGAACCAGTTACCAATCTGGATTCAGGAGTCAGACTTGATCTCTGTTTTTAAGAATAGGGTTAAAACCTTCCTTTTCGATATAGCCTACAATTACGGAGGAATCATGTGTCTCTGAACCATCCATTAGCTATGCTGCTAATAGATTTAGACAGCCGGGGGACCTCTAATAATGTACTGGGCTTCACTCCTTTAATGTTTGCTCTCTACATGTTGTTTTTTTTCTTCTTCTCTATGCCCTCCCCCCCAGCCAGTCGCAGTAGATGACTGCCCCTCCATGAGCCTGGTTCTTCTAGAGGTTTCTTCCTGTTAAAAGGGAGTTTTCCTTTCCACCATCACCAAGCGCTTGCTCACAGGGGATCGTCTAATTGCTGTGGTCTTTCCGCAATTGTGGGGGTTTCCCCTACATTTGAAAGTGCTATGAGATGACTGTTGTTGTGAAATGGCACTATATCAATAAAGTTGAATTGAATAAAGTTGATCAACCACACTATGAAGATATGGGAAAGAGTTGTTGAAGCCAGGTTAAGAGGAGAGGTGACCATCAGTGAGCAGCAGTACAGTTTCATGCCAAGAAAGAGTACTGCAGATGCAATGTTTGCTCTGAGTGCTTATGGAGAAGTATAGAGAAGGTCAGAAGGAGTTGCAATGCGTCTTTGTTGATCTAGAGAAAACATATGATAGGGTGCCAAGAGAGGGCGTGTGGTACTGTATGAGAAAGTAAGGAGTGGCAGAGAAGTATGCAAGGGTGGTGCAGGACATGTATGAGGACAGCGAGACAGTGGAGAGGTGTGCTGTAGGAGTGACAGATGGATTCAAGGTGGGGGTGGGGTTACATCAGGGATCGGCTCTGAGCCCCTTCTTGTTTACCATGGTGATGGACAGGCTGACAGATGAGGTCTGGAAGGAGCCTCCGGGGACCATGATGTTTGTAAACGACATTGTGATCTGCAGTGATAGTAGAGAGCAGGTGAAAGAGAACTTTGAGAGATGGAGAAGAGAGTGCGGGCAGGATGGAGTTGGTGGAGACAAGTGTCAAGACAAGGTGATTTATGACAGAAGGGTAGCAGCAAGAGTGAAAGGGAAGATTTACAAGATGGTAGTGAAACCTGCTATGATGTATGACTTGGAGACGGTGGTGCTGAAAAAAGGACAGGAGGTGGAGCTAGAGGTGGCAGAGTTGAAGATGCTAAGATTTTCATTGGGAGTGACTAGGAGGGACAAGATTAGAAATATCAGAGGGACAGCTCAGGTTGAGTGGTTTGGAGACAAAGTAAGAGAGTCAAGGCTGAGATGGTTTGGACATGTGCAGAGGAGAGATAGTGGATAACTGGACAAAGGATGTTGAAGATGGAGCTGCCAGGCAGGAGGAAAAAAAGAAGACCACAGAGAAGATTCGTGGATGTAGTGAAGGAGGACATGGAGAGGGTTGGTGTTACAGAGGGCTGGGATAGGGTTAGATGGAGGCAGATGATCTGCTGTGGAGACCCCTAAAGGGAGTCGCCGAAAGAAAAACTATAGTGATAAATAAGCAGAATACATACATTGAAATGGGTCTGTGGGTGTTGGGACAGCTGTCTACAGGAGAGAGATGTACTTACCACGGTGGCGCAGTGGTTTGCACTGCGGCAGCACAGTTTACCCTTGGCCGGGGGATCGTGGGTTCGATCCCAGCCCCCGACCAACAGCGATCTGTGTGGAGTTTGCATGTTCTCCCCGTGTATGCGTGGTTTTACCCCGGGATTTCTCCGGTTTCCTCCCACATCCCAAAAACATGCAGGTTAGGTTAATTGGAGACTCTAAAGTGGCCCTTTGTGTGAATGTGTGTGTGTGAATAGTTAAAAAGGGAAGGCGCCGTATTGTGGCTGCTTCATCCATCCAGGTGGTGGATGACCCTTAATTTCTGTAAAGCGTCTTTGAGTGTCTATGATAAAGCGCTATATAAATCTGATGCATTGATTGATTGATTGATTATTTGATAAGTTCCTCAACAGGTTCACCCAGATAGATCATCAGAGCTTTCAGGGTGCATTCTCTTCTAATGGCAATGTCCATGGTCTGAGTAATGAAAATTACAATTACTTACACACACAAAAGGCTACAAAAGGCAAGCCTTCATTCATGGATCTCCCACTAGTTTACAACTCTTTCAGATACCTCATCTAAAATCTGCAAGATTCTGGTGATCTTCTCTTTCATGGCTCCTCCTTTGGTCCTGATGACCTCTACAAATTTGATGGAATGCTTAACCAACTGTGCCAAGAACTTTGTCGCCAAGGAAACAGTTGTAATCCGAGTGAACTCAGCACTGATCTAGGAATAACAGGGCATACAGAAATCGAATGATAAACAACTATCAATGGAAGGTCTGCCTGAAACCAGCTACCCTCTGATAAGAGTGGCTTTACTGACCTGCTAAGGCTGTATGTATACTCCTCAAATGGAAACATACAGTAGTATATAATAAATCTTGTGCAATTATAATAAATAGTTGCACAAAAATGTGCTCAAGTTTTCCTGGCTGTTGACATGCAAGACACTTGCTCATATTTGCCATTTTTACAACAAACACCACAGGGTTTCCTCTGGTAACATTTCTCAGTGGCAGCCCACCACACTTGTAAATTTCCCGCCATTCCTATGAGGAAATATAAATTTAAGAAAAAAGTATGAAGGAATTACGGTCCACAAGTGCGCACATGAACAACACGCGTGACCATCATCCGTACGGAGTTCAGAAGTGCCACGCCTGCGTGACCGCTCCAGTCACCAGGCAGTGTCTCGCTCGTGTCACTGTCCAAAAGAAACATGAGCTTATTAAAGCACTATAAATGTGGAAAAAAAATCAGAAGAGGTATGTAAGCAATGGAGGCATTTATCATGGTTTTAACCCACTGGCAGCGGAAGCAGTAATGGAAGAGTTGCTTAGCTCACAGATGTGGTTAAAAGCTCGAGTTGGTTCATTTTGTCTTCTTTTTAATCAATTGTTTTTTGTTTTTCTTATTTCAGACAAGAATGAAAAGGAGCTGTTTTTACCTTAGTTAATATTAATTAACTAATTTATGTTCACTATTATGTACCTGGAAAGTTAAGATGACCAAAATTCATGAAGTCAATGATTTTAATTCGTCAGCAGCATTCAGACAAACTAAACGTGCCAAACATTTGGATTTCAAAATAAGGGAGGTTTTTCCTGCTGTCGGGGTGGTAAGGAAATTTAAAAAAAACAAAAAAACACAGTATAAATATATAAAAACATGATAACAGAAATAACTGCATCTTTGGTCATTTAAGTTAATTTATTTCATTAAGTACAATTTTATTAATACTTTTTTCTTTGAAATCAGAGTTAAATTATTGCTCTGTTCTGGCTCTATAAGATTATGGTAAAAAATGTAACTTGTTATAAGGCAACAGTAAAAAAAAAAAAATACCACAGTTTATTTCCAATTTATTTAAAAACAGTTATTTTATTAAAAAAAATAGACAAAAATTGGCCATAAAATAATTCACAAACTTATAATGTCCCAAATCTACAAGAAAAGTCAATTTTACAAGAGGAAATTGCAAATTTGAGGAAACTGATTTCAAATTTAGATGAATTTACAGAGAAAAGTAGAAAACTATAAGAAAATTGTTATAAATTTTGGAGAAAAACCTCAAACCTTCAAGACTGAAGTCATGAATCATGTTTTTCAGTGGGTGCTCTTTGTACCCTTAGGTCAGTTAGAAAATTTTGGTTGTCAACTTTTAATTATTAATTTCAAAGTACTGCTTTTACATGAGTAGAATTTCTGGCTACTCTACCTACCTCTGATCATATAATTTAAGTATCCTTGAGTAAATTACTATTATGAATGTTTTTTTTTTTCCTTCCCTACTCTCTCAATGGAAAAAAAGAAATACTAGAAGATCTGTCCAGGGTGTACCCTGCCTCTCACCCAAAGATGCTGGGATAGGCTCCAGCTTCCCCGCAACCCAAAAAGGATTAAGCGGAAGAAGGTGGATGCAGGGATGGAAAATACAAAAATAAAACACATATTTTTGTCATTATCTAAACCATGACAAAAAAAAACTCTGCAGGTCAAAACATGACACTTGATATTTTCTAGCCTGTTTGTATACCACCATAGACAGAGAGAACCTGAATTAGACAGAGCTCAGAGAGGGCAAGATGAGACAGAAGAGAGGAGCCAAGGAAAGGAAAGCATTCAGACAGAGGGTCCAGGAGAGGTAAGAGCAGAGGAAGGAGAGAAGGATGACACGACTAAAAAGTCCAAACAGAGGACATCTGGGTGGGACCCCAACTGGTCCAATATGCCAGCATTCAAGCCTCGGTTGTACAATACTTCAAATGGTAAGTTCCATATCCAAAGTTACTGTGCAAAATTTAAAAAAGAAATAAATAGTATAAAATTAACATATTCCGATTGCAATAGTGTCATGTGTTTTCTGCCCCCCCCGCCCCATCCCCCAGGAAATATATTGCCACCGCACCAAGGTCTTTAAGCTAGAGGAAACACTGCACCATACTACTCATATCACAGCTGCCAGAAGGAAAGAAGGAGCTTGCTATTTGGTTAAAAGCATTCTTTCCTGTTTGTATATAATGCAAAATATGTGCTTTTCTTTGTGGTTTAGAACATTGCATTTGTGAAATACTTGGTCAATAACATCACCTATTGTTAATTTACTGCTCTTAGTGCTTTATTCACTACAGCAGTAAAAATATTTATTTTTAATATGCTCTCCATCAACCAAGCTTTCCCCCCTCAGATGGCACTAATATACAGTTGTAAAGTCAGGGACTGTGTGGGTCTAGAAACAACTGTAAAAGGCAGAAATTGTCAGAGGAGGAAAATCTGGTCAGTGAACCATGAAACAGCTGAAAACGTAACCTTGAACGGTTAATGCTAATGCTACTGTTAGCTAGAACATGCTATCATGCAACACTGGTAAAATTACAGCTTGAAGCAAACGCATGTGTTATTGGACACATGCTAACTTTACCAGTATGCAATATACAGTGGTGTGAAAGTGTTTGCCCCCTTGCTGATTTCTCATTTTTTTTGTATGTTTGTCACACTTAAATGTTTCAGATCATTAAACAAATTTAATAGACAAACATAACACAAGTAAACACAAAATGCAGTTTTTAACTGAGGGTGTTTATTATAAAGAGTAAAAAAAAAAATCCCAACCTACATGGCCCTGTGTGAAAAGTGATTGACCCCTGCTAAAACATAAATTAACTGTGGTTTATCACATCATTGGAAGGCTAAGTTCAATTTTGTAGCCATTTCTAAAGCTTTGAGACTCCAGCAAACCACAATGAGAGCTATTATCCACAAATGGCGAAAACATGGAACAGTGGTGAACCTTCACAGGAGTGGCCGACCGACCAAAATTACCCCAAGACCGCAGCGACAACTCATCCAAGAGGTCACAAAAGGCCCCACAAAAAAATCCAAAGAACTGCAGGCCTCACTTGCCTCAGTTAAGGTCAGTATTCATGACTCCACCATAAGAAAGAGGCTGGGCAAAAATTGCCTGCATGGCAGAGTTCCAAGACAAAAACCACTGCTGAGCAAAAAGAACATAAAGGCTTGTTTCAGTTTTACCAGAAATCATCTTGATGATCCCCAAGACTTTGGGGAAAATACTCTGTGGACTGACAAGACAAAAGTTGAATTTTTAGGAAGGTGTGTGTCCCATTACATCTGGTGTAAAAGTAACGCAGCATTTCAGAAAAAGGAACATCATACCAACAGTAAAATATGGTGGTGGTAATGTGATGGTCTGGGGCTGTATTGCTGCTTCAGGACCTGAAAGACTTCCTGTGGTAAATGGAACCATGAATTCTGCTGTCTACCAAAAAATCATGGAGGAGAATATCCGGCCATATGTTCGTGACCTCAAGCTGAAGCGCACTTGGGTTCTGCAGTAGGACAATGATGCAATACCAGCAAGTCCACCTCTGAATTGATTAAGAAAAACAAAATGAAGACTTTGGAGTGGCCTAGTCAAAGTCCTGTCCTGAATCTGACTGAAATGCTGTGGCATGACCTTAAAAAGGTAGTTTTTACCCTTCCACTGTGGCTGAATTACAATAATTCTGCAAAGATGAGTGGGCCAAAATTCCTCCACAGCACTGTAAAAGACTCATTGCCAGTTATCACTAACGCTTGACTGCAGTTGTTGCAGCTAAGGGTGGCCCAACCAGTTATTAGGTTTAAGGGGCAATCACTTTTTCCACACAGGACCATGTAGGTTTGTAACAAACACCCTTTTCCAACTCCCCCATTGCCAAAAGACGACCTGGAAACACCCTCGCTCCCAAAAGTGGCACACCCTTGACTATGTCCTCACAAAAACAAGAGACCAAAATGATGTCCGCATCACGCGATCCATGCCTGGAGCAGATGACTGCTAGACAGATCACCGCCTCCTGATCTCCCAACTCAATATTACGATCCGGCAGCCACCAAAGCGCATTTTGGCAAACGTTCCTCACCGTCGCTTTGACTGTGACAAGCTCCACGATCCCCAATTGTTGCAGTCCTTTAGAGAGGCCATTGGTAGAAACTGAACTGAGCCGTCCAGGCAATGCCTCAGTGAAGACCGATGGACCACTCTCTGTGATGCATTGGACTGCTGCCGCCAAAGAAACGATTGGTCACAAACACAAGAAAAACCAAGACGGTTCAACGAGAATGATGAAACAATCACTGACCCTCATAGAGGCTAAACGCCATGCCATGTCTTGCTTTTGAAACTGATCTGTCTGCAAAGAATCAACAGAAACACCAGCAAGTAAAAGTGGCATGCCAGTGAGGGATTCGTAAAGCCCAAAACACTTGGGGCAGCAAAAAGCAGAAGATTTGCAAAAATATGCCAACCAACGGGATATGTGCTGTTTTTACATTGCAACAAAAGAGATCTTTGGCCCCACCAGATCATCTGTGGGCAGCCTAAAAGATGCAAATGGCTCCACCATTATCACAGACACCAAGGGGATCCTTGACCGTTGGAAGTCCGACTTTGATAGTCTGTTAAATAGGTCAATTTGCACCCCTAGTGATCTCCTCTGCAAGACCCTGCAACACCCCACTCGCGAGTGGATGTCTACACCACCTTCACTACACGAGCTAAATAAAGCTATAAAGCACATGAAAACAGGCAACGCACCAGGACCAGTAACATCCCGTTGGAGTTCTATCTTCATGGAGGTCCCGAGTGTGAAAAAACTATTTAATGCAGCTTCTACTTAAAATATGGGAAACCAAGACATTACAAGTGACTTTAAAAATGGAAATATAGTCACCATTTTCAAGAAGGGAGATAGAGAGAACTGCAGTAACTACCGCAGCATCTCACTACTGAGCACTGCAAGCAAGATCTTTGCTCGTATCCTTCTCAACCATCTTCTTGTAGTAGCCGAGGATGTACTTCCTGAGTCCCAGTGTGGCTTTAGACCCTCTCGTGGTACAGTAGATATGATATTCTGTGCTTGACAACTCCAGGAAAGAGCCAAGAACAACAACAACCACTCCTGTTTATCTTCTGGGACCTCAAGAAGGCCTTTGATCGAGTTTCCTCGCCCTGTTATGTGGCTGTTCTTGCTCGTTTTGGATGTCCAGATGATTTCATCGATCTCATTCTCGCTCTCCACGATGGCATGGTTAGTAGGGTTTGCCACCAAAATACCCTCTCAGACCCTTTTCCAATCACTAGTGGTCTCAAGCAAGGATGTGTCCCTTGCTCCAACCTGCTTTTCATTGTATATGGCTGCAATGCTAAATGAAATACCACCAACAACCCCTGGTATCAATCTGCGATACCGCTTGGATGGGGGGCTTTTTCATCTTGCTCGCTTTCGTGCGAAATCCAAACCTCGGTCACCAGTGTTCATGAATTGCAGTTTGCAGACGATAATGCCACACCAGCTCAGACTGTTGATGACCACCAGAGGATAGCTACCATTTATAATGACTCTTATGAGCATTTTGGAATGGAAGTTAAAACTGACAAAACCAAAATCCTCAACCAACCAGCCACCTGGTCAAACTTCCTCAAGGACCAACCTAAAATTAACGGAACCTGTCGATGAAGTGGAGCATTTCTCTTACCTTGGTAAGCATCCTCTAAAAATACCAACTGGTGCAAAAGACATCGAAAACTGCATAAAAGCTGCACACTCCACATATAGACCACCTTTGTCATCAAGTCTTCAATAATCATGCGATAACCATCCGCACCAAAATCATGGTTTTTCGGGCCTTTGTTCTTTCCACACTTCTTTACGCCTGTGAAGACTGGACCTTGTATCGTCGCGATATCAATTGCCTTGAGAACTTCCAACAGAGAAAGCTCAGACAAATACTTGGCATTCGTTGGGAGGATCAACTTTCAAACAATGAGATTCTCAAGCATGCTCTGCTGGCCTAATGTGGAAGCTATCATCTTGCAGCACCGCCTTCGATAGACAGGACATGTCGTACGATTGGACCCCACCAGCACTACCACAAATCATGCTCCAGGGGGAGCTTGAGACAGGAAAAAGACCACATAGTAGGCCAAAAACTGCCTACAAGGACCAACTAAAATGTTCCCTGAAGCAAGCCAACATAGACAAAAGATCTTGGGAACAACTTGCCAACGACAGAGCAGCCTGGAGAGAGAACTTGGGAAGGCACAGACTCATTTGAGAGGCTCAGAAAACAACAGGATGATGATAAAAACACACAAAGACAAGAAAAACAAAGCCAACCACGTCCCCCACCCACAATAAAATGTGACTTCTGCCCACGACAGTTCAATCATAGGCTGGGCCTTCAGAGCCACATCTGCCATCGACATTGATCACAGATGGCAACGTCCTGAAAACTAAGACGAAACCAATGCTCAGACACGAGCTGGAGCCGATGACGACGACTTTTTCACACAGGACCATGTAGGTTTGGATTTTTTTTTCTCTTAATCATAAACACCTTTATTTAAAAACTACATTTTGTGTTTACTTGTATTATCTTGGTCTAATATTTAAATTTGTTTGATCTGAAACATTTAAATGTGACAAACATACATAAAAATGAGAAATCAGAATCAGAATCAGATTTATTGCCATTGTTCATGTAGTACACAAACTAGGAATTTGTCTCGGTGCCATGCTGCAACATTAAAAACATGATGAGATAAAGAGATAAACTAAAAAACTAAAGGACTAAAAACATGCAATAAGTGTAGAATAATAAGTAATAATAATAATAATAATAATAATAATAATAATAATAATAATGAGTAATACTAGTCAAGGCAGTTTTAAATAAATTAGCAAGTAGCAGATAATATGGGGTACCACAGTGCAGTCGATAATGCAACAGAAAAAACAGTGATGAATGACATGAGTCTGGTTGAGCTGCTGTATATAGTGCACGAGAGTCAATAAGTCACTTAATGTTCAGCAGTCTGATGGCAGAGGGGAAAAAGCTGTTCATGTGCCGGGAGGTTTTAGTCTGAATGGACCGAAGTCTTCTACCTGAGGGGAGGGGGGCAAACAGTACGTGACCAGGGTGCGAAGGATCGGCTATGATCCGGCCAGCACGCCTCCGGGTCCTGGAGATGTACAGGTCCTGGAGAGATGGGAGCTTGCAGCCGATCACCTTCTCAGTAGTGCGCACGACGTGCTGCAGCCTTAGTCTGTCCCTGGCAGTGGCTCCTGCATACCACACAGTTATGGAGGAGGTGAGGATGGAATCGATGATGGCCGTGTAGAACTGCACTAACATCTTGGTGGGTAGCTTGAGCTTCCTCAGCTGCCGCAGAAAGAACATCCTCTGCTGGGCCTTTCTGATGAGGGAGCTGATGGTTGGCTCCCATTTGAGGTCCCGAGTGATGGTGGTGCCCAAGAAGCGGAAGGAATCTGCAATGGTGATGGGAGAGCCTGTGATGGTGAGGGGGGGCAGGGGGGGTTGTGACTTTCCTGAAGTCCACGATCATCTCCGCTGTCTTCAGAGCGTTCAGCTGCAGGTTGTTGTGGCCGCACCAGGACACCAGCTGGGCCATCTCTTTCCTGTAGACGGACTCGTTCGCCGTTGGAGATGAGCCCGAAGAGCGGTGGTGTCGGTCCCGCAAACTTAATCAGCTTAACAGACTGGTGGGAGGAGGTGCAGGAGTTGGTATAAAGGGAGAAGAGTAGGGGGAAAGTACACAGCCCAGGGGTGATCGATGCTGATGCTAACAGAGTCGAGACAGACTTCCCCCAACCGCACATGCTGCCTCCGGTCCGTCAGGAAGTCGGTGATTCCACCCTGCAGAGGGAGTCAGGCACGTCGAGCAGGGACAGCTTGTCCTGGAGCAGAGCGGGGCGGATGGTGTTGAATGCCAGAGCTGAAGTCCACAAACAGGATCCTGGCGTAGGTTCCCGGGGAGTCCAGGTGCTGCAGGATGGAGTGGAGGGCCAGGTTGACTGCGTCGTCCACAGACCTGTGGCACGGTAGGCAAACTGCCAGCGGGTCCAGGAGGGAGTGGTGATGGACTTGAGGTGAGACAGGACCAGGCGCTCAAAGGACTTCATGACTGTAGTGATACAGAATGGTCAGTGAATGTATCATGCGCGCATGCGCACCAGGTGTGGAGATTCTACAAATAAATGAAGTGAACCTCCGCTCCGCTCTCGAGGTCCCTTTATTATATATTTCATAAGGTACACAGTACAATACATGGTGTCAGAACGTCGGCGACCCGTCTCTAATTTGAAGACAGAAGCTTTAAAAAGCATGTAAGCGGCGTTTCCTTCCAGTTGGGCTGTATGCGAGGAAAAGAAGTTTTGGTGAGTTCTCGAGCTGAACTTGAAATAGCGAGCATTCCAAGCTAGCGATAACGTGACGAAGACGTCGGAAGATAATGGAACGTTATTTTCGATAAGCCCGCCCGAGGCATTTGACTTTCCAGGGATGTCGCTAGTTGGCCAAATTGGATCAGACGTTTTGAAAGATTCCGCATGGCTGCTGGACTCGGACCAGAAAGAGTCAAGAGTATCAAGTGAACTCGCTAATATACACTATGGGAGACTCGGCAGATGATGTGCTTAACACTTTAGCACTGGCGGAAGCGGACAAGAAAGACTACGAGAAAGTAAGAGCCGCTTTTGAAAAAACATTTCATCTGTTGAACATAACGTGATATATGAGAGGGCAAGTTTTACACAAACACTGCCAGGAGCCTGGTGAATCAGCCGAGGCGTTCATCACAGCCATCACAAGCTAGCTGAGTATTGTCAGTATGGGAAATCCTCAAAGAGGAAGATGATAAGAGATCGCTCTTAGTCATGGGTAATTAAAGACCACACGCTCTTCAGAGAAGTTACAACTCGACTCAAAGCTAACTCTAACGAAAGCAATGACGAAAATTCGCCCAAAACGAGGAAATTAAAAAAGCAACAAACCCACACTGAGACAGACTAGCACGGATGGTGTTGAAGGAGCTAATATGGATGCAGTTAGGTTCAAGCAAAAACTAAAATCGAGTCAACAAGGAAACAAAACAAATCACAGACTAGGTCAGACAAATGCAAAAGACAGATGTGGCAGGTGTGGAAAAGCACATGGAAATTCATTTAAAGAATGTCCTGCTCGCAATGCAGACTGCAAGAAATGTCAGAAAAAGGGGCATTTTGCTGCTTTGTGTAAAACAAAAATGAGAGTGGAGGAACTTCAGCAGAAGGACATGAGTGAAAGTTTGGAGACTTTGTTTTTGGGCACAATGACTACGGCACCTCCACCTAATGTGCGTGGAAGAAGTGGATTGGAGTAAATGGCCAGCAGGTAGTGTTCAAGCTCGACACCGGCACTGCAGTGACAGCCATCCCAAAACACATGTACTCTGAAAAGCTGCACGGGAAACTTTCACTTCCAAGCAAAAAACTGTGCGGACCAAGTAATGTTCCTATCGCAGTACAGGGATGCTTTACCGCTGACATGAGCTACAAGGGCTCTGTTGTGAAGCAGCAGGTGTATGTTGTCCCAGGGTTAGCTACTCCACTACTTGGCTTGCCAGCCATACAAGACCTCAGCTTGCTTAGTCAAGTAGATGCCATTGCAACAGAGAATGCTTATGTGAAGCAATATCCCAGAGTGTTTACTGGTTTAGGGAAGCTAGAGGGTGAATATAGGATTAAATTGAAAGAGAATGCCACTCCATTTGCCCTAGCGGTGCCACACCGCTTGCCTCTGCCATTAAGAGGGAAAGTTCAAGAGGAGCTGAATAGGATGGAGGCAATTGGGAAGTTATTTCACCCATCGAAAGATGCAACTGAGTGGTGCTCTGGAATGGTCGTAGTACCAAAGCCAACGGAAAAATCCGTATATGTGGCGACCTCGCACCTAATGAGAACGTGTGCAGAGAAGACACATCACCCTGCAGTCGATGAGACGCTCGCTAAACTAGCTGGAGCTAGAATTTTTTCAAAGCTAGATGCCACTGCAGGTTTCTTGGCAAATCCCTTTGCATAAGGCATCTTCCCCCACTCACCACCTTCATCACGCCATTCGGACGTTTTTGTTTCAACCAACTTCCTTTTGGAATATCATCAGCACCAGAGCATTTCCAGAAGCGCTTGACACAAATGCTGGATGGCCTGGAAGGAACGGGTCTGTCATGCAGATGACATCTTGGTGTTTTGGAGCCACACCACAGGAACAAGATGAAAGGCTGCATCGAGTGCTTGCAACGCCTACAGCAGCGAGGCCTCACCCTGAACGACAAGTGCCAGTTTGCAGTGACTGAGGTGAAATTCCTTGGGCATATCATCAGCGGAGAGGGAATACGGCCAGATCCGACAAGATCAGGGCCATTGCAGCCATGCCACCACCCAAGGACGTGGCAGACGTCAAAGATTCATGGGGATGGTGAATTATTTGGGAAAGTTTTCCCCAAACATTGCAGAGATCACAGGACTGATCAGGACCTCCTGAAAGCTGATAACATGTGGACATGGGGGCCAGCTCAACAGACAGCCTTCGCAAAGGTGAAAGAAGAGCTCAGCTCATCGGCTGTACTTGCCCCATACTGCAACTGACAGGCTGACTAGAGTGTCAGCAGATGCATCCTCCTACGGACTGGGGGGTGTTTTGTCACAACTTCAAGCTTCAGGAGAGTGGAGGCCTGTGGCCTTTATTTCCCGCAGTATGACAGAAACTGAGCGTAGATACGCCAAATTGAAAAAGAAGCCTTGGCCATCACGTGGGCGTGTGAACGGTTCCAAACTTACCTCCTGGGCCTGCACTTTGAGTGTTAGAACAGACCACAAACCCTTGATAAGTCTCCTCAGCTCAAGAGCACTTGATGACATTCCCCCTCGTGTGTTGCGATTCAGATTGAGACTGCTGCGGTTCACATACACCATTGTGCATGTTCCGGGAAAAAAAATCTCATAGCAGCAGATGCTCTTTCAAGAGCTCCCCTTCAAGGTGCAACAACAGAGGAGGATCTTGTGCTCCAGAGTGACATGACAGCTCACATCAACAAAGTCATTCAGCAACTGCCTGCATCGCAAGAGAAACTGATGCAGATTAGGCGAGCTCAGGAAGAGGATCCAGTGTAGTGCGCAGCTGTCTTCTCTGATCCGCACAGGTTGGGACAGACTGAGTTCAGCTCCGCAGCTGAAGTCCTATTGGCAGTACCGAAATGACTTGTTGATGGCTGATGGTCTCCTGATGAAAGGGAAAAGAATAGTGATTCCAGCAAGCATGCAACCAAACATTTTGGAAACGCTTCATCAGGGCCACCAGGGAATTGTAGTGAAGTGTATGGCGAGGGCTCATGAAGCAGTATGGTGGCCAGGTCTGACCACGTCAGATAAAGAAAAGGTACGCCAGTGTGAAGTTTGTGCTAAGGAATGTCACAATGCACCAGAACCTCTCCTGACCACACCCTTGCCATCACGCCCATGGCAAAAGTTAACCGCCCGACCTGTTTGAATGGAAGAAAGGTCATTACTTGGTGGTCAGTGACTATACTCCCGATTCATTGAGGTTGCTACGTCACAAGCACTCTAGCGTCAGCTGTGATTCTTAAAATGAAAGCCATCTTCAGCCGTCATGGAGTGCCTGACACACTCATCACCGACAACGGCCCACAGTTGCAGCAGCAGAGTTTGCAGAGTTTGCTGCAGATTACAAATTCCAGCATCTCACCAGTAGCCCCCGTTACCCCCAAAGCAACGGAGAAGCAGAACGTGCTGTTAGAACCGTGAAGGCCCTGTTGCAGAAGAATGAGGACCCTCACAAAGCGCTGATGGCATACAGAGCGACCCCTCTCGCTCATGGGGCATCTCCGGCGCAGCTCCTAATGGGGCGTAACATTCAGACACCTCTCCCAGTGTGTCCAAGCACCCTCACACCAGCTTGGCCGGAATTGAGAGCCTTTGAGTTGAAAGACGAAGAGCTTAAAGAAAACAGGATGAGGGATATAACACACGGCACAGAGCACAGGAGAAGAAACCGCTCCAGCCAGGCCAGAGAGTCTGGATCAAGAACGAACCACGCACTGGAGTAGTTTCCGGATCAGCTGGGACACCGAGGTCCTACGTTGTTGACACTTCGAAAGGCTATCTCAGAAGAAACCGCTCTCATTTGAGAATTGTGCCTTCACCATCGACCACCCCAGATCCGGGCATACGCACCAGAGTGGGCAGAGCGGTCAAGCCAGTCAAAAGACTGAATTTGTAGTATAGTGTTGTGTGTATACACGGAGCAGAATAAACCTCCATACCACAACAGAGAGGATCAGGTAGTCCACCCTGCCTCTCAGTTAAGTTCTTATGTGTTATGTGTTTGAATGTTGCAGTATTGTGAAAAAAAAAGGAGGGGGACAAGAATGAGATGAATAATGAGATGCAGAAGGGGTACATTCATAGTTTATTTTGAAGATTTATGTTTAGTCTTAAGTTAATGTGACAATAGTACCCCTACCTGAGTTAAGTAAAACCAGCAGTAAGTAAAATAAGTAGTATCAGCTTGAAAAGAGATAATTCATGATTTTTGCAAACAGCTGGGAAACATTGGTTTAAAAGGGGGAGATGTAGTGATACAGAATGGTCAGTGAATGTACCATGCGCGCATGCGCACAAGGTGTGGAGATTCTACAAATAAATGAAGTGAACCTCTGCTCCGCTCTCGAGGTCCCTTTATTATATATTTCATAAGGTACACAGTACAATACAATGACTACAGAGGTGAGCGCTACAGGTCTGTAGTCGTGAGAAATCAGGAAGAGGCAAACACTTTTTTGCACCACTGTATGTACGTGTCTACTCACCTGTATCAATTTTAATCGTTCTCCGCAACTTGTTAGAATGGCCTGCATTGGCACCAACCTCCTTGTGTCGTTTTCCATTTCATCCAACTCTTTTCTTCTTGAGGGCGGGTGGCGATTTGCCTGTAAACACATTACTGCCACCTAGAATTTGGAATGCAGTAGCCATGTAATCTATCTAATGCTCTGATTAAATGAACACTTTCAGTTTACTGTCGAACTGCAAGGTTTTGATTGCATCAAAATAAAAAGGCTCCTTCCATTTGTCATGGATCACCTCCAAAATGTAATGGGTTTGTGTGTAGGCCTATAGCCACTTGTGGTGAAAATGGCATCAAAGTCTGTCCATCAGTTTTGGAGTATTGTTGCTAACACACTGTGACAAGATAAGAGCCTTGGCTGAGGTATGCATTCTCAGATCATCACCAAAATATAATGGGTTCCTTTCTAGACCAAGAACCACCTCTGGTGAAAATTTTATCCAAATCCATCCACTAGTTTTTGTGTAATCCTGCTGCACAAATACAAACAAAGGCCTTGGTGGAGGTATTTTTACCTCCAACTCCTTGGTGGAGGTAAAAATAGGTTGTACTTGAAATAATGTAAATAGTTTACATTGAATAGATAAACTAATTATTTTCAGCTACTAGAGTGAGAAAAAACAAATTGTATGAAAACCATGTTTTACTTGTTTCAGTGTGTGTACAAGGGTGTGATGGGATGTTTTCATGTCCTCACCTTGCGTTCTGGATGGTTCTGTTCAGGACAGCCATGCTTGGTCTCACCATAAACCAACTGAGAAGAAATGGCTAAGTGAGCCGCACTCCGTTAGCAGGCTGATTAGTTTCTTGCAGACAATCATTGTTTGGCATGGCAACTGTCAGGCGGCTGTGTGAGACTACAGTCACAGTGCAGCAACAGAAAATGGAAATGAATCTGAAGGCTGTCTGTCATTATTCTGACAAATTAGATTAACTTTGAAGCTGCAGCCGACAGCTGTGTGTGTCACAACTGCACAAATGTTGCTGCGTCTGAGAGTACAAAGACAAAGCATGTTTCAGTTACTCCCTTAGAGTCTGCAGTGGCTCTGACCATCTTTGGCTGCTTTGGGAAACCCTGTTCAGCTCAGCTCTGTGCTCTTTTGTACACCCCGGTTCTCAGTTCACCTTGCATTAATGTGCACCTCTGCTCCTCTTTTTTTCCATGACAACTGTTGCTGAAAAAGGTAGCACAGGCCGCATTTCTTCTTGTAACTATAAAGCTATTGGGAGCCAATATAAAAAAAAATAAAAATGAGGCAATTATGTGAAGGTTGGGTGTATTTTGCAAAACAGAGGACTAAAAGCAACAACTACTGAACTATAGATAGACTGGTGTGTTCCAGTCAAATACTGATCTGCGCTAAGTGCAACATATTCTCCAACACGCGCGTTCTGTCTGCTGTTGGGAGTGTTCTCATCCATCTTTGGCCCCAACGCAATGAATCACTGCAATTACTATCACTGCAATTACTATATTCATTGATAACACAATCCTTCTGGTGTAATATTGCTTAATTAACTTGAACTTCAAGGGGCTGGGGGTGTACTATAATACCAGGGGAAACACTGTTGTTAATTAAAACAAATAAACTTCTGATTGCCTACATCTGATATGAAGCAATGATCCATATTTGATGTGATTTAATGTTCCGGACCTCAGCTGGGGAGGAGGACTAATTTATTGGACGTCTTGCTGTTTTAGTTGAATACTCCTGTTCTATTTTCTTAAAGCTGAATAAACAAAGACATCTTGTTACTTGTTGTAAAATAAATGAAAGTACTTACACATGCAGGGCTTATAGTGTATTTATGAAGTGTTGCAATTAATTTCCCTCATGTTCCGCTTATACCAGTGAACCATTTGATTGCTCAACTGGTCATTGGGCAAAGCAGTGTCAAGGTCACAGGTTCAGCAATCAAAACTGGTCACTGGAACCAGTGTATCTGCTTTTTAAAAAGTAACAAAATAAGTATTTACTCTGCAAAAGATAATAAATGAAATAAACAGAAATTCACTGATATTGTCAGCTTTCTGTTGTTTAAATGAGAAAATATTAGATTTAATTTAGGTCGAACTAAATGTTTTGATTTTTGAAACTGTATTCCAGAAACTTGTTCTTCTGGGTAGCATATCAGTAAAAGATGCTTCACTTTGTTTTGCTCAGATTCAAGGATTAAGTGCTGCATGGTTTGTGAGGCATAATTAAATCAGGGATGTATCTATCCCTAAGAACATATAGTTCTTTGTAAGTTAGTACCACCACTTTTAAATAAGTTCTTTGACACATAAAGCCAAGTAGCAATTTACAGCTTTGGGTAAAACTTTCTTCCCACACCTTACTAAACCATGGCCTCGCTTTAGTTATCAGGTGATTACATTTTCTCCTCTTGCGAGATTATAATAGTGTAACTACACAAAACTATCCAAAGTAAATAAAAGTATTTGAAAAATAAAATTTACAAACTTTAAAAATGTAGTGAAGTAACAAAAGCTCCCAAAAACAGGACACATCAAACCACTGAGTATGAGAAACCCAATTCTTTAATACAACGCAGGAATGATACACAGTAGGGCAACATCCAGAGGAGAAAATGTGCACATACATCATGCACGCACACACATGCTATAACGAAAAAAAAAAATGCAAAAGCATTGCAAACTCTTTGGAAAGAAAACGTGAAAAAGCTTGTGCTTTGAAAAATTGAAAGAGTACAAGAGTGCAAGATGACGTGGGGAAGAAAAAAAGGACGAGCAGTGTGTATCTAAGCAGGTCATGAATTAACGGATAGGCACAGGATTAAAATGTTAATAATAGCCATTATATATACACTACCGTTCAAAAGTTTGGGGTCACTTAGAAATTTCCTTATTTTTGAAAGAAAAGCACTGGTTTTTTCAATGAAGATAACTTTAAAGTAATCAGAAATACACTCTAATATCTAATATACATTGCTAATGTGGTAAATGACTATTCTAGCTGCAAATGTCTGGTTTTTGGTACAATATCTACATAGGTGTATAGAGGCCCATTTCCAGCAACTATCACTCCAGTGTTCTAATGGTACAATGTGTTTGCTCATTGCGTCAGAAGGCTAATGGATGATTAGAAAACCCTTGTGCAATCGTGTTAGCACAGCTGAAAACAGTTTAGCTGGTTGGAGAAGCTATAAAACTGACCTTCCTTTGAGCAGGTTGAGTATCTGGAAAAAATTATTTCAAATACAAATCATTATTTCTAACCTTGTCAATGTCTTGACTGTATTTTCTATTCATTTTACAACTCATGGTGGTAAATAAGTGTGAGTTTTCATGGAAAACACAAAATAATTGTCTGGGTGACCCCAAACTTTTGAACGGTAGTGTACATCTTGAACATTTGCCTCTACACATCTGATATTGGCACTTGTACTTACCAATTTACTTTTTGTATTGGGGGTAGCTCTAACTTTCAAAATTAGGCAAAACTTTTGAAGTGATGAGATGTAAAACATAGATTTTCAATAAAAAAAAATAGTCTCTTGTTCACTCTATACTCAAATTGTCATAATCTGGGCTTGATCATAGGATCAAGCCCAATTTCTATGTTCATGTATTGGTCTTTCTGTGATTATGTATGATTATTATTAGCATTTATTGCCCTCTATATTCCCCTGAGTCCTCTGTCATTGTCTTCTGTATCATCCCTTGTCTTTTCCTGAGGCGTTGTATGTACCTGTTCACCTATTCAGTCCCTCCAGGATTCCGTGAGATTTTTTTTTTTTTTAATTGTTGCAGTAAATTGCGGGGCTCTCCTTGGGGATTGCCTGATTTGGGTATTGGCCCATGTCCAGACCGGAGATTCACAGCTTTAAAACTCATTGACAAGATGTAGTAGTGACTTTTACCACTAAAGACGTATAAACTTTTACAACACTAGCTGTAGTATTAGATTCGCTCGTTTTTTTGTGATTTTACAGCATGTCTCCTCACGCACGGTCCAGTGATGGGGGTGCTTTCAGGCAGGCAGACGTTTTTCAACACTTCATACATGCAGTCATTACAGAGACTTGAGGAGACATTCACCGGCAGGCCAGTGAACACAGAGGAAGGAACGATGTGGGAAAACTCGCAGGTGAGTGTTTCTGTTTTTTTTAAATCACACACTGGTTTTTGCTGATGTGTTCTGTATATACTCACTGTAAACACGGAAGTGAGCGCGGTGCAGCACCACATTTGATTGATCAGACTGCTGATGTACATGTTTGTACGCTACTCTGACAAATTTGATTGGCGAAATTAGGACACAGGGTGTCCTAATTTCTTCACATGACTGTATATGCTGGGTCCTGTCTGTGTCTAGTGTGGCGTCATTAATGTCTACATGTCAACGTTAAGTCATGTGTTTCCCTCCGGTCTCACCTGTTTCAGTGAGTTTTGCCTTTCATGGCTCTTTGTGTTTCAGCTCCCATGCTGCACCTTTTGTTTTTTTGTTAATAAACTACCATCTACACTGAAGTCATGCCTGCATCTGAGTCCATTCACACCTGCCTGCCTGAGTGGTTTAAGACACACGTACCACATATATTTACAGTCTAACTTGAGAATACACACTCTCTTCAGTCTTCTGCTCTTTTGATTTTCTTCCTCCTTTAGCCTTCCCTCCAGAGAAATTTATTGCGGCATAGTTCAGATCATATCCATCCTCATTCTGTGCAGAGAAAAATGCATAATATGTTGTTCCTTTGACTTATGCATGTTAATAATCAACGTATACTGTGAAAACTGAAATCTGCGAAAATGAACTTTGATAAGCCAAATTTTGTTGCTTTGTTGACAGATAAATTTCCTTACAATAAGTAAAAACATTTTTGGCAATAGATAGTTTTACTTAAAATAATAATTAAAAAAAAAACCTTCCAGCAGAGCGATTAAGTTGCTTAAAACTAGTAAAAACTCTCAATGCAAGAAAACAAATTACAGAAAACTACACAACATGAAAAAATATCTTGTCAGACAAAAAACAAACATATACAGCCTCTATTTAGAATAGTTTACCTTGTTAACATTTAATTTTTTGCAGTGCACAACAAACTACTAACTACAGTTACTTACAGACATTTCTAGTGGATGAGTGAAGCTGTCACTTCTTGTTTGTGGGGAGCTGGTTTCTGTCCCTAATGACAAATACAAATAAAAACTTTAATTCAGAGAGATTCAGATGTCCTTTTTCCATTTATGTTGGTAGTTCTTATAGGAAATTGAATTTTCATAATTAACAAATTGCATTTGCAGCTGCACAGCTAACTTTTTTACACAACAAAAAAAAATGAAATCTTAGTAAGGTCAGATAGCTTAAATCAAGGCTATATATGTAGTTTACAGTATGTGCTTGTTTTGTTTTTGTTTTGTTTTTTGTCTGACAAAATATTTTTTTTTCTTGTGCAGTTTTCTGTAGGAAAATTTTACTTGCTTTATGATAGTTTTTTATGTGTTTTAAGCAGATTAATTGCTCAGTTAGCAGATTTTTTTTCTTATTTTAAGCATTAAATTGCCAGGGTTTTTTGCTTATTTTAAGTAAAATTTTCTTCCAATAGAGCAAGAACAATTGGCTTATGAAATTGGTTAAAACAACTAAAAATATTAAAGCAAGTAAAATTGACTTACAGAAAACTGCAGAGCAAGAATAAATATCTTCTCTGACAAAAGATAAGCACATATAGCCTTGATTTAAGATATTTTATCTTTTTGCAGCGTATACAAAGGCTTTTGTCAGCATTTTTAAAAATTAATTCAAAATGCTAATTATTAAATGCTAGAAGACTTAAGGCAAAAATGCCTAAAAAAACGTGAAAATTCAGGACATTCGTGAATATCCTGAATTCTTTTCCATAACCCAAAGTGAATATTTATTATTAATCTAAATTTATTAATCTAAATTTAAATGGTGCCAACAGAACTGCCTCCAGATCAATGTGAGGAAAACTAAGGAACTGGTGGTGGACTGCTGCAGGCGAGGACAACCCCCCACAGCACCAGTAAATATCCAGGGACAGATATTGAGATGGTGACATCCTACAAGTACCTGGGTGTTCACCTGGACAACAAACTGGACTGGTCACACAACACCAACACGCTCTACAAGAAGGGAAAGCGCGGGCTGTTCCTCCTGAGGAGACTCAGGTCTTTTGGAGTACAAGGGGCACTCCTGAAGACCTTCTACAATTTGGTGGTGGCATCAGCCATCACATTTGGAGTGATCTGCTGGGGCACCGGCATCATGGCAGCCGACAGGAAGAGACTGAACAGACTGCTCTCTGTTCTGGGGTGACGCCTCGACCCAGTGGAAGAGATAGGAGAGAGGAGGATGGTGGCTAAACTGTCATCTCTGCGGGAGTCCCACCCCATGCAGGACACGCTGAATGCACTGAGGAGCTCATATAGCGGTAGGCTGTGTTATCCTAGCTGCACGACAGAGAGGTTCTGCAGGTCCTTCCTACCTACAGCTGTCAGACTTTATAACCTAACCAGGGCTGCTCACAGAGGTCGTATTGAATGTACTAAATGTAACAAACGTGCACAATAAATCGTCCCCTCCATTATACAACTAGGACAATATCAATCATTGCTGAGGGTGGCAACAACACTGTTGATTCAAATACGAAATATACTGTCTGGGTACATATTTCTATTCTGCAGGGTAACTTAACTAACCGTAATGTTGTTTATTCCATCCAGCTACAAGGCTCCTGCACTGTGTATATATCTGTGTACATACACTACCGTTCAAAAGTTTGGGGTCACTCAGACAATTATTTTGTGTTTTCCATGAAAACTCACACTTATTTACCACCATGAGTTGTAAAATGAATAGAAAATATAGTCAAGACATTGACAAGGTTAGAAATAATGATTTGTATTTGAAATAATAATTTTTCCTTCAAACTTTGCTTTCGTCAAAGAATCCTCCATTTGCAGCAATTACAGCATTGCAGATCTAACATGATTGCACAAGGGTTTTCTAATCCTCCATTAGCCTTCTGACGCAATGAGCAAACACATTGTACCATTAGAACACTGGAGTGATAGTTGCTGGAAATGGGCCTCTATACACCTATGTAGATACTGCACCAAAAACCAGACATTTGCAGCTAGAATAGTCATTTACCACATTAGCAATGTATAGAGTGTATTTCTGATTAGTTTAAAGTTATCTTCAATGAAAAACAGTGCTTTTCTTTGAAAAATAAGGAAATTTCTAAGTGACCCCAAACTTTTGAACGGTAGTGTATGTATATTCATTTACTGCTTTGGCTAACCAGTTCTTATTATCTTATTAACTATTATATAGTGCTGCTGTTCCTTTGCTGCTGTAATCCTGGAATTTCTCCATAGTGGGACTAATAAAAGCTTATCTTACCTCATCTTATCAATTATTTATTCATGATTATAATAGTGTTTTTAGTGAGAAATACAAGTGATGCATAAGAAGATACATTTTTGAATTTTTGCAGCTCTTTTTCCTATACTGCACTGGAGCTTGTATTTTAACCTCAATTTTTTTTTCTCATAAGTTTGCAACTTTTTACATGCAAATATATAACCTTATCATGAACTTAGTAGGGTTGTACTAGTTTTGGAGAAATTAAAAGCAAATATCTAAATATTCTAAACAATCTGTCTTGTGTGTCAGTGAAGTTTGTCAGCATCAGTGTGCTGCAGAAATGTGACTTTTCTTATAAATTTAGATCTTTTTAATGTAAGCCTACAGCTTTTTCCTAGTAAAATGTTTCCTCGGATTATACATCTTTTCCTGCAAAGTGTAGATCTGTTTTCTTGTAAATTTACATTTCTACTTTTGTTTCATTTTGAATTTGTGAGATTTCTCTCCTACTTGTGATGGGATTTTTTTTTTTTTTGTAAATTTGATAAATGTAAACTTATAATTCACACTGATTATATTCAAGCAATTTGAGGGAAAGGGAGTATCCACATATCAACTTTGAGAACCAAATACCAGTGTAGCAAATGAATAATCAGATGATCCAATATTTGGGCACAGCGCTGGAAATGAATGTTGTGTGACCAATGCAGTAATCATCTAGCTGGTACACACACACACACACACACACACACACACACACACACACACACACACACACACACACACACACACAGATGCATCTCAATAAATTAGAATGTCATTGAAAAGTTGATTTATTTCAGTAATTCAATTTTTAAACAGCTAATACTACAGCTAATGAAAACCCAAAATTCAGTTTCTTTAAAAATTAGAATATTACATCAAATTAATAAAAAAACAAACAAACACCAAACCCAACAATGCAGACGAGCTGAAGGCCGCTATCAAAGCAACCTGGGCCTCTGTAACACCTCAGCAGTACCATAAGCTGATTGCGTTCTTAGCACGCCGCACTGATTCAGTCATTCATGCAAAGGGAGTCCTGATCAAGTATTGAGTGTGTGCATGGACAGACTTTCCAGTTGGCCAACATTTCTACTAAAAATCAATTTTAAAATAATCTTATGTAATATTCTAATTTTTTGAGAAACTGAATTTTGGGTTTGCATGAGGTGTAAGACATAACCATCAAAATTAAAAGAAATACACAATTGAAATATATCACTCTGTGTGTAATGAATCTATGTAATATATGGGTTTCATTTTTTGAATTGAACTTACTGAAATAAATCAACTTTTTAATAACATTGTAATTTACTGAGATGCACCTGTAAATCTTAAGCCAATTTGGAATGCCCACCCAGAACTCTGACTGATCCTTTTTTTTTTTTTTTAATTACATGGGCTTCTGTTCACATCTCGGTTAAATACGGATGTTTTTTCGACATTAATACTTACTTTTCATTTTCCCACACACCACTCTTGGACTTCGGTAACAGATAAAGATGATGTTTATAATCACAGAAATTACAAAGCTGATAACTGCTATCACAAGCCCAAAAAGTTCCGGACTTCCAGTTGATTCTAGAAAACCGAGAGAAAGAGAGAAAAGCTTTAGGGCTGAAAATAGTAAATGTTATGCCGTATTGCGAAAACTTACCAATTTCCAGTTTTGTTCCATTTCCAAATAAAATCTCCTCACATGTGACCACAGCGCAGTAGTAAGTCCCAGCATCTGAAGAGCTTACTTTCTTAGACAAGTGATGAAAACAGCTCTTCTGAATGTCTGTTCTCTTTCCACATTCATGACTTCTATTTCCATCACTGTAGATGATGTCTGGATAAGATTTATGTGATCCAGCTCTAAACCAGAACACACTGAAATCTCCTTCACATGTTCTCTTTTGAGAGAGGACTGAGCAATTGAAAGTCACCAGATCTTCTGGATGTGCTGGACCAGACACTGTTGACCACTGAACAACATTGATCTCTGATGTCTTCTGAGTGTTTCCTTTGTAAATAAACAAGATTTTTTAAGATTTATTAACAATTGTTTGAGTTGTTGTTGAAAGTAAATCCAAGTCACTAAAATTAAAAAAAAAAAAAATTGATGATTACCTTTTATTAACAGGTATGTCCCGCTCCAACGGTAAACTGTGCTCAATGTCTCAATGACTGTACAGTGGTACATTCCCTCATCTTCTTGAATTGTCTTTAAAATGGTCAGATTGTAAGGATTTTTATAATTTACATCTATCCTTGATGCAGAGAATTCTGCTCCATACACAGGACTTGCAAATTTGTACAGTGCTACAATTAAGTTTAGAGTAGCCCCGAAACTCTGCTTGTACCAGTAAAATTCTTTTAGGCTGAGGTCTTCACCAGGCAAACCACATGTCAAAGTCACAGTTTTGTTAATAACACCTGTGGTCACTGGAACTGGAACAAGTGTATCTGCCTTAACTAAAAAAAAAAAAAAAAAAGAGTGACACACTAGATAATCTGCAAAAGCTGAATAAAATAAAGCAGGAATGCACTGATGTAAATCAGTTTACTTACTGAGTTTTAAATGAGTAAATTAAAAAAAATGGTTAAATTTAGGTTGCAAAAACACTTACCTTTAAGTTGTTCACTGTAATAAAGGAGAAACAGTGTAACCCACAACAGCTTCATCCTGACACTGTCTTTTTTGTAAAACTTGCTTGAGATTTAAGTGAAAAGTGAAGAAGGTGTGGTAATCTAAAGCGTGAGCTGATTGGTTACCACAAATATAATCAAAGTGCATTTCCTGCCACGCATGGTGTCATGAGCCAAGAGCTGGAGGTTTCCGCCAGACTCGGGCTCATGGCTTTTTTCCATTTATTTACTTATTTCTTTTTTTTTTTTTAGATTTAGTATACTTTATTGTTCCCCAGAGGGGAAATTGAGGGCATCCACCACCTGGATGGATGAAGCAGCCACGATACGGCGCTATCCCTTAACCATTCACACACACACTCACACCCAGGGCCACTTTAGAGTCTCCAATTAACCTAAGCTGCATGTTTTTGGCATGTGGGAGGAAACCGGAGAAATCCCGGAGTAAACCCACGCAAACACGGGGAGAACATGCAAACTCCACACAGATCACTGTTGGTCGGGGGCTGGGATCGAACCCATGATCCCAATGATCCCCTGGCCAAGGGTAAACTGTGCTGCCACAGTGCAAACCACTGCGCCACCGTGCAGCCCAATTATTTGTTGTATTTTATGCCTTCTTGGTTTCTGTATTCATGCACTGTTTGCCATTTTCCTGTTTGTGTTCTAGTTTTGTTACACTTGTATTTTGTATTTTTTTATATTTATAGTTTAGTCTGCTGGGATTAATATTTTATTTTTTATATCCTCATTGTTGTTCTTTTGCTGGTTGACGGCCATCAGTGGCGTGGTGCTCCATGTGGGTGTTGCCCTGTCAGCTGTCAGCTAGGTTCACCCCTCTCTCACTGCTCCCAGCTGGTCCTAATTATGTGCCATTGCCTTCTCCTGCCCGTTCAGATTACCCACCCCTGTCATTTATTATGTAAATGGTTTTTGATCCCTCTTTAAGGGACGTTGTTTTCATTTCCATTTGCTGCTGTCATGGTTGTATTTTCCTTATCTCCACCAGAGCCCTGGTGCGCTCAATCTGTAAGTTTTCTCCTTCATTTGTATTTTGTGTTAAGAGCACGGTGTTGAACTTTATGTTTGTTGTTTCTTTCAATAAATTGCCCAAACTCACAGTTCACACATGGGTCTCATCGTCCTGCCCCGAAGGGCATTCATCACTCATGGTGTTGTCTGAATCTATGGAGAGAGCAGTTTTCTCCAAATTACTGTAAAAATACTCATTGTTCATGTCAATAGCACATTCTAAATTCCATGTAAATGAATTGATTTTAGTTCTGAGGACTTTGAAAACTTATAGAATCAGCAGTCAAGCCTAACATAAAAATGTGGATTGTTTTGAATTCCATGTCACTCACTCCTAAAATATCCAGTAGTATAATTTCACTTTTGTTAAGCTATTTTTTAAATCAAATTTGGGGTTAATATTTCTGGCAGTCCAGCAAATGTAAAACGAAAAAGTACTTTAATTCAGTGGTTGAATTTAAGAAGAACCATCTCTTTCATTGCTTTCATGTTTGTGGAGATTTATAAAGCAATAAAAATCAATCACCTGCCACTGGCCCCTCTTCAGTTTCTTCCTGGATTCTTTGGTCTGTCAGGGAGGTTACCACCTCCTTCTGTTATCCTCATGTTTTTGTCAGGGAGCACTGCTACAGGCTTTTTCTCCAACAGTATACAGTGAATCCGGAAAGTATTCACAGCGCTTCACTTTTTCCACATTTTGTTATGTTACAGCCATATTCCAAAATGGATTAAATTCATTTTTCCTCAGAATTCTTCAGACAATACCCAATAATGACAATGTGAAAAAAGTTTTTGAGATTTTTGCAAATTTATTAAAAATAAAAAACTAAGAATTCACATGTACATAAGTATTCACAGCCTTTGCCATGAAGCTCAAAATTGAGCTCAGGTGCATCCTGTTTCCACTGATCAACCTTGAGATGTTTCTACAGCTTAATTGGAGTCCACCTGTGGTAAATCCAGTTGATTGGACATGATTTAGAAAGACGCATGCCTGTCTATATAAGAAGTTCAGAACCACCAGGACTCTTCCTAGGGCTGGCCAACTGTCTAAACTGAATGGTTGGGAAAGAAGGGCCTTAGTCAGAGAGGTGACCGAGAACCCGACGGTCACTCTGTCAGAGCTCCACTGTTTCTCTGTGGAGAGAGGAGACCCTTTCAGAAGGACAACCATCTCTGCAGCAATCCACCAATCAGGCCTGTATGGTAGAGTGGCCAGATGGAAGCCACTCCTTAGTAAAAGGTACATGGCAGCCTTCCTGGAGTTTGCCAGAAAGCACCTGAAGGATTCTCAGACTATGAGTCATATAAGAAATCAGGAAGGGGGAAAATACTTTCTCACAGCGCTGGGAATATCAAACATTCACTTCCCCCCTGGGAAAAACAAAAACATTATTCAAAGACTCAAAGATTTTATTTGTCAATACTACTATATGTACAGGGCATACAGAAGAACTGAAATGGCATTGCTGTCGCTCTTCAGTGGTGTGCACAATATAAAAAAAGAAAAAAAGAAAAAGAAATAAGGCTGGAAAAACAACAACAGCAGTCTATGTACAGTAATGCAACCCGTAGTGCAAATGGCAACAAAAGATAAACCCAGACTTAGTCAGGTCAGACCTCCATAGTGCAAATAAAGATAAATGACAAACGATGATGAAACCCAGCAATCCTATATACAGAATAGCAGAGCTGTAATACCCGGAGTTGCAAGTTCATTGCAGAAGTGTAGGTGCAGACAGTGACAGATAGGACTGCACATGATCAGTATTGCAATGACAGACAGCAGCACATATATTACTTTTGATGTACTAGTCTTTCTGTGCCAATAGCTGAAGTTGTTACTGTGCGGGTGAATGCAATACGGTCCGGGGGGGGGGGGAGTGGAAGGAGTTCAGGGTCCTGATGGCCTGATAAACAAAGCTGTTTAGCAGTCTTGTGGAGTGGGCCCGGAGGCTTCAGTACCTTTTCCCCAATGGCAGGGGGCTGAAGAGGGAGTGGGACAGGTGGGAGATGTCTCCTGCAATGTTGATGGCTCTGTGGGTGATGCGGGTGAGGTAAATGTCTGAGAGGAGGGGCAGAGGGGCACTGATGATCTTGCTGGCTGCTTTCACTGTGCGTTGTAGTGTCTTCCGGCAAGAGGCGGTGCAGCTTCCATGCCACACCGTGATGCAGCTGGTGAGGATGCTCTCAATGGTTCCCCGGTAGAATGAGCACATGATGGTGGGTGGGACTTGTGCTCTCCTCAGTTTGCGGAGGAAATAGAAGCGAGTTTGAGCCTTCTTGGCCAGTGATGTGGTGTTGTTGGACCAGGAGAGGTCCTCAGAGATGTACACCCCCAGGAACTTGGTGCTACTCACCCTCTCTGCACCATCGATGATCAGAGTGGGGTGCCTGCTTTTCCAGAGGTCCGGTTCACGGAGGCAGCAGTTCAAGCAGAGAAGCCCCGACTTCCTTCTCCCCAGCCACCTGCTCCAGCATTTCAGAGAGAATACCAAGGTGTTTCCAGACAAGCTGGGAGACATAGTCTCTCCAGCGAGTCCTGGGTCTGCCCCGGGGTCTCCTCCAAGTGGGACGTGCCCAAAACACCTCAAGTGGAAGACGTCCAGGAGGCATCCTGATCAGATTCCCATACCACCTCAACTGGCTCCTTTCAATGTGGAGGAGCAGCAGTTGTACTCTGAGCCTATCCCGGATGACTGAGCTCCTCACCCTATCTCTGAGGGTGAGTCCAGTGATCCTACGAAGAAAGCTCATTTCAGCTGCTTGTATCTGCAATCTTGTTCTTTTGGTCATTACCCAAAGCTCGTGACCATAGGTGAGGGTAGGAATGTAGATTGACTGGTAAATCGACAGCTTTGCCTTAGAGCTCAGCTCTCTTTTCACCACAACAGACTGGTACAACATCCGCATCACTGCAGATGCTGCTCCGATCCATCTGTCAAGCTCTCACTCCATTCTCCCCTCACTTGTGAATAAGACCCCAAGATACTTAAACTCCTCCACTTGAGGCAGGAGCCTGTCCCCAACCCTGAGAGGATAATCCACCTTTTTCCGGCTGAGGACCATGGACTCGGACTTGGAGGTACTGATTCTCATCCCAACCGCTTCACACTCAGTGGCAAACCGTCCCAGTAAGAACTGTAGATCATTGCTGGATGAAGCCAGCAGGAAAACCTCATCTGCAAACAACAGAGATGAGATCCTGTGGTCACCAAGCATGACACCCTCTGTTCCCTGGCTGTACCTAGAAATCCTGTCCATAAAAATTATGAACAGTATCAGTGACAAAGGGCAGCCCTGGCAGAGTCCAATTCTCACTGGGAATGAGTCCGACCAAGTGTTGGCAATACGAACCAAACTCTCACAATGGCCTTACAGACCGAATAGCTCATAACAACAAGCCCGATACCCCATACTCCTGAAGCACCCCCCACAAAAAACCATGAGGGACACAGTTGAATGCCTTCTCCAAGTCCACAAAACACATGTAAACTGGTTGGGCAAACTCCCACAAACCCTCGAGGATTCTCAAGAGGGTAAAGAGCTGGTTGGATGTGCCATGGCCAGGACAAAAACCACATTGCTCCTCCTGAATCTGAGGTTCGACCAACGGCCGGACTCTCCTATCCACTACCTTGGCATATACCTTCCCAGGGAGGATGAGGAATGTGATCCCTCTAAAGTTGAAGCACACCCTCCAGTCTCCTTTTTTGAAGAGAGGAACCATCACCTGGTTTGCCATGCCAAAGGCACTATCCCCGACCTCCACGCAATGTTGCAGAGGCGTATCAACCATGACAGCCCTACAACATCCAGGGCCTTGAGGTACTCAGGGCGAATCTCGTCCACTCCCGGGGCCCGGCCATCAAAGAGATTTTTAACCACCTCAGCCCCTGTGATAGGCAAGTTGTCTCCCTCGTCCACAAGCCCTGCTTCCTCTGTGGAAGGCGTATCAGTGGGATTGAGGAGATCCTCGAAGTATTCCTTCCACCACTCGATGATATCCCCAAAGTCAACAGCACCCCATCCACATCATACACAGTGTGGACAGGGAGCTGTTTCCCCATCCTGAGCCGCAGGAGAGTTTGCCAGAATCTCTTCAAGGCTGACCGAAAGTGTTGTTCCATGGCCTCACTGAACTCCTCCCATACCTGAGTTTTTGCTTCAGCAACCACCCGAGCTGCACTCTGCTTGGCCTGCCGGTACACCTCAGCTGGTTTTGAAGTCCCACAAGCCAACCAAGCTTGATAGGACTCCTTCTTCAGCTTAATGGCCCCCCTCACCACTGGTGTCCACCACTTGGTTCAGGGGTTGCCACCACAAGATCCCCCAACGACCTTGCGGCCACAGTTCTGTACCACCGCTTCAACAATGGAGGTGGAGAACATGGCCCATTCAGACTCCATGTCTCCAGACTCCCTCGGAATGTGGTTGAAGTTCTTCCGGAGGTGGGAGTTGAAGACCTCCTGGACAGAGGCTTCACCCAGACTTTCCCAGCACACCCTCACTATATGTTTGGGTCTACCAGGTCTGAATGGCATCCTCCCCTGCTATCGGATCCAACTCACCACAAGGTGGTGATCAGTTGACAGCTCTGCACCTCTCTTTACCCGAGTGTCCAAGATATACAGTCACAGGTCTGATGACACAATAACAAAATTGATCATCAACCTGTGACCTAGGGTGTCCTGGTGCCAGGTGCAGATATAGATACCCTTCTGCTTGAACATGGTGTCTGTTATGGACAAACTGTGGTTAGCACAGAAGTCCAATAACTGAACACCACTCAGGTTCAGATTTGGCAGGCCGTTCCTCCCAGTCACCCCATCCCAGGTTTCACTGTCATTGCCCACGTGAGCATTGAAGTCCCCCAGTAGGACAATGGAGTCTCCAAGAGGAGCATTCTCCAGCACCCCAGTCAGAGACTTCAAAAAGGGTGGGTACTCTGAGCAATCATTTGGTGCATAGGCACAAATGATTGTCAGGACCCATTTCTCAACCTGAAGGTGCAGGGAAACAACCCTTCCGTCCACTGGGGAAAACTCCAATATAGAGGCAGCAAGGTGAGGGGATACAGTAATACCCACTCCTGCTTGTCGCCTCTCACCCGAGGCAACTCTAGAGAAGGCCAAGCTCCAGCCCCTCTCCAGGAGACTTGTTCCGGAACCGGAGCTGTGTGTTGAGGTGAGGCCGACTATATCTAGCCGGTATCTCTCAATCTCATGCACCAGCTCAGGCTCCTTCCCCACCAGAGAGGTGACATTCCACATCCCAAAAGCCAGTTTAGGAAGCTTAGGATCAGACCACCAAGGTCTCCGCCTTTGACCGCCACCTGATCCACATAGCACCAGACCCCCATGATCTCTCCTGCAGGTGGTGAGCCCACTGGAGGGCGGACCCATGTAACTCCTTTGGGCTAAGCCCGGCCAGGTCCCATGGGTGGAAACCCGGCCACCAGGCGCTAGCCATCAAGCCTCTCTCCCAGGCCTGGCTCCAGGGTGGGGCCCCGGTAACCCTATACTGGGCGGGGTACACTGAATCCCTGTTCTAGTATTTATTATGAGAGTCTTTTTCCTATGTTTAGGAAGAAGTTATTGTCTTTACACCACTGGATCAGTTGGCTCACCTTAATTCTGTGGTTGGCCTCCTCGTTGTTGGTGATGAGGCCCACCACCATCATGTTATCCGCAAACTTGATGATGTGGTTGGTATTATAGGCTGGTACACAGTCATGGGTCAGCAGGGTGAAGAGCAGCAGGCTGACCACACACCCTTGTGGGGCCCCTGTGCTCAGTGTGATGGTCTGGGAGGTGTTGCTGCCAACCCTTATGAACATTTCTGTATTATTTAACAGTAAATGGAACCTGGGCCACCAGGTAGACCACCGGTTGACCCTGCATGACTGAGTGGGTTATTCTGCCACTTCTGCAGCAGTCGTGCCCCACTAAACAGTTTTTTAGAGTCACTGCTGAATTTTTCAGTTAAGGGCCTCTGGTGAGCCCTTGGTGGGCATGGCCCTGAAGGCGCTGGGTGAGGGGATCTGGTTGTCCTTCTGCAAAGTCCCAGTCCGGGTCCCACACTGGCTGGATCGGTTCCAGGGCAGCTGTTTTCACCCTTCACAGATGGCTGGCATGCCATCTCGATCTATCGCCAATTAGAAGATGGCTGGCCCCAACTGTACGGCAGTTCTCATCGGCAATGATGGGACCATCTGTGGGTCCAGGCATTACGCTCATCAGATCCGAACCCACTCCAGCACTGCAAGCAGCGATCAGTTCAGCCGTATTCTCCATTGTTGTTGTGGCGGCGTGCCTTTCACACCGGCGGCAGGATGTGTCCACGGGTGGCATTGCTCTATTGCCATACAGCTCCGCTGCATTCTTCCCAATAGGATGGTTGGGGAAGAATTTTTTTAACTGTAACCCAGTTCATCACTGACCTCACAGTGGTGGTTTCCAGCAGCAATGGCACGCTGACGTCATCATACCTTACTGTGCACCAGTTGTACAGCCCCCCTCCCCCCGGAGCCAACTGTGTGGATGGTTGTTATTGGTGGTTCATTTTGACTGGGTAGCAGGCTTGATGTTAGTCGTAGTGATTGACACACCTTGACAAAGCAATTAAGCTTGCTGCAGCGTTTGCATCGCTGTCCCCTGGCCGGGCAGGATCACACTCGCTCTTGGTGCATCGGGGAGCTGCAGTTACCGCACCAATGGTGTTTCACGGTGGTCACTTTGACATCCTCCAAGAAGGTCGCGGCGTGACCGGCTTCTTTTGCTGGGGTAACTGCATGTGCTAACGGGGCTTGTTGTTGTGGCTCATCTAGTTGTAATGTTAGCTTGTTGGCGGCTTCCAGGTGAAACTCCACCACCTTTGCCAGCGGTAGGTCATTGGGTGTCATGGTTAGCTTCGCCCCCAGTTGGTCCCACACCATTTCATCCTCAAAATGGCCAAACCCACACGTGCTTGCCAGACAGCAGAGGCCCACAACGCACTCCTGGGTCACTTCTCCCACTCCCTGTCGGCATCGGCGGAGCCCAATTCATCTAGCCATCTCACTCACCGGCCAGGGTAACAGACACACTTCCATCTTCAGGGAAAATGTTGAATTTTCCTCCAGAAGACCAATTTTTGTCCTTGTTGCCATTGTTATGTCTGGAATTAGGACAGTGGAGGTGGTTGTTGTACGGAACAGTAACTTTTTTAAAGGACACTGCTTACAGGAGGTGTTACAGTAGAATAGTAGCTATGCTAACCGGGAGTGAGTACAGGCTGGTGTTAGCATAGAGGTGGAATACCAAAGAGGCAGTCTCTCACCGTCAGTCCCCTAATATAGGCACGATGTGATGACATCATCCATGCCTGCGCCTACATGTCTGTGCTGCCTGTTGTTAATATGGGAATATCTAACAAACAACCCTAAACACACAGCCAAGATATCAAAGGAGTGGCTTCAGGAAAACTCTGTGTACTAGAGTGGCCCAGTCAGAGCTCAGATTTTAATCCAATTGAACATCTCTGGAGAGATCTGAAAATGGCTGTGCACCGATGCTTCCCATCCAACCTGATGGGAGGAGGTCAATAGTGCAGTCGTAAGAGTGTTGTAGTGGTAAAGAGAGAGCTCTTGACTTGCGAAAGACCTCCCCAAGGCCATGGTAGACCTCAGGTATGAGGCTGAGGTCCAGTGGCTCCGCTGGGGGTGGGGGGGTGGGATTGGAAGTGACGGTGAACAGGTGGCCAAACTGAGGCAGGAGGATAGACAAAAGGGACTCCAGGAGGAAATTGAGTTCTGTGCCCAATTGATAATGGGGTTGTGCCTCTGGAGCCAAGTGTAACCCAGGACCACCAGGGAGGATGAACTAGGGAGAATGAAGAATGAGAGAGACTCCCGGTGGTTCCAAGAAAGGACGGAGACTGGCTCCATGCGCTCTGTCCGGCTAGGCTACAGCCGGACAGAGCCGCAACATTTAATGAAGCGGGCAATTTAATCTTGGGTATGCCAATCTCTCGTATACGTCGCAATGAAATGAAGTTCTGTTCGGCCCCTGAATCAGTTAATGCCGAAACCTTCTTCTCGATCCCCGGTAACTGGATAAGAGCCGGGACCGAAAAGTTACTGGGGGGACTAGTGGAATGACAGCCTTCCAGACCCCCCACAGCTACTGACGGGCCATGTCTTTTTGTTTCAATTTACAGGTAGGCAGTTTATGCTCCAAAGTGATGCAATACATGCACGCGCCGGCTCTCCTCTGTCGCTGGTGCTCTTCCGGAGTGAAACGGGCTTGGCCTAGCACCATAGCTTCGGAGGAGGAGTCGGGCTTGACTGAGCTAGTAGCCAGAGGGGTGTACACGAGACGGGCAGACTGAAGAAGGACTTCTTCCCCTTTGCACGCTCGCAGTACCGGTTGTCTAAACTGATGGCTTGCTTGATGAGCTCATCCAGAGAGGAGGGGGTCACATGAACCGCCAGGTTGTCACAGAGGTTGGTATTCAGACCCAGGAGGAAGGTGCTGTGTAAGGCAACGTCATTCCACCCGGAGTCTGCTGCGTCGACACAGAACTCCAGAGAAATCGGCCACAGACTGATTCCCCTGTTGGAGTAACATTAGGCAGCTCATGATATTCCCCTCGCTCTGTGAATTTTCAAAAGCCCGAGAAAATTCTTGAACAAACCGTTCAAAGGTATAGTTGGGGCCCTCGGTGCTACCGAGAACGGACTGAGCCCAATTAAGAGCCCGGTCTCGGAGCAGGAGGGTCATAAAATGGATCTTTGAAGTATCATCCGGGTACTCCCCGTCCACCTGCCGCAGATAGAGACACACATGGTGCAAAACCCCCTTACATCCTCCCACCTCCCCTGCGTACGGGGCAGGTGAAGGAATGGAAACAGTTCGGTGGACAGTGGCAACCGCTGGGATGGCAGGTGGAGAGGGAGAACCCAAACGAGACATTTGGCAGAGGTGATCGGTAACTGTGGTCAGCTGCTGAGTAATTGTTTGCAGCTGCTCGGTGAGCACAGCCACCTGCCGCTCTGTGGTGTCTAATCGGTAAAGAGCGGAGTGCTCCGCTGATGCAGCGCCTGCTGAGCTTCGGTCATGGCTGGACCAATCTGTTATGACTGAAAGTGAGAAGCTCACATGTAAGGCAGCTAACACCAGAGAAGACACTCAGACACGGAGTAAAGCATTAAACACAACTTTATTGAAAAAATATACAGCTGTAGAAAAAGCGGTGCACGCCAAGGGAACCCACAGACTGTAAGGGGAGAGAGACAAGAGCTGGTTAGAATGAGGAGTGAGACTGGTGATAAGGGATAGGAGCAGGGGTTTATCTTACTACAGATGAGCAGAGAGCCCAGCAGAGGAACACAGCAAGGAAGGGGGATGAGTCAGCAGGGCATGGCTGGCAGAAAAAGTGGAGAGGAGAGGAGCTGGGGGAAGTCTGATGGGGTGTAGAAGGCAGTCTTGGTTGAAGATGATGAGGAGGCAGGTGAGTGCACTGTAATCCTGGAGACGCACCGCTGAAATGGCAGCAACCTGGGGAGAGAGGAGGAGAGGGCGAATTAGGTTAAGTTCCAAACAATACAATTCTTAACTCAACTTCAGGCAGCAGTACCCAACGGTCCAACGCAGAAGCATTCACCAACTAATCTTTTTAAGCGCTCGCAGAGAAGAGGCAGAAGGTGCGTCCACTCACGCAGGTGTGTTAATGACCTGCGGAGCCCAGGAAACAAAAGAAGGACCTCCCACAGAAAGGGAGGGGGAGCGCGCTCACCCGATCATCATACATTGAAAAGGTTGGAGAAGGTCAAATTAAGTTCACCTGTAAAAGTTGTAGTGAATTTTAGGTGCATCCTGAAATTTCACCCAAAAGCTGAATATCCCTAACTTTTTGTGAGTAGTGTATGTAATGAATGCATAAACAAAGTTATTCATGAAACTGAAAGTTCTTTGTGTATGCAAATATGAAAGTAAACAGATCACAGTCGGGCCCGGGCAAAGACAGAGATTTAAAAAAATACATCAGCAAATTGTTCAGAAAGGTGCAGAATTAAAGCCTTTAAATTCTTCAAAAAAATATATTGATGAAAAATTATTTTTACAAAAATTTACTGGACCAAAATAATCATATTTAGTTTGGAGTAGCAGCATGACGAGTCTATAATGGTCAGTAACACAGATATATGATACACTAGCAGGGCATGTCTAGCATTTTGATGGCAAATGGAGGTGCCATATTCTGTAGGTCATTATAATGGTTGATAGTGCCTGCAGTATTGTGAAAACAGGATACGCAAACAGTCGGGCAGCACAGTGATATGGTGGTTAGCACTGTTGCCTAACAGCTAGAAGCTTCTAGGTTCGAATCCCCAGGCTGGCAGGGGTGGGAACCTTTCTGTGTGGAGTTTGCATGTTCTCCCTGTGCTGCGTGGGTTTACTCCGGGAGCTCCGATTTTCTCCCACAGTCCAAAGCCATGCATGTTAGGTTAATTGGTGATACTAAATTGTCCTTAGATATCTGTCTCTGATAGGCCCTTAGAATACAGGGTTAGCAGTAGTGAAGTGCTTTGAGTGGTCTTTGAGACTAGAAAAGCACTGTATAAGTACAGGTCCTTGTTCGTTGTATTTATTGTAATCATAAAATCAAGCTATGTATATGGAACATGACTAGCCTAGGTGCTAGTCACATGTCTCTACCAACCAGCTAATGCAAGAGTAGATACTGCACCTACTGACCAGGAGGTCAGAATATTGTCTAAATCACCTTTAAAGGGTTTTGAAATGTAGCCACAAGCTTTGTAAAGGTACACTTGTATCCTCCCGTGTCATAATATGAGCTTAATATATTAATGATGCAACAAAGTTGTTAAACTAAAGTAAAATTAATTATACTTTTCAAGATGGAATAAAGAGCAAGCATTAAAACTCTAAAACACAGGACACACAAAGCATAGCCAAGTTTCACAAATCTAAATCTTTAATACCAGGCAGAAATAATACTGAGCGTCCAAAGAAAAAAGGAAACTGTGGAAGAACACCCTTTTAAAGGAGCTTGAACATTAAGCTATGAATGCAAACTGTATGTAAGTATAAAGCAAAAAATTTGACTTTGGAAAAACTGAAACTCTTGAAGATGAATGACAAGAGGACCTTGCAGACAAAACATGAAGAGGGAGAATATCAGCAGGTGAGTGAATGAATAAATGATTAATTAAGCACAGATAATAACAATGATAACAGTAATGAATTAATCTATAAACCGATAAATGAATTACTTAAAGTTGTCCTCAAAGCAATAATAATAATAATAATAATAATAATAATAATAATAATAGGACAGTTTTTATGGTAAAGTTCATTTGTGTGTTTTATAATTCATTTGGTTGTTAAAAATTGTTAAAAATGTGTAATAAATAATTAACATGGCTAAAAAGAGTTAAAATATTGTTTAAAGGGCAAACAGTTTATTTATGCTTTGTCAATAAAGTTGTTTATATGAGGGTCACGGGTTACATGACCGCAGCAAAAAAGCGTGACTGAATCATTATGGGTCAGAAGGAAATGAAGGCAGTCAGAGATGCCCTGGGATTGGTTTGATACCTGCACATGGTTCAAGAGGCGCAAAACATTTTCACAGTGTTATATTTCCAATATTCGTTTCACATCATCATCGGCCGCTCATGTCCACAAAAGAGAGACACTTGTGAATAAAGCGTTGGAAAGACATCAGTATGGAACGTAGCCTTTATTCAGTGAACCAGTGTAGTTATAATATCTTTACATATTAACATCTTGAATGTTAATTGTTTTCCATTTATTTTTAGCCCTGAATAAGAGGGCCTGAAGAGGGAAAGACGCTGGAGAATTTAACATTTGCTCATTATATTCTCTGGCATCTTCATCTAAAAATAAAGCCACATTGTTTTTATCTCAAATATTGTGATTCAAACTACAAATGTACAGTACATTCCAAATGACATAGCACATTCGGAGTGATATACAATCATAGATATGGTTTTAAGACTAACTTTTTCAGGTAGCAGCTTTAAGTTTCAAAATGAGACATTAAATACTTTTGAAGTTTTTGTTGAAAATGTATATTCTGTCATTATACATTCACTCTGTATCCACACACTAAACTCCAGTCTTTGGTCTTTGACTCTTTTTCTTTTCTTCCTCTTGTAGCTTTCCTTCCAGAGAAATTTAATGTCGCATAGTTCAGATCACATTCATCCTCGTTCTGTGCAGAAAAATTACATAACATGTTGTTACTTTGGCTTATGAATCATGTTAAAAAGATGCAACTAACTATAGTTACTTACAGATATTCCTAGTGAATGAGTGAATGTGACATTTCTGGTTTGTGGGGAGTTGGTTTCTGTTCCTGATGACAAATACAAACAAGAACTTCATTCAAAAAATAAATTAATAGGTACTTTGACATGGTGTAGTATAAAAATAAAGCAGCAGTTAAATGCAAATGAAAGATGAAAGAAATCATTTTAATATAATCCCACTAGGGAAGTCAAACTTTAATAAACTGATTCAGAACTGTACAACAGGCGTGTCTGAATCAATCTAACTGAGAGCCAATATGAAGAAAAACGATAAAATCAGGGGCTGGACATTTTATATTTTTATTGAGAATATGAATACTCTTGTGTAATTTGTATTATGAAAATGTTATAAAAAACTCACATTTGTAGGAGCAGAACAGCAACACCTACAGTATTTATGCAACAAAATAGAATCAGAATCAGAATTAGATTTATTGCCATTGTTCATGTAGTACACAAACTAGGAATTTGTCTCGGTGCCATGCTGCAACATTAAAAACATGATGAGATAAAGAGATAAAAGTCACTTAGTGTTCAGCAGTCTGATGGCAGAGGGGAAAAAGCTGTTCATGTGCCGGGAGGTTTTAGTCTGAATGGACTGAAGTCTTCTCCCTGAGGGGAGGGGGGGAAACAGTACGTGACCAGGGTGTGAAGGATCGGCTATGATCCGGCCTGCACGCCTCCGGGTCCTGGAGATGTACAGGTCCTGGAGAGATGGGAGCTTGCAGCCGATCACCTTCTCAGCAGTGCGCACGACGCACTGCAGCCTTAGTCTGTCCCTGGCAGTGGCTCCTGCGTACCACACGGTTATGGAGGAGGTGAGGATGGACTCGATGATGGCCGTGTAGAACTGCACTAACATCTTGGTGGGTAGCTTGAGCTTCCTCAGCTGCCGCAGAAAGAATGTCCTCTGCTGGGCCTTTTTGATGAGGGAGCTGATGGTTGGCTCCCATTTGAGGTCCCGGGTGATGGTGGTGCCCAAGAAGCGGAAGGAATCTGCAATGGTGATGGGAGAGCCTGTGATGGTGAGGGGGGGCAGGGGGGTTGTGACTTTCCTGAAGTCCACGATCATCTCCGCTGTCTTCAGAGCGTTCAGCTGCAGGTTGTTGTGGCTGCACCAGGACACCAGCTGTGCCACCTCTTTCCTGTAGACAGACTCGTCGCCGTTGGAGATGAGCCCGATGAGGGTGGTTTCATCCGCAAACTTGATCAGCTTAACAGACTGGTAGGAGGAGGTGCAGGGGTTGGTATAAAGGGAGAAGAGTAGGGGGGGAAGTACACAGCCCTGGGGTGATCCGATGCTGATGCTAACAGAGTCAGAGACAGTCTTTCCCAGCCGCACATGCTGCCTCCGGTCCGTCAGGAAGTCGGTGATCCACCTGCAGAGGGAGTCAGGCACGCCGAGCAGGGACAGCTTGTCCTGGAGCAGAGCGGGGCGGATGGTGTTGAATGCAGAGCTGAAGTCCACAAACAGGATCCTGGCGTAGGTTCCTGGGGAGTCCAGGTGCTGCAGGATGGAGTGGAGGGCCAGGTTGACTGCATCGTCAACAGACCTGTTGGCACGGTAGGCAAACTGCAGCGGGTCCAGGAGGGGAGTGGTGATGGACTTGAGGTGGGACAGGACCAGGCGCTCAAAGGACTTCATGACTACAGAGGTGAGCGCTACAGGTCTGTAGTCGTTAAGTCCAGTAATCCGTGGCTTCTTGGGGACAGGGATGATGGTGGAGGATTTGAGGCAGGTCGGCACGTGGCATTGCTTAAGGGAGGTGTTAAAAATGTCTGTGAAGACAGGAGCCAGCTCTTTTGCACAGTGTCTCAGGGTGGAGGGAGACACACCGTCCGGCCCGGGGGCCTTGCGTGGGTTCAGTCTGGAGAACTGTCTGTGCACGTCCTGCTCACTGATGACAAGGGCAGGGGGGGAGGAGGAGGGGGGGGGACCGCTTTTGATGAATTAGGGGCCGAGGAGGCAGTAGAGCTGGGTGGAGTGGGGAAGTTGGACACAACTGACGAGGTGTCAAAACGGGCGTAATGTTGGGACAGTTTTTGACAAAGGGCTTTGTCATCCTGACCTTTAGAAGCCTGAGGCCGATAGTTGGTGATTTGCCTCAGTCCTCTCCACACAGAAGCCGAGTCATTAGCAGTGAACTGCTGCTGGAGTCTCTCAGAATACACAGATTTAGCTCTCTTCAGCTCTCTGTTAAACCAATATTTGACCTCCCTGTAGCAGTCCCTGTCTCCACTTTCCAACGCTGCTTCCTTCTCCTTCCTGATTTGTCTGAGCTTGGCAGTGAACCAGGGCTTATCATTAGAGTACCTCACCCTGGTGCGCGATGGGAGAATGCTCTCCTCACAAAAGTTGATATATGAGTTCACAGTGTCTGTGTACTCATTAAGATCATGTGTGGCTCCTTTAAACATGTCCCAGTCAGTTATTTCCATGCATGTGTTCAGTTTCTCTCCAGCTTCACTGGTCAATTTCTTCGTGGTGGTCACAACAGGTTTAGTGAGTTTCAGTCTCTGTCTGTATGTGAGTGAGTTTCAGTATTAATGATAAATGGGATATTGTCAGTTCAAGCTCCTGCTGGGTCATGCCAGACCATAAAAAAATGGTACTTTCTGCTTTCTAGCTTGGTGCTCAACATAAACAGAATGGGGAAAGGAATGTTGGTTACTCAACTACAGAGGGAAGCACAAAACCATGTACCCTCTATGCCTGTCCCAGGCTCAGGTAAATGGAGAGGGTTGTATCAGGAAGGCTGTCTGGTGTAAAAATCCTATCATCCACTGTGGCGACCCAAAAAAGGGAGCAGCCAAAAGTGTGTGTGTGTGTGTGTGTGTGTGTGGTTTGTACCACAAGTCACTGTCTCAATACTTAAAAGGCCTATATGTTGTGCAGCCTATGCAATAATCATCCACTTGTATTTCTAACTTATAGCATGCCTTTGGCGTGTTAGTGTTCTCTTTTGCTCTAAAGTTTCAATTCAACTAAAAAGATACACACATGGATAATTTTTAAACCAATTTGGACTGTACTTGTGTTCATACTTCATTCATTTTTGTTTTTTTAGCACAGTACATACTTACTCTTCATATTCCCACACACCGATCTCGGACTTTGGTAACAGATGAGGACAATATTCACAATCACAGAAATGACCAAGCAGATAACTGATACCACAAGCACATAAAATTCCAAACTTGTAGATGATTCTAGAAAACCAAGTGAAAAAGAGAAGCATTAGCTGAAAGTGCTGAAAATTTTAAAGTATTATACATGTAATGTATTTCTAAAATCTTACCAATTTCCAGTTTTGTTCCATTTCCAAATAAAATCTCCTCACATGTGACCACAGCGCAGTAGTAAGTTCCAGCATCTGAAGAGCTTAATTTCTTAGAAAAACGATGAATGCAACTCTTCTGAGTGTCTGTTCTCTTCCCACATTCATGACTTCTATTTCCATCAGTGTATATGATGTCTGGGTATGATTTATATGATCCAGCTCTAACCCAGAACACACCGAAATCTCTTTCACATGTTCTGTTGTCAGACTTAGAGAGGACTGAACACTGGAACATTACTGAATCTTCTGGATGTACTGGACCAGATGCTATTGGTTGCTGAGTAACATCAACCCTTGATGTCCTCTGACTGTTTCCTTAGTAAATAAGCAAGAAACATAAAACATTTGTGAGCAGTCAAGAGAAAATTATTTGACTTATATTTAAAGTAAATCTAAGTCACTAAAATAAAAATATTTAATGATTACCTTTTATTAACAAGTACGTCCCTCTCCAGAGAACCTGCTCTGTGAATGACTCCATGACTGCACAGTGGTACATTCCCTCATCTTCCTGAATTGTCTTTAAAATGGTCAGATTGTGAGATTTTTTATCTTTTACTTCCATCCCTGAGGTAGAAAATGCTCTTCCGTACTCAGGGTTTGCATATTTGTACAGTAGTACAATTAAGTTCAGAGTATCCCCGGCATTCTGCTTGTACCAGTAAACTACTTTTTGGCTATTTTCACCAAGCAGATCACATGTCAAAGTCACAGGATTGCCAAGAAAAACTGTTGTCACTGGAACCAGCGTATCTGCATTAACTAAAAAAAAAAAAGAGTGACAGTAAATATTTACTCTGCAAAAGATAAATAAAACAGAAACTGATTGAAGTAATCCATTTGACATCTTTGCTGTCTTACTGATTTTTTTTAAAAATGAGAAAAAAATTGGTTACATTTAGATTACATAGACACTTGCCTTTAAACGGTTCACTGTGATAAAGGAGAAAAAGTGCAAACCACAACAGCTTCATCCTGGAACTGGCTTTTTTACTGAACTTTAGTGAGATTTCAACGAAATGTGAAGAAGGTGTGGTAATCTGAACTGTGAGCTGATTGGTTACCAACAAACATATGTAATCAAAGCGCATATCAATGCCATGCATGGCGTTGTCTGGATTTATGCAGAAAACAAGGTTGTTTTTACAATCAAGTGTTGTTACTCTAGCCATACTTACTGTTCAAGTCTCCAGCATATTCTAAAGACCATGTAAATGAACTGATTTCAGTGGCTGTCACAACTTTGAAACACATGTATAGAATACCAGGTACGGCTGTGTGATATGACTAGAATTTCATATCACGATGTAAGTAATCTTATATCATGGTAATGATATATATCACAATATACACTTCCCGTAAATTCTACAGTTTGGAAAACCACATAAATAGGACCACCATGTTTAAACTTTTTTTACATGCACCTTTAACAGTTTTTTAATGTGCATTTGAGACTTGATTCTCATAAATTTTAGGGTTTTTTTTCTAAATCAATATCATATGAATAAAAAGTAAAAATTAATAAGTTAAATATTTTCTAAGCCAGAGGAGAATAGCAAAAAATCCACATAACATAAAAAAATGTGCTGATTAGCCCAAGCAGGAACAACAACAATAATCAACCCATGGTGGGAGGTGGGGGAAACAGGTAAGGAGGGAACAAAAACTACCCTGCTCAGGGCCCACAACAAAAAACACAATTATTAACCCCCCCAAAGTCCAGAGGCGTGGAGGCTTGGGAGGTCGCCCAGAGTCCCAGGCCCAGCAGAAGGTCCAGTGGACAGAGTCCGGCAGCCTGCTGGAAAACATGGGCCACATCACCCAGAGACTCAGTCCCTCAGGTGGCTGGCCAGCGCTGTTGAGCCACCAGGACTGGAGGGGTAAGGCAGGAGGCGGCCTACCCCCTGGAAGGCTCACTGGTGGGTGGCCGGGATGTAGGAGGGAACACCCCCCCCCCCCCCCCGCCGGTGCCTGGTGGAGAGAAGAAGGGGACCACGATGGCGTCAGGCTGAGGAGTGAAGGCCCTGGCATCCTCAGGCTGAGCGGCAGCAACCTCGGTGGTCCCGGCTTGGGGCACAGCTGCACCCTCGATGGACCCCAGCTGGGCCAAAGCTGCACCCGTGGTGGCTTCCAGCTGGAGCTTAGTAGCACCCTCAAGGGTCCCGATTGGGGATGCAGCAGCACCCGCGGTGGGCTCCAGCTGGAGCTCTGCAGCACCCGAGTGGGCTTCCCTTGCTGGAGCTCTGCAGCACCCACGGGTGGACTCCGGCTGGAGCTCTGCAGGACTGAGGTGGGCTCGGCTTGGAGCATCATTGCCCCGCGGTGGTCCCCGATGGGGACCTTATTGCTCCCGCAGTGACCTCCCCAACAAGGGAAGCAGGACTCTCCATGACCTCGGGTGACGAACCTGGGTCTTCGGTGGCCTCAGATGGTATAGCCTGTTCTCTGGCAACCCTAGGAGGAAGCTCACACACAGTGGAGAGAGGTATTGGGTCAGGGTCACCGACAGTGGCAGAGTCCGGTGAGGTGAGCCCGGGTGCAGCAGCTAGCTGCCCCTGGCTCTCCTCACCAAGAGTCAGACAAGATCGCTCAGAAACTGGTGGAACAGAAATTAAAGAGCACACTTGCCCACACTCGGGCTCCATCGCAATCGAGGACTCCGATGATCCAGGTTGTGGTGGCTCTTCAGGCTGGGGAGGTGCTGCGCCCACGGAGGTCTCAGGTTTAGGTGGACCTCCGTCATCACCGGTTGGTCAGACTGGCTCCACCAAGACTCCTGGCGGTGAGGGATCCTCTCCAGCGACCCTAGGTGAAGGCTCAGGAGAGATTGGAGAGGAGAAAAGGTTAGGGTCGCTCGTAGCGGCGGAGCCCGGCAAGGCAAACTCAGGTGCAGCCAGCCGCTGCACCTGGCCCTCCTCACCAAGAGCCAGGCAAGGTTGCTCTAGAATAGGCAGAAGAAAACAAAACAAAAGAGAGCCCTTGCCTGCACTCGAGCTCCACCGCTGTCCAGGACTTTGTTGATCCAGGTGAGGATGTCTTGGACCCGGTCTGCTGGAGGTCCTGCTCAGGTGCAGACTCTGCTGCTGCAGCTCCCACAGCAGGCATGATGGCGATGGCAGTCCCGGCGCCCCAAGGCGAATTCTCCCACGCAGGCGGTTGCTCCGGCGTGACGGCTGGGGGTCCACTCCGTGCTTGCTCTGGTCTAGGATCACCCAGGGCCATGAGCTCCTCCACTGTCTGGCAGCTTGGTTCTGGTGGGCATTCGGGAAGATAGGGAGGAGACACGGAGGGGATCGATAAGTCTTTGGCAACAGCAGCAGGGGGAAAGCGCTCAGGTGACCGCCTACCCTGAGGCTGTCTCCCAGGAAACAGACAAGGTTCATTATTACTATAGGAAATTGAATGGAAAATCACTTGCCTGATCTCCCGGGCCCGGATGTTATCAGCTGTTGGCGATGAGCTGCCATCCTCCTCTGCATTGATGACCGTAGCGGGAACCTCAGACGACAGGGGAGGAACCGGCTCAGGCGACACAGCAGTGGAAATGTCTAGGGAACCCTCAGTAGATCTTGCGGCAGCGGGAGGAGACGTCTCGGCAACCTGGGCTGCGGTCAGAGCTGAGAGGGCAGAGGCCGGCGGAACAGCTGGCATGGGGATATTTTCTGCCGCAGGAATAGTTGAGGATGACGTCTGATCCATGGCCGTTGACGAAGAAGAGGGTTTCCTCCAATGTTTAGATGACGGACGGTTCTTTCGCCGTGAAGTTGGATCCTCCCATTCCTTTGGCTCCTCTGGCATCCAGCTACTCCCTCCAGGGACCAGCGAGGAATCAGGAAATGGAGACAAAGGATTGAGGAGCAGTGACAGCAACTGATGGGAGAGCCCCAGTGGATTGCAAAATCCGGAGCTCCTCCACAGGAATCTGGCATACTACATCAGGTAATAGGGCGAGTGATTGTAGTCGCACTTGCCTGAAATCCTGGCTGGTGATGACGTCAGCCGCTGTCTTGGCGTCTTGCTCCGTTTCCCCAAGAGTAGGATGACGAGTCTGAAGGGGAGAAGAGGACACCGGCCTGGGAAGCGTGTGCTTGCCATTCAGCCTCTGGGAGTGCTTCGCAGGCTGCCTTGGTGGTGCTGCGGAGTACCCTCTTACCACTTTCTCGAAACGCTGTCGGGATTCATAAATTTGGATGAGCAGTGGCACCAACCCCGGAAACTTCCAAAGGCTGAGGCATGTCTGTATCACCCCGACAACAATGTCCAGCAAATAAAAATTTATCTCCGGAGAGTGGGTAGCTCGAGCCCAGGAAGTGAAGTTCACCACTCGCTTGGCCACCGCACACTCTTCTGGGTTCAGTCCAAAAACAGAAAAATCCATGCTGGAGAGTTACTGAATGAAAAAAGAAAAAATACAAAAAAGTGAAAGCACACACACACACAACGACTCCGCTGGATTTAAACTGGCCGGATTATTTTGTTGTGATCTCCCCGTGTGTTTTTACGCAGTGCACGGAGGAAAGGAGATAAATCCACTCGCAGGAGATCACTGTGTATATTTATTGACAAACATGATAATACAGTCCAAATACAACAGATGAGAGGCATAGGATACACAAGGAATACTTTGAGGACACTCAACCAGACAAGTACTAACTGGGAGGAATTGTTCCAAAGATGGCAGGCAGAACTGCAATGTGGGAACGGAAGAGTGAGCCCAGGAAAGGAACCACCAGACGGGACTGGCTGGCAGGGGCGAAGGAGATTGTACTCACGAGGCTGGAGCAATCTGAGTAAGTCAAAGCAATAGTCCCAGCAGAACAAAAACTAGCAGCAGAGAAAGATAACCACCACACAGAGTAATGCGGTACCGATAAACAGGCAGGGTATCTAGTCATGTGTGGCGTAGCAAAAACAGAGTTGAATAAACCCAGTGAAGGACAATAATCCAGCAGTGCTAGACTGGCAAAGAGCTGCTTAAGTACCAGCACTAATGGCAGAGGGAGACTGGTTGCAGACAGGTCTGCCTAGGGTCTCCTCCCAGTGGGACATGTCCAAAACACCTCAAGTGGGAGGCATCCAGGAGGCATTTTGCTCAGATGCCCAAACCACCTCAACTGGCTCCTTTCAACGTGGAGGAGCAGCGGAGCATCTCCCGGATGACTGAGCTCCTCATCCTATCTCTAAGGGTGAGTCAAGCAATCCTCATAGCTCATTTCAGCCACTTGTATCCGTGATCTCATTCTTTCGATCATTACCCAAAGCTCATGACCATAGATTGACCGATAAATTGAAAGCTTTGCTTTAGAGCTCAGCTCCCTCTTCACCACAACAGACCAGTGCAACGTCCACATCACTGCAGATGCTGCTCCGATCCGTCTGTCAATCTCATGCTCTACTCTCCCCTCACTCATGAATGAGACCCCGAGATACTTAAATTCTTCCACTTGGGGCAGGACCCTGTTTCCGGGAGGCCCGGAGAGGACTGTGGTCACTGAACACGACATCCTCCGTTCCTTGGCTATGCCTAGATATCCTATCTGTAAAAATCATGAACAGGATTGGTGACAAACAGTGACATCATATTTTGGATGAGTGAGAAGGAGAGAAAGAGGGAGAGAATGAGAGACATGTGGGAGTTGAAACTTCTGCCATACTGCACTGTACCGGATCTTCTGATCTCAAGGTCAAAGGTCTTCGCTTGAAACAAGAGAAAGAAATTGCATTTGAATGCGAATGAACCCAGATCTGTGTAATAGAAACAAATGAAATGCAGCAATGCAATATTGTACAATAATCTCTATCATTTAGCCAATGCTAAATGCTGCTTGCATTGGAAAAAAAAATATGAAGGAGGCAAGTCTCTTCATTTTCACATAATCACAATTCGTCTTTTGACAGCATCACTGTACCAACACATTTCAGCTTATGATTACATCCAGTAAGCCACGGAGGGGGATATCTGCATTATTACTTGCCGTTTTTGAAACTATAATTTGTACGCCAGCATCAGATTAAAAAAAAAAAAAAAAACAGCCCAAGGCCGACTCCAGACAGAACATTACAAAGATGGCAGTAGGGTAGCTCTCTTTAATCAGATATATAATCAGGATATACTGTAAGTAGAATTACTAACCGGCGCCTAGCAACGCTAGCCAGTTAGTATTTGCACTTTGCATTTTGTATATGCATTTTGTTTCAATTCAATTCAACTTTATTTATGTCAGCGCCATTTCACAACAACAGTCATCTCATAGCACTTTCAACTGTAGGGAAACACCCCCACAATTGCTGAAAGACCCCAGTATTCAAGCGATCCCCTGTGAGCAAGCGCTTGGTGATGGTGGAAGAGGAAAAACTTCCTTTTAACAGGAAGAAACCTCCAGCAGAACCAGGCTTAGGGAGGGGCCAGTCATCATGCTGTGACTGGCTGGTGAGGGGATAGAGAAGAAGAAAGAAAAGAACAGACAATGTTGAGAGCAAAACAGCTTGATGAGACAAACTCAAGTAACAAGCTTTGGATTACAAATGGATTTGATTTGCATGTAAAATGTATCCAGAGCCATGGAAAAAAACGGTAATCCGGTGAGTTAAAATATATTTACCTCCTGTATGCCCCTGTGTCTTTATGCTGTTTTATTTTCAAACCTCATATGACTGTGAAAATGTTTTCATTGATGCAGGGATCGTATGTGTAATCAGCTTTTCATTGGTCAGATTTTTATCATACTGAGTGAGATTTAAGCAGGTTGGTGTCATGTTGTCTTGAATAACATGTTGGTCAGCATAGTGATCATTGTTTTTTTTTTTGGTGCTTTGCAAGAGCTGCAAACTGTGTGTGTGTATTTGTGGAGCTACAGAATTGGGTCCTTACAAGTATAAGTGTGTCTGTGCCACTGTTGTAGTCGAGTCACCACATTCTGAGGCCAAGACGAGTCCGAGTCACCACATTCCAAGACCGAGAGTCACCACATTCCAAGGCTGTGTCCGAGTCAACCACGTTCCAAGTCGAGTCACCACATTATTTCAGAGGACAACTTCAAAGTGCTTTGCAAAATTTGCATTTTGCCCTGTGTTTCTTTCTCACTTTCTCCTCGTACTCCTCACGATCGGTGAAATCCAAACTGAACGATTCGTGATTTGGAAGACATAATTGACTCATCAATGTACGGCTTTTTTTTTCTTGATAAGAAGCAGCGTCGCAATAACTCGAGGGTCAAAATCAGGTCAAAATCAGAAGGTCAAAATCAGAAGTGTATTGCACAGCATGTACTACTTGCAGAGGTCATGCATGCATGCACTGCATAATGTATGTATGCACTGCAGAATGTATGCATGCACTAAGCACAAGCCAGTATAGCAGAAAAAGTACTGTATAATGTTTTTGCATTATGACCGTGTACTGCACCACACTGTAGATGAAGCATACAACCGCTTCTGCAGCGCACTCTTCAAGGCTGCTCACACTGCAATCCCACGAGGCATACCGACCCCTCTATGTCCCATGCCTGGACGGAAGAGGCGCATGCCCTCCTACAATCCTATCAAACATCAGGGGACCCAGAGATAGCAGACCATCTCATTGATCGCTAAGTACAGGCCGACGAAAGAAATGGGAGGAGACAGTTGCTGACCGGAGCTTTACCCACTCTAGCAGGAAATGTTGGAGCCTCATCCATCGCCTAGGAGCTGCACAGAAGCCCCCTAGCCAAGTCGAGCATCTATCGCACCCAACCAAGTTGCATCCCACCTACTGACCATCGCCAAAGCACCCCAAGACAAAGACACCAGAAGAGCAGTTACAACTGAGCTAAAAAACACCAAAAAATGCCCCGTAGAGGAAACGAACCCTGAACCCTTCGAGGCTGCTGAACTGGGAGAAAGTCCTACAGGGCCTGAAATGTGGAAAGGCAGCAGGATATGACAACATCTTCCAGAATTCATGAAAATCTTGGCCCCAGAGCCCTAACCTGGTTGACACAACTCTATACAAGGATCATACAAACAAAACTCGATCCCAAAGAAATGGCGGACAGCAAAGGTCATTGCTATACCAAAACCTGGCAAAGACCACAAACTACCAGCAAGCTACCGCCCAATCTCCCTACTCAGCGTTCCTTATAAAATCATGGAGCGCCTAATACTGCAACGTATTTCCTCAGGAATAGAGGAAATTCTAAGTGTGGATCAAGCAGGTTTCCGCAAGGACCGCAGCACAGGAGAGCAAGTACTGGCCCTAACCACCTTCATCGAAAATGGATTCCGAGAGCAGACTGCAGACAGGGGCTGTGTATCTCGATCTTACAGCCCGCCTATGACTACGGTCTGGCACAAAGGCCTTCCTCCCTGAAACTTACAAGGCGATCCCCTGCCCTTGGGCAACAGGCAATTATAAAAACCCTGCTGACCAACCTAAGGTTTCAGAATCCTCACCTCGGTCTGAACACATGCGCATGGAGTCGCAGATAATCGACTCCCACCAAGGCCTCAGTCTAGCTCCAACCCTTGTCTAACCTCTATATATATGACCTGCCTCTAACAAATAACCGCAAATTCCATCTCTGCAGGACGACATCTGTTTGGCAGTCCATGCACCAGACTTTGACAGCACAGGAACAGGTGCTCACGGAAGATCATGCCAAACTGGACCAGTTCATGCAAAACCTGGCACCTAAAACCTAGCCCCAGCAAAAACCGTCTCCAGTGTATTCCATCTCATCAAGGGTAAAAGCTGCCAGAGAACTAAATATCCTCCTGGATGGACTAAGCTAAAGCATGCCTCGAATCCAGCCTAACCTTGGAGTGACCCTTGACAGGACCCTTTCCTTCAGGAACATTTAATGGGGATGGCTGCTAAGGTGAAGGCACGAAAACAACCTGCTCTGCAAGCTCGCTGGTGCAAAATGGGGGGCAGCCACCTCCACCCTGCGCACCTCAGCACTGGCTCTTTCATACTCTGTAGCAGAATATTGTTCCCCTGTCTGGTCCAGGTCAACCTACACACACCACGTAGACACCCAGCTCAACACAACCATGAGAACCATAACTGGACAATCCACTCAACACCACTCCCTGGCTCCTGTACTGTCAAACATAGCCCCCCCCACACACACACACCATCCGGCGAGCAGCACTAACTCAAAGGATGCTTCAAAAAGTCAAAGAATTCTCCTCACTTACCAATCATGCAGATATCTACACCCACCCACTGCCCAACTTCCATCCAGACGGCCGATTTGGAAAAACCCTCCCCCAGCTGACTTCTACCATCCAGACAGCTTGCAAGAGGAATGGGAGACCAAAGAGGTCCCAAACAAACACGCTGGTACAAACCCCAACCAACAGGTCCCGGGCACCAACCTCCCAAGGAGACAGTGTGGTCTACACTCAATCGCTTCAGGACTGGACATGCCCCTGCTTGGCCAGCCTTCACAAATGGGGCAGTATCCCTAGCCCACTGTGCACATGTGGAGAGGAGCAAACAATGGAACACATCATAGAGGCTTGCCCGCTCCAAAGGCTGGAAGGAGGATTACACACTCTCCATACAGCAGACCAGGAGGCAACTGCTTGGCTTGAGGACTTTGCATTCACTAAATAAATAATACTGTACCACAAGCACGTCTGCATAGTACAGGGGTGTCCAACCATGTGCCATGGAGAGCCAAGACCCTGCAGGTTTTCTCTTCTACCCAGTCTCTTCAGCAGGTGTTTTCACTTATCAGCAATCAGTGGGAAGAAGTCCACAGAAATCTGCTGTTGAAGACACTGGTTGGAGGTAAAACCTGCAGGGTCTTGGCTCTCCATGGCACGTGGTTGGACACCCCTGGCATAGTACATGGATACATGTACTGGTGCATGCACTGCCAAAATTTGCTAGTCTGTACATGTACAGTGAATCGACAAGCGGAAATATTTATCCGCCACGTACATGCACTAGTACATGAATGGTACTAAACTGTACATGTACTAGTACTTGCGGAGGTCATGTATGCATGCACTGCATGTGTATGCACTAAGCACAGCCAGAGTAGCAGCAAAGTAGTGCAGTGCATAATGCCATGTATTGTTATATGATGATGATAAGAAAACGGCATGACCGGGGCTGCACAGATAATCACACACAGGGGACCAGAGGCCAGACAAGACTAAGGCAATACATTCAAGAAATCTCTGTTACTGTGTGTAAATCAGGGACTCGCGATGCTGTTATCACTCTGTTATAAAAGCAAGAAATCTGTGTGTGTGTTTGTCTGTCACGTTCATAGAACATCATAGGACGGCCTATGATCTCTGCCTCATCAACTCAGGCATCATAGGATGACTCTGCCATCAGACTGCTGAACACTAAGTGACTTATTAGACTCTCGTGCACTACGTACAGCAGCTCAACCGGACTCATGATAATTATCACTGTTTTCTTTTGCACTACTGACTGCACTATGTGGAACTCCACAATATCTGTTGCTTGTTAATATATTTAAAAATTGCATAGATTAGTATTACTCATTCATATTCTACATTTTATTGCATGCATAGTTTTTTATTTTTATCTTTAGTGCTACTCCATGTTTAATGTTGCAGCATTGCACCGAGACAAATTCCTAGTTTGTGTACTACATGAACAATGGCAATAAATCTCATTCTGATTCTGATTCTGATGACTTGTGCCTACATGATGGCAAATGTGTAACCTTGACGAATGCCAGTCTACACTACAAATTTGTAAAATGCCAAGCAAAGCACTGATTTTCTCCGGGTGCTCCGGTTTCTTGATTTCTACAGGCATGCACAGGCCTTCCTGAACAGGGTCGAAAGCCACTTTTTCAGGATCGTGCCCATGAACTGGAATTACAACGCACCTTTCCCTCAACCAGTGGTCTGAACGAAGAAGAAGAAGAAGACCCTCCAGATGGAGAGCATAGAATGAGGAGAACTGCTGCACATCAGAAAGGATGCTGTGAACATGAAACACTCAGGCTCCACCAGTACGCCGCAGACATGACTGTGAACAACACAGCCGTCTTGAGATGCCTTGCTGATTCACTCCAGCGGTGGTTATTTCATCTGAGGACTGTAGGACTGCCACTAAAATCTTGTCAGGTGTGGAGGTGACCGCAGCAGATTGGGAGCTTGAGCTTGACCTCCTCGAGGCGGGCTCGAGCCTTCATCGTGGGGACGGCAGTGCTCAGGAGGTAGAGCAGGTCGTCTAATAACCGGATGGTTGGCAGTTCGAATTCCCGCTCTCCCCATGATATCCTGCCGTGGTGTCCCTGGGCAGGACACTTCACCCACATTGCCTCCAGTGTCCATAAACACTGGGTATGAATGTCCTATAAATTATAAAAATGTTCGGTGGTGGCCGGAAAGGCCGTTGGCGCATATTGGCTGCCACGTTTCCCGTCAGCCTGCCCCAGGCAGCTGTGGCTGCAGAAGTATGGGGGAGGTTGCCACTACCACTGGTCTGTCTGGAGTGGAAGAATAATGTTACCTATTGTAAAGCGTCTTGAGTATATATGAGAAAGCGCTATATAAAATCGATGCATTATTATTGATTATTATTATTATTATTATTATTATTACGTCAGGATCGACGGAGGTCCTGGACGGCATTGGAGCTTGAGCTCGAGGTAAGTCCTCTCTCGTTGTTTTCTAATACTCAGTATTAGAGAGATTCTTGTCTGGTTCTAGGTGAGAAGAGTCAGGGTGCAGTGTGCAGCTGCATCAGAACTCCCTTGGCCGGGCTCCACCACTGCCAGCAAAACCGTAATAACCTGGTTCTTCTTCCCACGTCCTGAGTTTTTTCTAGGGTCGCTGGAGAGGAGGCCATCATCACCAGGGGTCCCTTGGAACTGGGCTCACCGCCTGACAACGTTGTGGGTCCAGCTCCCCTGCTGCCTGAGGCTGTTGTGTGGGTCCCTCCGCAGACGGTGTCTCCGTGGGTGCGGCACACTGGCTTAGGACCCTTGTGGGGGCTGCGCCACAGGATCAACCCGACGTGGGTGCTGCGCTCCTGCCCAGACCCATCATGGACAACACGCTCCTGAGTGGGGTCCACTGCGGGTGCTGCAGAGCCTCCAGCCAGGAGCCGCCAAGTCTCTGCATCCTAGGGCGCACGAGTGTGCACGAGAGCGCACTCGTGCGTTCTCGGACGCATGACGCATGATAGAGATACTGATGATGGTGCAGATGGAGATGGTGATGGTGTCCAAGCGCGCACTGAAAATAAAAGCTGCAGACACAGCCACGAACAGATTTAGTTCATCTGATTGACCTATCATTCGACTAATAAGAGCCTTGAATTGGGTTTCTGAAACCATGAGAAGCCAATGAATGAAAATCTAGCCAGAAGGACCCCCGCCTCCCAACGGCTGCGAGCCAATTTGAAGCACAGAAGTTCGCTGAGCTGTTGTCTAAAGCTTGGGTGAAGAGAGACTGCTTCAGCAGCCACAGGCAGTGGTTTATTTATTTATTTTTTTTAATTCCAGCAGAGTGTTTAGCATTCTTTTATATGGTTCATCATAGACCGAGCGGAGGCCGACGACGAAGGTCGTAAATCGTTCGCTAAAACGGCAATAATGGAATTATGTTTGATCGAGAGCCACGAGCAGGGGGAGGGGGGGTGGGGACAGCGTCGCGTTCGTCTGACAATGGGAAGAGAAGTTTGCCAGGACTCTGCTGCTGTGAAGAGGTAAGGTGTTACAAGCTAAATTATTATTTATCCCTGAAAACTGTAATCCAAAAATGACTTTTGACCGATCAGTAAATTACAACTGTACGGCGCACGCACTTCGTACTTCGTGCGCCACGATAAACGGTTCATTTGCCGTGTTCGGACCGTGAACGCCCCCCCCCCCCCCGCTGCAGAAGAGGAGCGGGGGGGGCGCTCACAGTCCGAACGCCCCCGGTCCGCGGGGGGGAGTCGCGCTGACTGCGCAGCGGTCGTCACATAGACATATGAGTCTATTCCTTCATGTAGCGATGGCCGTCCTCTGTAGCGAGGGGGGGGCAACCCCCCCCCACACACACACACAGTAGCGAGGGGGGGGAAGCCGCTGTGACAGCGTTACTGTGGAAACATGCAACGAGTGTAATCCGTCATGTAGCGAGGGCCGAACTCCGTCCTTGGTAGCGGGGGGGGGGGGGACAACCCCACACACACACACACACACACACACAGACACAGCCCTGAGTGTCCTAAAATGGAGATTCGACATTGAATTATTCAAAAGTTACAGACGTTTTTCCAAACTGTGCCATTTGGCACAATTTGGCACAGTTCCAAAACGCCTGGGAACTACCTGAGAACAAAGCTGTGTAAAACATTAATTTTTTGTGGTATTGTTACAAAATTTGGACCTCAGCTGGATAACACTTGGTTCTACATTTCTGTTGCATTTTCCAGCCGGATCAGACAGCTGTGTGTTATTTGCAAGCATTTGTATCCAAAAAAACACCGTGGCCAAATTTATTTTCTTCAAGTTCAGTATGTTTAGATGACTGTAACTCAGTGGCCGGAGCACGTAGAGAGATTATGTTTTTTTTTGCCAAAACATTCAAAGTGTTTTCTTTTAAATGAGACCAACCCCATGAAGATGCTGAAAAGGGTTGAAGAACAGCTTTCGATTTACTTTGGGCATGTTATTTTTTGGCATTTTTAGGAAAATTGCCCGGAGTGCAAGGGGTTAAGAAAAATACGGGAGGGAAAAAAAAAGTGAAACTCACAATCCACTGGTGTCCGAATGGCAGCGGCAAACTGTCATGAACGGCTCTCTCCGAGAACAAACAGGATGCCAAACATAGACTGTGAGTTTGCAAATTTATTATCTAAAAGAAACACAAAATACAAAACACATACCAACGAAAAACACACCTCTGAGGCTGGAGCAATAAATGACAGGATAAACAAAGACGTGAGTAAAGACAGATAAGAAATAAACTTAGCTTGACAAGATATCCAGGGATTTCCCGACCGGAGAGATTTTTTGCCACTACGCCAGGGAAGTGGCACCCAAGCCTTAAATAGGAAGCCCCCAGATTGGCAACACCTGTGGGGTCATGAGTGGCGATTATTACTGGCAGGCATGACAGCCCACGAACAGATTCTGACAGCTGGAAGTGACGTGCGAGCTGTCACAGCACCAGCAATGATCAAAACAATAAACCAAAAAAGGAAATACAGAAATAATAATGAACTAACCAAAAACAGGAACTAAATACAGCAAACAAGGTGTATAGAAAAATAAACGAATAGAAAAAGAAAAAACTAATCTGACAACTGGGCACGGCCCCTGCCCGTGCACCAGATCATGACAGCGGCTAGATTAACCTCAGTTAATACTGATTACACTGTTAAGATGCTATTTAGAGGGAAGGAGGGGTCAAGAATATTTTACATCTTTCCAAGTTTTTGGAATTGGAAAATCTAGCATGAATTACATCCTCTAAAATTGTCAATGAAGTACCTCTTTTAAACTATTTGAACATTAACTGAGTTTTTTTTGTATCAGGAGCAAGAATGTGACAGTAGCAGGGTGAACCAAGAAGGAGAGGAGAGAGGAGGTAAAGGTAACCAGAGAATCGGTACAGCTCCATAGGGAGAGAGAGACAGCACTGAGAACTAAAGAGAGAGGAGACAGGAGGCACATACAGACGTGGACAAAATTGTTTGTACCCCACTGTTAATGAAAGAAAAACCCACAATGGTCACAGAAATAACTTGAATCTGACAAAAGTGGTAATAAATAAAAATTCTTTGAAAATTAACCAGTGAAAATCAGACAAGGCTTTTGAATTGTGGTTCAACAGAATTATTTTAAAAAACAAACTCATGAAACAGGCCTGGACAGAAATGATGGTACCCCTAACTTAATACAGTGGTACCTCTACTTACGAACGTCTCTACATACGGAATTTTCAGGTTACAACACGCCTCAACGGGAAAATATTGCCTCTTGTTACGAAAGAAATTTCAGGATACGAAAGGCAAAAAAGTACGCGCTCCTCGTAGCTCCCGTAGTTTACCGAACGTAAACATACTTGTAGCTGCTCTGCCATTGGCTATCGCCTAGCATCTTCCTGGTATCCCATTGGCCACGAAGTGTTCGGGAAGTCCGGGCAGTTTTACGTGTGTGTACAGTACAGTATTAACTTTTATTCACTATGGGCCCCAAGAAAGTGATGGAGATAAGTGGAAAAGGAGAAAAGAAGAAGAAGAGAGTTTTTTTGTCCATACAAACAAAGCAAGAGATAATAGAAAGGTATGAAAAAGGGATGCGTTTGGTTGATCTCGCCAAAGAATATGGCCGTAATACATCTACGATCGGCACGGTATTAAAACAAAAGGAAGCCGAAGGATTGTTAAAAGCCGACAAAAGCAAACGTCCTTGGATCGGTTCTTCACAAAACGTCAGGCAAAAACTACTGATGAGAGAGAACATGAACCAAAGAAGGCAAAAGGTGACGACGTCGACGACGACGATAGCAGTTAAACGGTAAATGAACATAATTTTTATTATTCTTTACTTTATTCTTTGTTTTTTTAAATTATGTACAACTCTCATTTTATGTTTATTGTGCAGTAATCTAATTGTAACATGTATTTGTTACATGTTTTGATGCATTTTTATGATTTATAAAAATTTTATGTCCGAATTTTGGGGGGCTTGGAACGGATTAGGGCATTTACATGTAAAACGCGTCTCTACTTACGGAATTTTCACGTTACGAAAATACTTCCGGAACAAATTAATTTCGTAAGTAGAGGTACCACTGTATTTTGTTGCACAACCTTTTGAGGCAATCACTGCAATCAAATGATTTCTGTAACTGTCAATGAGGCTTCTGCACCTCTCAGCAGGTATTTTGGCACACTCCTCATGACCAAACTGCTCCAGTTGTCTCAGGCATGAAGGGTGCCTTCTCCAGACGGCATGTTTCAGCTCCTTCCACAGATGTTAAATAGGATTAAGATCAGGGCTCATAGAAGGCCACTTTAGAATAGTCCAGTGTTTCACTCTTAGCCATTCTTGGGTGTTGTTAGCTGTGTGTTTTGGGTCATTATCCTGTTGCAAGACCCATGACCTGCGACTGAGACCAAGCTGTCTGACACTAGGCAGCCCATTTCTCTCTAGAATACCTTGATAGTCTTGAGATTTCATTGTACCCTGCACAGATTCAAGACACCCTGTGCCAGATGCAGCAAAGCAGCCCCAGAACATAACAGAACCTCCTCCATGTTTCACAGTAGGGACAGTGTTCTTTTCTTGGTATGCTTCATTTTTGCGTCTGTGAACATAGAGCTGATGTGCCTTGCAAAAAAGGTTCCAGTTTTGTCTCGTCTGTCCATAGGGCATTCTCCCAGAAGCTTTGTGGCTTGTCAACATGCAGTTTGGCAAATTCCAATCTGGCTTTTTTATGATTTGTTTTCAACAGTGGTGTCCTCCTTGGTCGTCTCCCATGAAGTCCACTTTGGCTCAAACAACGACGGATGATGCGACCTGACACTGATGTACCTTGACCTTGGAGTTCACCATGAATGTGTTTAGAGGTTGTTCTGGGCTCTTTTGTTACCATTTGTATTATCCGTCTCCTCCTACAGCCACGTCCAGGGAGGTTGGCTACAATCCCGTGAATCTTAAATTTCTGAATAATATGTGCAACTGTAGTCACAGGAACATCAAGCTGCTTGGAGATGGTCTCATAGCCTTTACCTTTAACATGCTTGTCTATAATTTTCTTTCTAATCTCCTCAGACAACTCTCTCCTTTGCTTCCTCTGGTCCATGTTTAGTGTGGTACACACCATGTCAACAAACAGCACAGTGACTACTTGTCACCTTTTAAATAGGCCGACGGACTGATTACAAGTTTGTAGACACCTGTGATGTTAATTAGAGGACACATCTTGGTTGAACATGTCCCTATGGTCACATTATTTTCAATCTTTTCTAGGGGTACCATCAATTTTGTCCAGGCCTGTGTGAGTTTGTTTTTTAAAATAATTCTTTTGAACCACAATTCAAAAGCATTGTCTGATTTTCATTGGTTAATTTTCCTAGAATTTTTATTTATTACCACTTTTGTCAGATTCAAGTTATTTCTGTGACCATTGTGGGTTTTTCTTTCATTAACAGAGGGGTACCAACAATTTTGTCCACGTCTGTATGACCAGGTAACAATAGTCAAAACTTGATTTCTGCCAGTGCTGAAATACTTACCGCATAATAGGTATTATGTCAGCCTGGGACTTCATAGTGGCATAGACTATTACAAGGCTGAATACAGATTTGGCAAATCAGGGAAATAATTTTTACAACAGTTACTAATGTGTGAATGCCAAAATAAAGAGATAAATTAGCCTTGTCCTTTTAGCAAAGTTAATGATTTTGCACTCTTCTACCACACTAGGAAACATATACGTACTGTCATTTTTTTGCTTAAAAATATCCTTTTCATTTAAAAATGAAAAAGAAGACATTGGAGACAACTGCCTGTACTGATAGCCTGACAGTCCTATAATATTGTGACGTAGGCAAGGTTCACACAAAGAAGAGGAGCAGATAGTTGTGACCATAGATATAAAACGCTAGATTGGCAGTAGGTCACTGGAGCGCGAGATTTCCGGCCGCCATATTGGTACAGGAATCACAACAAATCCACAGCTCAGCTTAACGCACAACACTCTGATTAAGTCTTCATTTCTGTCACCATGGGATGAGATGCCGGGTTTTCCGGCGCTCAGACCATGTCCCTTCTCATCCCTGTCTCTCATTGGGCAGCGTCTCTGCGGGCTCCCAGCTGTCAGTGTTACAGGACGGCTGGGGCCCAATTAATCCTCATCAGCTGAGGCGCTGCTAATGAGGATAAAAAGGAGCAGCTTCGATCATTCGGGGCTGCGACTTAAGCACTGTTATGCTGGAACCCTTACGGTAAGTGTCGAGTATTTGTTTTTAAATAATTTAATGGTGTGTTGTCAAAAATAAAGGTAAAAACTCTGATTTTCATTTGGGAGGTCACTGATTTCTGTACATGCATGACTGCCATGAGTGTAATATATATTGTAATTCAGTATCGATAGTTATGGCAATATTTCTCATGTAATATTAGTATACAGTGTTACATTGTGTTCTTTGTTACTGGGTCAGTATTGGTAGCCAATATTATCAACAATGAACTTTGGGTTCTTGTAACTAGTTTGGTAGTTACTCAAATAGCGTGAGGATAGTTTTTCTTTTTCCTGTATACACTTGGCCTAATGAAAGATTTAGGTTTATCAAACCATCTTTACACAATAATTACACATATATATGTACAAACATCTACCTCCTGTATCAGACCAACATCATGAAGGTTTGCAGATTGTAATTTACAGATATGTTATTTGAAAATTGAAACTTTACAGATAGAATTTTACAGTACCTATTTCGCATTTGTCTATTACAGGGAGGGGGTACAAGAAGATCTGGTGATTAATGCAGTCATATCTCATAGACATTACTATTTCTGTCTTATATTACATTTTGCCTGATATTACTATAAATATTTGCTATGATGGATAGGAGGGGACAGGGGGGATATTACGTGTGATGAAGATGATGATGATGATGATGATGATGATGATGATGGTGATGACGATGGGCTGGGCTCTGGGTTAAATTAATAAAGCCTACATCTACTGCTTTAAACTGTGTTTTGATTCAATTAACACTTCACCTCACTTTGCAGTTGATTAATATGAGCTTGCTGCTTTCATGTTGAGTGCATTATTCTATGCAATAAATTTAATAAATTTGTAATGAACATTGGTGTATTGTATAAATTTATGTGGGCCTAAAATCAATAAGAATTTCAAATTGATTTTAAACAACTGCTATACAGATCCAGGTAGATGGGGGGGGGAGTGTATAATGTCTGTCTAGTTAAATGAAGAAACTTGAATAATTGATTTGTAATTTTTTATTCTCTTTATTTATTTCAAAGTTTACATATCTAGGCCAATTTGTATAGCACAGGCTGAAATATTTCTTTGATAAACATTTTTGACAATTGGGGGGGGGGGCAATAAGCTGGTTGCCTGGGGTGGCAACTATAACAAATACAGCCCAGGACAAAGTATGAATTAATCAATTTCGGCCATATATTTATGCATAAATGGCCACAATGAAAGAGGTAGGCTTAATTATTAATCAGGGAGTATGGTAACTTCTTTTTCAGCTCATTTGACAGTTCTTGATTGAGACACTGCAAAATGCCATAATTTAATAATTATGAAGCTCTTAAACACCTAATATTTATGCAGATTATGCTGAAAGTAAACCACTATGCGCTGTGTTGTACTGTGTTGTAAACATGTTCACTGAAGCCTGTCAAACGTTTAACAAAGGAGAATGACCCAAGCAGGTGTCTGCACTGGACCACAGGGATGTGCTACAGATATCCTGTACCAAGATGGCGGACGCGCGTCACGCCACCGCTACCACGGACTGGCCAGCGCTGCCAATCTAGCCTTTTATATCTATGGTTGTGACAAACAGGCTTTATTCACACACACCCTGAGCACAGACAGGAGGGGAGGTCATTCTCCCAGACCTCCGTTTAAATCATGGTTATACAACACGTGGTACATCTTGCCCTAATCCTGCCTATGAAACACTGCTGGGTCATTATAACACAGTTATAATGACACAGCAGTATAATAACTCAGTAATAACATTTAATACACACATACAATAACGTCCTCTGTTGCAAAGCATGCTGGGGAAATCGCTGCTCCCCCCCCCCCCCCCACAATACAGCCCCGACGTTACACTGCCCCCCTCCTGGACTGGTTTCTGTCCCCAGAAAAATTAAAGTCCAGTTCAAAAGTCCAATACAAACTCATCCAGGTGTCGGGGCAGCCTTCGGTGCCGGCGACCAGCACGTACAGGCCTCCCAGTGTCCATCTGAGTCTCGGTCGGGGTATCTGATTGGGATGAAGGCTCCGGTTCGTCCACCAGCGGGGCGGATGGCTGATACGGGGCGAGACGGTCATGATGAAGGACCACAACCCAGTCCCTTTTCCTAAGCCTCACCCTGTACACCACATCCGACAGTCTCTGCAGAACCACGCATGGTCCCGACCAATGGCTCGCCAGCTTCGGTGATTGCCCTCTTTTTCTCTCAGGGCAGAAAACCCATACTCGATCTCCCGGTGCAAAGTCCCTCCCCTGGCAGCGGGAGTCATACGCTCGCTTCTGCCAACCCCCCGCCGCTGCCAGGGCCTCTCGAGCCAGTTCGTGCACCGTGTGGAGACTGAATACCAAATCCACTGGTGTGCGCAGCTCGCGTCCAAACATGAGTGCTGCAGAGGTGCACCGAGTAGATTCCTGAGCTGCCGTCCGGTACACCCACAAAACAAAAGGCAGATGCAGGTCCCAGTCTCGCTGTCGCTGGTCCACTAGGATACGAGCTGGGTGGTGAGGGTCCGGTTGAATCGTTCGACCAGGCCGGCGCTCTGTGGATGCAGCGGGGTGGTCCGTGTTTTCCCTGATGCCCAGCTGCTTGCAGACTTCTCCGAAGACCTCCGCCTCGAAGTTCCGACCCTGGTTGCTGCGCAGCTCTCCGGTGCGCCAAACCGACCAGAACATTTCGTCCACCAGCTTTGATTGCCGTCATAGCGGCGCTCTGGTCCGGGACCGCGTAACGCTCTGGGCACTTAGTGAAATAATCCATCGCGACCATCACGTAGCGGTTCCCCCCGGTCCGTGTCGGGGAAAGGCCCAGGATGTCCACTCCCACCCGCTCCATCGGTGCTCCCACCCGGTACTGCTGCAGGGGAGCGTGGGATCGCCGAGTTGGCCCTTTCTGAGCTGTGCACGTGTCGCAGCGGTGAACATGGAGTTCCACGTCCTGATGACAGCCGGGCCAGTAGAACGGGCTCAAAGGCGCTGCAGCGTCTTTGTCACTCCGAAGTTGGCCCGCTCCTACCGCCCCATGATCCAGCTGGAGTACTTTGGGCGGAGTCGACGAGGAACCAGCAGCTGCCAGAAGTGCCGCTGCCCAGCTGGAGTCTGCCACTGTCGATACACTGCCCTCGAGGCAGCGGAGGTTGGCCCACTGGGAGTGCAGGGCCTTAGTCTCTGGTCCAGCGCAGACACAACCTCCCAGGCGGGCCGCTGTCCTGCGTCCAACCACTGCCGAACCGAGAAATGACCAGGTCTCTATCCTGCTCGCTCTGCAGCTGCTGCGTGCCAAGGACCTCTGTGATGTCATTGCTGGGGGGGTGGGGGCTGCCTGATCATCCGAGGAGGGGCCTGCGCGTCGCTGCTTTATTCCTGCTTGCAGCGGCCCAGAGAGCAGCAAGCCCCGTGGGGGCGGCTTGGTCTCGATCTTCAGCCCGTTGGCAGTGACAACACTACTCTTGTCGCACAGGGGCGCCGAGACAGCGCGTCAGCGTTGGCATGGAGGCGGCCTGCCCGATGCACAATCTGGAAATTATAATCCTGCAGTTCCTCCAGCTATCTCGCCAACTGTCTATCCAGCTCTTTGAAGTTTAATTAACCAGGTCAGGGAAGCGTGATCCGTCCTGAGCTGGAACCTCCCCCCGTACACATACGGGCGGAAATGACACAGTCCTTGAATGACAGCCAACAGCTCTCTGCGAGTCACACAGTAGTTCCTCTCGGCTCTGCTGAGAGTGCAGCTGAAAAAAAGCGACTGCCTGCTCTAAATGCTCTCCCTCCTGGGATAGCACCGCCCCGATGCCCTGGTTGCTGGCGTCCATGTCCACGATGAAAGGGCGGTTCGGTTCAGGATACTGCAGGATGGGGGTTCCGATGAGCGCCGCGCGGAGCTGGGAGAAAGCAGCAGCACAATTCTCACTCCACTGAAACGTGCGTCCTTTCTGCGTCAGCTGATGCAGCGGGGCTGGCGATGGTGGCAAAATTTTTCACAAACCTCCTATAATAGGATGGCCAAAGAAAACTCCTCAGCTCTCCCACGTTCCGCGGCACTGGCCAGTCTCTCACCGCCGCCACTTTTTCTGGGTCAGTGGCGACTCCCGCTGCGCTGACGACGTGGCCCAAGAAGGTGGTCTCCCGCCGGAATAGGTGGCATTTTCCTAGGGTGTAACCGTAGCCCCGCCTGTTGGATGGCACCCAGCACCTCTCGGAGATTTGACAGGGTGCTGTCAAAATCAGCTGCATGCACCAGTAGGTCATCCAGGTAAACAACGCAGCGACTCCGGGGCACGTGGGCCAGCACTCGCTCCATCAAGCGTTCAAAGGTGGCCGGAGCGTTGCAGAGTCAAACGGCACCACTTTAAACTGGTACAGTCCCTGCCCAATGGAGAAAGCTGTTTTTTGGCAGGCCACGGGTGACAGCTCTACCTGCCAATAGCCCGCTGCGTAGATCCAGCGAGCTGAACCAGCTGGAGCCGGCGATGTGGTCCAGCGCGTCACTGATGCGGGGCAGGGGGGTAGGTAGATCCTCCGGGTGACGTCATTCAGGCGCCGGTAATCCACACAGAACCACCACGACCATCTTTCTTCTTGACCAGCACCACCGGCGCTGCCCAGGGGCACCTGGAGGGCTCAATAACATCTGCCTCCAGCATTTCTCGCACTTTTTTGTTCTGCCGCTGCCCGCCTTGAAAAGGGAAGCCGGCGTGGGTGGAGTCGAATCGGCCCGGTCTCACCGGTGTCGAGATCGTTGCTGCACCAAACCGGTCCGGCTGCATTCCTCATCCTTTGCGGTGAAAACACCCATATAACAGTCCAATAGCTCCCGCAGCTGGCGCCTCTGTTCCAGGTCCAGCCCGCTGCAGCTCTGCTGAAGATAGATTCCTCGACCCGCCTGCTGCATCTCTGCTGACACGTTGACACCCTCCCCTTGCTGTCCCTGGTGTGTGTTCGTGCTCTCTCTGCCCGCGCTGGTGGCGTCATCGTGTCCGGTCCTCGCGGTGGGGTCCTGGTGGTCCTCGATCGCGCAAGCCTCCGTGATTCCTTCTCTGCGTTCTGCTGTGGAGTGCGATGGTCCGGTCTCCCAGTTGGAGGGATGGTCCGGTGGAGTCGATCTTGGCGTTCCAGCTGTGAGCAGGTCTAGACCAATAATACAGGGGTCTTGGATGTCAGCCAGCCAGAACGGGTGTCTTATGTTCTGACCGGCCACCCCCACCACGAGAACTCTCCGCCCCCTCAGTCTGGCGCGCTCACCGGTAGCCGAGTGGACGCAGCGCTTGGTGGGGTTCCCACCCCCATGTGGCCGTCTTGTTCATGCCCCCGCAGCACACACCGGGTCGGACCAAGTGAGATTGTTGAGCCGGTGTCAATCAGGGCCCGGATCGACGTCTTCTCCAAGCTGCACTGTAGATACAGTGGGGTAAAAAAGTATTTAGTCAGCACCATTTGTGCACGTTCTCCCACTTAAAGAGAAGAGAGGTCTCCAATTTTCAACATAGTATACCTCAACTATGAGAGACAAAATGCGGAAAATCACATTGTCTGATTTTTAAAGAATTTATTGCAAATTATGGTGAAAAATAAGTATTTGGTCACATACAAACAAGCAACATTTCTGCTCTCCCAGACCTGTAGCTTCTTCTTTAAGAGGCTCCTCTGTCCTCCACTCATTACCTGTTTTACTGGCACCTGTTTTGAACTCATTATCAGTATAAAAGACACCTGTCCACAACCTACAAACAGTTTCTTTGTCTAGGTGCGTTGGCGCTTCAATTGTGCGATTCATTAGCGGCTCCACCCGCTCTTGCTTCTGCCACCGCAGTCTCCCAGTCGGTCGCGGTGTGGATCCGTACGTGGTTCGGAGCTGGGCCGGGCGGAGACCTTGGATGAAGTTCCGGAAGGCGAGCTTCTCTACCACCTCCCGGTGCGAAATCTGGGTAGCTGTGCCGGGATAGCAGCCGTATGTCTGCAGCATAGGCTCCTAGGCTTCCTGGTTGCTTGACGGCGGCGGGTCAGCTAGTTCCTGGGCGTGCTCAGCGTCCACCATTCTCCCAAAATCGTCTCCGGAGCGCTCCTTGTAGCGCTCCTTGTAGCGCTGGCCAGCTGTACGGCTCCTCAGGCCAGAGATCAGAGAGCGTGAAGAGAGCCCCTCCCTTCCAAGGCAGCGCGACTTGCACGGCGGTTTCCTCTGGTGACCAGCCGTTCAGCGCAGCGGCCAGCTCGACCTGGGTCAGGTAGTCATCCAATGGGGTCTCGCCGTTGAAGCAGGGGATCTTGGCCCGCTGCCGGACGGATGGGACGGTCGCCTCCTGATCGATCACCACTCCTGGTCGCCGTGGGATCGCCAGCCCGTTCTGCCCTGAAAAGGGCGGGATGCGGGGCTGGTTTGCTCTGCTCTGCCCGCTCTGCCTGGAAAAAGGCAGAGGGCGGGGTGCGCCGGCCCCCTCAGGTCCGCCGCTTCGTTCGTCCCGGCGAGCGGCTCCCGGAGGTGGTGTCTCGGTCCCATCGTCCGTCGTCAGCTGAGCAATGAGTCGCTCCAGCTGCTGGATCTCCATTCTGATCCTGGCTTCCATCTGCTCCATCCCACTTCTGACACCAGTGTGACGTAGGCAAGGTTCACACAAAGAAGAGGAGCAGATAGTTGTGACGAAAAGCCTTTATTCACACACACCCTGAGCACAGACAGGAGGGGAGGTCATTCTCCCAGACCTCCGTTTAAATCATGGTTATACAACACGTGGTACATCTTGCCCTAATCCTGCCTATGAAACACTGCTGGGTCATTATAATGCAGTTATAATGACACAGCAGTATAATAACTCAGTATAATAACTCAGTAATAACATTTAATACACACATACAATAATGTCCTCTGTTGCAAAGCATGCTGGGGAAATCGCTGCCCCCCCCCCAATACAGCCCCGATGTTACAATATTTTTTTTTTAAATCCTTATACGGGAAGAGCTCTCAGCCCCCCAGTGTTTGAAACAAAGTTACGCCCTTGTACCAAAGATATCTTCAGCCCTGTAATGGTCTATTTATGCTACTATGAAGCAGCAGACCTACTTAATACCTAGTATGTGTTAAGTATTTCAGCACTAGCAAAAACCAAGCAAGCAAGGTTGACTATTGTTACCTGGTCACGGTGTGTCTCCTGTGTCGCCTCTGTCTCTCTAGTCATCAGTGCTGTCCTCTCTCCTTCCTTCTTTGTTATCCTGCAGCTGCTACATTCATGCTCTGATATGAAAAAGCTCAGTTATTGTTCAAATGCTGTAAAAGAGGTACTTCACTGACAGATTTTTAGAATATAATTCATGCTAGATTTTCCCACAACCAAAAACTGTAAGATGTAAAATGTTTTTTTTTTCCCTCCCTTCCCTCTTAGCAGCATCAACTGAGGTTAATGCAGCCACTGAATGTGAATGAGGCTTAATCAGGCCACCTGTGATTAACCACCATTATTCATAACTCATTTTTTAATTAATCAATTGTGGTGATTAACACGTTTATTCTGACAGACTAATGTTTAAATCATTATATATCATAATCAGCACTTCATTCTGTGGCTATTTCTCAATCAAGCAGATGAACTAAAGACAGGTTTGTGATTTAGTCAGCTAGAACGGTAACAGTTATCCAGCCTGCAGAGACATTATGAACACAGCGCACCCTGTCATTAACACAACATAAAGGCCAAATTTGCTGGAGAGAGAAAAGCAGATCATTTCTCAGAAATTATCAAAACAGTCAAAACAACTTGGAGAAGCAGGCCCTCTATCTCATTCCAAAGGCAAACTAGTCAAAAGACATGGAGAAGTGGGCTAGCATCACCTATCCAGACATCTTTAATTTATTACTGTACAGTGCTAGTGCCTACACTCTTAACCAACTAAGATCCTATAGAGGTCTAGAAGCTTACAACCAGTTTGTAAGCAGCTGTGTCTGAGACATGGTCATGTGTAAAATCAACAACCTTTGTCTGCCCATAGCCAAGGTAACAAAACATTTGATTTTTTTTTTTTGGGGGGGGGAGGGTGAAAAAGTAGAAAACTAGAAAAGCACTCAGAGTGTATACCTCCACCAAAGCTCCTTCAATCCCTCATAGATCACCTTCAAAATGTAAAGGGGTTTGTGTGTAGGCTAGAGCCACTTCTGGTGAAAATTGCATCAAAGTCTGTCATTAGTTCTGGAGTATTGTTGCTAACACACTATGAGAAGATAAGAGCCTTGGAGGAGATATGCATTCTCAGATCATCACCAAAATGTCATGGGTTCATCCCTAGCCCAAGAAACCACTCTGGTGAAAATTTCGTCCAAATCCATCCTGTAGTTTTTATGTAATCCTGCAGCACAAAGCCCTAGCTGGACGGTATGCACTATCAGATCATCACCAAAATCTAATCATCTGTTCTGGGCCATTTACACACCTTTTCTGAAAATTTCATCAAAATCCGTTCATTACTTTTTGAGTAAAGTTGCTAACAGACAGACAAACAAACTAGAAAAGCATCCAGAGAGTGCATACCTCGGCCAAGAGTCCTTCTGGCACTCATGGATCATCTCCAAAATGTAATGGGTTTTGTGTGTAGAGTATGAGCCAGTTCTGGTGAAAACTGCATCAAACCTAAGCAGGGCTGCTCGCAGAGATAGCAAAAAGACGTAACAAACTAATAGTTTTTTGAATGCAAAAGATGCCATAGACTTACACAATGGTCCCCTCCGGCATACAACTAGGAACATACCGGTCGCTATGGAGGGTGAGAATATGTATGGGCACATAATCATACCATGTAGGATAACTAAGTAGACGGTTATGCTGTTTCATTCCATCTAGCAACAATGCTCTGCACTGTGTGGTGTTTATATATTTACATATTTATTCATCTAGCTACAATGCTCAGCACTGGGTGTGTTTATATATTTATATATCTACATATTATTCCATCTAGCTACATTGCTCCGCACTGTGTGTTTTATATACTTGCATATTTATTCCACCTAGCTGCAATGCTCCGTACTGTGGGTGTTTATATATTTACATATTTATTCCATCTAGCTACAATGCCTCTGCACTGTGTGTTCATATATTCATATATTTATTCCATCCAGCTACAATGCTCTGCACTGTGTGTCTGTGTGTGTGTGTATATATATATATTTTATAGTAATACGTACATATGTATATTAGCTGCTCTTGCTTGCTTGTTTTTTTTTCTTGCCTTCTGATTGTTTGCTCTGAGTGTTGCTATCCCTGTGCTGTTGCAATCCTGGAATTTCCCCGTTGTGGGACTAATAAAGGCTTATCTTATCTTATCTTATCTTAAATCTATCCACTACTATTGGAGGATTCTTGCAAACACACTGTGAGAAGATAAGAGTCTTGGAAGAGGTATGCATTTTCAGATCATCACTAAAATGTTATGGGTTCCTCTCTTGGCCACTCTGCCAAGGACCACCTTGGCCTAGGTGGTCCTTGGCCACCACCAGAGTGGCCAAGAGAGGAACACATAACCACCAGAAAATTTCACCAGAGGTATCTCTGGTGAAATTTTCACCAAAATCCATCCAGTAGTTTTTTTAATCCTGCTAACAAGCAAACAAATAAACAAGCAGACAGACAGACAAACCACCCTGCTTACATAACCTCACTGGTGGAGGTAACAAACCAACAAACCAACGCGGGCAAAATCATAACCTCCTTGGTGGAGGTTAAAAATTTGGATTGTTCACTTACAGTTATTTTGTAAAGCTTTACCACAAAATGCGTAAAAGCTATAAAACTGTGGCCAAAGCACCTGCTGTGATGTTCTTAAATGTTAAACATGTAAAAAATTGAGAACAACATCAAATTAGACTCATGCTCTTGTAGGCTCGTCAATACTGTTTTAAAAAAACAGAGCAATATTTATTAAGAAAAAAAAAACAGTAAAATATTGTCTTATCATGCATGTTTAACCATATACAGCAGAGAAAATAAATACTGAACACGTCAAAATTTTTCTCATTTAAGTGACACTCCGGCAAAAATCAAGTCTTTTCTGTTGTTAACGTGTCTGTAACATGTTTCTTGTGATTTACAATACATATCAAGAGCAAAATCATTCTAAACTCCCAAATATGTGTTTTTTCTGCTGTGAATATCTGCTTAAGCTCCACCCCCCACCCCATCCCCAGAACGGAGATTTGGACAGAGTGTTTGTAGCTACATCAGTATTCCTGCTTAGCTTGATTGGTTATAACATTAACCAATCAAGACGGATACCCTTGGATACCTCAGGGAAGAAGGAGGAGCCAAATAGCAGCAGGATTGAGGCAGAGGGGGATGAAGGCATCCGTTTTGCATAGCAAAGCAGTGGAGGAGGAGGTGACAATCACATGCAGGGGTAGCAGCAGTAGAGAGAGAGAGCAGAGTGAGGTGGGGGGCAGGGGACCCGATTTGAATGTGGCTGTGCAAGACCTCTGTCTCAGCGGATTGGGCACTGCAAGCCCAGTTTGCCTCACCTTGATTCGATTCGCCACTAACCCGTTTCAGCCGCGGTTGTGTCTCCATAGCAGCCGGGTAAAGCGGGTAAAGCTGGGGTGGGCAGGATTTTTTTTACAGCAGAGGCGGCGCCACATTCCCCGTGACATAAAACATGCGGCCCAAGCAAAACATAATATGGTGGCTTTACAAGGCAACTCCTCGGTCTGTGGCTTTTTGTCACCATAAATGCCAAAAAGGACCGCCAGACAAGGGTACAGGCGGCCGAGACAAAACACTCTGGACTAGTACTGCAGCTTCTGGAAGAGCAAAGACGTGAGGATACAAACTAGGTCATATATGACAGTAAGCTAATGGTTGCTAATGCTAGTTTGCTATAAGTACGTTGTGCTACACTGTACATCTCCGCAAGTTATCGCTGTTAGGTACTAAAACATGTATGCTGTGTGTGTGTGTGTTTCAGATGGCTCTGTTGTGGGAAAATTACCGCTTCAAAACGGTCGGTCTGGCGTTCAACTCAGCCCCGTCACTGATGTCACCCCAGCTTCACAAACGATAGTGGTTATAGAGCTTAAGGATGTCTGTAGAAACGCTTATTTCCTGTGCAAAAAATTGCTCTGATCTGCATGAAAATCATGGAGAGGACTGTTGAGACATCATGGGACGTACCTGCTCCAGCAGCACTGAGTCTGAGGTGGTGTCATAGCAAAAAATGATCAGCTGACACAACTTGATCGCCAGATTAATAACTATATTAGCCACAAAATATATATTCAAAAAGTAAACAGTACTGAGTTAGGTATAATAAGATATATTTGACAGTTATGATGCATTTTAGGCCAAAACAAACTTGATCTAGGATTAAAAGCAATTAAAATAATGCAGTCACAAGGTTACATGGAAAATACTTGATTTACTAGATACATGTACTGTAGAAATAAATATTCTCTGCATCAACAATGTACTATACATGCATTCATGTAGTATTGCACTGGGATTGCACTGACAATAAACCTCTGAAGTTTTTGCAGATGTGTCTCTTTTTTTATATGTGAAGGTTACCACCATGTGGCACAAATTTAATACTAACAGATTGGAAAAGCTGTCTAAGAACAATCCAGCAGTTTGAGAAATCACTTTGGTTTGGTGTAAGTCTGTCAACAGGATTATGAACCATAAAGCAGTTTGTGTTAAAATGTTAAATCCCATTAAACCCTAACCCACAGGTGTCCAATCATGTACCATGGAGGGCCAAGACCCTGTAGGTTCGCTCTTCTACCCAGTCTCTTCAGCAGGTGTTCTCACTGATCAGCAGTCAGTGGGAGAAATTCAGTGGAATCTGCTGTTGAAGACACTGTTTGGAGGTAAAGCCTGCAGGGTCTTGGCCCTCCATGGCACATGATTAGACACCCCCGCCCAAACCCAGTATGATGAAGAACAGATGCTAATATGGCCCAGAATTCCTCCATATACTGGTACTATCACTAAAGTATGCAGGGTCTTATGCGGTGGCACATCCAACGATACAGTCTTCAGTTAATAAAATAATTGTTTTGGTTACTTTTCTTAAAAATGAGCCATTATTTTCAAGGTCACCGATTAATGGTTTGTACTGTTTACTCTTTTCCACCAGTGTCTTAACAGACAAAATAGAAAATCATGATGCAAACACATAAGTCACTAAATTGTTTATTACAATCAGCAGCAAATTCCAGATTATTCAGAATGTGCAAAATTCAAACTGTAAAAAAAACACAAAAAAATACCCAGAATGGGTCACTCAGCAGCTGGGATGTGCAGCTCACACTGGCCCCAGTTCAGCAGATCTTCCGGCCTGCATCTCTGTAAATAGTGACCCAAGGTCCAGTTTGGGGTGGATCGTTTCCCTCGTTGCCAAGGACAAAAAGACAGAAATGGGTGATGGATAATTAAGGCACGTTAAAACATATTTGGGAAATACACTTGTTGACTAAAAGCCAGTGGTGGAATGTGAATGAATGAATGAATCTTTATTTCGGATGGATTAAAAGTAATGATTAAAAGAAAATAGAATAATATAACAAAGGGGAAAAAAATCTAACAAGGTCGAATTAAACAATAACTCCTCTGATTTACAGTTTGACATAGGTTATCTGAAATGGGTGATGGCTGAAGCCGCAGCTTATATCGCCCACCATATTCCATCCAAGAATTAAAAGAAACAACAAAACAGGAGCGATTCCAATTCCAATGTGACAATAAGTACTTCATTGTTGTATTTAACCACAATTTTCATGTACTAGCTGCGCCTTCAGTAAGTCGATTTTACAAGGGCTGGGTTTACATTTAAAATCATCTGTTTTTTACTGTGGCCTCAGCAGTCAGAGTGAATTCAATACATTCACTTTGAATGGAATCTAGTACTTTAACTGAAGGTGTGTATCACCGAGTATGGAGTCAGTCAAAATATGGAGTTGTTTATCAATGAAAGTTTGTCTTGTCTGTAAAAGTGTCTCTTCTTGCCCTGGCTTCAAGTGTGGGTGGTGTTTTGTACTTTTATTGCTAAAATATAAAAGGATGCATTACAATGGGTCCCAAATATTTGTAATGTGTCCTGTTACTCTGCATGAGTTTATTGATGATAGACTATAAACTACACATAAAACTAAATTATATTGATGACTGAACAACTCCCATTCCCCAAAAGATACAGTTATGAACATAACTCACAAAGGATCACACAAGCGATCTGACAAAAAAATAAATACATCAACAAGCGGTTTATTTACAGTTGATGTGCCAGTCATTTTCAATTATTCTGTAATTAATATTCACAACCAAAGCTCCCACGAACCCTAAAGAATTCTCGAGAGGGTAAAGAGCTGGTCCGATGTGCCACGGCCAGGACGAAAGCCACATTGCTCCTCCTGAATCCGAGGTTTGACCAAACGACCAGAACTCTCCTCTCCAGTAACCTTGGCATAGACCTTCCCAGGGAGGCTGAGGAGTGTGATCCCTCTAAAAGTTTGGAGCACACCCTCCGGTCCCCTTTTTTGAAGAGAGGAACCACCACCCTGGTTTGCCATGCCAAGGCACTGCCCCCGACCTCCAAGCAATGTTGCAGAGGCGTGTCAACCATGACAGCCCAACAACATACAGGGCCTTGAGGTACTCAGGGCAAATCTCGTCCACCCCCAGGGCCCGGCCACCAAGGAGCTTTTTAACCACCTTGGCGACCTCAGCCCTGTGATAGGCGAGTCATCCCCCTCGTCCCCAAACCCTGCTTCCTCTGTGGAAGGCGTATCAGTGGGATTGAGGAGATCCTCGAGTATTCCTTCCACCGCCCAACGATATCCCCAGTCGAAGTCAACAGTGTCCCATCTGCACCATACACAGTGTGGACAGGGAGCTGCTTTCCCCTCCTGAGCCGCCGGACAGTTTGCCAGAATCTCTTCGAGGCCAACTGAAAGTCTTGTTCCATGGCCTCACCAAACTCCTCCCATACCCGGGTTTTTGCTTCAGCAACCACCCGAGCTGCACTCCGCTTGGCCTGCCGGTACACCTCAGCTGCTTCGGAGCCCACAAGCCAACCAAGTTTGATAGGACTCCTTCTTCAGCTTAATGGCCCCCCTCACCACTGGTGTCCACCACTTGGTTTGGGGGTTGCCACCACGAGATGCACTGACCACCTGGCGGCCGCAGCTCTGGGCCGCTGCTTCAACAACAGAGGTGGAGAACATGGCCCATTCAGACTCCATGTCTCCAGACTCCCTTGGAATGTGGTTGAAGTTCTTCCGGAGGTGGGAGTTGAAGACCTCCCGGACAGGCGCCTCAGCCAGACGTTCCCAGCACACCCTCACTATACGTTTGGGTCTACCAGGTCTGAATGGCTTCCTCCCCTGCCATCGGATCCAACTCACCACCAGGTGGTGATCAGTTGACAGCCCTGCACCTCTCTTTACCCGGGTGTCCAAGACATACAGTCGCAGGTCTGATGACACGATAACAAAATCGATCATCGACCTGCGACCTAGGGTGTCCTGGTGCCAGGTGCACATATGGACACCCTTATACTTGAACATGGTGTTCGTTATGGACAAACTGTGGTTAGCACAGAAGTCCAATAACTGAACACCACTCGGGTTCAGATCGGGCAGGCCGTTCCTCCCAATCACTCCCCTCCAGGTTTCACTGTCGTTGCCCACATGCGCATTGAAGTCCCCCAGTAGGACAATGGAGTCTCCAAGAGGAGCACCCTCCAGCACCCCAGTCACAGACTCCAAAAAGGGTGGGTACTCTGAAACATCATTTGGTGCATAGGCACAATTGATGGTCAGGACCCGTTTCCCAACCCGAAGGCGCCACCGGGGAAAACTCCAATATAGAGGCAGCAAGGTGGGGGGATACAAGAATACCCACCCCTGCTCGTTGCCTCTCGCCCGGGGAAACTCTAGAGAAGGCCAAGCTCCAGCCCCTTAAGTAGGTGCAAGATTTAAAATCTCTTTACAAGCAAGTGCACCTTTAAACATATTTCCGATGGAGCCATTCACCTGAGATTTTCACCAGATATCAGTGACAATCCAAATAATCAATACATACAAAGAAATCAAGGCAACTGTGTTCACAAAACAAGTTATATTTAATAGAGTAAATACCCTATCATTATTATTATTATTATTATTATTATTATTTATAAATAAATACATTTATTTTATCAAAATAAATTCAAGGAAAAAGCTACAAGTTTTGGAGGAAAAACTGTAGGAAAGGTAACATATTCATAAAAAAACATGTCTAATTTATTGGAAAAGAGTAATAAATTTATCAGGAAAAAGTTGGAAATGTATTTTTTAAAAAGTTAACTTTCAAAGAAAAATGTTTGCAATGAAAACCTTGGTGAGAAAATTGGACATAATGAGAGAAAATGTAAAATGGGTCAGCAGACTTCCGGTTATGGCTGCCACGTAGGACGGACGTGTCTCGCTCTGCTCTGCTCCTGGAGAAAAAAAATCGGCAAATAACTCTCTCATTTGGGACAGAACGTATCTCAGCATTTGGGCGAGGATATGTCGGCGAAGCCTAAGGCTGGAAAACCAGGAAAAGGAAAAAGCGAGCCGCCGAAACAGTCCAAATTAATGGACTTTCAGGTCTGTGACGCAGCAAACAAAACTCCATATATGGCGGAGGAGGCTGGCAACGGTGCGATGTCTGCGCGGGGAGGCGCAGATGCGCTGATGGCTGCCATGAGTTCAATGAGAGCGGACTTTTCCTCTAGATTTGATGGGTTTATGACAGCGTTGGAAGGAATAAGAAAGGAATTGGGTGACTGTGTAGAACGAACGGCGCAGATGGAGCTCCGTCTCGCTAGTGCTGAAGATGACGTCACCCGTCTTCAATTAAAGGTGCGCACTTTGGAAAAAAAAAATAAATCTCTGGAAGATAATATTTTGGATTTGGAATCTCGGTCAAGACAGAATAATTTGAGGCTGGTGGGTCTTCCAGAGGAATCAGAAGGTCGGGACGTATGTTCCTTTCTGGAAAAGTGGATTCCGGAGGTGCTGGGCAGCGAGGAGTTGCAATCAGCAGTGGTTCTGGAAAAAGCACATCGTATTGGCCCACGGAGAGATAAGGGACCGCCGAGGACCTTAATTATGAAGTTTCTTAGCAACAGAGACAGGATGAAGATCTTCAACGCTGCACGTGCTAAAGGAGAGATTAAACACCAGGACCAGCAGGTGCGGTTCTACCCAGATTTGGCCACAGGAATCCAGCAATTGAGGAAGCAGTTTGATCCCGTACGTAAGGAGCTGCGCAACCTTGGGATTCGTCATGGTGTAATCTATCCTGCGAGACTGCTGACCACGTATGAGGGCAGAACCCACATCTTCAAGACCCCAGAGGAGGCGCAGGAGTTCATCAAGAAGATCAAAGAAGAAGAAGAGACTGGTGGGAGCTAAGCATGAACAAAATATAAGGTAGAATAATTAAGCATTTGCACAGGCATCTGACTGACTTGAAGTAAATAGTAAGTTTACAAAATATAGATTGTATTATATATTAAAAAACAAAACAAAAACAAAACAAAAAAAAAAAACTATGATGTACAAAGTTGTTAAAAATTTTGGAGTTAAGTTGGAAAACTACAGAGGAGAGTTAATGTTACGTCATTAAAAGCAGTAGAGTTAGGGTGATTGGGAGGATGAAGAAGGAGTGGCTTAGGCTGTTCCCCGTGGGTGTGGAACGGTCGATGGCTATATCGGGAGACAGAATTTTTCTTTTGATTTTGGGGGGTTTGCCACAAGTGTGGGAAGGGGAAATTTGTTTGTGTGTAGTTTGTAGGATGAATGTTCAACCACTCATGTTTTTTGCTTCTCTGTATGAGCATGTTTACACTGCAAGGTAATCCCAAACTCTCTATTGATCATGGACCAAAGTGTTAATCTTAATTTAACTTCATGGAATTGCAGAGGTCTACAAAATTTAAAAAAACTTAAACAAGTTATGAATAAAATAAAGGACATGGGTTCAAGAATTGTGTTTTTACAAGAAACTCATCTGATAGAGGAGGATGTTAAAAGAATTAGGAGTAGATGGCAGGGAAGTGTATTCACCTCTTCATTTTCATCCCGAGCCAGGGGAGTTATGACTCTCATACATAACTCAATTCCTTTTCAAGTGAGAAATGTAATTGGAGACAAATTTGGAAGATATGTAATCATTCAAGGTTCTTTGCTATTAGAAAATATAAATCTTGTGAACTTATATGGTCCCAATATAGATGATCAGAAGTTCTTTGCTAATTTATTTCTCATCTTATCATCACTTACAGGGCAACATATAATAGCAGGGGATTTTAATTGTACATTGAATCCAGGTGTGGATAGATCAACAGGACTGGATTGTACGCACATTGGATGTAGGATGACTATTAATCATTTTATGAAAGAATTGAGATTGTTAGACATATGGAGAGAAATGAAACCACAAGTTAAAGCCTATTCTTGTTATTCCAGTACCTACAAGACATTCTCACGTATTGATTATTTTTTGATTTCCACAGAATTAAGGTCCAAGATTCAAAACTGCTTTTATGATAACATCGTGATCTCTGATCATGCACCCTGTTGTCTAATATATGTAGATAAAAATTGACAAAGGAATCAGGCAGATGGCAATTTCAGCATAAATGGCTTCAGGATGAGGAATTTGTCAAGTATATAGAAAAACAGATAGACGAGTTCTTTGACATCAATACTACACAAACATCAGCATGTGTAAAGTGGGAGGCTTTCAAAGCTTTTATTAGGGGACATATTATTAGTTATACAGGATCAAAATCTAAGAAGACTCGAGAGGAGAGAGCTAAATTGGAACATAAAATAAAAAGTCTTCAGGAAAAAGTGTATGCAGGAAGAGATCCAAGGTTGGAGAATGAATTACTGATTTTGAGAGCTGAATACGACAAAAAATCAGCGAATAGAGCTGCCTCGAGTCTTCTAAGATTGAAACAATCTTTTTATGAACAAGGTGAAAAATCAGGAAAATTATTAGCATGGCAGATTAAACAATTGGAAATTAAAACACCAATAACCAGTATTATAAGTAACGGACAGGTAGTTATAGATCCTTTAGAAATTAATAGAGCCTTTTAGAGATTACTATGAAAAATTATATGATACCAAAAATGAACCTGATTTAACAAAACTAAATGGGTTTTTGAACAAACTATCTATACTGTGTATTCCAAATGAAAACAGGGAGATATTGGAGTCTAAAATTAGTCAAGAAGAAGTTGGGCTAGCCATTGATAATATGAAATCAGGAAAAAGTGCAGGACCAGATGGTCTTCCAGTTGACCGTTATAAAAAATTTAAGAATAAATTAATAAAACCTTTTTTGGAAATGGTTTTAGAAGCATTTCAAAATAATAATTTACCATCATACATAAATAATGCCTTAATTATACTGCTGCCAAAACCAGGTAAGCCCTCTAATAAATGTGAAAATATGAGACCAATAAGCCTATTAAACGCCGACCTTAAGATAATCTGTAAAATTTTAGCAAGACGAATACAAGAAATTTTACCAAATATTATTAATCGAGATCAGAATGGCTTTATAAAGGGTAGACAAGGCTTCCATAATGTAAGAAGACTATTTAATATTATTTATTTTAATAAAGAAGCACCGGATACAGCTCTCCTATCATTGGACGCCGAAAAGGCCTTTGATAGAGTTGAATGGCCCTTTCTTTTTGAAGTCCTACAAAGGTTTGGACTTGGAAATAATTTCATAAAATGGGTTCAAATAATATACAATAATGCTACAGCAGAAATCCTAACAAATAACAATATTTCAAAACCAATAAAAATCAATAGAGGATGTCGACAAGGCTGTCCACTTTCACCTTTACTGTTTACTATGGCAATTGAACCTTTAGCGATAGCGATACGTTTACATTCACAAATATATGGAATTAAAGTTGGACAACAGAACATAAAATCTCCCTGTACGCCGATGATATAATTTTGTTTATGTCGAATCTAAAAAAATCAATTCCAACCTTGTTGAATTTAATAAAGAATTTTGGGGAAATATCAGGATATAAAATAAATAAAACTAAATCTTCAATATTAATGCTAAATGAGACCCAGAGAAATTACCCAGCCCCTGAGGTAAATCAATTCAATGTTGTAAATCAGTTTAAATATTTAGGAATCCAAATTATGCCTAAGCTAGAATCAGTCGCCAGTGTCAACTATGAAGCCTTAATGTCAGATATCAATGAGTTAACTCAGAGATGGATGTCACTACCAATGTCGATGATCGGGAGAATCAATATACTTAAAAGTAATATTTTACCTAAAATACTTTATTTATTTCAATACATTCCCTTATCACCACCTTTAGATCTGTTCTCAAGAATAAAAAAAAGTTAGTGGAATTTATATGGAACAACAGGAGGGCTAGATTACGTTTGTCTTTATTATATTTACCATTTGATCGTGGAGGTCTGAAATGTCCAAATTTTATGTTGTATTATTGGTCGGCACAACTGAGGTCTATGACATATTATTTTTCATCAAATGATCTCCCTCACTGGACTGAAATGGAATCATACAATTTACCTTTACCTCTTCCCATATTCATATACTCAGATTCGGCAAAAAAATTACAAAAACAAGTTAAAAATCCATTTGTAAAGCATATGATCAAAATATGGTGTGAAGCTAAAAACTATTTAAAAGAACCACAGTTATTGTCACAATTTAGTCCAATATGGGGTAATCAATATTTTAAACCAGGGAGAGCGGACGCTGTATTTAAAGTATGGAATTTAAAAGGGATACAAAAGATTCAGGATTTATATTTGCCATGTGCAGACAACATAATGTCTTTTGAAGAGCTGAGGATCAAATTTAATCTCAATAGAACACATTTTTTTTAAATATCTTCAACTTAGAAACTTTATTCGATCAAATCAAAATAAAGCTCTCACTCGACCTATTTATTCATCCTTGGAAAAAATGATGATGAAAGATAGTAAAAGAAAGGGTATTATTTCAGAGTTTTATAACTCATTGACACTATCTTCAAGTGAAAATTCACTGAAAAGATTAAACTACTGGAAAGAAGATCTGCAAATTGAAATTTCAGAGGAACAATGGGAATTGGCTTGTACAGAAGCTCAAACCAAATCAATAAATGCACGCCTTAAATTGATACATTTCAAATGGTTAATGCGGATGTATGTTACACCGGAGGAGTTAAATAGATACAACAAAAATATACCAGATACATGCACAAAATGCATGGAAAGTAAAGGAACCCTATTTCATTGTTTATGGGAATGTAGATTAATAAGAATGTTTTGGGAAGAGGTGAGGGTAACAATTGAAAAAATAATCTCAAAACAAATCATATTGAATCCTAAACTGTTTTTGTTGGGTCTGTACCCAGAAAAGCATAATTTTAATAAAAGTGAAAGAACATTCATAGACCTCAGTTTGCTTAATGCCAAAAAATGTATTGCACTATTATGGAAAAAGACTCATAGACCAGATGTGACTCAGTGGTTAAGACAGATGTTAACAAACCTTCCATTAGAAAGAATAACATATATACTGAAATCAAAGGAAATTGTGTTTGAGAATATATGGAGACCTTTTATTGATTATGTAAAAAAATTAAACATAACTCTTGAAGAAGAAGGTGAATGATGTGTGTGGACCTTGTAAATTCCAAACTGGTGAACATAATATGTATACTTATGTATTGGATTGTCTAGACTAAACAGAGGAGCATTGTTGAAGATTTGATTTTGTTGGTGGTTGTTGGTGTTTTTAGTGCATTTTTTTTTGTAGTACTTTAGTGTTAGTGTTTGATTGTTTGTATCATGTTTGTTAAAAAAAAAAAAAGGTTCAATAAAGATATTGTGGAAAAAAAATGGGTCAGCAGGTTAAATGGGTCAGACACGGTTAACCCAATAGCTTCATTCTCCTTAAATGCACTGACTATACTGACTATAGTTTTATCCGTTTGATAGAAATGGTTTCATATTAATTTTTTTATGTGTTTCAAAATGTGTAATTAAGGCTCTTGGATGCCTTTTGACGGACAAGGAAGACCTAAGTTAATTTTTGATTGCTCTGTGATCTGTTGGTCATGCCTTTTTGCTCCGTGATCTGTTATTTATGCCTTAGGGATGCAGTAGAGAGAGTTTGCGTTCTGCACCTCACTTAATAGACAAGTGAAGGCAGCAGATGCGTGTGTGATAATTGTCCTTCTCTCACTACTTTCCTTCCCTATTTAAGGTAAATATTGCACATACAGTGGGGTAAAAAAGTATTTAGTCAGCCACCAATTGTGCAAGTTCTCCCACCTAAACGATGAGAGAGGTCTCCAATTTTCAGCATAGGTATACCTCAACTATGAGAGACAAAATGAGAAAAAAATAATCCAGAAAATCACACTGTCTGATTTTTAAAGAATTTATTTGCAAATTATGGTGGAAAATAAGTATTTGGTCAATAACAAAAGTTCATCTCAATACTTTGTTATATACCCTTTGTTGGCAATGACAGAGGTCAAATGTTTTCTGTAAGTCTTCACAAGGTTTTCACACACTGTTGCTGGTATTTTGGCCCATTCCTCCGTGCAGATCTCCTCTAGAGCAGTGATGTTTTGGGGCTGTCGCTGGGCAACACGGACTTTCAACTCCCTCCAAAGATTTTCTATGGGGTTGAGATCTGGAGACTGGCTAGGCCACTCCAGGACCTTGAAATGCTTCTTACGAAGCCACTCCTTCGTTGCCCGGGTGGTGTGTTTGGGATCATTGTCATGCTGAAAGACCCAGCCACGTTTCATCTTCAATGCCCTTGCTGATGGAAGGAGGTTTTCACTCAAAATCTCATGATACATGGCCCCATTCATTCTTTCCTTTAAATGGATCAGTCGTCCTGTTCCCGTTGCAGAAAAACAGCCCCAAAGCATGATGTTTCCACCCCCATGCTTCACAGTACGTATTGTGTTCTTTGGATGCAAATCAGCATTCTTTCTCCTCCAAACACAACAAGTTGAGTTTTTACCAAAATGTTCTATTTTGGTTTCATCTGACCATATGACATTCTCCCAATCCTCTTCTGGATCATCCAAATGCTCTAGCAAACTTCAGACGGGTCTGGACATGTACTGGCTTAAGCAGGGGGACACGTCTGGCACTGCAGGAATTGAGTCCCTGGCGGCGTAGTGTGTTACTGATGGTAGCCTTTGTTACTTTGGTCCCAGCTCTCTGTAGGTCATTCACTAGGTCCCCCCGTGTGGTTCTGGGAATTTTGCTCACCGTTCTTGTGATCATTTTGACCCCACAGGGTGAGCTCTTGCGTGGAGCCCCAGATTGAGGGAGATTATCAGTGGTCTTGTATGTCTTCCATTTTCTAATAATTGCTCCCACAGTTGATTTCTTCACACCAAGTTGCTTACCTATTGCAGATTCAGTCTTTCCAGCCTGGTGCAGGTCTACAATTTTGTTTCTGGTGTCCTTTGACAGCTCGTTGGTCTTGGCCATAGTGGAGTTTGGAGTCTGACTATTTGAGGTTGTGGACAGGTGTCTTTTATACTGATAATGAGTTCAAACAGGTGCCATTAATACAGGTAACGAGTGGAGGACAGAGGAGCCTCTTAAAGAAGTTGTTACAGGTCTGTGAGAGCAAGAAATCGCTTGTTTGTAGGTGACCAAATACTTATTTTCCACCATAATTTGCAAATAAATTCTTTATAACCTTTTTAAACAAATCTCTGTAGGATTGTCTGTAATATTCAGTAGAAGTAAGTCTTTTTGTCATAATTATTATTTTACCAGAAATTAAGAATTTGATCATTATAATTTTTTACAGAAATTTGAGAATTTAATGTCATTTTTTGAAGAATTAAGAACATGCAGAGAATATTTTAATCATTTGCATTTTAGGATAATATGAATGAACTGTCTAGTCATTGGTACATTTTACGGTCAGATTAATAAGCCGCCTTTTATAGAGAATAAGAAGTACTGACACTGAAAAGACATACTCTATATTACAAGAATATCAATTACAAACAATGATTGAGTAATATATAAATTAAGTACGATATATTACAAGAATATCAATTACAAACAACGATTGAGTAATATCTGAATGGATGGAAATAATGGGCATTTAAGGAATATATGACACAACACGAGAATCTTAAGTAAAAATAAATAGTGAATTGTGTCATCGTAAGAAATATAAGAAATATATGGCACAATACAAGAAACTTAAGTACCAACAAATAATGAGTAATTGTGTTTGGCCAGTTTGATAAAATTATTTGGACTAATCTTTATAACACGCTATCAATGGTCTTGGTTATAGCCAAGGTAAATAGCCTCTGTTATAGAGTTAAACTGGTTAAAAAGCCCATAGTATTGAGCGGCAAAGGGAAAGACACACAATCACACAACTACTTCTGCAGATATTGTGTATGGTATGTATGTTGACTTTGTGTTGCCACTGTAAATCTTGTGGGGATAAATGAGTGAGTGGTTAACCTCTTATATCCCAATTTAAGATACGAAAAAAGGTGTAGTTGCCTTACAGTTAGAAGGTTCCTGGTTCATATCCCCAGGCTGGCAGGGGTTGGAACCTTTCTGTGTGGAGTTTGCATGTTCTCCCTGTGCTGCTTGGGTTTACTCCGGGGGCTCCAGTTTCCTCCCACAATCCAAAGACATGCATGTTAGGTTAATTGGCTGCTCTAAATTGTCCCTAGATATCTGTTTCCAATAGGCCCTTAGAATAGAGGGTTAGTACTAGTGAAAGTGCTTTGAGTGGTCTTTGTGACTAGAAAAGCGCTATATAAGTGTAGGTTAGTTAGTTAGTGTAGGGTGAAAGGAGTTAGTCCTGATCCCGAATTCCCATTTCTGGTTGTCTGGAATAAGAGGCAGTGTATTGTGAGGGTTGGAAAATAAAGGCGAAAGCCCCTGGGGAATGTAATATTTTTTGGGGGGGTCTAACAGAAACAAAGAATTTGCAACCTCCACTGGCATTGTAGGCCATGTGCTCTACCTCCTGTGCCAACAGGACAACAGGTAGAAGCTTGTAGAGGCTGCAATTCCTCGTAAAGAGTTGAAAATTTGGAGTTTGGACCCTAGGGATTGAAAATAATTACTAACTTTTTTCTTCCCATAGTTTGTATAGAGAACCCGATAACTATGGCATTGTCAAAACCATTTTTTTTTACTGTAAAGGAAATATATGAGAGGACAGAAAAGGCTATTGAGAGGCAGACAGATGTTGCAGACAGAAAAAAAGCAAGTCAGAAAGTTTCAGCAGTGGGTGTGTGACATGCAGAGTCAGGGATTTTTTTTCCAGGGTTAGAAAAAAACATGCTTCAGTCAACCAAACTGGTAGAAATGCCACAGATAATCATACAAAGTTATCTCACTACAGAGGACAATTATGTTTAGACAGGAAATCCTAAATTTGGAAAAAATTAAGAACAAGTTGCCGGAAACGGAGAAGAAAAAGACTAGGGTTATGTGTTACATTTCTAAACTTGTGGCAGCATTGAACGAAGGACAGGTAGTTGTAAGTGATACTGGAAAGGTGACCTTACAGCTGTTTAGGCAAAAAGAGGACAGTGAGAAGCCACTTCATTATGATGAAGTTGCCTCACCTCCTCTAACAGCTCCCCCAGCTTCTTGTGTGTCACAGTCAAGCCTATTTGCAGAGTGGGTAAACATGCTCTCCAACGAACAAATGCCCCTTACTACATTTGTTACAGAAAACCATGACATGGTAAATGCAGTAACAGGTGTGCTTCACATGAGGCCAATCAATATGTGAGACAGCACAACAAAAAACAAGATGAAAAAGAGACAGAAACAGTAGGTTTATCCAATTAGCAGGTAAAAGCCCAGCTGAAAGCAGCTAGGGATGTGGTGAATAAAGATAAAAAACAAAAGAATACTGCACAGGCTCCAGCCATTACAGTGGCAACCCCTCAGGCCATTATTGGTCCCGTCCGTGCTGAGCCCTTTGTGTTGGCACCCCACCAACAATGGTATTCACACCCACCACAAAGAGGGCGTGGTGGAGGTGCATACAGAGGAGGCATGAGACCATCAGGCCCACCTAGTGACATGTGGCTGAGGTGTGGCAAAAGAGGCCATTGGGCTCATGGTTGTAGAGCTCCACCTACTGGCAGAGGAAGTGTCTGGACAAATTATGCATCCACCCCCCACCCCCCCCTCCAGCACCCGGAGTGTGGCCAGATCAGCCGCAGCAGACACAGCTGCCTCAGCAATTACACATGGCTCCCAACCAGAGCATGATGCCCAGTCAACAATGAGGGTGGCTAGAGAGCCACACTGAAGAGGTAGCACTTTCGGATCCAATGCTATCCCTCACGGTGGGAGATAAGACATGAAGTTATGGTGGACACAGGGGCTCACTTTTCATTAATATCAACTTCACTACCCCTGTCCACTAACTAACCATAAATCAGTGGTTGGCATCTCTTGGACCCCAGAACGTCTCCCTTTCTCAGTACCATTGAACTGTTCATTGGCTGGACTGGATTTTGTCCACTGTTTTCTCTATTCACCAGACTGTCCTGTAAATCTCTAGGGAAGAGATGTGTTGTTGAAAGTGAGGGCACACATCTATTTTGCTTCTATTGGAACTGTTGTGTGTCTGCCAGATGGGACTATGCTCTGGTGTACATCAGATTTGTCTACTTCCCTAAATGCTCTACAGTTGCAAATACAGGAAGCAGACACAGAGGAAGCTCAAACCTCTTTTGCAACTGTGTGGTGGCTACAGCTGAATGATGTGAGCCCTGATAAAAAAATCAAGTGGTAGACAAATATATTGCATGTGCCCCTTGGTTTGATTCTGTTCGAACTTTTAACCCCCTACATGATCCACTCCATTGTACAATGAATTATTCACATGATGATCAGGAACTGTATGATGATCAGTGGGAGACTTTGTTGGGGGTACAGGACATGGTGTGCAAGGACATTTATATGGGTCCACAAGGAGTTGCTGCTGCAGTCTATTTGGACAAAGACTTGTTGCCTCTGTATGCCCTCTCGGATACTGCTGCACCCCATGTCACACTGGGGGTGTCCTCAGGGGAGGAGGCAAGGGCACGGGGACCAATGATGAAAAACTGTCTTAAGTTGACTGACTGGATTGTCACACAATGTAGGGACCTGCATTACTCACCATCTGTTGATTGCTATCACATCTCATGCAATGTCACAATTCAGGCCACTCCACAAACACTGCACCTAGACAGAACACATGGCAGAGAAAACACTGACCATCGAGATGCTGGTGCACCCCCCACCCCACCCCAACTGTCAGACGGCTCTGCAGATGTTGGTCTGATTACCTGTTCACCAGTCAAAATCTCACTGAAAGCAAATACTCAACCAATATGGTGAGCACAGTATCCTCTTACAAAAGAAAAAAGAGATAAGTATAGCAGGAACAATACAGGGTCTTCTTCAGGCAGGGGTTCTAGTGCCAACACAATCTCCATGGAACACACCAATTCTTCCTGTAGAGAAGCCTGGCAAAATGGACTACAAGATGGTTCACGTCCTGAGATCTGTCAATTCTGTGGTCGTTCCTATGAATTACACTGTTCCAAATCCTTAACCTGCTTCTGAATAGCATTGCACCACAGCACAAGTTTTTTACTGTGGTCGACATTTCTAATGCTTTTCTCAACATTCCACTACATGCAGACAGCAGACCTCTTTTTGCATTCACTTATCAGGGTCAGCAATACACATACAGCAGACTACCACAAGGTTTTGTTGGCACTTTGAACTTTCATTCATCTTCCGCTTAATCCTTTTCGGGCCGCGGGGGAGCTGGAGCCTATCCCAGCATCTTTGGGCGAGAGGCAGGGTACACCCTGGACAGATCGCCAGTCCATCGCAGGGCCAACACAGAGAGACAGACAACCATTCACTCTCACAGTCATACCTAAGGACAATTTAGAATCACCAGTTTTGATGCCAATTAACCTAACTTGCATGTTTTTGGCATGTGGGAGGAAATCAGAGAAATCCCGACATAAACCCACGCAGACACGGGAAGAACATGCAAACTCCACACAGATCACTGTTGGTCGGGTGCTGGGATTGAACTCAGGATCCCCCGGCCAAGGGTGAGTTGCTGTGCTGCTGCAGTGCTAACCACTCCGCCACCGTGCCACCCGGCACTTTGAACATGAACATCCAAATTTGAATCTTTTTTGTGATGGATATTGTTACAGAAAAACAGATGGATCTTTGAGTGCTTCATTTGCAGTTGTAAACTATGATGAAGAGACAGGTGCATCTCAAACTGCAAAGGCAGGAATGGTGCACCAGCCTGCCTCTGTTCAAAAAACTGAAATTGTAGCCCTCACTAAAGCTTGTTAATATGCAAAACAACAAGAGGCAAACATATACACTGATTCAGCTTATGCTCACCAGGCTGCACATGTTGATTTGCCACATTGGAAAAGAAAAGGATTCCTCACTCAACTAACACACCGATTAGACACCTAACTGAAATGGTTGAGCTATTAGAGGCCATGGGTCAACCAAAGAGGGTGTCAATTTTGAAGTGCAAAGGACATCAAAAAGGAAATGCTATTGTAGCCAAAGGAAATGAAGCTGCTGATTTGGCTGCTAAGCAAGCAGGTGGATATGCTACCAAGGCAAGTATGATGGTACAGAAAGAACATCAGAAATACATGGAATTGGGTGAGGAAGAAATCAAGCTGCTACAAGAGAAAGCAAATCCTGAAGAAAAGAGTAGGTGGATAGAGAAAGGAGCAAAGAAGGATGAAGAAGGTTTGTGGAGATCAGTTGATGGAAGGCTAGTAGTCCGAGCTAAGGTGTTGTTGTTGTGTAGAGAAGCACACTTGAAAAGCCATGTCTCAAAAACAAAAATCTCTGCTTTGACTGAAGCACATTGGTGGCGTCCGCATTTGGTCGAGGTTGCAGAACTAGTTGTTTCTGAATGTGAATCATGCCAGACGTTCAATCCTGAATGCACATTAAAGGCATCTATGGGAGCTTTTCCAGCCCCTGAAGGGCCATGGAAAGACATTGTGATTGATTTTACTGACATGGGCCCAGAAAACAGATGCAGAGGCTACAGATATTTGTTGGTGTGTGGACACATTTTCAAGATGGGTTGAGGCTAAAGCATGTAAGACAGAAAGTGCAAAGGAAGTGATTAAACTGCTGACAGAGGAAGTGATTCCTATGCATGGGTTTCCAAGAGTGATCAGATCAAACAATGGCAGACATTCTGCAAATAATCATTTGAAGGAAGTTGAATGTGCCTTAGGCTTAAGGCATAAGTTTGGTTCTGTGTTGCATCCATCTCCCCAAAGGGTAGTTGAGAGAGCAAATGGTACACTGAAAAGAATGCTAGCTAATCAATGAATGGGGACAGGCATGACATGGGTTGATGCAATGCCATTAGCGCTGATGACACTGCGATCTACCCCAAAACACGACGCTCTGCCTGACTCCTCATGAGCTGCTAACAGAGAGAAAGATGCCAGGACCATTTGTTGATTCACCTTTGACTCCTAGAAATAGTCAAGTTGCAGAGTTGTCACAGTACATTAGGAGTATCAGAAAAATACAGTATCTGAAGCTCTCTCTCAACAGGTGCCAGATATTCTCAACAAGGACAGACAAGGAGAAACTGCTCCATTGGAACCTGGTGACTGGGTATGGAAAAAAGTCATAAGGCCCCATTGGGATTATCCTAAGTGGCAGGGACCTTTTAAAGTGTTAAAAGCCACATCACATGCAGTACAGGTCTGGAAAAAAGGAAAGCTCAGTAATTGGATTTATGTGACTCACTGTACTAGAGCAGCTGAACCAAGCCGACCTTTATTGCAAACTGCCAAAGACACAGCAAACATGGGCTAAACTGGTGTTTCCCACATTGCCTAACTGCTCCACTAGGGCAACTTTTTGTCTCTTGTTGCTCCTAGCATTGATCATATCCTTCACAGTTATCTGGTAGAAAATTCTTCACCATGAGGAAGCTTATGCAGCTAAGCACGGGGTATACACAGCAATAGGTTTCAAAAGAGGTCCAAAACTAAAAATATGTATTCAAATTGGGAAACGTAATGTAGTGACTATTGATTTGTGTCACGTGATCGATTGTGGAGACCCTATGTTAAACTCCACCATTGATGCCTTAAAAGGTGTGCATGAACAATTAAAAGTATCCTCTCTAATGACTTACCAGAAACGCATTGCCCTTGGCATGTCTTGGCAGAGTCAGGGGGAGTGTGTCAAATCTTTGGTCAAAATCCTGGTTATGAGGAAGATGCTTTTACTGCATGGCTGCAGTCTATCTTTGGACATTGTGCAGGAGTAGTATGCTCAGTAATTCTGATCATAGTCATCTCGCTAGCAGTGATACTCATAGTGGGCTGCTGCTGTATCCCATGTCTGAGAACACTGCTGGAAAAGATGTATAGTTATAACCCTGTCCAGAGAGCCAGCCCAAATGATGATGCTCAAGTCCACTCCCAAGTGGAGTCTAAGTCTCTCCTCCACGACAATGACCATCGTGAATCTGGGAATGACAGTGATGAAGGAGAGACTATTGTTTAAAATGAATATATTGTCTTTCTGCTATCCACAGTTCTGTCCACTGTACACAACATTCAACATCACACTCATGCATATGAATCTACATGAAAAGGGGGTGCGCTGAAGGCACCCTCCTGCAGTGGGCTATGTGCAAGTAACCTCTGGTCCCTTCTTATTTCTTGTGTTTTTTTACAGGTCAGAATATATGTGAAGGTTTAAAGCTCTGTTGTACAGCAGGTCTTGAGGCCCAGATACAGCATACATGGACAGAAATATCTTCTGACTTGAAATGTTTTACTTTGCTCATTTATCATTTATCCGTTTTGCTGTGTTTTATTTTATTGATAAAAGTTTTGTTAAAGGCCGCCATGCAGAGGGGCTGGCATTAGAATTTTAGCCTGTAAATGTGCATCAGTGAATAAAAGAAATGCATAAATATAATTGCTTAATGACATATATTCTTCCAACAGGTTTTTCACTCGTGCCATAATCAATGAATAAAGCATATACAGGGTCTGTGTGTTAATGTGCCTTCTTTAGGTGTTGGCTCCATAGAATGGAGCCAAAAGAGGGATTCTGTGATAGAAATGTTTAGATAAGTTAGGATATTGAATATTTTTACACACTGTGCTTGCTCTAAATGTCAGTTTGAAGATTTCACAGCTTACACGCATAACATCACAGGATGTGTTTTTTTTTTTTGAGCTCTGCACACGTGCACTCCCATTGCTTAGCAACAAAGTACTTGCTTCCGCTTATATATAGAAAAATAAGTTGAGAAATAATACTTATCATGTTATTTTTAATGCTCTGATGTACAGTAGATTAATTGGTTTTGAGCTATCTGTCCAATTCTTGAACACACTTTTACAGAAGAGTTTTACAATACTTTTACTTACTTAGTGATGTTATTGAAGGTCTTGCATTAGAATTAATCCTTTTACTCACCCGATTAAATTTGAGAGTCTTGTAATTATTTCTACATTACTCACTCATTGATTAAGTTTGAGAGTCTTGTACTGTATTAAAGTACTTTATTTATGCTCACTAATTAATGTAAAAAAAAAAGTTCTTGCATTGCAAATCTTCCTTATTTACAAAAAGCAGCTCTTTGATCTGGGCAGCGGAGTGGTTAGCACTGCGGCAGCACAGCAACTCACCCTTGGCCAGGGGATCCTGGGTTCGATCGCAGCCCCCGACCAACAGTGATCTGTGTGGAGTTTGCAGGTTTTCCCAGTGTCTGTGTGGGTTTACTCTGAGATTTCTCTGGTTTCCTCCCACATGCCAAAAACATGCAAGTTAGATTAATTGGCTTCAAACTGGGGATTTTAAATTGTCCTTCCGGCGCCACACGAGTAGGCTGCCTTTTTGCAACAGTGGATCAAGTTCTTCCTATTTCTATTTACTATCTGGCTCTCTTGCTAATCTTTCTGATCCAGCGACACCTTTATTCCATCCAGACATGTAGATCGCCCAAATGTCTCCTGAGCCAGCGGACGGAGCCACTGTTTCTTGCAGGAGGCAGTGCAATAGAGACCAGCTGTTAGCACTTAACTGGCCCATGATGCTAATGCAAAAACTCAACATACCGGGAGAAATAAGACAGAAACAGTGTGGATGTTGAGCTGGAGTAAGACGGCGGGCGAGGAATATAAGGTACAGACCCGTCCTCCAATCCGTTATTATAGGGAATGTACGATCGCTACTCAATAAGACTGACGAGCTAACGGCTATCTCCCGCTACAAGAGCGTCTTCAGAGAGAGTAGTTTGATGTTGTTTACCAAGATGTGGCTAACAGAACTAGCAACAGATGCTAACATCAAACTGGAGGGTTTCCACGCAATACGGGCAGACCGGACACCAGACAGTGGGAAGACAAAGGGCGGGGGAGTGATAATATATGTCAATAACAGCTGGTGCAGACCGGGACATATCATGGTTATACAACAACACTGCAACAAAGACATGGAGTTGCTAGCTGTTAGCATGCGGCCTACCTATCTCCCGAGGGAATACTCACACGTCATCTGCATTGTTATTTATGCAAATCCGACAGCGAACGCTGGGACAGCGCGTGACGTCATCCACTCAGTAACTGGTAGGCTGCTGACAGAACACCCAGATGCTCTTCTCCTCATCTCAGGTGATTTCAACCATATTTCACTGTCCCCCATCCTACCCACATTCACCCAGTATGTGACATGCCACACTAGAGACAATAAAACACTGGACTTATTCTATGCAAATACTAAGGAGGCGTACACCTCATCACCACTCCCCCCACTCGGGAGATTGGATCACAACTTTGTTCATCTCCTGCCGGTGTACAAACCCCTAGTACACAGACAGCCTCCGGTCATGCGCACAGTGAAGTTATGGTCTGAGGAGGCAATGGACGCTCTAAAGGACTGTTTTGAAACCACTGCCTGGGAGCAGCTCTGCGATCCATATGGTGAGGACATCGATGGCCTCACTCACACCATCACGGACTACATCAGCCTCTGTGTGGACAACACCGTACCCACCAAGACCATACAGTGTTGCTCGAACAACAAACCTTGGATCAACCCTGAGATAAAAACACTTCTGAGAGAGAAGAAGAGGATCTTCAGGTCAGGCAACAGGGAGATGCAGAAGTCCGTACAGAGGGAGCTGAGGAGGAAGATCAGAGAAGGCAAGGACAGCTTCAGGAAGAAGATGGAGGACAAGTTGCAACAGACCGACATCGGTGGGGTCTGGAGAAACCTTAAAACCATCTCTGGGCTCCAGAATACCTCCTCCCAGGCCATGGGGGTGGGGAGTGGGCGAACAATCTGAACCTGTTTTTAATAGGTTTGACCAACCGCACCCCCCCCCCCCGACTGCACAACAACCACTGCTGCCTCTAAAGTCATCGAGACCTGCTGTCCACACCCCACTCCACCAACACCCCCCCACTCCCAGCACACAGCCCCCCAACCTGACCCTCACTAAGACCCAGGTGAGGACGGAGCTGAGGAAGATCAAGGCGAGGAAGGCGTCGGGACCGGACGGCATCAGCGCGAAGCTCCTCAAGTCCTGTGCAGACCAGCTGTGTGGGATTGTGGAGCACATCTTCAACCTGAACCTGAAGCTGGGGAGGGTACCACAGTTGTGGAAAACATCCTGTGTGGTACCTGTACCAAAGACTTCCCACCCCAAAGACCTGAACAGCTACAGACCAGTGGCCCTGACGTCTCATATGATGAAGACAGAGACTGCTCCTTGCTCACCTCTGCCTCCTGGTGGGACCAGCGATGGATCCATTCCAGTTCGCCTACCAGCATGACATTGGGGTGGAGGATGCAGTGATCTTCCCCCTTCACCGTTCTCTGTCCCACCTGGAGAAGCCCGGGAATGCGGTGAGGATCATGTTCTTTGACTTCTCCAGTGCTTTCAACACCATCCAACCGATGACTTTCTTCCGGCTGTCAGAGAGAGCAGACGCATTTCTTCTCCCTCCTCTCTCCTCTCCTCCCTTCACTGATCCCAGCTTGCTGTGTCCTGTCTGTGTCTCGCTTTTCTTCTCGCTGCATCTCGATCCAAACGGAAAATTATGGAATTGGTGAGCTGGGCTTTAAATGCAATTGACACCACTTTTTCAAACAGAAAATCGGGCCCGGGGGAGCCCAAATGTCCTGGAGGCACTTCGGCTGCGGGTTATGTGAGAGACTCATGGGACAATTGGAAACTCATGTGTCTGTGTGATCTTTCCATTGAAGATGTGGAAGACATCTACCTGTTTGGCTTCATGATCACAGGATTTCTGCTGTTTGGCTTTGGAGTTCTCCTGGTGTATCGGAAATTAAAGAAGTTGGAAAGAGCTAGTCAAAATGCGGACCCGGCGAAGCTCCTTCAGCAATTTGACCAGTTGGGGAGGGCACTGATAGCGGCTAATGGCGAACTGAATCTGAAGGTGGGAAACATCTTGGAGTCGCTGGGTGCTCTCCAGGGAATGATTTTAATATTTTAATTGCCTGGGAATAATGTAAATTGCGATGCACAGAATCGCATGAGAGGAGAAATTCTATGCTCTAAGTGAACTGTGCTTATCAGGCCCTGATTCGGCGTCCTTGGGAGAACTCATTCCTCCCGGAGAAAAGATAAGGCAGAAGGGAGTTTTGGCTTTTCTCTAACCCAAACATTCTGATGTGCAGCAATCTGAACTCTCTATGGACAGCGTCATCATGTGACTAGCATGGAATTTTACCATCTGACATGCACTGAAGAGAGATGAACTCTGTGGACATGTTATCTATGTTTAGGATACCATGGACATGACATCTAGTCGTTGCTTAGGAGAGGAATTTTGTTGTTCACCAGTAACTGACACTTCACACTGCATTTACATAATATCACATGACTGACACACACACACTGGTCTCTCTCAACTTGCTCTGTTAATGTGTGGAACTGTAACTTGTCTGCTAAGTGTGCAATTAGAGGTTTTTTTTCTATGTGATCATAATCTTGCTCACTTGAGCTCTATATTGATAACTATGGTTTTTTCTCTCTGCCCAATGTGTCACCCCCTCCCCCTCCCCCTCTTTACCCCCACTGTATGAGGCGCCTGTTGGCTGCCGCGTCATTAGGGAGCGCTTAACATGAGCGCATCTTAATGTCAAGTAAAATTCCTTGTATGTGTAAAAACATGCTTGGCAATAAAGTTCATTCTGATTCTGATTCTGATCCTGAGGGGCAAGCTGCTGTGCGCAGGGGTGGACCAGCACCTGTCATCATGGATCTTGGACTACCTCACTAACCGGCCACAGTTTGTGAGAACCCGGGACTGTGTGTCTGACACGATCATCGGTAGCACGGGGGCCCACCAGGGAACAGTTTTGGCTCCCTTCCTGTTCACCCTTTATACTGCAGACTTCTCACACAACACAACACACTGCCATCTACAGAAGTTCTCTGACGACTGTGCGATCATCGGCCTCATCTCCAATGGAGATGGTGGCGGACTGCCGTAGGCAAGGACAACCCCTCACAGCACCAGTAAACATACAGGGAACAGACATTGAGATGGTGACATCCTACAAGTACCTGGGTGTTCATCTGAACAATAAACTAGACTGGTCACACAATACCGACGCAATCTACAAGAAGGGACAGCGCAGGCTGTTCCTACTGAGGAGGCTCAGGTCTTTTGGTGTACAAGGGGCACTGCTGAAGACATTCTACGACACGGTGGTGGCATCAGTCATCACTTTTGGAGTGGTCTGCTGGGGCAGTGGCATTACAGCAGCCGATAGGAAGAGACTGAACAAACTGATCAAGAAAGCTAGCTCTGTCCTGGGGCAACGCCTTGACCCAGTGGAGAAGATAGGAGAGAGAAGGATGGTGGCTAAACTGTCATCTCTGCTGGAGTCCGAGTCCCACCCTATGCAGGACATACTGAACGCACTGAGGAGCTCATTTAGCAGTAGACTACATCATCCTAGGTGCGCAACCGAGAGGTTTCGCAGGTCCTTCCTACCTATGGCTGTCAGACTGTATAACCTAAGCAGGGCTGCTCGCACAGATAGCAAAAAAGCGTGATGACCTAATAGTATTGAACGCAAAAGACGCAATAGATTTACACAAATGGTCCCCTCCAGTATACAACTAGGACAATAACAGTCGCTACAGAGGGTGACAATATGTATGGGTACATATTCATACTATGTAGGATAACTAAGTAGACGGTTATGCTGTTTATTCTAGCTAGCTACAATGCTCCGCACTGTGTATATATATTTATATATTTATGTGTATGTATGTATATTCACTGCTCTTATTTTTATTTTTCTTAACTTCTTAATTATTGCTTTGAGTGTTGCTATCCCTGTGCTGTTGCAATCCTGGAATTTCCCCATTGTGGGACTAATGTATGACTGTGAGAGTGAATGGTTGTCTGTCTCTCTGTGTTGGCCCTGCGATGGACTGGCGATCTGTCCAGGGTGTACTCTGCCTCTCACCCAAAGATGGTGGGATAGGCTCCAGCCCCCCCCCCCCCCCCCCATGACCCGAAGATAATGGCTGGATGGGCTCTTTGATCTGTCCCTAACATTGTGAATGCATGCATGCTTATATCTCTCTGCATGTTCTTACAATCATAAAAAATAGCTACAAAATAAAACACTCTCTTTATGTTAAGTTTTTCCAATAGAATTTAAAAAAACAGGACAAAAGGCTTATTTTGACTGAATGTTGCAAACAATCCTACAGAGATTTTTAGAAAAGGTTCTCACCTTCTGGTTAGTGGGTCCTGGTTTGTCCGCGACACCCAGATAAAGGCTTGTGTCCCGATGATGTCCGCCGTCAAAGTAGTTGGCTAACTGCCCGCATCCTCCACCACTGAACTGTAAAAATTAATTTTGGACAGTTAGCAGAATCTTTACAGTTAACCAACCAATAATCACAGAAGAAATACTATTTCTCAGCTTAACTTTTGTTGGATCACGCAGGTAGTCAAACACGGCCGTCGATCTCAGCAGCTCAGCCTGGTCCAAGACCCCGAACAAAGGAATCCCTTCCAACATATTGTAGCTTCTGAGTTGATGGACGTTTCCCAGCAACTCTCCAACAATACATGTCCATTGTCCAAACTGGTCCAAACCAGTCTTCTCAGGTCCAAATAGCTCCCACATCCTTCCCCTCAGTGTTCCAATGGCTCCAATTGCTCCAGATGTCTTCTTGCTTTTATGGCTTTTATGGCTCCTCTCCAGCCAGATGTCTCCTCTTCAGTCCTTTATGGCATTCTGTTGTTTTAGCCCACACAACCCCTTGCCCATATATGGAAGCAGGAAACACAGACTAGGGTTTTTGTGGGTGTGCATGTATTCGTGTGCATGTATGTGTGTGGAGCTAAAGCACTTTTTGGGTATGGGTGTGTGTGTGAATGCATGTGTGTAGCTTGTGTGTGAGAGCACTTTGTGTAATATCTAATTACCTAATCTTTACTATTTATTTTTTATAACACTATCAAAAGGCTTACTGTCTCTGCCCATTTCTTCAATCCACGTCCAGTGCCATTTGTTTTTAAGTCCTTTGTCAATTAGGACATCTTCCCCAGGTTTCAAAAACTTACTCTCCATCTTACAGAATGTATGAAAGATTTTCTGTATGCTGAAGGATGAAACACTCGCGTTTCCAGTCACTCACTCTCACTGTCACTATGATTAGGAGCGCGCCACTATTCTCTATAGAAAAACTCGATGGATCATTGGCCGCCAGAAGTGAAGTCACCGGGCCACCATATTAGTACAACCAAAACACTCATCAAGTGAATGGAGAATGAATGGATTTAGTCGTAAATGATGCCACTTTTATCTCAATAACTTTCCAAAAAAATTAACAGAGTTTGAACTTATTGGCATGGAGACACAGCTTATAATCTTGCCAACCGGTGAACTATAGAAATCGACAGCCACTAAACATAATGTCAACTCAGTTCCCTCCCTAATATGGCGGCCAGATGGCTTAACTCAATTCTGTACTCGCTAATGAGGCATGATCTATCCAGGTTTTTTATAAAGATCAGTGGAGCGTGCAAGCTTAATACGTTCCACCATCCCAAATACTATATTCACTGCTCTAAATATCTTAAAAGAACTCCAATCTATGCACAACTGACTGTTTATTTTGAGCATTATTCTGCCACCATTGCAGATACGTTGAACAAAAAGTGTTTCTGCATACAGAAATAGGAAGTAAATTTCGCCGCAGCCAAAACAAAAAACAACAAATAAACAGCACGTGCTGGAAAACTTTATGCCCTGCATTCGGTCTCCAGGTGAGTGTCAGTCTCATTTTCAAACTAGTTTACTCTCCAGTGTCGATGCTTTAACTCCGGTGATGGCAGAATCTCCAGGCCATTACTAGCTAGCACCTTCCCTCGGATGTGAACGAGCAAATATGTGAGATTTGCATGTACTCACCTCTTTCCATTGACTTTGTATGTATTTGCGCCACCAGTTCGCATTTGGTCTGAACACACCTTGAGAAGCAGTGTTGCAAGATGGGAAATCTTGAAGTATTGTACCAGCTGCTTAAAATTATTGTATTCTGAGGAAAATTATCATACACAACCAATTTTCATTCTGAGGTGAATCAGGAACATCTGTTTCAATAACACATTATCACAGATTAGGTTAGGTTAATTGGAGACTATAAAGTGGCCCTTTGTGTGAATGTGTGTGTGTGTGAATAGTTAAAAGGGATGGCGCCGTATTGTGGCTGCTTCATCCATCTAGGTGGTGGATGACCCTTAATTTCTGTAAAGCGTCTTTGAGTGTCTATGATAAAGCGCTATATAAATCTGATGCATTGATTGATTGATTGATAGATTGTGCATATTATAGCCTATAACACAGTTTGACCTTTAAATAATCCAACAGATTGTCATAATATGATTTATATTAAGTAGAAGTAATGTTAATGGTCACAGTAGTTTTTACTACTGTTAGGCTTTTATGCTGAAAGGCATGGTAAATGGTGTTCACTTTTATAGCGCTTTTTCTCATCTCTGGATTACCAAAGCGCTTTACAGATCCTGCTATCCACCCATTCACACACACACATTCACACACACACACATTCACACACTGATGGTGGCAGAGCTGCTATACACACACAGGCACTAGCCTGGTCACCAGGAGCAACTGGGGTTTCAGTGTCTTGTTTAAGGACACTTCGACATGCACAATGCAGACAGAGCGGGAATCGAACCCCTGACTCTCTGATCAGTAGTTAGCCACACTACACCTGCGCCACAGCCGCCCCGGTATGTTGACAGGAAGTGAAAGCAGAGTCTCTCATGCTAGATGCTAAATGCTGGATACTGGTGCCGAGCTGTCAATAAAGCCATGTACGACGGAGACAAGCCTACTTTCAATCCTTCTACATGGTGTCAGAAGTGGTTTCACTCTCAGAGACATAAAGACAGAAGACGGAAAGTGGAAAATAGTGATGTTTAACCCCCCCAGTGAATTTTTCCTTTGATAAGCCAACGGAGTGGCCCGACTGAAAATAGCCCTTCAAGCGGTACAGACTCGCCACAAAACTTAATAAAGATGATGGTGAAGTGCAGGTGAGCTGCCTAATTTATGCTATGGGAAATGAGGCATAGAACATTTACAAGTCATTCACGTTTGCTGTGGAAGGAGATCACAACGACTTTGCTACTGCGGTGGGAAAGTTTGACGAGTACTTCTTCCCATGGAGGAATATTATCCACAGACGGGCATGTTTTCACCAGTGAGTCCAGCGATCAGGGGAAGGAGCAGAGTGTTTTATCAGAGCCCTGTACGAACTGTCTGAGCACTATGAGTTTGGTGCAACCAGGGAAGAGAATATCCGCGACCATATCATTGTCGGGATACTGGATAAGGAGCTCTCCTGCAAGCTACAGCTAACAGCAGACCTAACACTGGCGCAGACAATCAGAGGAGGTCGCAGCACAAGTGACCCTGCAGGGAGTCAAGCTGGGATCAGTACAGGAGGTGGAACTTGAACGGAAAAACACAAACCAGAGACCACAATCAAAACAAGGCAAGTCAATGTGGCAAATGTGGCAAATGAATCAAGAAATTAATGAATCAAGAAATGTGGCAAATGTGGGAAAAGACAACATAACAAAGATGAAAAGTGTCCTGCAGAGAAAGGGACATGTCACAACTGTCATAAAATGGGACATTGGGCTAGAGTATGCAGGAACAGCAGGTCAGTGAACGAGGTCACAGAGACTGAGACAGCTGAGCAGACCTCTTATTTTCTAGGTTCAGTGTGTGATGCTCGTGAGGAAAGTGAACAGTGGACTGTGTTGCTACATGTGGATTCCGTTCCAATGGAATTCAAAATCTTCACAGGAGCTGATGTCACCATCATAAATGAGAACATATTTCACACCCTCGACTCCTGAGAGAACACTAGCACCACCTGATATCCCTCTGGATAGCCCTGGAGGTAAGCTGTTGTGTCTGGGCCGATTCAATGCAACAGTCAGTCACAAAGGAAAGGGCTACCCACTCATAGCTTATGTAGTCCGTGGACACAGAGTCAACAATTTACTCAGCCGGACCTTATCAGTGAGGATGAATCTGGTGAGGCGAGTAGATGAGGTAAAACTACACACCAGTCATTTGCATGCCTACAGTGAGCATGGTACACTACAAATTGAACCAGTCAAAATTGGGCTAAAGGACAACGCTGTACCATATGCTGAGTACACTGCACGCCGTGTGCCCTTTCCCATGCTGCAGAAAGTCAAAGAGGAACTAAAAAAGATGGAGGACAACGGCGTCATCGAACCAGTGACACAACCTACTGAATGGTGTTCACCCATGTTTCCAATTCTGAAAAAGAACACAAGAAAAGCTAGGATCTGTGTTGATCTGACAAAACTGAACAAGTCAGTAAAAAGAGAACACTACACCCTGCCAACCCCAGATGAGATAACAGCCAAGCTGAGTGGAGCTACAGTATTCTCCTCCCTCGACGCAGCCAGCGGATTCTGGCAAATTCCTCTGCATCCAGACAGCTGCTTACTGACAACGTTTATAACACCATTTGACAGATACTGTTTCAAGAGATTACCCTTCGGCATAACAGGTGTACCAGAGATCTTCCAGCGGAAGATGTTGGAGACTCTGGAAGGACTGGAAGGTGTGGAAGTCTTCATGGATGACATTCTAGTCTATGGGACCTCAATGGAGCAACATGATGCCCGACTCGAAAAGGTGTTGTAGTGTGTCGAGTAAGCAGGCTTGAAGCTTAATAAAGAGAAATGCTCTCTCAGACAGAGCCAACTTCGCTTCCTGGGTCATCTCATTGACCGGTTAGGGGTCAGGTCAATTTATCAGGTCAGACCCCGATAAATTGGAGGCCATTCACCAGCTGCCGCCGCCTGGAAGTGTGTAGGAGCTTAAAAGAGTTCTTGGCATAGTGAATTATCTGGGAAGGTTTGTCCCAGCCCTCACGACAGTGGGGCAGCCATTGTATGAGCTTCTAAAGAGCAAGAACATCTGGGTTTGGAGCCATTTACTGCAGTCAGCTTTTGAGGACATTAAAAGAATGCTGACCGAGGACGCAGTCCAGGGACGGATAATGTTTTTCTCACATGGGGAGTTGTTCAGAACTCCTTATAGGAACTCCTTATACAAAGATATCGAGTGATGACGATAGGACTACAGCTCCTGAGCAGATAGAGTGATGATATAGAGGGAAGTATGTGGCGGTGGTGCACCTGTGAGCTGGTTGCCAACCGCCAACTCTGGATGAAGAAGAAGATATAGAGCAATGATAATCAAGTCAGTGGTGGATAGGGGTCGGGCTCAGATGACATAATGTTACACACTCTTGTACAGTGGGTGGCGGTATGCACCGTTCAGTTGTTTGCTATCTGCCAGTAACCGAGAGAAGAAGAAGAAGAGGAATGTTGACAAATGCTCCAGTTCTAGCCTTTTATGATGTCACAAGGTCCACAGCCATGTCTGCCAACGCCAGCAGTTATGGACTGGCAGCTGTGCTACTCCAACTCCATGGGGAAGAGTGGAAGCCAGTAGCATACTGCTCCAGGCGTCTCTCAGAAGCCGAAACATGCTACGCTCAGATAGAGAAAGAGTGTCTGGCTGGCGTATGGGCCTGTGAAAAGTTTGACAAATACCTCTGTGGCTTGGATGAGTTCAGACTTGAGACGGATCACAAGCCGTTAGTGCCGCTTATCAACAACAGGAACCTCGATAACGTTCCCCTGAGATGTCAACGTCTTCTAATGAGACTCATGAGGTACAAACCAGTGGCTGAATATATGCCTGGGAAAGTCCTCTTCATTGCTGATACCCTGTCCAGAAGCCCACAAACCTACACAAAGGAAGAGACTGACACATTTAGCGAAGTGGAATGCAATGTAGCCTCAGTGATGCAGGGCATTCCGGTATCCCCAAGCAGAATGGAGAGCATCAAAATGGCCACCGAAGCCAACAGCGAGCTGCAGACTGTCATCAAATTCATGAGAACAGGATGGCCAGAACATAGTGGGAATGTCCCACTGGACATCCGAGCATACATAAAGGTGAAAAATGAGCTATCAGAGGCTGATGGCTTGCTCATACATGGGAGTAGGATTGTCATTCCACAGTTACTGAGAGCCGACATCTTGGAGAGAATACATGATGGACATCAGGGGCTGACTAAGTGTAGAGACAGGGCAACATCATCAGTGTGGTGGCCGGGACTCTCTGCAGAACTTAAAAACACAGTGACGTCATGCTACACCTGCCAAGAACTGGAGCAGGCCCAACAAAAGGAGCCACTTATCTCCACACCTCTACCCGATCGTCCATGGAAAAGAACAGTCCTCGACCTCTATGAACACAATAAAAACAACTACCTTGTCATATCTGACTACTACTCACGGCTCCTTGAAGTGCTACATTTACCGTCCACTACCAGCACTCAGGTTATTCAGAGACTCAAAGCAACCTTTGCAAGGATTGGGATCTTGGATGAGGTGATGAGTGACAATGGCCCTCAATTCTCCAGCGCAGAATTTCAGGAGCTGGCAAGACAACAAGACTTTAGACACATCACATCTAGGCCTCACCATCCTCAGAGAAATGATCATGCGGAGAGAGCAGTACAGACTGCAAACAGAATCCTCCCACAAGAAGATTCATTAATAGCCCTCATGTGCTATAGATCAACTCCCTGTGCTAATATGGGAATCAGTCCAGCAGAACTCTTAATGGGGAGAAAGATCAGAACGACACCGTGGGGGTCACTGTGGCGACACCGTGGGGGTGGGCACGACATCTCACACACAGACACATTCATATCCAACATTCTCCCCCACTTTAGAAAAATGTGAAACCACAAACACAATTGAACCTCCCAAATTTGAAACCTGACTCACGCAATAAGCAGGGAAAAATGAACAGTAATAGCATGGCCTATCACATTCACTCAAAGAACAACTAAAATGGACCTTGTCTGTTGAAAATACAAAATAATCCCATATCAATCATATTCACTCACATGCACACCAGCAAACTCTCTCTCTCTCTCTCTCTCTCTCTCTCTCTCTCTCTCTATATATATATATATATATATATATATATATATATATATATATATATATATATATATATATATATATACTGTATATATATATATATAAATAAAAAATTATTTTAGGTAACCCCAATGTCTCTGGGCAGCCGCCATCTTCTAATCTGCCACGGACGACCTGGGCAACCCCGCGGCATCAGTGCACCCAGTCGATGTCTACCCCCAGGATCAAAGCCTCCCTCCCTGGCAAAAATGTCTCTACCCGTCAGTCGGCACTTCTTCCCTGTGGGCCCGCCATGCTGCCGTTTGGTGCACTGCCTCTCTGTGCCTGACGAGCCACTCCCGACTGCCTTACACACCGCCGTCATGGCTCCAGACACTCCAGCCCCCAGAGGTCACACCTTGGGGAGAAACAAAGCCTGTTTGGCAGCATCATCTGCCGCCACGGGCGCCTGGCCATACTGCCCAGCACCCTCATCCAAGGCACATAGAGCTCCGGCACTGAGGCACTGCCCGACCTCCATGGTGCACAGCTGTTGCTGCTCACCTCCGGGGCTCACAACGTCACCCTTGCCGGTCTCGTCCTCCGACCCCGGCTCCTCGCCACTGCCTCCAGCACTCATGGTCCCGGTGCTCCGCTGCGCCATCAAAGCGTCCTACTGCGGCTGTTCCTCTCCAGAGCCCTTGGCCTGCATGGTCTCGCTCTCCTGCTGTTTAGCTTCCAACAGTGGGGCTGACTCCTCCTGTGCCTCCTCTTCGCCATCCTTGCACACCGCAACATCCGACTCATCAGTGCTGTGGTCATGTACCAAGCTGAGCTTTATGGCTGGCTCGCTGTCTTCAGTGACTGGGAACTCTTCTACCCGTGGTCCCAGTTCTGCCTCGAGGTCCAGTTTGGCACCCTTAGCCTCGTCTTGGCACAAAGTTAACTCCTCAGCAAGCCCATCCATAGACATAGAATGAGCCGTTAGCTTCCTGAGGCTAACTAGCTCAGACACTCTTGGCGCCATTATCGCCAGCACCTGCAGCTTCACGGACCACGTATGCTCCTTGAAGTATTCATCCAGTTGCTTGACGGCATCCTCATAACACTCAGTTGTGCCCAGAGCACTGACGATTCTCCAGCCTTCTGCGCCAAGGTTGTAAGCCAGGAGTGCCCACCGTCATCTCCCATCCAGCCCGTGCAGGCCCAGTGCCCTAATGTAATCCTCGTCGCCCAATGTTACATCTGAGAAATGACCAGACAGGAGGCGAGTCTTCATGCAGCTCACAACTAACTTTATTACACAGAACTGAGGTTTATATACAGAGTAGGCCGTGCCCGCCTGGCGTCACCCTGGGGGTTGGCATGGCATCTCACACACACACACATTCATACCCAACAGAGCCAGACCTCTTCCACCACTTCAATCAGGTGACACAGTCCTCACCAAATTGGATCAGGAAAAGGCCTGGGCAACATCAGCAGTTGTTTCGAAGGAATGTGTTACTCCAAGGTCGTACCTCATCAACACATCGCAAGGAGCAGTGCTGAGGCAGAACCGCTACCATCTCCGGGCAGCTATGTCTTCTCAACCTGCCCAAGACACCCCTCCTGCTTCAGCTGAGGATGCTGGAGTGATTTCCCAATCTGCAAGTGTCATCACCCCAGAGACTGTTTCTCCTAGCCCGGGTGAGGTCATAAGTCTTGTGCACACTCCCACACGTGCGCTGCGACAGTTTCGCACCAGAGCCGGACGAGTGTGCAAACCAGTCAACAATCTAGACCAGTAGACACACTTAAGTGTCAAACACATGACCTTTGGGGGAGTAACTGGGAAAGTAAAGACTCAAAAAAAAATGGAAAAGATGCATGCTGACTGTAATCTCCATGTTGTTTTATCAATACAACAGAAATATTGCAATGCAATATTAAGGTCAACAGAAATATTGCAATGCATTATTTGAGTTCAAGAGTGACATATATGTTGCAATATATGATAAGATTTAAGTTAAGGAAATTGCATTCTGAGTTACAAATGGCATGATTACAGTTATTGCACTTTATATTTGTTTACATGATTATGTCAGTTCTAGGAGAAATGTTTACTAGGTAAATGTGTTCACTAAGAAAAGAGAGAGAGAGAAAAAAAACATAATCATACCGCTAAGGATACATCTTATGCTTGTACAGTTTTTTATGGTTTATTGAATACTGTTAAATGTACCTTGTGTTATTAGAAATAACATAAAAAAGAGGGAGAGATGTCATAATATGATTTATATTAAGTAGAAGTAATGTTTATGTTGCGTTCGTGTTCCTTGAGGAGAGAAGAGACTTGCAGTTGAACCAACGTAACTTTATTTTTAGCGGCAGCTCACTCAGACAATTTCACATCGGCTCCCATGTTGGCCGTTTCTTATTCTACTGAGTGCATCATTCCAACAAGCGGTAACAAGGTAGCAGCGACGCCTAGTGGTAAACACTGATCATTACATCCCCCTTTCTTTGAGGTGAATAAACATTAATAAACATTGATGCAAAACAGTGTATATGTATTCAGTATGAATGGACTAATACAAAACACAAATTTCAGTTCTCCCTGAATCAACATGCCCAAAGAAATTAACATCTGTTACATTTTTCTTATTCTTTGCTTTTTGCTTTGCTTTTTTTTTTTAACACTTTACTTAAATTCTTATAAGTCCAACCTATCTGGTTTCTTTATTTCTCGTTTTGATCTTCTCGGTTCATCTTTGTCAGGTGGAACATTTGCTTCACAGTTCATAAGAGGTGTGGTTGTGGGAGATTCTGGGTGAGCATTATTGGGCCCACCAGGTGCTTGTGGAGTCTTGAGGAGACTGCGGCGATTGCGCCTGAGCACCTGTCCATCCTCGGTTCTCACTGTGAATGATCTTGGAGCAACTTCCTGTAATACAACTCCTTTAGTGTTCCAGCCAGATGCATCCTCGATCCTAACTGGGTCGTTGTTGGCCAGTGGAGAGAGTGGTTTGGCTGAAGTGTCATAGAATGTCTTTTGTTTCAGTTTCTGCTTCTCAAGCTTGTTTCTGAGTTTTGTATCTTTCCTTTGTGAAGTAGCATTTGGGTAGCTGGGAAGCGTTGTACGCAGCTTTCTGTTCATTAGTAGCTCAGCAGGTGACAGTCCGCACTGAAGTGGAGAGGCGTGGTAACTGAGTAGAGCCAAGTATGGATCTGAGTTGCTATCTGCAGCTTTCTTAAGCAGTTGCTTCAGAATGTGGACGCCTTTTTCTGCTTGTCCATTTGATTGTGCATAGTGTGGGCTTGACGTCACATGCCGAAAGTCATACTGTTCTGCAAACTGCTGCCATTCCCTGCTACTGAAACATGGTCCATTATCTGTCACCACAAGGTGTGGGATGCCATGCCGAGCAAATGTGGATTTGGTATGAGTGATCACACAGGCTGATGTAGTGCTTGAGAGTAGTGCCATTTCTGGAAAGTTGGAAAAGTAGTCCATGACTACTAAGTAGTCTTTGCCTTTAAGGTGAAACAGGTCTATCCCTACTTTGTGCCACGGGGATGCAGGACTCTCAGATATCACCATTGGCTCTTTGCTTTGTTTACTTCGGTGTTTCTGGCACGTTTCACAACTACTCACAAGCGTCTCGATGTCTTTGTTTAGTCCAGGCCAGTACACTGACTCCCTTGCTCTCCTTTTACATTTTTCAATCCCAAGGTGTCCTTCATGTATCCTGTTTAACAAATCTGGTCTTAGAGCCTCAGGGATGACTATTCTTCCTTTCTTCAGTAATAGTCCATCAACAAAACTGAGATCTCCTCTGACATGGTAATAGCGAGGGCAAGATCCTGCAGGCCATCCCTCGTCCATGTTCTGAATGACACGCTGTAGCTCGGTGTCTTGTGATGTCACCTCAGCTATTTGTTTCGACTTTGTGTCAGATACTGGCAGAGCACACAACACCATGTTGATGTGATTTTCAATATCCTCATCTGTGGAACTCAGACACTTTTCAGCAGGTGCTCTGGACAAGGCATCTGCGAGTATCAGGTGCTTTCCCAGTGTGTAAACCAGTTCAAAATCGTACCTTTGCATTTTCATCATTAGGCGTTGGATCCGTGGGGACATTTCGTTAAGATTCTTCTTGATAATGGAGACGAGTGAGCGGTGGTCAGTTTCCACAGTAAAAGACGGCAGTCCATAGACATAACTGTGAAACCGCTCCAGCCCGTAGGAAACGCCTAAACACTCCTTTTCAATCTGGGCATATTTGCATTCAGACTTTGTCATAGCCCTTGACGCATAGGCTACTGGTTTCCAGTACTCTCCCTCTGCCTGTAGAAGCACTGCTCCAATGCCATCTTTGGACACGTCAGTTGACACTTCGAGCTTTTTCCGGTGGTCATAGTAGGCTAATGCTGGTGCTCTGGTAAGAGTTTGCTTAAGTCTTTGCCACTCTTGCTCATGTTTTTCGGCCCATTTAAAGTCACAGTCATTGTGTAAGAGCTCTCGGATGCATGACGTCTTTGCTGTGAGGTTGGGAATAAATTTGCCTATGAAATTTACCATTCCCATGATACGTAACACGCCTGTTTTGTCTGTTGGTCTTGGCATGTTCAGTATTGCTTTCACTTTATCGCCATCTGGTTGTATGCCTTGAGCTGTGAGTTTGTCTCCGAGGAAGAGAATCTCTTGTACTGCAAACTCACACTTGGCTCTATTGAGTTTCAGCCCGTACTTCTGAATGCGCTCCATCACTTTGTTAAGTCTCTGGTTGTGCTCTTGGAGAGTCGAGCCCCATACAATAATGTCATCTATGTAAACTCTGACTCCCTCTAGGCCTTCAATGATCTGTTCCATCGCTCTGTGGAATATTTCTGGTGCAGATTTTATTCCAAATGGCAGCCTAAGAAAACAGTATCTACCGAAAGGTGTGTTAAAAGTACAGTACTTAGTGCTGCTCTCATCCAGTTTTAACTGCCAGAAACCCTGAGAAGCGTCGAGCTTTGTGAAGTAGTTAGCTCCTGCCATCTCACTGACTATTTCCTCACGTGTGGGGATTTGGTAGTACTCGCGCTTAATGTTCTCATTTAGATCTTTTGGGTCCATGCACATTCTCAACTCACCATTCTTTTTCTTTGTGACGACCATCGAGTTGACCCAGTCTGTGGGCTCCTGCACCTTTTTGATCACGCCCAAGTTGGTCATCCTGTCCAGTTCTCGTTTGAGGGCTTCACGCAGTGGAGCTGGGACCCTATGTGGTGCGTGCACAACTGGTTGGGCGCCTTCTTTTAGCTGGATTTTATATGTAAAGGGCAGTGTGCCAAAACCTTTGAACACATCAGAAAAGTTTTGCATAATAGCGTTAGTGTCACACTTGGAATCTGATTCAATGCAGTACACTCTTTTCACTAACCCTAGCTCTTCACAGCTTTTATCACCCAACAGTGATTCACATTTCTCATTCACAACAGAAAAGTTTACATTGTGCACTTTACCTTTAACAACAACATTCAGTTTACAGGTACCAAAACACTGTATGGGTTGCCCATTGTAATCTTTCAACCCTGATTTCTTTCTGTATATGTGTGGCTTAACCTGCATTTCCTTTACATCAGACATGCTAATGAGGTTAGCTTTTGCACCAGTGTCCAGTCTCATAGTGACGATAGTCCCGTTAACCAGCAGAGGAGTGATCCACTTGTCCTCATTGGTAATGCTGTTGACTTTTTCTTCTTCATTTTCACAGTCAACGATGCCCACAAAGAAAGTGTCACTTAAGTCTGTGTCTTCAACTACATTCACGTTTTTGCCTTTCTTTCCTTCCTTTCTTTTGGTGAAGCATTGCTTGGCAAAATGATTCTTTCCATGGCAGTTGGAGCATACTTTACCAAACGCCGGGCATTGCTTTGGCTTGTGCTGTAATCCGCAACGCTTGCAGAAGAACGCGGGATCCTCGGTCCGCTGTGCAGTCCCGGCCCGTGAGCGATGCCTCCCGCTCTGAGATGACACGGCGCCGACCGCTGCTCCTTCACTCGGAGGTGTGGCACCTGGCATGCCGCAGAACGTTTTCATGTGCTTCTGGGACAGTTCGCTTGCCTGGCAGAGTTTAACAGCCATCTCCAGCGTCAACTCCGTCTCACGAAGCAGTCTCTCTCTTAACTTTTTGTCCTCAACACCAAAAACAATTTGATCTCTGATCATTGAGTCCTTCAATGTCCCAAAATTGCAGGATTGTGCTTTCAAATGGAGAGCTGTCAAAAAACTGTCAAAGGGCTCACTCTGTTGCTGCATACGAGATCTAAACATGTATCTTTCATATGTCTCGTTTTTCTTAGGAGTGCAGTGAGCATCAAACTTAGCGAGCACGACATCCAGCTTATTTGGGTCTTCACCCGTTCCGAACACGAACGAGTTGTACACTTCAATGGCCTGTGGCCCTGCTAAGTTCAGCAAAAGTGCTACCTTTCTCGAGTCCGGCTTCGTGTCCAGTCCCATGGCCGTGACATACAAGTTGAACTGCTGCTTGAATGCCTGCCATTTTTCATCCACGTTACCTGACAGTTTCAGGTTTTCCGGCGGCTTCAACTCCATGACGACTTCTCACGTGGTCGCTCAGTTCATGCAGTTTACTCCTGGTACCATGTTGTGTTCGTGTTCGTTGAGGAGAGAAGAGACTTGCAGTTGAACCAACGTAACTTTATTTTTAGCGGCAGCTCACTCAGACAATTTCACATCGGCTCCCATGTTGGCCGTTTCTTATTCTACTGAGTGCATCATTCCAACAAGCGGTAACAAGGTAGCAGCGACGCCTAGTGGTAAACACTGATCATTACATCCCCCTTTCTTTGAGGTGAATAAACATTAATAAACATTGATGCAAAACAGTGTATATGTATTCAGTATGAATGGACTAATACAAAACACAAATTTCAGTTCTCCCTGAATCAACATGCCCAAAGAAATTAACATCTGTTACATTTTTCTTATTCTTTGCTTTTTGCTTTGCTTTTTTTTTTTAACACTTTACTTAAATTCTTATAAGTCCAACCTATCTGGTTTCTTTATTTCTCGTTTTGATCTTCTCGGTTCATCTTTGTCAGGTGGAACATTTGCTTCACAGTTCATAAGAGGTGTGGTTGTGGGAGATTCTGGGTGAGCATTATTGGGCCCACCAGGTGCTTGTGGAGTCTTGAGGAGACTGCGGCGATTGCGCCTGAGCACCTGTCCATCCTCGGTTCTCACTGTGAATGATCTTGGAGCAACTTCCTGTAATACAACTCCTTTAGTGTTCCAGCCAGATGCATCCTCGATCCTAACTGGGTCGTTGTTGGCCAGTGGAGAGAGTGGTTTGGCTGAAGTGTCATAGAATGTCTTTTGTTTCAGTTTCTGCTTCTCAAGCTTGTTTCTGAGTTTTGTATCTTTCCTTTGTGAAGTAGCATTTGGGTAGCTGGGAAGCGTTGTACGCAGCTTTCTGTTCATTAGTAGCTCAGCAGGTGACAGTCCGCACTGAAGTGGAGAGGCGTGGTAACTGAGTAGAGCCAAGTATGGATCTGAGTTGCTATCTGCAGCTTTCTTAAGCAGTTGCTTCAGAATGTGGACGCCTTTTTCTGCTTGTCCATTTGATTGTGCATAGTGTGGGCTTGACGTCACATGCCGAAAGTCATACTGTTCTGCAAACTGCTGCCATTCCCTGCTACTGAAACATGGTCCATTATCTGTCACCACAAGGTGTGGGATGCCATGCCGAGCAAATGTGGATTTGGTATGAGTGATCACACAGGCTGATGTAGTGCTTGAGAGTAGTGCCATTTCTGGAAAGTTGGAAAAGTAGTCCATGACTACTAAGTAGTCTTTGCCTTTAAGGTGAAACAGGTCTATCCCTACTTTGTGCCACGGGGATGCAGGACTCTCAGATATCACCATTGGCTCTTTGCTTTGTTTACTTCGGTGTTTCTGGCACGTTTCACAACTACTCACAAGCGTCTCGATGTCTTTGTTTAGTCCAGGCCAGTACACTGACTCCCTTGCTCTCCTTTTACATTTTTCAATCCCAAGGTGTCCTTCATGTATCCTGTTTAACAAATCTGGTCTTAGAGCCTCAGGGATGACTATTCTTCCTTTCTTCAGTAATAGTCCATCAACAAAACTGAGATCTCCTCTGACATGGTAATAGCGAGGGCAAGATCCTGCAGGCCATCCCTCGTCCATGTTCTGAATGACACGCTGTAGCTCGGTGTCTTGTGATGTCACCTCAGCTATTTGTTTCGACTTTGTGTCAGATACTGGCAGAGCACACAACACCATGTTGATGTGATTTTCAATATCCTCATCTGTGGAACTCAGACACTTTTCAGCAGGTGCTCTGGACAAGGCATCTGCGAGTATCAGGTGCTTTCCCGGTGTGTAAACCAGTTCAAAATCGTACCTTTGCATTTTCATCATTAGGCGTTGGATCCGTGGGGACATTTCGTTAAGATTCTTCTTGATAATGGAGACGAGTGAGCGGTGGTCAGTTTCCACAGTAAAAGACGGCAGTCCATAGACATAACTGTGAAACCGCTCCAGCCCGTAGGAAACGCCTAAACACTCCTTTTCAATCTGGGCATATTTGCATTCAGACTTTGTCATAGCCCTTGACGCATAGGCTACTGGTTTCCAGTACTCTCCCTCTGCCTGTAGAAGCACTGCTCCAATGCCATCTTTGGACACGTCAGTTGACACTTCAAGCTTTTTCCGGTGGTCATAGTAGGCTAATGCTGGTGCTCTGGTAAGAGTTTGCTTAAGTCTTTGCCACTCTTGCTCATGTTTTTCGGCCCATTTAAAGTCACAGTCATTGTGTAAGAGCTCTCGGATGCATGACGTCTTTGCTGTGAGGTTGGGAATAAATTTGCCTATGAAATTTACCATTCCCATGATACGTAACACGCCTGTTTTGTCTGTTGGTCTTGGCATGTTCAGTATTGCTTTCACTTTATCGCCATCTGGTTGTATGCCTTGAGCTGTGAGTTTGTCTCCGAGGAAGAGAATCTCTTGTACTGCAAACTCACACTTGGCTCTATTGAGTTTCAGCCCGTACTTCTGAATGCGCTCCATCACTTTGTTAAGTCTCTGGTTGTGCTCTTGGAGAGTCGAGCCCCATACAATAATGTCATCTATGTAAACTCTGACTCCCTCTAGGCCTTCAATGATCTGTTCCATCGCTCTGTGGAATATTTCTGGTGCAGATTTTATTCCAAATGGCAGCCTAAGAAAACAGTATCTACCGAAAGGTGTGTTAAAAGTACAGTACTTAGTGCTGCTCTCATCCAGTTTTAACTGCCAGAAACCCTGAGAAGCGTCGAGCTTTGTGAAGTAGTTAGCTCCTGCCATCTCACTGACTATTTCCTCACGTGTGGGGATTTGGTAGTACTCGCGCTTAATGTTCTCATTTAGATCTTTTGGGTCCATGCACATTCTCAACTCACCATTCTTTTTCTTTGTGACGACCATCGAGTTGACCCAGTCTGTGGGCTCCTGCACCTTTTTGATCACGCCCAAGTTGGTCATCCTGTCCAGTTCTCGTTTGAGGGCTTCACGCAGTGGAGCTGGGACCCTATGTGGTGCGTGCACAACTGGTTGGGCGCCTTCTTTTAGCTGGATTTTATATGTAAAGGGCAGTGTGCCAAAACCTTTGAACACATCAGAAAAGTTTTGCATAATAGCGTTAGTGTCACACTTGGAATCTGATTCAATGCAGTACACTCTTTTCACTAACCCTAGCTCTTCACAGCTTTTATCACCCAACAGTGATTCACATTTCTCATTCACAACAGAAAAGTTTACATTGTGCACTTTACCTTTAACAACAACATTCAGTTTACAGGTACCAAAACACTGTATGGGTTGCCCATTGTAATCTTTCAACCCTGATTTCTTTCTGTATATGTGTGGCTTAACCTGCATTTCCTTTACATCAGACATGCTAATGAGGTTAGCTTTTGCACCAGTGTCCAGTCTCATAGTGACGATAGTCCCGTTAACCAGCAGAGGAGTGATCCACTTGTCCTCATTGGTAATGCTGTTGACTTTTTCTTCTTCATTTTCACAGTCAACGATGCCCACAAAGAAAGTGTCACTTAAGTCTGTGTCTTCAACTACATTCACGTTTTTGCCTTTCTTTCCTTCCTTTCTTTTGGTGAAGCATTGCTTGGCAAAATGATTCTTTCCATGGCAGTTGGAGCATACTTTACCAAACGCCGGGCATTGCTTTGGCTTGTGCTGTAATCCGCAACGCTTGCAGAAGAACGCGGGATCCTCGGTCCGCTGTGCAGTCCCGGCCCGTGAGCGATGCCTCCCGCTCTGAGATGACACGGCGCCGACCGCTGCTCCTTCACTCGGAGGTGTGGCACCTGGCATGCCGCAGAACGTTTTCATGTGCTTCTGGGACAGTTCGCTTGCCTGGCAGAGTTTAACAGCCATCTCCAGCGTCAACTCCGTCTCACGAAGCAGTCTCTCTCTTAACTTTTTGTCCTCAACACCAAAAACAATTTGATCTCTGATCATTGAGTCCTTCAATGTCCCAAAATTGCAGGATTGTGCTTTCAAATGGAGAGCTGTCAAAAAACTGTCAAAGGGCTCACTCTGTTGCTGCATACGAGATCTAAACATGTATCTTTCATATGTCTCGTTTTTCTTAGGAGTGCAGTGAGCATCAAACTTAGCGAGCACGACATCCAGCTTATTTGGGTCTTCACCCGTTCCGAACACGAACGAGTTGTACACTTCAATGGCCTGTGGCCCTGCTAAGTTCAGCAAAAGTGCTACCTTTCTCGAGTCCGGCTTCGTGTCCAGTCCCATGGCCGTGACATACAAGTTGAACTGCTGCTTGAATGCCTGCCATTTTTCATCCACGTTACCTGACAGTTTCAGGTTTTCCGGCGGCTTCAACTCCATGACGACTTCTCACGTGGTCGCTCAGTTCATGCAGTTTACTCCTGGTACCATGTTGTGTTCGTGTTCGTTGAGGAGAGAAGAGACTTGCAGTTGAACCAACGTAACTTTATTTTTAGCGGCAGCTCACTCAGACAATTTCACATCGGCTCCCATGTTGGCCGTTTCTTATTCTACTGAGTGCATCATTCCAACAAGCGGTAACAAGGTAGCAGCGACGCCTAGTGGTAAACACTGATCATTACAGTTTATGGTTACAGTAGTTTTTACTACTGTTAGGCTTTTACGCTGAAAGGTATGTTGACAGGAAGTGAAAGCAGAGTCTCTCATGCTAGATGCTAAATGCTTGATGCTAGTGCCGAGCTGTCAATAAAGCTATGTACAACGGAGACAAGCATACTCTCGATCATTCTACACAGTGCCTCTTGGAGACCAATGCCTCTACCTGTGTGGAGGCAGGATTAGTCCCTGGTAGGGATGGGTGTATCAATACTCAAGTATTGATACTTCAGTACCAGCTGGTCAATACTTTTGGAATCGATACTTTTTAAAATATCGCAATACCACTATGTTAATACAAAATGTACAATTTGTTTTCACTTCTGAGAGTTTTGGGCAGTAAACTTATGTGTGAAAACCGTTGAAAAACCAGCCCAAGCATATTTTAGAGCTGGTCTGCCGTGTCACATGATTATGGAAGCCTATCAGATGTCAGAGCCGAAGACTCACTGCACACTGCGCAGCCAAGCTCTCACTCCTGTGCAGAACAGGTTTTAACTACGTAGCCAGTAAAACAGGGATCTTTTTTCCCATTTGTTTCTCAAGCCTGCTAGTGATGTTGCTTACTGGTTGAGTCTGCTGTGTCTGCATTGGTGCTGGAATGTTGGTGATCAGTTTTTTTTTTTTTTAATGTACTAGTTTTTTTATGGGAGACCCTACTGTAATGAATTACTTACCGAAACTGTACTGGAAGTGGGAGCTCACCAGCTGAATCACCTGCCTGAGCAGCGAACAAGCCTCACCCACTCCGCTTAGCCAAATCTCAGTTCAGTGAGTGGTAGGCAGTTGGAGCTCCAGTACAGCACTGAGTGATTACAACTATTTTTGAAAGGATCTTTTTAGCTTCACTCAGTACATTTTTAGTGAACTGTGGATCCTCTCACTAGCCTCCATCCACAGTCGCCTCTCTGCTACTGCGACGCGAGTCTTCCGTCATCTATTTCACACAGCCTGTGCTCTTGCATCACCATGCACTACATCGATTGCTGAGTGCACCTCCAGCCAGTGTTAAGGTTGATTGCATGTAAAAACAAGTGTAGTATGTATGCATAGGATCCATTTCCTGATTGTGTTTGCTAATGTATTGACTTAATCATGTGATGAAGGGGTCAGATTATCGTACATAATGGGATTTTTTGAATTATTGATTGTGTATTGTACCGAGGGGAAAATTATTGTACAAATACGATAATTATCACACATCTGGCAACGCTGCTAAGAAGCCAAAAAAGAAAGGTGAAGTATGGCACGTGAAGTTATTTTAATCATTGCTTTAAAAACACTATTTTTAATTGTTTACTTTGCTGAGCACACCTCCAGCTAGTGTTAAGGTTGAGCTTCTATTTTAATGCTATTTTTTGAAGAAGCACAGTATTCCATTAACAATTAAAAAAAACAATAATACATGCATTCTTTATGGATCACCTGACTTTTGCTTTAGCACCACCTTGGGGTTGATTAATATGAGAGACAAATGCTTCACATGGTGATGGGCATTTGCTTCAGCTTCTCAGAGGAATTTTATCAGGCCATTCGCCAATGAAAGTTCCAGTTTGTCACATTCCTCTGAAATGTAGAACATAAAGATGAAGGAGGTGATATTTTTCACCCTATGCCTGTATAAGACCAATGTGACAGGAAGTACATTTTTGAATGTTTTCTGGTAGCCAATAAGATGTGGCCAGAGCTATGAAGACCATGCCACTGCCTTTACTCTGAAATATTCAAGAGGTTCCCAACAAGAGACAACATCAAGATGATTGTGTTATGGATTACTTTATTTTTTCTTCCTCAAGGATGTAAGTGCTTTTTTCTGAAAAGGTTTAAAAGAGTTTAATTGAATATTTAGAATATTTCTACAAATGTTGTCCATGCTATACTTTCCTTTTGTGCTTTTCAGATACTCTGGTTCCAGTTAAAACAGTTCTTACTGGAGAGAATGCAAAATTAACATGTACTTTATCCACTGATAAAATCAGCGCTCGAGAAATCCACTGGTACAAGCAGAGTGTCGGCGATACTCTGAAATTAATGGGAACACTGCTGAAATATGAAGAGCAGAGACCAGATTTTTCTGAAACAAGATTCAAGGTACATCATGATGACAAATTTTGCAACTTGACAATTTTGAGGGCAACCGAAGAGGACGAGGGAATGTATCACTGTTTAATCAAAGAGTGGATAAAAACTAAATGGAGTGGGACATACTTGTTAATAAAAGGTAAAATTGTGACTTATTTGGAGAATTGTTCAGAGTATCACTGAGTATTTTTTTAAGAATGTCCAAATTATGTAGCGGTCTCACAGTTTTGTAATACACAGGAAACCAGAAGACATCAAACTTTAGTCTTCAGTGGCCAGCAACACCTGATCCACTCCTTTCAGGAGACCCAGTTACCCTCCAGTGTTCAATCCAGTCTGACATTGATAAGACGTGTCCAGAAGGACACGGCGTGTTTTGGTTCAGAGTCGAATCAAATACTTCTCATCCAAACATCCTCTACTCTGTTGGACACCGACCTAATGATTGTAAGAAGACCTCTGACTCTCAAAAGAGATGCTTTTATCATCTTTCAAAAAACATCAGCTCCTCTGATGATGGGACTTACTACTGTGCTGTAGCTACATGTGGGGAGATATTATTTGGAGAAGGAACAAAGCTGGAACCTGGTATTTTTTTTTTTATAAAGGAGGTTATGCTCAAATAACACTAATAAAACTTAATGATTTATAAGATTTTGTTTTTATGTTATCCAGATTTATCATTAATTCCCTTGATAATATTAATTGTCTGCCTGGCCATTTCTGTCATTGGAAATGGTGTCCTGATCTACTACAGAAGAGTATGTGAATATTGTAAAGGTAAGCTCTGTTAAATTAATTCCTAATTTAAGCAATGTAGGCCGTTAAATGATTTAACAACTAAACAGTTATGAACTTTACATTAAAGAACATAAAGACTGCATTTCCTGTATTATCAATAAAATGGTAACTTTGCTCTATACAATGTTAATTCATTTTAGTATGATCCCAGAGATTGTATCAAGTCTATATATTTATTTTATATTAACTATAATCATCCATTTATTTTTAGGAAACACTTCGTTTGAGCAAAGCAGCACCCCACGCCATCCGGTACATGACGGTGTAAGTCAGAATACTGGAAGAAATTAATTTATTGAATTGTATCAATTTGTTTTAAAGCACCATTACTCTATGTTATAATTTCCTTATTTACTGCGCAGAATGAAGCAGAAGATGACCTGAACTATGCTGCACTGAACTTTTCTGAAAGAAGACCAAAAAAAGGAAAGAAGAGAGAGTTTACTGAAAATAGTACGTACTCCCAAGTTAAATATTCTGTGAGAGAATTGACAACTTCATAATGAAGAATAATTTATTGCGTGAACAGCAATATGGGTTCAGACACAAGAGGACAACTGCATTTGTGCTAATGGAATTTATAGAAAAAATATCATCATCATCATCATCATCATCATCATCATCATCATCATAGCAGTCTGTTGTGGGCGACAATGACTGTTTCATTTAGGTCTGATCAGATTCCTCCACACAGCTCTGTCCTTAGCCTTCCGCTGCCAGGAACTCCTCTCTATGTCCAACTTCAACTGCTATTAAAAATAAAGAGTATTCAGTTGGGGTATTCCTGGATCTTAAAAAAGCATTTAATACAGTGGATCATAAATTATTGCTAATGAAACTACAAAATTATGGTATTGGGGGGTAGCACTGTCCTGGTTATGTAGTTACTTAAAGAATAGATACCAGTGTATATGTGTTGGTAGCAAAAATTCGCAGTTACTGAAGGTTACTTGCGGAATCCCACAGGGTTCAGTTTTGGGGCCATTGTTATTCAATATGTATATAAATAATATATGTAAAGTTTTGGAAAAAATGGATTTAATATTGTTTGCAGATGACACTAATTTATTATGCAGTGGAAGCAATTTGGAACAAATTTTGGATACACTCGGAAAGGAATTAGGAAAGCTTAAACTGTGGTTTGATTCAAGCAAATTAGTGCTCAATTTAAGTAAGACAAAATTTATAATTTTTAACAAACATCACAACAACTTAGTATCTAAACTCAGTGTAAATGGTGTAGAGATTGAAAGGGTATCCGAAATTAAATTTCTTGGAGTAATAATTGATAACAACTTCCAACTGTGTTGGAAGTCACATATTAATTATATTAAAGGTAAAATATCCAAATCAATCACAATACTACACAGAGTGAAATATTTGCTGAATCAGCCCACACTATATACTTTGTATCATTCATTAATACTCCCATACATGACATATTGTGCTGAAGTATGGGGAAATACATATAAAACAAACATATATCCAGTCTTTATGCTTCAGAAGAGAGCTATTAGAATAATAAACAAAGCTGCTAATAGGGAACCAACAAACCCACTTTTTCTTAAATTAAAAGCTCTCAAGTTGAAAGATCTGGTTGACTTTAAAACTGCAGTAATAATATTTAAAGTGAAGAATCTATCACTGCCTACAAATATCCAAAAGTTGTTCCAAATAAGGGAGAAACAATATCATTTCAGAGGAACATGTATATTTCAAAAACATTCAGCGAGAACTACCACCAAGAAACACTGTGTCTCAATGCAAGGAGTCAGATTGTGGAACACTTTTGGACCTGAATTAAAATCATGTACAACGCTTGGACAATTTAAACAAAAACTAAAGGAAGAAATACCCCAAACATATATACAAGATGACATGTAAAATCACATAAGGATTGTCATATCCAGTCTGTGTTGTGCTGTTGCTTAGTTTTTTGTCACGTTTTGTCTTAGCTTTGTTCTGAATTGTAATCGCTCTTGTTTTGTTTTTCTTTTGAATTCTTGGATGGAATACGGGTGGGCAATATAAGCTGTGGCTTCAGCCATCACCCATTTCAGATAATTTATGTTGAACTGTATAATCAGAGGAGTTATTGTTTAATTTGACCTTGTTAGATTTTCTTCTCTCCCCTTTGTTATATTATTCTGTTCCTTTTTTAATCTTTATTTTAATCTATCCGAAATAAAGATTCATTCATTCATTCATTCATTCATTCATTCATTCATTCAAATCCTCATTTTGATAATAAAGTTGAGCATCCTTTAGACTATAGAGCAATCCAGCATTAAATTGCAGTTCCATTGAATGCATTTCTTAAGGAAGTTATCACTGTTGATGTGTATAATGTAGTAATGATGCATTTGTGATGGCCTCATCATCACAACTAATCACCTCATCATTTTCCTCTCTACAGTTTAGAAATTATTAGACAAGTACAGCAGAGATGCTTTACACATTATAATGAAATTGAAACACATTTTTTCAATGCAAATAAGCTGCAAGACTGCAAATACAGACGTGGACAAAATTGTTGGTACTCCTCTGTAAATGAAAGAAAAACCCACAATGGTCACAGAAATAACTTGAATCTGACAAAAGTGGTAATAAATAAAAATTCTATCAAAATTAACCAATGGAAATCAGACAGTGCTTTTGAATTGAGGTTCAACAGAATTATTTTAAAAAACAAACTCATGAAACAGGCCTGGACAAAAATGATGGTACCCTTAACTTAATATTTTGTTGCACAACCTTTTGAGGCAATCACTGCAATCAAATGATTTCTGTAACTGTCAATGAGACTTCTGCACCTCTCAGCAGGTATTTTGGCCCACTCCTCATGAGCAAACTGCTCCAGTTGTCTCAGGTTTGAAGGGTGCCTTCTTCAGACGGCATGTTTCAGCTCCTTTCACAGATGTTCAATAGGATTTACAGTAGATCAGAGCTCATAGAAGGCCACGTTAGAATAGTCCAATGTTTCGCTCTTAGCCATTCTTGGGTGTTTTTAGCTGTGTGTTTTGGGTCATTATCCTGTTGCAAGACCCATGACCTGCGACTGAGACCAAGCTGTGTAACACTGGGCAGCACATTTCTCTCTAGAATACCTTGATAGTCTTGAGATTTCATTGTACCCTGCACAGATTCAAGACACCCTGTGCCAGATGCAGCAAAGCATCCCCAGAACATAACAGAACCTCCTCCATGTTTCACAGTAGGGACAGTGTTCTTTTCTTGGTATGCTTCATTTTTGCGTCTGTGAACATAGAGCTGATGTGCCTTGCAAAAAAGGTTCCAGTTTTGTCTCGTCTGTCCATAGGGCATTCTCCCAGAAGCTTTGTGGCTTGTCAACATGCAGTTTGGCAAATTCCAATCTGGCTTTTTTATGATTTGTTTTCAACAGTGGTGTCCTCCTTGGTCGTCTCCCATGAAGTCCACTTTGGCTCAAACAACGACGGATGATGCGACCTGACACTGATGTACCTTGACCTTGGAGTTCACCATGAATGTGTTTAGAGGTTGTTCTGGGCTCTTTTGTTACCATTCGTATTATCCGTCTCCTCCTGAGGCCACGTCCAGGGAGGCTGGCTACAGTCCCGTGGATCTTAAACTTCTGAATAATATGTGCAACTGTAGTCACAGGAACATCAAGCTGCTTGGAGATGGTCTTATAGCTTTTACCTTTAACATGCTTGTCTATAATTTTCTTTCTTATCTCCTGAGACAACTCTCTCCTTTGATTCCTCTGGTCCATGTTCAGTGTGGTACACACCATGTCACCAAACAACACAGTGACTACTTGTCACACTTTAAATAGGCCGACTGACTGATTACAAGTTTGTAGACACCTGTGATGTTAATTAGAGGACACATCTTGGTTGAACATGTCCCTATGGTCACATTATTTTCAATCTTTTCTAGGGGTACCATCATTTTTGTCCAGGCCTGTTTCATGAGTTTGTTTTTTAAAATAATTCTGTTGAACCACAATTCAAAAGCATTGTCTGATTTTCACTGGTTAATTTTCATAGAATTTTTATTTATTACCACTTTTGTCAGATTCAAGTTATTTCTGTGACCATTGTGGGTTTTTCTTTCATTAACAGAGGGGTACCAACAATTTTGTCCATGTGTGTATATGTGTATACCTACATAAGTGTTTGACTGAAATTTCTCTCTGATGATTAAATAAAGTCAATTTTAATCATGCTGGCATCAAAGGTAGCTGGATCAGACTGCATATCCCTGCACTATTGTGCAATTACATTTTTCTGTAGTAATGATATTTAATGCCTGACTTGCTTGAAGCTGGTTTCTAATAGCTGGCAGTCTTCTGTCAGACTCTGTGAGATGCCCTCAGATATTAGTCTTCCTCCATTAGATTGATATTTTGACTTGTAATTACTCAAAATTAAAATTAAAAAAAAAAAAAAGATGTAGACACAGTTGTCTGCTTCCCTAAATGCTGACTTGAACATTTTTGAATCACAACATGGCAAGGCTCTTGAATATAATATAAAATATAGATAAAATATTCTATGGATAGTAATGCAGGTTAAAAGCATAAAGTTTGCTTAAATGTTGTAGTAAGGATTTTATTAGCCTGCTGTTACTTCTGCCCACCATTGTGAAGTAGTGAGTATCCAGAAATGATCAAAATAGTGCAATAGATATTAAATATTAGTGAAACTGTTATCAGAATCAGAATCAGAATCAGAATCAGCTTTATTGGCCAAGTATGCACAACACATACAAGGAATTTGACTTTGGCTAAAAACTTGCTCTCGTTCAGGTGTAAGATTTAAATAAGATTTAAATAAGGATTCAATGACAACAGAGTATGTACAGTAAATTACAGTCTGTCCATGTTTCTATAAAAGGATGCAAATATATACAGGAATATATGCAGTTATTTACTCAGACTATCCACACTGCAGAAATATATGAAAAAATATACAGTCATACAGTATTTCAATGTGAACTCAGATTCAGTGATATAATGTGAATGAAGTAAAAAGCAGTGTGAGAGTTATGTGCAGTGTAAGAATGGATGAAAAGTCATGAGTACAGCAACAGGTAGGACTAGGTGAATGTTAGGAGTTCATCAGAGTGATGGCTTGAGGAAAGAAACTGTTCCTGTGACGGGTGGTTTTGACCTTCAGTGATCTGTAACATCGACCAGAAGACAGAAGTTCAAACAGTTTGTGGCCGGGGTGTGACGAGTCAGCACTGATGTTTCCCGCCCGTTTCCTGGTTATGGACTGATACAAGTTCTCAATGGAGGGTAGGTCGGTACCAATGATCCTCTCCGCAAACTTAATGATCCGCGGCAGTCTGGTCTTGTCCTGTTTAGTGGCAGATCCAAACCAGACAGTGATGGAAAAGCAGAGGACAGATTGGATGATGGCTGTGTAGAAGACAACCAGCAGCTCCTGAGGCAAATCAAACTTCTTGAGCTGACACAGAAAAAACAACCTCTGCTGGGCCTTTTTCCAGACAGTGTCTATATGGGAGGACCACTTCAGGTTCCGGGAGCTTGTGGTACCCAGAAACTTGAAGGAGTCCACAGTGGACACTGTGCTGTTGAGGATGGTGAGTGGGGGGAATGAAGGAGGGTGTCGCCTGAAATCCACAGTCATCTCCACCGTTTTGGCTGGGTTAAGTTCAAGATGGTTCTGGCTGCACCAGAGGATCAGCTGCTCCACCTCCCGCCTGTATGCAGACTCATCACCATCCCGGATCAAACCGATGACTGTGGTGTCATCCGCAAACTTCAGGAGCTTCACCGAAGGGTCCTCTGAGGTGCAGTCGTTGGAGTAGAGGGAGAAGAGCAGTGGGGAAAGGACACACCCTTGGGGAGCTGGATGTAATTCTCCCTAGCTTCACCTGTTGCCACCTGTCAGTCAGAAAGCTGGAGATCCACTGACAGGTGGAGGGGGGCACCTTGAGCTGGAGGAGTTTCTGATGAAGAATGCCTGGGATGATGGTGTTGAACGGCGAGCTGAAGTCGACAAACAGGATCCTGGCGTAAGTCCCTGGGGAGTCGAGGTGTTGCAGGATGTAGTGTAGTCCCATATTCACTGCATCATCCACTGACCTGTTTGACCGGCAGGCAAACTGCAGTGGGTCCATCAGGGTGGCCTATGACGACCTTCAGGTGGTTCAGCACCAATCTCTCCAAGGATTTCATGACCACAGAGGTCAAGGCAACAGGTCTGTAGTCATTTAATCCTGTAACAGAGGGTTTCTTGGGAACTGGAATGATGATGGAGCGTTTGAAGCAGGAAGGCACTTCACACAGCTCCAGTGATCTATTAAAGATCTGGGTGAAGATGGGGGCCAACTCGGTGGAGCAGACTCTCAGGCAGGACGGAGACACACCATCAGGTGCTGCAGCCTTCTTGATCTTTTGTCTCTGAAAGACCCGGCGCACCTCCTCTTCACAGATCGTTAGTGCTGGTGGGAGGTCAGAGTGGAGGAGGGATGGAGTTCCAGGGGCTGCAGATAATCCTTTTGTGTGGGTGGGAGGTGAGAACTGTAGGTTCTTTTCAAACCTACAGTAAAAGCTGTTTAGGTCGTTAGCCAGCTGGAGGTTTTCCACAGGGTGGGGGGATGTAGATGATCTCCTGTAGTTGGTGATATTCCGTAGGCCTCTCCAAACAGAAGCAGAGTTGTTGGCTGAGAAGTTTTGTTGTAACTTTTCACTGTAGCTCCTCTTAGCAAGCCTGGTCTCCTTTGTCAGCATGTTTCTGGCCCACTTGTACAGAGTCCAGTCACCAGTCCTGTAGGCCTCCTCCTTGGTCTGACGTAGCTGCTTGAGTTTAGGAGTGAACCAGGATTTATTGTTGTTGTATGTGCAGAAGGTCTTGGTCTGCACACACATGTCCTCGCAGAAACTGATGTATGATGTCACAGTGTCAGTGAGTTCATTTAGGTTAATGGCTGCATCTTCAAAAACACTCCAATCTGTGCAGTCAAAGCAGGCTTGTAACTCCAGCTTTGATTCCTCAGTCCATTCCTTCACAGTCCTTACAACAGACTTGGAAGTTTTTAGTTTCTGTCTGTATGTTGGAATAAGATGAAGCAGACAGTGGTCAGAAAAACCCAGAGCTGCACGAGGGACAGCATGATAGGCGTTTCTTAAAACAGTGTAACAGTGGTCAAGTGTATTTGTGTCCCTGGTGTGACATTTAATATGCTGTCTGTATTTAGGAAGCTCATTTGTGAGATTAGCTCTATTGAAATCACCCAGAATGATAAGCAGAGAGTCTGGATGTTTTTCCTCCACCTCTGCTATCTGGTCAGCGAGGTGCTGCAGTGCCTCCGTTGTACAAGCAACAGGCGGGATGTAATTCCGACCAGAATAAACGAGGAGAACTCTCACGGTGAATAAAAGGGTTTACAGTTTATGAACAGTGACTCTAGGTTAGGGCTATAAAACTTCTTCAACACTGTGACATCAGTACACCAACCTTCATTTATGTAGAAGCAGATTCCGCCACCTTTAGTCTTTCCAGAGAATTCTCGGCTGCGATCAGCGCGAAACAGTTGGAATCCGTCCAGGTGAACCGCGCTGTCCGGGATGTGTTCACTCAGCCAGGACTTCGTGAAACACAGGGTGCCGGATCTGCTAAAATCCATGTTTTTGTGAGTCAGGAGCAGCAGTTCATCCATTTTGTTCGCCAAAGAGCGGACGTTCTCCAGATGGATTGATGGGAGCGGCGTGCGATATCCTCGTTTCTTCAGCCTGACTAGTGCACCGGCACGTTTACCACGCCGCCTTCGTTTCCGGCCAGTGCCAATAGCTGCTGCTCCCACAGCTAAGATCGCCTGAAAAAACTTCAGATCAGCAGCAGAAACTGGCGGAGAAGTTGCATTGGGAGATAGTCTGAGTGAAAGTAGTTCCTCCCTTGAAAAGGTGACTCGGACGGAAGAGCAGAAGCCCAAAAAAACACACAAAATTATCAAAAACATCAGAGAGCAGAAGCCAGTGGCTGCCAGCCGCGGCGCCATCTTGGATCTTGGATCTTATTAAAGTGCCTCACCTTTTTGCTGGTCCTTTTTTTTTCTTTGTGAGCATAAAGTATCAGCAGGTGGCCTGTTGTGTAATGCAGTCTGTAGCACCTTTGAGTGGCTCCAAGTAGCTGTTTGCATGCAACAGTAGCCACACACCGGTAAACCGCTTTGACTGGTGGGCGAAACCAGGTGAAGGTAGCCGACAGGTTTGAAACCCTCGGTAAGGTAAGGCTTGTCTACCTAAGCATGCATAGACCGGACCTGGCAGACTCCACGGAGGAAACCACCAGATTAGCTCAACGGACAAGAAGGCAGACCCAGCAAAGTGTTGTGGAGCGCAACTAGGGCACAGTGAGACACATAGGACACTGCTGGCCATCCACTGCATCCTAACCTATCTCCAACCATCTTGACTAGATCTTGCCACTGGATCCAGATAGGCTGGGACGAGAGAGTGAGGCTGATCACCCTGAGCAACTCTCCCTCACTTAAAGGGCCTATATCATGCAAAATCGACTTTTTTGAGCTTTTAAGCATGTTATAATATTAATTCCTCAACAAAAACACCCCCAAAGTGGTATTTTGCTCCATTCACGCATCTCTGAGTATTCCTCCTCAACCCTGCTCTCTGAGCTGCTGCTCCGCCCTGTCCCTGATAATGATTGGGTCCCCACGTTCATACGTATGAACGTGGGTGAGCAGCCCACTCCAGGAAGTGCCTGTGCTGTCAGCACCACCCCCAGGCTAACGCACACACCCACTTTCTCCGCACAGCTAACGGAGTGATGATCGGCAAAACTCTTTCACTTTAGCACTGACGCTGTGAAGAAGTAGTTCCTCTCGCACCTAATCTGCTCAGTGACAACAACTGTTTGCTTTTTTACGTCTTCTAAGTGGCGTAAATGTGTCTTTGGCTGTGAGAGATTTAGGAGCTTGTTCAGCCTTCCTAAAGAAGAGCCTACTCGTCAGAAATGGTTGGAGTTTATTATCATCATGAAATGGGCGGCACCCACAAGAAGGAGAGGCGGAGCCTCAGAGATCGAGGCATCTTACTTCCGGGTTGGAAAAGTAGCTCGCGAAAATAACTCATATTTCATAAGAAATTCATTCTCCATTGTACCAAAGGTAATATACTATCACATACATAAGATAAGATAAGATAAGCCTTTATTAGTCCCACAACGGGGAAATTCCAGGATTGCAACAGCACAGGGATAGCAACACTCAGAGCAACAATCAGAAGGCAAGAAAAAAACAAGCAAGCAAGAGCAGCTAATATACATAAGTACATATTACTATAAAATATATATATATATATATATATATATATATATATATATACTGTATACACACACACAGACACACAGTGCAGAGCATTGTAGCTAGATGGAATAAATATGTAAATATATAAACACCCACAGTACGGAGCATTGCAGCTAGGTGGGATAAATATGAAAGGCTTAAAATAGCATGATATAAGCCCTTTAAATCAAATTCACACGCAAGTCAAGACATCACCCCCCCCCCCCCCCTTTCTCATTTTTCCTTCTCATCACCCCCAAGTCCTGTGGCGATGGGCAAGTGACAAAGCAGCATGTGCAGATTCACTGGAAGCTGTAGCCACACTCCCACACACAGGCGGCCCGGGGCGTAGGGTCACTCTCTACTGAACCAAAACAACAGTGGAGTTCGGCAGCTCCCTGGGTGTCTGAGCAGCCCTCTAGGATTCGCTTTGCTCACCTCCATGGCCTGAGGAAGGGGCTCGAAATTCTCAGAAGAAATCAGCTAAGGTGACATCATTCACCATTGGCACTTGGAGCATGCAAATGCTCATGGACAGCTCTGAAGCAGACAGACTTAAGAGATGGACAGCACTTGTTTCAAGAGAACTCAGCAAGTACAACATCCACATTGCAGCTCTGAGTGAGACCAGGTTTGCAGATGAAGGTCAGCTGACAGAAGTCAAAGCTGGCTACACCTTTTTCTGGAGCGGCCAAGGCAGCGAAGAGCGCCGTGAAGCAGGAGTGGGTTTCACGATCAGATCCAATCTGATCAGCAAGCTTACCAGACTCCCCAAAGGAACCAACGACCGACCTCATAACCCTGTGGTTCCCCCTCCGAGGAAAACGCCGTGCCACATTCATCAGTGCATATGCCCCCACCATGACGAACACAGATGAGATCAAAGACAAGTTTTACGAGGACTTAGAGACTCTTATTGAAGGTGTACCGAAGGACAAACTCATTGTTCTTGGAGACTTTAACACCAGAGTTGGTACAGACTACCAGACATGGGAGGAAGTCCTTGGGAGAAATGGAGTTTGAAAGTGCAACATCAACGGTCTTCTCCTGTTGAAGACTTGTGCCTCTCATGACCTTCTGATCACTAATACCATCTACTGCTTGCCTAGGGTTGTCGTGATAATCGCAATTATGTAATACCGCAGTATGGACACACCTACCGTGGAGGAAAACGACCAACCACAACAACCGCTGTGTTCACTTTTTTTGTGTGTGTGTGGCTATATCTCGTTGTTCACTTATGTGCCCCTATTGATTATTAAATAAATTGCTAAGGCAGGCAGTTAGTGGTGAAAGCGTTTGGACTCCTTGTTAAATGCAGCCATAACAGTGAGCACTGAAAGGGCACAAAGCGTGTTGTTTCCTTCTGAGCGGAGTGTGTATGATCCTGACTGTGTATGATCCTGACTGTGTATGCTCCGTGCATGAGCTCCGAGAACAGCTTGTTTGAACGAGATTTTTCGGACAGTGGCAAAAATCACGAAGACTGTCCTGCTTATAAGCTGAATGTCGCTGCAGTCTCCAGTCCACACACCCCGTTGCGCATTCGCGTCTGCTAGCTAGCAGACGGAGTAAAATTATCACCATTGCAGAGTAAACTAGTTAGAAAATGAAACTCACTTACTGGGAGACAGGAGGACCAGGAACTTTTCAGCTGAATCGGGATTTTGGAGTTATTTACCCATGGTTTCCGGCTACGGACATCCTAGCAAGCTAACAACGAAAACACCCATCTTCTGTGAAGTTTTGGAGACTTGAGATGACATTTTCAGGTGAGCACCCGGCCTAATGTAAACCTAAGCATGACATTATTTTGGGAATTTCCACAGCAGGTTCAACACAGCTGCAGAAGTTATAAAGGCAACTTCACCTGTCTGCATCTCACTCAGAAGGGGAAGTCATGTCTGTTTGCATGTTTACATTGAGTTATAATGTTATCGTGCTGCGTAGAAAATTTGTCTGTTCGTGTTTGGTGTGAACGCACCTTTAGTTACTGCCACTGCTTTATGAAAATTATCTTTTTTTTAACAGAATCAGAAGGTCATGCCTGCATAAAGAGTGGAGCTCCGCACAGTTGTAACACATGCACATAATGTTTAGAGCAAGCTGCAGCAAGACTCTCACAGCTTCCCTCATTTGCCACCTAAGTTATAAACCTTGTTTAAATTATGAATCCACAGAGTCTTAAAAACATTTGCAATAATGCCGCATACTGCGGTATTGAGCTGTCCACCGTCACCGCAGGGGAAGTTCCTCTACCGCGACAGCCCTATGCTTGCCTAATCACAACAAGACCTCCTGGATGCATCCACACAGCAAGCATTGGCATCTGATCGATTGCATCATTGTTAGAAGGAGATAGGCAGACGTTCGAGTGATGAAGGCGATGTGTGGCGCAGACTGCTGGACGGATCACAGAGTCATTTTCTTAAAGCTCAACATGCACATCCAGCCCAAATGACATCCACAGGGGAAAAAGGCAAACAAGTGACCCAATGTAAGCAAGCTTTAACAGCACTCTGTGTGACAGAACCTCAGTGAGAACTTGGACAGCAAGCCTAGTCAGCTCGACCTTGGGGCATACAGAGAAGAAGACTGGGCAGCTCTCAGAGACATGGTGTATGACACCTCGCTCACTCATCTGGGCCAGAACATGCACAAACACCAAGACTGGTTCGATGAAAACAATGAGGACATCCAAATACTGCTTGACGAGAAGTGTAAAGCCCACAGAGCGTATCAGCAAGACAGCAGATCTGCCTTCAAGAAGGCAACCTTCAACTCCGTCAAAGGAAAGGTGCAGGCAAAACTCAGAGAGATGCAGGACTTCTGGCTCAGCAAAAAGGCAGATGAAATACAGCAGTATGCTGACAGCAACAACTCCAAACGCTTCTACGATGCCCTTAAGACCATCTACAGTCCTCAGTCTTCTGGATCATCACCACTGTTCAGTGCTGATGGGTCCACTCTCCTCACCGACAAGAACACAATCCTGGAAAGATGGAAAGAACATTTCAATAGCGTCCTGAACAGACCTTCGTGCATCAGTGCAGAAGCCATCACTCGCACATTCCAAGTAGAGGTGAAAACGTCTCTGGCAGAACCTCCAACAGAATCAGAAGTCCAAAAAGTGATCAAACTCCTTTCAAAGGGCAAAGCACTAGATTCTGACTCCATCCCAGCTGAAATCTACAAGGCAGGAGGTCCAGTTCTAATACAGAAACTCACCAAGCTCTTTCAGACAATGTGGCAGCAGGAAGTTATCCCCCAGGGGCTCAAGGACACCTCCATTGTCCATCTCTACAAGAGAAAAGGAAACGGGCAGTCCTGCGACAACCACCGTGGGATCTCTCTCCTCGCCATCGCTGGCAAGATCCTTGCAAGAGTTCTTCTCAACCGCCTCATTCAGCACAGGGAAGGTGGTCACCTGCCGGAGAGCCAGTGTAGCTTCAGAGAGGGTCATGGAACTGCTGACATGATCTTCGCCGCACGCCAACTTCAGGAGAAGTGTCAAGAGCAGAACAGGGACCTCTACACAACATTTGTAGATCTGACCAAGGCTTTTGATACAGTCAGTCGTGAGGGGCTGTGGAAGATCATGGCAAAGTTCGGCTGCCCAGACAAGTTCATCAGCATGGTGCGCCAGTTCTGCGACAGCATGTTTCTCGAGTACTGGACGATGGAGACTCAGTTACCAACAGGGTCAAGCAGGGCTTTGTACTCGTGCCCACACTTTTCAGCATGATGTTCACAGCCATGCTGTCTGATGCCTTCTGTGATGATGAAGAAAGCGCGATCAGGATCAGCTACAGGATGGACAGCAGGCTCTTCAACCTGCGGAGGCTCCAAGCCAAAACCAAGGTGGAAGGGGACTCAGTGCGTGACTTCCTGTACTCAGATCACTCCGCACTCAACGCCGCTACAGAGGCCCAGATGCAGCAGAGCATGAACTGCTTCTCCACTGCTTACGACATCTTTGGGCTCACAATTAATACAAAGAAAACCAAAATCCTGAACCAGCCCGATCCGCAGAAAACTTACGTGAGCTAAACAGGATTGCCAAGGCCCAGAGAAAACGTGAGCTTTCCAAGTCCAGAGCCACCTCTGTATCTTCTGTCCACGCAGACCACCTGTGCCCGACCTGTGGCAGAGCCTTCCGTGCCCACATCAGACTGATCAGTCACAGCCGGACACACTGCAACCAGTCCTCTTCCCTGTGATGTCCTTGGTCATCGTTGAGAACAATGGACAAACAACAACAACAGCATCTTTGAATCAAATGTGTGCACTAGTGGTGGGAGAAATAATTATTTTTCCGATGCATCTTGATGTGGACGTAAGCAATTCTGAATCGATGCATGAATGTCAAGATTCCGATTATTTAATATTATTAATAACGTAATTAATCTGGCTGGAACCAAAAGTCGATGCCCGGACCTGCCCGCACTCTTTATGGCATGACACAAAAGAAACAAAATGGCAGAACGGAGTATACGATTGGTGCACTCAACGCATGGCAGTACTTTGGCTTTTATAAAGTTGAAGGGACAAAAGACTTGGACGAGATCCACATCATACTGTATGTAAGCTCTGTCAGACTAAAATATTTTGGGAACACGACAAACATGTGAAACCATATCACACGTTTCCACCCGGCGGGTGGAGAGAAAAAAAAACTGTTGTGGCTGCTGCTGTCTTTTTTGTCAAGCCAAGGTACAACGTCGAAATATTTTGTGGAAAGCTTTTGGAAAGACTTTTTCCGGTCACCAAGTGTAAAAAAATATATATACACTACCGTTCAAAAGTTTGGGGTCACTTAGAAATTTCCTTATTTTTGAAAGAAAAGCACTGTTTTTTTCAATGAAGATAACTTTAAACTAACCAGAAATACACTCTAATATCTAATATACATTGCTAATGTGGTAAATGACTATTCTAGCTGCAAATGTCTGGTTTTTGGTGCAATATCTACATAGGTGTATAGAGGCCCATTTCCAGCAACTATCACTCCAGTGTTCTAATGGTACAATGTGTTTGCTCATTGTGTCAGAAGGCTAATGGATGATTAGAAAACCCTTGTGCAATCTGAAAACAGTTTAGCTGGTTAGAGAAGCTATAAAACTGACCTTCCTTTGAGCAGGTTGAGTATCTGGAAAAAATTATTATTTCAAATACAAATCATTATTTCTAACCTTGTCAATGTCTTGACTATATTTTCTATTCATTTTACAACTCATGGTGGTATATAAGTGTGACTTTTCATGGAAAACACAAAATAATTGTCTGGGTGACCCCAAACTTTTGAACGGTAGTGTATGTACTGTAAGATGACAACTAAGTTGACCCGGAGAAGGTTTTGGCTCTGTTTCTGCTTTCAAAAGACTTTTTCTTTCCACCACTGCTGCTCGTCACTGCTGGCTGCCCCCAGGTGAAAATCCACAGAATAGGTATGTGGGACTATAATGTTCTGAATGAGGCTTTAGAAAACTGTGAATCAGTTTGTAAATCACTGGACTGAAAAGGTACTTGTACATGTACAGATTGGATCCCGGGGTCCACTGGGGGTGCTCACTTGGTCAGGGGTCCACTTGATCTGTTCCTGACACAGCCATCCACACTCTCTACAACACGACCAAAGCCGAAGTCATGGAATCACTGAAGACAGTGGGTAAGATTGCTATCATGTGTGATGCGTGGACATCCATTGTCACCGAATCATTTGTAACCTTAACTGCACATTTTTGTATAAAAGATAAATGTGATTTTGATACAGCAAAATGTTTTGGGTTTTTGGACTAAAGAACTGTTACTTATTGCACATAACAGGAGAACTTTCATGAGAAGTTTTAACATTTCTGTTAGAAATTGAATATTTTTGACTGAAGGATCAGTTGTTGCATATAACAGGAGAACTTTCATTAGAAGTTTAACATGTCTGTTAAAAATTCTGAGTATTGTTGACTGAAGGACTAGGTTACTTGTTTCACATACAGTCACAGAATGTTTGTTAAAAGTCTTATTTGTTAAAAATTAGGATACTCTGAAGTCTATGTAATAGCAGCAAATGTGCTGCTACAGGTGCACTTTTCATGTTGATTCTTTGAAACATTAAAAGATAAGATAAGATAAGATAAGCCTTTATTAGTCCCACAACGGGGAAATTCCAGGATTGCAACAGCACAGGGATAGCAACACTCAGAGCAACAATCAGAAGGCAAGAAAAAAAAAAAAAAAAGATATTGGAAGTAAATTCATGGGCCATTGCAAATGCTTTAAAAGAAGTTTTCACACAGTGGGAGAAAAAACATCTTGAATCGAAAAAAAAGATGTATCAAGATATGAGAAATGTTATCGGCTCAAATCACTGGGTGCCTAAAGATTCACACCCATAGTGTGGACATCTTTTCAGTTTGTGTAAACATCCTTTTAAATGGTGTAAATTACTGCAAAATCCCAGCACTGTCATCAATTACTTACAAGTAATAGGGGTGTAACGGTACTTGTATTCGTATTAGATTTTTCGGTACACCACCCAGTTCATCATGGTTCAGATGCGTACCGAGGTACGACACTGACTATATTGATTGACGGACAGAAAGTGTAACTGTCATATCAGACCCCCTCCTCCTCTCCATTTCATCTCCAGCTGCCTATCAGCAGATTTCAGCAGTGCTCCGCCCCAGTGAAGAATGACTGAAAGTGGGCTACTTCTAAACACAACACAGGTAAGGTTAGTGAGCTTTTAGTGAGTAAAGTTAGCGCTTCTTATTTTAAATGAGTGACTGGAAAAAGTTCTTTTAATTTTCATTCTGAAGCCAAATTTTTAAACTTTTAAACTTCTAGACTCAGCAACATTTCAAACAGGATGGACTAGTTTGTTATTTTCTTTTTGATTTTAATGTAGTTGAATACTATTACTCCAGTTTGTTTTGATCAGTTGAGTTACAACAGCCCTGTATGGTGCAGTAGAAGCTGATATTTGAGTTTTATTTCTTTAGTTTTTTACTTAAAAGTTCCTACAAACATTTTTGATTAAGCTATTAAGTTCAAGTTTCCAACTCGTTTCATAGGTCATTATTTTATTTAGCTATGGGAACTTTTTATATTATAGGCTGTTCAAACTTCTGTTGCTGCACTTGTCTGCATCGTTCATTTTCTAAAAAGAGAATTTATTTATTGTTTACATTTTAATTTTGTTTATTTGAAAATATTTTTTATTGGAGAATTTACTGCTGGCAGTTTGCAGTTTGTTTGTCAGTAAAGCTGTTCACGCTTTTACAAAAGATAAGCAACTTTATGTTTTGCATTTTGTTTCCTTACTGTACCAAAAATGAACTGAACCATGACCTTAAAGCTAAGGTACGTACCAAACCATGATTTTAGGCGTACCATTACACCCCTAACAAGTAACCATGTGAATGCCTCAAACCTGATGTTTGTCTCTTTGGTTCTATAAGAATCATTGTCTCTTGTTTTACCTTTGGGAACCTCATAAGTTACGGACATTAAGATGAGCAGGAAGGGTAAGGAACTGCTTGTCTTTGGAAAAAAACAAATTATTCAGATAAGGCTGACTTTATTCTCAACCTTAACTGAATATTTTTTTTTTCAAATAGTTTCAGATGTAGTTTATTGATAAATTTCCTTGCAATAATTATGTGTTAGTATGTGGTGGTTTTCATTGCTGAATAAAAATGACTCACTCAGCATTGTTATTTCCTGATCAGGTAGTGGATGGTTTGTGGATGATCTCATGCATAGATGGTCAGTTCACAAACACTTTAATATTTATGAAAAGTGGCAGCCAGGGCTGGGCGATATACCAAATATATTCATTGTATCAGTACATTTGGTTGTCCTCGATTCATAAAATAAATGTATCGTGCATATTTGAATATTTGTCCCGTTAATATGAGCCACCATCGTGATGAGGCTGGTCTGTCTGCAGCTTTGCCACCCCTGTAGTCTTTGCAGAAGTTCAGCGTGGCTGCCCCGCCCCCTGCATGCTCAAAAAGACAGAAATGTACACTGCAGCCAACAGAGATGAAAAGGAAGCTGACAGAATAAATTGTAGGCTCACCTGAAGCACAAGAAATGGGGGGGAGGGTAAACATTTCAAGTCTGAACTCTGCAGGAAATGAACTGATGAAATGTAGACACATCAAAAATACAAAAATAAGTAATTATACTTCTGTCACTTATTAACCTGCTAAGTATTAACTGTGTGTGGTAAAGTGAAACATTTATTCCTATGTGGATAAACTTGATCACTTGATACTGCAAGTTCTGTTAAACAAAGCAAAAAAGACACTTTGCTCAGTTACATGTTGCTGTTAAGAATTCTCTCTGACATAAGCTTTCATTTTATTTTCTTATTAAGCTTTTTCATTAGTGAAATGAGAAAATTTATTTTCCCGCTCTGTGTGTGTGTGTGTGTGTGTGTGTGTGTGTGTGTGTGTGTGTGTGCGGCAGCATGGGGGCGGAGTGGTTAGCACTGCGGCAGCACAGCAACACACCCTTGGCCGAGGGATCCTGGGTTTGATCCCAGCCCCTGACCAACTATCTGTGTGGAGTTTACATGTGGAGTTTGCATGTTCTCCCCGTGTCTGAGTGGGTTTACTCTGGGATTTCTCCAGTTTCCTCCCACATCCCAAAAACATGCAAGTTAGGTTAATTGATGACATGATGATGGGCTCAGGGAACACACACACAGGCTCATTCCATAGCATCTCAATCGGATTCAGGTCAGGACTTTGACTAGGCCACTCCAAAGTCTTCTTTTTTTTTTCTTAAGCCATTCAGAGGTGGACTTGCTGGTGTGTTTTGGATCATTGTCTTGCTGCAGAACTCAAGTGTGCTTCAGCTTAAGGTCACGAACAGATGGCTGGACATTCTCCTTCAGGGTTTTTTGGTAGACAGCAGAATTCATGGTTCTATTTACCACAGCAAATCTTCCAGGTCCTGAAGCAACAAAACAGCCCCAGCCTATCACACTACCACCACCATATTTTACTGCTGGTATGATGTTCCTTTCTGAAATGCTGTGTTACTTTTATGCCGGATGCAATGAGACACACACCTTCCAAAAAGTTCAAGTTTTGTCTCGTCAGTCCACAGACTATTTTCCCAAAAGCCTTGGGGATCATCAAGATGTTTTCTGGCAAAACTGAGATGAGCCTTTATGGTCTTTTTGCTCAGTAGTGGTTTTCGTCTTGGAACTGCCATGCAGGCCATTTTTGCCCAGTCTCTTTCTTATTGTGAAGTCATGAACACTGACCTTAACTGAGGCAAGTGAGGCCTGCAGTTCTTTGGCTGTTGTTGTGGGGTCTTTTGTGACCTCTTGGATGAGTCATCGCTGTGCTCTTGGTGTAATTTTGGTCAGCCAGCCACTCCTGGGAAGGTTCACCACTGTTCCATGTTTTCACCATTTGTGGATAATGGCTCTCACTGTGGCTCGCTGGAGTCTGAAAACTTTAGAAATGGCTTTATAACCTTTTCCATACTGATAGATCTGAGTTAATTTATTTCTCATTTGTTCCTGAATTTCTTTGGATATTAGCATGATATCTAACTTTTGAGGCTCTTTTGGTCTACTTGACTTTGTCAGGCAGGTCTTATTTAAGTGATTTCTTGATTGAGAACAGGTGTGGCAATAATCAGGCCTAAGTGTGGCTAGAGAAATTGAACTCAGCTTTCCAAAGATATGATAAACCACAGTTAATTTATATTTTAGTGGGGGTGGGGGCAATCACTTTTTCACACACAGGGTCATGTAGAAATCTGCTACCCTTATTGTACCAATACAGATTTACTTTGCCAAAAGGACCTTTATAGTACCTGTCTATGTACAGTATATTGTTGTAAACTCCTCTTGTAATAATTTTTAATACTTTATTTAAATTATTTTACCCATGAAGGACCCGACAGGATGGGGAATGGGGAAAGGAGGTGTGGGGAGAGGGAAAGAAAAGGGAGAGGAACAGACAAAAAAGACAAACAAACCAACAACTAAAACAAACAGAAGACTGCTTCTTTTTGAATGTAGCTACTGCAAGGCCTCCTACTTTTTGCCTCTTTTTTCAACCCAGCTGGTCAAGGCGGATGGCCGTCCTCTATGAGCTATGGTTCCGCTCAAGGTTTCTGCCTGTTAAAGGGAAGTTTTTCCTTGCCTGTGTCGCCGCAGTGCTTGCTCTTAGGGGTCTCTGCCGGGTTCTATAAATTTGAGAGCGTGGCCTAAACCAACTCTTTTTTGGAAAGTGCCTTGAGATGACCTATGTTGTGATTTGGCGCTAAATAAATAAAATTGAATTGAATTGAATTCTTCCACTGAAGAGGTGTCAACACGAGTCTGGTATCTGCACCTGTTAGAGGAGAGACATTTGTGTGTGTGCATCTGCGTGCATGTGTATGACAGCACATGCAAAATAAGTGTGTGCATGTGAGTGGTTTGTCAGGAAACACACGAAGAAGGTGGCCGGTTGCAGCACCCCTCCCCCCCACCCCCACCGGAAACCCCGAGCAAGCAGGACAACACCACCAACCCCCACAGAACACAAATGTCTGAGGCCAACAAGCCCCAGGAAAACCAGGTATCTGCCCCTGGAGGGATGGCTGAGAGAGGCCGGCACAGTGGGCCCATGCCCCTGGACCCACCAACCCCCTAACTCCTCAGCGAGACCAACACCATCCCCCGGGCCCCAGGCGCCAGAAGGCCAGCGCCCCCGGTGTGAGCCCCCCCCAGGCACCACCACAGCGGGCCCACCCCCACCCCAGTACCACCGCCACACACCCCGGGGACCCCAAGAAGCCCCCCCCCCCGCCCAGGGAGCCCACATGGCCAAGAAGCCATCCATCATAGCAGTCTGTCGGGGGTGACAATGACTGTTTCATTTAGGTTTGATCAGATTCCTCCCGCAGCTCTGTCCTTTGCCTTCTGCTACCAGGAACCCTTGACCTTGTTAACTCGGGCAACGTCCGTGTCATGTTCAGGGTTGTCACCCTGAGCATGATTGTCGGCTGTGGGTTTAATTGTTCCTTGTTTTCTCCAGCTGGCGGGTTGAGCTTTGCTCTCGGCCAGTCCCACAGCCATGTTCCCCCTTTGCCAGGCATTCACCAGCATTCGGCTTGCCACACACACACACACACATACATTCACTTGCACAGGCACGCACACACACACACACACACACACACACACACACACACACACACACACACACACACACACACACATGCACACATCACTTTATCAGTCACGCACCTGTCGCCACAGCTGTGTCCACTTGCTCCCACTTAAGCTCTGGTATTTATAGAGCTGAGTGTGATCAGTGGATGCGGCAGCTTCAAGTGTCAACCCTGGACTCTCTGGCTCACTTCTGTTGGCTTTCCTTCCCTGGACTGTGCATGTTGTTCCTCAGAGCCATCCCACTCCAACATCACCGTAAGTCCTCCCTTCCTTATGCCTTTCCCCTCCACTCCAACCTGTCTGGAGCGCATGAGGCATTTAACATTAGCAACGAAGCTGGAGCCGGTCGTCTTATGTTTGTTACAGTGACTGTTGTTTGGACTCTGTGGCATGTTGGTGTTCTGTCAATAAAACACGTTACTAACTGCACGTTGGGATCGCTGCCGATTTTATACAGTATGTTCGCTGCAAGGTTACGCAACGGACATGACAGTCCAAGCCCATATGAGTTGCTTTCTGACTGACCATTTCATGAAACTGCTTGCAAAGTATTTGAGTACTGCTAGCTTTGGCTGGGCTAGTGGCACATTCTTGGCAGATAGAGGTATTATCAGTGGCAAGGACAGACCAAGATAAACTGACTCCAGTATCTGTTGCAGTGACTGACCAGATGATAGGTTTGTTTATCTCTGCTCTTTGTGTAGTGCATGTCATGATGCACTGACTGGTAAAAGTCCACCACAGACCTTGCGACAGATGTGCTTATCTGCCAGGATGTCCAGTGTCACCCTGTGTAACTGGGAGTGGTCCACCACAGACCTGTGACAGATATTGTTTTTAGTTCTGCCAGGATGCCGTTTCATCTTCCACGCCCTCAGAAAGGCGAGGTTACCGGTTGAGTTGCTGACGGCCCAACCCATGAGACAGGTAGTATCAGTTTTCATGGTTATCTGGTAGCAAGCAAACCAATGCCTGACCTGACATAGTGCCAAGAGGCACTACCCCCTCAATCCAGCACCTCCCGAACAGCAGCATAAGGCAGTGAGAACCATGTGTGACATCCTTGACTCTACATTTATTTCACTTAAATCACCTAATATGCAAAGTGTGGAAGAGGATGGGATACGATACCCAAGGCAACCTCATAAGTCTTCACATGTCTTCTGCAAGAACTTTTGGATTGGTGCACAGGACCACATAGCATGCATATAACTATCGGGGATGCTGCTGGTGCTGTGGGAGCAGATATTTGTGTGACTCAGGCCCATTTTGAACATCCTTTATCCTGTGTAATGAGTTCTATGTAGAACTTTGTACTGTATGAGTTGTAAATTAGACTTTTTAGTCATCTTAAAAGTGTCTGAACATATTTGTGTCCAAAAGCTTTTATCTTTATTGATTCATAGGTCTGCCTCCCATTTTGATTTTGGAAGAGATACTGACTCATCCAGTTTTGGTCATAGTCCGTGTATTTTCAATATCAGTTTAGGGGGATGGAAATTTAGAATCTCTGTCACCATAACTGGTACCTCTAAATCTGTCTGGTTAAGACTGAATCTTGCTTATATTATGGATTTAAATTGTTGGTATTCAAGAAACTTTTTATCACTGATATCATACTGTGACACTAGTTCCTGAAATTGGATAAAATTTCCACCTCGAATAAGATGTTCTAAGTTAGTTATTCCTTTCTCAAACCATTGTGGAACATTTAACATCCTCTTCTGTTGCAGGATATCAAGATTATTCCAAATGGGCATGAGTGTACAAGGGACAAGTGAAGACCACATTATTTTTAAAAATTTCCACCAGGCTGTCAGAGAGGAGCTAATGTTAATACTTTTAAAACAGTCATGGCATTTGATACAGGGATTCATTAAAGGTAAGTCAGACATTTTTAGTGACCCACAGAGAGCCTGTTCAGCATCTAACCATGGGTTTCCTTGTGAGGTTGAGTTTGTCCACTTCGAAACAAACCGCAGTCTATTGGCAAACAAATAATTTTTAAAAAATGGTAAATTTAAACCTCCACACTTTTTTGCTTTTTGAAGAGTTTTTAAACTGATCCGTAATGGTTTATCCTTCCATAAAAATTTACTTACATTTGAGTCTAGAGACTTAAACCAGGCCATAGATGGTTGGGTAGGAATCAATGAAAATAAATAGTTGATTTTAGAAAGGACCATCACTTTAACAGTTGCGATTCTTCGCATTAGTGATATAGGTAATGTCCTCCAACGCGCAAGGTCATCTTATATTGTTTTTAGAAGGGGAATGTGATTTAGTCGCAGTAACTGGGGAAATATCTATTCCTAAATATTTAATATTACCTGATTGCATTGGAATAATGGATGTGTTTGAAAAATTCCAATTTATAGGTAAGATTGTTGATTTACCCCAGTTAATAGTCTGATAATGATGAAAATTTATCAATGAGCGCCACTGTCTGAAGAAGAGATATTTGTGAGTTTTCAAGGAAAATCAATACATCATCAGCATACTTATCTTGTGTTCTTTTTCTCTGGTTTGGATACCTCTAATATCAACATTTTGTCATATGGCTGCTGCTAATGGTTCAATAACCATTAGCAGCTTCTGATTGTTGCTCTGAGTGTTGCTATCCCTGTGCTGTTGCAATCCTGGAATTTCCCCGTTGTGGGACTAATAAAGGCTTATCTTATCTTATCTTATCTTAATAAAGATGGTAAAAAGTGAGGGAGAGAGTGGACAACCCTGCCTGGTGCCTCTCTGGAGATTAAAGCTTTGAGACATTTGATCATTTGTTCGGACAGATGCAGTTGGACAGCTATATAGTGTTTTAATTCAGTTTATAAAAGATGAACCAAACCCAAACTTATTTAACACCATAAAAAGAAATTTCCAGTTAACACGGTCAAAGGCTTTCTCTGCATCCAGAGAAAAAATTGTTGTTTCTAAGTTATTAATCTTACAGTAGTCTATTAAATTAAGTAGACTGTGTGCATTATTAGCTGAGTGCCTACCCTTAATAAAACCTGTTTGATCTGGGTGGATAATAAATGGGATTATCCTTTCCAGTCTTTTGGCGAGAGTTTTGCAAATTATTTTAAGATCAGCATTCATAAGTGTGATGGGACGGTAGCTGGTTGGAAGTGTATGTTCTTTTCCGGGTTTAAGGAGCAAGATAATACTACCCAAGTTTATATTTGGAGGGATTACATTATCTTGTTTAATTTGGTTCACCATTTTAAAGAAAGTAGGTGCCATCACAGGCCAGAATTCTTTATAAAATTCTACTGGAAAACCATCTGGTCCCGGAGCTTTGTTGTTTGGGATGTGCTTAACTGCCTCCTGGAGTTCGGACATTAGAAGTGTCATGTGCACCTCTATGAGTCGCAGAGAGGACAGATCCAAACGCTGGATTGTGTTTTAGACATTTAATAACAAAAACGCAACATAAATGTCCAGAAGTGCCCACAATACAAAAATGCAACAGGAATAACTTACAAATAGAGCCTCTGAGCAGGGAGAGCTCAGGAGAAGGAAACTTTCAGAGGCTGGAACCAGTAGGTTGTTTCTTTTTTTTTTTAAATTACTTTTTAGCCAATAGATTGCAGTTTGTTTCAAAATGGACAAAATCAACCCCACTAGGGAACCCATGGTTAGATGCTGAACAGGTTCTCTGTGGGTCGCTAAATATCTCTGACTTACCTTTTATAAGTCCCTCTATTAAACACCATCAGTATTTTAAAAGTATTAATATCAGTTCCTCTCTGACAGCTTGGTGGAAATTTTTAAAAATAACAGGGTCTTCACTTGTCCCCTGTAAACTCACGCCCATTTGGAATAATCCTGATATTCTGCAACAAAAGAGGACATTGTCATATCCAGCTCTAGGGAGCCGGGCAATCAGAGCCAGGGACAAGCCAGTGAGTTGAGATGTTTTATTCTGGGTAAGGGATAAGGGATGAGGAGAGCACAGACACTCATACAGACGTACATTCTCAGGCTGCACAGCGCAGGGGTAGGTAGCTCGTACCGGACATGGGGGTAACAAGACGTGCATACTCACAGCGGGATACAAACACCGGAATGCTGCAAGGGGAGTTGAGGCTGACACCAGACGAAGGGGCTTCAGCCTAGCAGTGCTTATGTCGCAGCCCCGAATGATCGAAGCTGCTCCTCTTTATACTCATTAACAGCGCCCCAGCTGATGAGGATTAATTGGCCCCAGCTGTCCCGTGACACTGACAGCTGGGAACCAGCTGAGGCACTGCCCAATGAGAGGCAGGGATAAAAGGAGCATGGGCTGAGCGCCGAGCCGGCGTCTCACCCCATGGTGACAGAGCCTCCCCCTCACGGTCGGGCTCCCGAACGACCAGGAACATCCCAGCCCCCCCCCCCCCCTCCCCACCTAGGGTGGGCGGAAGGGAGGCAGGACCGGAGGGGAAGATGCAAAGGGAAGGACAAAAAAAACAATAGACCAATGTAGGGCAGCAGGGCAGAGAAAAAAAAAAACCCAAATACAATACCCTACAACACAGGGAAAAGGATTAACCCAGAGCACAGTTAGGGAGAAAACTGAGTTAGGACACAGGTAGGGAAAATACCAAATATGACTACAGACAGCATACAAATAACGTATAGATCGGGGCAAAAAAAAGAAAACCAAAAAACCACCAAAAAGGTGGCAGGAATGAATAAAGCAATCACAGAGTATAGTTAAGGGGAACAAAACACACTACTCCATAATGCACCAACAAGACAAAGGTCAGGACAAAAAATGATGAAAAACGCTGTGCATGGATACTAAAGAAAACAAAACACACAGCACTGAATATATAAAAGATCACCTAAAGAAACAGAGGTGACAAGGACAAATGGGTAATAATGAAGTACGGTTAAGTGGGAATGAAACACATTACTTCAAACAATAACAAACACAGTCAATGTTAAAGTCGGGGCTAGGGAAGGCCCCCCACGAGGATAATAAGACAGAATGGGGTGATCACAGAGTATGGTTGAACAGGAAACCACACGCATACTCCATGATGCACCGACGAGGCCAAGGCTAAGGTAAGGATGAATGAAAACGCTGAGTAAAGATAAGAAAATGCAATACACAGCGCGATACATAAGGTGAGTCACCAAGAGGAAAAAAAGGTGACAGGGTACCAGGATAACAATACGATAAAAATGCTGAGTATGGTTAAAAAAAACAACACACAGCACAAAAACATATATTCCCCTAATGGACAAAGAAACTACACCCGAGTGACCTCAATAATAATAAAAGAAGTAAAGGACACCCGAGGAGACGGCAGGCAGAGTCCAAAACGGCCGGAATTGTTCTGGTAATCTCCCCGCCCATTGTCCAGTTGGCAACCCGGGGAAGAGAAATGTTCGGACGGCGAACTCTGGGCCCAGATCCCAGGAATCCAGTCCAACGGCTGCCGAACCAGGCCGCCCAAAGGCAAACACAGACCAGTGGGGGGAAACCAGATCGCCGAACCGAAAGTTTTGCGGGTCGGGTCGTCGACCCGCATCACTCAACCACCAGGACCGTTGAGACGGACGAAGGGTCAGAGCGGATCCCGGTGGAAGAGGCTCAGGGGAGAGCCGATGACGAGGGCGGCGGGCCTCAGGGAAACGGCCACCTCCTCACCGGACCTGGACAACACTGGGGCAGCACCCACGTCGGACCCCGATCGGGCCTCAGGCGAACCCACGTTGGACCCCGATTGGGTCTCGGACGAACCCACGTTGGACACTGCACCAGAACCGACCTCCAACGTTGAACCCGGACCCTCCAGCACCACGAGGAACAGCAACTCCTCGCCGGTGACCCTGGAAGAAGGCTCAGAAGAGAAAACAGAACCGGGATCAGGATCACCGGCAGCGCCAGAACCCGGCGAGACGAGCTCAGACGCAGCGGGCGGCTGCACCCTGCTCGTCTCCCCTGGAGATAGGCTGAAGTGCTCAAAGATAAAAAAAGAGAAAAGAAAGGAGAGCACTCGCCTGATCTCGGGTTCTGACGCCGTCCAGGACTGCGAAGATCCAGGATCCGTCGTCAGGAGGTCGTTGTCAGGCTCCCATCTAGCCGCGTCGGGCCCCGCAGCCAGCACGATGGTCAGCGCAGCTTGAGATCCCTCCAGCTCAGGTAACCCCGCCGACGACCCACTCGGCGTGAAGCCAGAAGAATCTCGTCCCGCTGGACCGAACCGCTCCTCCGTGGAGACCCAGGGACGCTCAGTCGTCAGCGTAGACTCCACGCAGCAGTCAGTCCCCCTCCTCCGTCCGCAATGTAGCAGCGGAACCACAGGCCCTCTCCATATCCCACCACGTTGACCCGGAGCCGGGGACCGCTCGGCGGAGAGAGACACAGAGGATGCGGGATTAGGAATACAGGTTACAGCAGGTGGGGAGAGTTCAGGGAGCTGCGAACCCTGAACTTCTCCTCCAGGGATGTGACAGAGCAAATCATTAAGCAGGTGTGAAAAAACAATGACTTGCCTGCCCCCTGGAGGTTGAGTATCGCCTGCTGTAGTGGAATCTGCTTCTTCCTCTCCCCGCCCGGCGATAACAGAGGACCCCCCGGGAATTCGTCTGAGGATCGCTCGCGTTGTCTCCAGCAGAGAGCTCACCAGGCCGGGATTCCAGGCACACACAGCGGTCAGGAAGCGCGTCGAGGAGGAGGGGGAAACAGCCGGGGTGAGCCAGCCCGAATGTCCAGGAATGACAGCGGGGGAACGAGGCTCAGGGGACGAGGCTGTAGAATCTCCACACTGACGAGGCGAAGGGCTGACAGCTGCATGGGAGGAACGGTCCTGACGATGACCCAGAACTGGATCCGGACGAGGTTCGTGCAGAGGTGACTCGGCGATGTGATGACGACTACTCCCAGGGGACGAAGCGAGGGGGAAACCCAGGATTCGCCGCTCCAGATCGGAGATCGAGACGAGGAAGGCGTCGAGCATGGGAAGGCTTCGTAGCCCTGAAGTCCTCACCATCAATCTCACTGCCGCCGCCACATGCCTGAAGGTGGTGACAGGAAACACAGTAGAGCTCGCGACAGCCACTCGACCCCGGACATAACTGCTGTCAGCTGCGGCTCCTTGAAGGGAATCCCGAGTGACGTGGCGCAGGTCGGGGGAAGTCCTCTGGTTGGCGCGAACTCCCGGACTGGAATGGCGGCAGGAACGGGACTCCGAAGCGGGGAAAGACGTCGCCCACTTCGACTCCCTGCCGGGATTTCCATCCACCCCGTGGAGCTTCTCTCGCTGTGTACCTGCAGCGTCTATCCTGGCACTGTCCTCCAGATGGTACAGAGAGTGAGGGTGACAGTCCAGGAGTTCCTCAGCACGGCCCGGATGCCAGCGTCTCGCGTTGGAGGCGTCGTGCAGGGTGAAGAACGTCCCGTCGACAGCCTCCGAGATGGACCTTAGCTCGTCGCCCTGGCGCCGGAAGTGACTCCTGGGAAACGGCATGCTAGCAGCGCTGACACTCGGACAGAAAGGTACATTTCCACAGCGACTCACGGCCGCCGGCAACTCTTCTGGCTGCGACATACTGTCATATCCGGCTCTAGGGAGCCGGGCAATCAGAGCCAGGGACAAGCCAGTGAGTCGAGATGTTTTATTCTGGGTAAGGGATAAGGGATGAGGAGAGCACAGACACTCATACAGACGTACATTCTCAGGCTGCACAGCGCAGGGGTAGGTAGCTCGTACCGGACATGGGGGGTAACAAGACGTGCATACTCACAGCGGGATACAAACACCGGAATGCTGCAAGGGGAGTTGAGGCTGACACCAGACGAAGGGGCTTCAGCCTAGCAGTGCTTATGTCGCAGCCCCGAATGATCGAAGCTGCTCCTCTTTATACTCATTAACAGCGCCCCAGCTGATGAGGATTAATTGGCCCCAGCTGTCCCGTGACACTGACAGCTGGGAACCAGCTGAGGCACTGCCCAATGAGAGGCAGGGATAAAAGGAGCATGGGCTGAGCGCCGAGCCGGCGTCTCACCCCATGGTGACAGACATTAAAATTTCCACTATGGCAAGAGAAGGGAATAAACAACTTAGAACATCTTATTCAAGGTGGAAATTTTATCCAATTTCAGGATCTAGTGTCACAACACAAAATCAGTGATAAAAAGTATCTTGAATATCAACAGCTTAAATCCATAATAAAAGCAAGATTTAATCTTAATCAGACAGATTTAGAAGTACCAGTTAAGGTGGCAGAGTTTCTAAATCTCCGTTCCCCAAAATTGATATCGAAAATATATTATATTATACTATTATTAAAGTTGGATGAGTCCATATCTCTTTCAATATCAAAATGGGAGACAGACTTATCGATTAATAAGGAGGAAAGTTTCTGGACACAAATATGTTTAAACACTTTTAAGATGACTAAAAACTCTAACTTACAACTTATACAGTATAAAGTTCTACATAGAATTCATTATACAGGACAAAGGATGTTCAAAATGGGCCTGAGTCACACAAATATCTGCTCTCACTGTACTAGCAATGTCCCGGATAGCTATATGCATGCTATGTGGTCCTGTGCACCGGTTCAAAAGTTCTGGCAGAAGACACATGAAGACCTGTCGGCGTGGCTTGGGTATAGTGTCCCACCCTCACCCACACTTTGCATATTTGGTGATTTAAGTGAAATAAATATAGATGCAAGGATGTCACACATGGCTCTCACTGCCTTATGCATCGCAAAGAAATGAGCTCATAAACTGGAAAACAAGAAATAACTTATGCACGACTTACTATAATAACTTACTATTGGATTATATTAGCCTGGAAGGAATGTCAGCCTCCTCAAATAATCAATTGGCGGAATTCAATTCTCTCTGGTCCCCGCTTATTAATTCTATAATCTGAGGGGTGGCGGGCGGTGACTCACTCTCCTTGGCACCTCTGGCAGCTGGCTGCGACCCGACCGCAGGTGTCCGGGGGGCCTGTTCCGGGGTGGTCGTCTGTCTGGCCCTGGGGGGGTGGGGCTGTGGGGTGGGCCGGGGGGGTTGGGCTGTGGCCCCTGGCCGGCTGGCCTCGCCCCCCGGTGGGGGTCTGGGTCTGGCCCTGGGCTCCTGGTGCTGGGGGGGGGGGCGTCCCCCCACCCCGGGCCGGGGTTGGGTGTGCGCCGGCGGTGGGGGTTGTCCCTGATGCATCCTTGCGCGGTGGGGTCGTGTGTTTCCTGGGGCCCTGGTGCCGCCCTGGGGCTGGTGCCCGCATCCTGGGTCGCCCTCCCCCGTTCACTGGGGTCTGCAGGTGGGGGTGTGTGTGGGTGTGAGTGTAAGCTTGTGTATGAGCGGATGTGGAAGTGGGTGTGTGTCGAGTGGGCAGGTAGGGTTGTGTGTTTGTGTAGGTGAGTATGTGTGATGGTGGGTGGAGTTATGTGTGTGTATGGAAGCGGTTACTTGTGGGTAGATGTCTAGGGGGTGGAGGATGTGTGTATGGGTAGGAGAGCTTTGTTGGGTGGCAGGGGTTGGGCAGTCCATGTAGTGGCATGGGGGCTGGCGTTTTGGGGCTTGCTTGTCCTGGCCGCCCTGCTGTTGTGTTGGGGGGTGAGGCACTTTGCTACATCGCCCCTGGTGTCATTGGCAGCGGGTGTGTGTTGGTGCTTGGGGGGGGGGGTCATTGGCGTGGGTTGTTGGCCGTGTTTCCATTGGGTTGTTCCGGGGTGGCTGTGGTTGCAGGGCAGCCTGCAGCTGTTGGTGTGTGTCTGGGGTGGGTGGTCGTGGGCCTGTGTGGGTGCTCGGGGGTGTCGCCTGGCGTGTTGGGCACTGTGCGGGTCCGGCCCATTGTTCACTATTGTGACTGTTGTCCATGTTCGTGTGTGCAAGATGAGTGGAAGTATGTTTGGCTGCCCCATCATGATAGTGGTCCTGGAGCGCCGGGGCGTGATGCTGGTGGGTCCTGGGCTGTTTCCACTGGCGGCCCTCGCCCTGGGTTGGGATTTGGGGGCAGTGGGTGGCCTCATAAACCAGTCTGCAAGCTGGCTTCTGGGGGGGGGGACGGCCTTGCTTTTAGACCGCCTACCTCCCAGTCTTATTTCCCGCCCTCCCCCTTCCCCTTTTTTGTTACATTTAGGGCTTTGGGGTGGGGGTGTGCCGCACTGTGTCGGTGAAGGGGATACCTTTGCTGCGTGGTGGGGCTGCACTCACCTCAATTTTAATTGCATTTTAGACACTGAGGGCTTGGGGGGATGGGGGCTCTGCTGCCCATCACAGTGGCTAACGATGCTTCAATCACTATCCCCCCAATTTTAATTGCACTTTAGTACTCCACATATTTATACACAATTATATCATATAACCGACACACCGACACACATGTTCTGTGCGGGGGGAGGAGGTGGGGGTCTTTCCCCACCCCTGTTACCCTGCTCTTGCTGGGGGCGTGGGGGCCTGGTGGGAAGCCTGGGACCTATCATGTTGTCCAAATCCCTGGATGCTACTAAATATATAGATACAACCAAGGAAGTGACAGGAGGCTGAATATGAGTCTAAGTGTGAGTGAGAGGGTGATGAATGGAGGTGGTGATGGTGGGTCGGTTTTGTGCGGCGCTTTGCATGCCGGGTGGCATCTTGGGGCGCCTGCGGTGGTCTGCTGATTGTTCGCTCAGATGGGCGCCGGGGGGTGGGGGTCTGCTTCTGTGGCCTGCGCCGGTTGCCTCCCTGGTCACTGCTGGGCACTGGTGCATGTTCAGGCTCACTGCATCTGCTTCGCAGCCGCCTTTTGAAATAAAGGTGATTGAGGAGTGAATTTGAGGGGGTACTGGAATGAGAGAGAATGGGTCAGTCTGGGTGAGTGAGAGGGGTGTGCATGGGAACATGTGGGTGTGAAGGTATGGGGAGGGGTGTGCCTGTGAGTCGGGAGGTGCTGGATTAAGGGGGGTAGTGCCTCTCGGCAACGTGGGCTCACCTGGGCAAAGGGACTTCTTTGGACGTGGGGGTCCCCGGGGTGTGTGGCCGAGGCGCTGGGGCGGGGCCGCTGTGGGGGTGCCTGGGGGGGCTCACGCCGGGGGGCGCTGGCTGGTCTCTGTCCTGGGGGGTGGGGTCACTGGCCTCCTGGTGCCTGGGGCCCGGGGGCGGATGTTAGCCCCACTGTGGGGGTGGGAGTCGAGCGGTTCCGGGGGTGTCGGTTCACCGTGCCGGCTGCCGGGCGGCCTGCCCTCCATTGATCGTCCCTCCAGGGGTGGATGCCTGGCTTTCCTGGGGCTTGCTGACCTCAGGGCTGGGTGTTGGTGGCGCTGCCTTGCCTGCTCAGGGTCCTCGGGGGGAGAGCTGCTGCAACTGGCCCTCCGCTCGTATGTCTCCTGACAAACCACTCACATGCACACACTTATTTTGCGCGCGTTCTCATATATAGGCACACAGACATACATGCACAAGTGTCTCTCCTTTAACAAGTGCAGAAACCAGACTGGTGTTGAGACATCTCCGGTGGAAGAAGCAGTTTGTCTTTTGTTTGTTTTAGTTGTCGGTTTTTTTGTTTTGTTTTGTTTTTTTTCGTCTGTTCCCCTCCCTTTTCTTTCCCCCCTTCACACACTTCCTTTCCCTCTTCCCCATCCTGTTGGGTCTTCCATGGGTAAAACAATTAAAATAAAGTATTAAAAGTTATTACAGGAGGAGTTTACAACAATATACAGTGCAAAGTTAGGTACTGTATAGGCTCCTCTTGGCAAAATAAATCTGTTTTGGCACAGTAAGGGTGACAGATCCCTGTTCTGTTTGCCTAACTGCCTGACAGGACAAGGGGAAAAAAAAAAAAAAGAAGTGTCATGTGCGCCTCTATGAGTCGCAGAGAGGACAGATCCAAATGCTGGATTGTGCTTTAGACATTTAATAACAAAAAAGCAACATAAATGTCCAGAAGTGCCCACAATACAAAAATGCAACAGGAATAACTTACAGATGGAGCCTCTGAGCAGGGAGAGCTCAGCAGAAGGAAACCTTCAGAGGCTGGAACCAGTAGGGACATGAATAGGCATTCCAATTTAACCAAACTCCAACAGTGAATCAGCAGTACCTAAATATAATACAGTTTAATGAGGCGCAGGTGCGGGCAGGCAAAGCGAGCCGGTAACCAAATCAAACCAACTGCCCACAGCTGAGGTGACAGAAGACAGAAGGCAGCTGATGGGGATTGTCTGGAGAAAAAGGGGAAAGACTCTGTCACAAAACCAAAAAATAAACAAAGCAGACCACATAATAATGCTAGTGACAAACAAACAGAACTTAGAATTAACGTGAGTGTCTGAGCTCAGTAAACACATGCTCAGACACATGACAGAGCACCCCTTTTAAGGGGTGGGTTCCAGACAACCCCAGGAAACACCAAAGAAGCTACCCCCTCTCAAAAAGAATTATCACACCAGTCAGGATGGGATGTGGGGGGAACTGGCAGGAGGGAACGAAAATATAGGGCCCACTCCAGACCCACACCGATACTACATCAAAGTCTTGGGCCCCAAACAGTTTGGGCGGCCAGCTGGACAGCCAGGTGGAAGGATTCAGGTGGGCTGCCCAAGAATATTGACCACCCAACCCAGCGGCTCAGTCAATCTGGCGGCCAGCCTGAGTTCTTTAGCCACCTGGACCACAGGGATGATCCAGGAGGCTGCCCTCCCATAGGAGGACCCATGGCGACATTGGGCGGAGGAAGATCAAAGACCCCAATGGCATCTAGCTGAGGAGGAGGAGTGATGATGACGCCCTCGGTGGTCTGGGGCAGGAGGACCGTAGTACCCGCGGTGGCTCCGGGCTGGAGCTTAGCAGCATCCACAGTGGCTCCGGGCTGGAGCTTAGCAGAACTCGTAGTGGCTCTGGACTGGAGCTTAGCATGAAGCTGGTGGTTTCATGCAGGAGCAGAGCTGCGCCCTCGGTGGCTCCAGGCAGGAGTGGAGCTGTGCCCTTTGTGGATCCAGGCAGGACCAGAGCTGCACCCTTGGTGGGCCCCTACTGGACCAATGCTGCACCAACAGTGGGCCCCGGGCTGGGGCGCAACACCCATGGCGGACCCAAACTGGAGCACAGCACCCACGTCGGGTTGAGGCTAGGGCGCAGCACCCACGAAGGTCCCTGGCTGGGGCGCAGCACCAATGGAGACTCGGACCGAGGTGGAACCGAGACGACAGCCTCGGGCAGAGGCCTCAGGTGGTTCTGGAACATCTCCGGTGACCCTGGGAGGAAGCTCACACAAAACCCATGAAGAAACAGGGCCAGGGTCACTGGCAGCTGCAAAGCCCGGTGAGGTGAGCTCAGGTACAGCGGCTGACTGCGCCCGGCTCTCCTCATCAAGAGCCAGGCAAGATCTCTCCAAAACTGAGACAAGAAAAACAAAGGACAGCACTTGCCTGAGCTCGAGCTCCACCGACGTCCAGGACTCCGTCGATCCGGGCAATGATGTTGCTTTGGGCTCGGCCCTCTGGAGGTCCAGCTCAGGTATTAACTCTGCAATGGCGGCCCCAGCAGCAGGCATGATGGTGGTAGCAGTCAAGGTGCCCACAAGTGAAATACCCCATGCTGGTGGTTCCTCAGGCATGTTGGCTGGGGGTCGGCTCCGAGAGGTGACCGAGAGGGAGGCGACCAGTTCATCTGCAGTGGGAGGAATCGCCGAGGAGGAGGGAGAAAAAATGGCAGTGGGGAGATTGGCTGGCGGGACAGCCTGAGAGAAGGATATGGAAAAAGAGGCTTCTGTGGGAGTTTCCTGCCTTGGCAAAGGAAGAGCTGTGGATAAGGAAGTTGAGGCTCTCCTCCGACGGTCTGTAACAGGACAACGTTGGCCTCGCGGAGTAGACGGAAGAGGAACCAACACCGGAGGCTGGCGAGGAGTAGAAGCCCGGGACCGTCTCCCCTTTGGCGCGTGCCCTGGCTTCCCCGAGGAAATATTCGTCCTCCTGTCATTTTTGCTTAGCAGTGCAGCCACCTGAGAAATCCCTTCTCTTCCCTCAGCACACTCCATCAGCTGAGGGCACCGACGAGCTGCTACCTCCGCAAGCTCCAGATACCACCGTGCGTCCTCCAGGGTGGAATAAGTGTGTGCCGAAGAGATGAGACCGTCAATCTCCATAAGGACGCAGCAGCACTCCCAGCCCAGGCGCATTGGATAATTGCATCCACCTGCCGAATCCATCCAGCTCCAACGAGCAGGTGAGTGAAAACAAGACAAAAAGGAGGGGGAAAAGGGCACAAACACAACAACTGGATCTTTTAAAATGGCGGTAAAATTCTGTCATGTGCGCCTCTATGAGGCGCAGAGAGGACAGATCCAAACGCTGGATTGTGTTTTAGACATTTAATAACAAAAAAGCAACATAAATGTCCAGAAGTGCCCACAATACAAACATGCAACAGGAATGACTTACAGATAGAGCCTCTGAGCAGGGAGAGCTCAGGAGAAGGAAACCTTCAGAGGCTGGAACCAGTAGGGAGATGAATAGGCATTCCAGTTTAACCGCATGCCAACAGTGAATCAGCAGTGTTTAAATATAATACAGTTTAATGAGGCGCAGATGCGGTCAGGCAGAGCGAGTCGGCAACCTAATCAAACCAACTGCCCACAGCTGAGGTGGCAGAAGACAGGGCAGCTGGTGGGGAGTGTCTGGAGAAAAAGGGGAAAAACTGTCACAAAATCAGAAAATAAACAAAGCAGACCATATAATAATGCTAGTAAAAAACAGAATTTAGAATTAGCATGAGTGTCTGAGCTCAGTAAACGCACGCTCAGACACATGACATGAAGAGGTGCATCCAAAGCTGTAATCTGTTTATTATTTAATTGTGGTAAATTAACATTGTCCAGAAATTAATTTATCTTAGTCAAATGGATTAATCTGAGATGAATAAAGGCTTTCATAAAACTTTCTGAAGGAGTTATTTATTTCTTCAGGCTCATGAATGATATTTCCAGTCGTATCCTTAATAGAGTGGATAGTTGTTTTTTCTTTATTCAATCTAAGCTGGTAAGAAAGATATCTCCCCGATTTATTACTGTGTTCAAACTTCTCAAGATACAGTCCTTGTATTAAAAACTGTCCTTTCATTTGTACTGTAATTTCTTTTAACTCCAGCTTTAATTTTCTCAGATTGTTAAGTGCCTGTTCCTGCGAAGAAGCGGCAACAGGTCATCTCCAGTGATTTAATTTTCTGTTCTAACTCCGGTACCAGTGCTTTTTCTTTTTTATCCATATACAAATAGTAAGAGATTATTTTACCTCACATGACCATGTTTGCTGCTTCCCTGAGAACACACGGCAATATTCCTGGCACATCATTATATTCCAGATTCCCACTCTTTATCACTCTATCATTCTATAAAAGCAAGAAATCTGTGTGTGTGTGTCACGCTTCATAGGACATCATAGGACGGCCTATGATCTCTGGCTGAACATCATAGGACGTCCTATGAACTCAGACATCATAGGTCACAGACAAATGTGTCTTTACAATGTCATATAGACCATGTGTCTTTGAACTCAGGCATCACAGGACACATAGACAAATGTATCTTTATGATGGCACACTCTATAAAAGCAAGAAAGTTCTGTGTGTGTGTGTGTGTGTGTGTGTGTGTCACATTCATAGGACATCACAGGACGGCCTATGATCTCTGCCTAAACAGCATAGGACATCCTATGAACTCTTTTTGCTCTGATCTATTTTCATGATCTTGTCCATGAACAAGAATTACGACACACCTATCCCTCAACCAGCGGTCTCAACGAAGAGGAAGAAGAAGAAGAAGAAGAAGAAGAAGAAGATAATAAAACTCGTCTATATACTGTAATTCTCATGTTCCTCCAGCTCCATCGAGAAGATGGCAAAATAATATACAAAAAAAAAATAAACACAGGAACAGATAGTCAGTAGATTAATTACAAAAAAGAAACACTACCTGTGAAAAAGTTTGTTTATGCTCGGTCGACGCATGTCGACATTTTGGATTATTGGATTATTGCACAAAAGTCTCGGAATGTCTTGTGATCACAGTGTCATGTCCTCTGTATTTCATGTTATCTTTGTCTCATATTTAAATTTGTTTGATGATCTAAAACATTTACTGTAAGTGCGACACACAAAAAATTGAGAAATCAGGAAGGGTGCAAACAGTTTTTCACACGATTGTGTGTACATACATACACACACACACACACACACACACACACACACATATATATACAGTATATATATATATATACTGTATATATACTGTAAATAAACAGCATATATGCACAGTATAAATACTGTATATATAGTTTCTCAGAAAAATGTAAGCAAAACATTTTCGGCACCAACAATGGTGCCAGAGAGGTTTCCATAATGCCTCAGGGCTGATGCAGTGATGCCACGTCTGTGGTTGATCTCTGGTTTCATGTCTCCGTTGATGGTCACTGTGGAGCCCAGACACACAAAGGAATTGACAAACTCAATGGCATCATTCCTGTGCTGTAATGGGGGTGGGTCCAGTCCGTTGCTGACATGCATTAGCTTAGTCTTCATCCAGCTCACCTGAAGGCCCAGCTTTGCTGCCTCTTTGTGGTAGACACCTAGAGTATCTCTCAGCTGACTGTAGGATGGGCTGAACAGCATGGTATCATCAGCATATTCAAGATCAGCCAGTTGGTAGTTGCCAAACTGCATGCCAGGGACTCGCTCACAGACCTTGGTCGTCAGATAGTCTATGACACAATTGAAGCGATCAGGAGCGGCCACACAACCTTGTCGGACCCTGCTGTTGATGGGAAACCAGCCGGACAACTTTCTGTTCACACAGACACAGCTCTACAAGCTGCTGTAGAGCTGCTTCAACAGGGCTACAATCGTGGGTGGGGCTCTGAGGGTCTGCAGGATACTACAAAGAGAAGCGTGGTCCACAGTGTCGAAGGCAGCCTTGAGATCTACAAAGGCTGTATAGAGATGCCGGTCCTTGCAGGATTCATAGGCCTTCTGTATTAATAGGTGAATAGCAGCGATGTGGTCTGAGGTTGAGGGGTTTGGTATGAAGCCTGCCTGCTGAGGGCGACGGCCACCTCTGATGGCTGGAAGGGCACGATTGAGGAGGATCCTGGTGAAAAGCTTACCAGGAATGGACAAAAGGGTGATGCCTCAGTGATTCCTGCAGACGAGTTTGTTGCCCTTTCCCCTCCAAAAGGGGAAGATGATGCCCCTGGTCCATTCCCTGGGGAGCTGTTCTGTCACCCAAACATGATTGATGATGTTGGTGAGCCACTGGTCCAATTTCTACACATCTTCAGAATTTTGGAGGTAATGGCACAAATTCCAGGGACTTTCCTGTTGTTTATCTTGGTCAGGGCAGCCGCGACTTCATCGGGGGTGACTAGATCGGTCCTGCAGGTATCACAGGAAGCAGTGGCATTGGCAGTGGCTAAGAGATTGGGGACAATGGGAACAGGAGGATGCTACAGGAGGAGACTGAAATGATCTTTCCAGCAGTCGAGGCAGTCTGTCTCAGTGGTGATGATATTGCCATTGATGTCCTTCACTTGGGCTGTCTCGGTGTGTGGGCCATTGCGTGCTTGGCGGAGCATACTGAACACGTGGCTCATTTTGTCATTTCTTGCGACTGACTCCAGTGGCTCAGCTTCTTTCGACCAGTACCTCTCGTTGTCCTCTCCGATGGCCACATTGCATAGATGGTTTAATCTGTGGTACTCCATCAAGTCGCCTCTGAGGTGGGCTTCTTGGTGATGGTTGATGATCTCCAGAGTCCCCGAGAGATCCAAGGTTGTTTTGGGGAAGACTGTGAACATCCCAGGGCATCGCGGGCAGACTGGATGATGTTTTTCTTGAAAATCTTCCAGTCGCCCACTTTGTCCATGGCCAGGGCACTGAAGTAGTTGTTGATAGAACATCAGAACTCAGTGGTGATGGTGGGATCGCAGAACTGGGAGGAGTCCAGGCGGTGCTGCTACTTGGCAGAAGGATCGGCCCGTAGCTTCAGCTTATGGTGCACGACCAGCAGGCAATGGTCAGTGTTACCGAATTCTGGTCCTCTGAACACACAGTAGTTTGTCACAAATGATTTCCAGCGGTGGGAGATGATGATGTGGTCGAGGGCCTTTTTGGTTCTGCCGTCCAGTAATGGATGAGTTTCCAAGGAAACCAGGTGTCGACTATGCAGAGATTGTGGGAGTGACAGATCAGAAGGAGACGGTTACCATTGTTGTTCATAGATGGGTCAGCAAAGGTGATGCCGATAGGTGGACCGGAGGCTGGGCTGGGAGCAGATCTCTGGAGGAGAGGGTAGCGTTGACATTGGTAAGAATGATGGTGATGTCGTGCGGTGGAACCTGTCCAACAACCTGATGAAGCTGGTCAAAGAAAGCATCCTTCTCTTCCTCATCTGCAACATCGGTGGGGACATAGGCGACAATAACTATCATCTTTCCGTGCTGGTGAAGAAAGCAGGCTGAAAGTAGTCTGTCACTCACCGGTATCCAGCTGATGAGTGACTTGCGGATGGACTTTGGCATGGCAAGTGCCACACATAGAAGCCTGTCCACTTCTCAGGGCCGCTCCAGAAGAAGCAGTAATCGCCTACAATGGTTCCACCGCTGCCTTGCCACCGTGATTTGCAGAGACCCACCATAGTGATGTTGTAGCGGGCAAGCTCTTGGGACAGCAGTGTGGCTGCTCTGGTGCAGAGTGTCTTGACATTCCATGTGGTAACACAGGTGGTGTGGCGAAGGTCAATCCGTACTCGTTGGTCAGGCGCATCCAATAATGTTTTTATTCAGTGCATGTAAACAGGAGAAAGTGAACTGATTACTGGCATTATCAGTTTATTGCTAGTAATCGGTTTATTGTGGCCATATAACTGAGGTCATTGTTCAAAATACAAACAAGTTCCAGGACTAAACAGTAGATTGCAGTAGTATGATACCTGGGTCCTTAAATGGCATTTGTTTTTATTGCGATTAAGATATTGTTCGTCAGCAGCTTCAGTTCAAAACAGAACAGAAAAGAAAAAAATTCAGGTTGTTCATACTTTGATGAAGATTCATCATTCAGGTTGTTCATGTTTTGTAAAAGATCAGTGGTTCAATAAATGTAAACATTTCATAATGTACTTGTACTTCTTTGTACTAAAACAAACAATGAAATTTGGAGTTGCCATTAGGTTATTTTGCTATTATTTTCCTGGTCCGGCTCACTTGAAATTAAATCAGGTGGTATGTGGCCCCCGAGCTAAAATGAATCTGACACCCCTGCATTCTCCCAGACATGACAGTTGCATTCTCCCAGAATACCACAATATTTTTTACAGCTGCCATTTTTCCTGTTTTAAACATTATATGCGTCAACCTCTTCATAGGTTTCCATGAGGAGTTGCTGTTCTGCTGGTGAAAAATATGCTGCTCGTGTTTGTCTACTGTCTTATCTGCATGTGGTCTATTTAAGTTTGCCATGAACATCTGCTTTTCCCAACTATCTACACCTGGCTTGACATAGCTTCCTCTTCTCATCCTGACTTGACAGTGGTGCAACTGAATAAGCCAGGATAAGCAGGTCCAACTATGTCAAGTCACAATTTTTCACTTATCCTGGCTTTCTTAATTCTACTTTTATGCAATACCCCTCTGGACTAAGCCTGGTTTTAGTGTTGTCATCTTTTAATGGTAGGCTACACATGCAAGTATCGATGTAGTGTTTGCTTCATCAGTGAGTAAAATTTAGGAACATCATGACTCCTCCATGACCAGTGTTGGGAGTTACTGTAACACCACTACTTTTGCAGTAACGCGCTCTGTAATGAAATTACTGTTTAAAAATTCAGTAATGCGTTACAGTTACTGAAATTTGATCACGTGTTACTCGCATTACTCATTTTATTAATATGAATAGATATTTTAGCCCAAATAAACTGATCCTGTGGGCACCCAGCACAATGCAGACTGATAATATTCACGCTCAGCAGGGATTGTATACAAACAGAGAGCCCCTTGGGGGACAACCAGTTAATCACGCGATTGATATGTATGGACTGATATCAATATGTAAATGTACCTTGCATTCTCTTTTGTCCTATTGTTATACATCCCCGGAGTAAGGAGAGGAGTCTGGTGCCAGTTAATCAAAGCAATTGATATGTATTCACTGTTATGTATATCAATATGTAAATGTGCCATGCATTCTCTCTTGTCTGTATAAATGTGCTGACTTGACATGCCTTAAGGAGCTCACTCACAGCGCACTGACAACAGCGCACACAGAGCACACAGCGCTGCTGTGTATCTCAATGATGATGGAGAAATAAAACTCTTAAACCTTCAGCTCGCCGTGTCACGCCTGAACTTATTTCGTTCCTCCACACTGGTGACCTGACATGAATGGACTATCTCTCCCTCTCACCGTGCTGTGGATTCCAGAGACCTGAGATCGCCTACATCCTTCGCACCCACACGGGAGCGTGCTCCTTGTCCTCTCTCCACGATGGCGACCTCCAGGGCCGAGAGCGCAGCGCTGGGACCAAGACGCATGACGAGGTTCAGTGACACGAGCAACGCACAGAAACAACCTGAACGGGGACAATCATCGACGCCGACTGCGCTGATTTCTACCAAGCTCCCCGACTCTGACTAAACTCTCGACAACAGACCTTCCGTGCACTGAAGCCACGCGCGCAACTTTCAGCTATGTGGTCACTGCGCCAAGCGCACGCCACGCACAGGACAATACTGGCTCCACAGACTGATACATCGTTCTCCACCGCTGCACATGCCCAAGAAACACGGCCGATGGCCACCCTCGGAACCTTCAGGGCTACTCGCGCACCTGGAGCAGACGTGCAGCCAGCACACAGGACTTGGTATGAGTTTTCCAGCCACGGCGCACAAGGGGAATTTAGCTGACTGCTTTCCCCGATGACTTTAGGGCTGTTTCTCGCACCTAAAGCCAAACTGCTGAGTCCCTGACACAGCTTCAGTTTTTCACAGCCACTACGCATCCTCGGGGAATTGGGCCGCTCGCCTTCGCCACATCCTCGCTGGACCAAAACACGAGAGAAGTCAGAGATGTAATTTTTTTCACAGCTGCTGTGGATCTCTGCCACGTTTAACGGGAAAAGTTCCTCACCATTGCGGATCCACACGCAATTTTTGCACGGCCCAGACACCACGTCCCGGGCCGGCACTCGCTTATTCCTACCCCCTCAACCTCCTCCTGCACAGAGCTTTTCCCAAACCTCACTCCCAAAGCTGGCCGATCGCCGTCTGGTTCCATTACGCACTAAACACACCGGCCCGTGCGCCCATGATCCATGGTCGTTCAACGTGCTGGAACTTGGAGCGGAGCACACTGCCCTTTCCACCCCATCCCCCTCATGGACTGACATGCCTTCCGACAGTTCTACCGGAGCTGGAGCCCAAACGACGGGGGGGACGGGGGTGTCACAACCACTTCTTACCGTTCTAGGAGGAGCGGTGTGGGCACCCAGCACAATGCAGACTGATAATATTCACGCTCAGCAGGGATTGCATACAAACAGAGAGCCCCTTGGGGGACAACCAGTTAATCACACGATTGATATGTGTGGACTGATATCAATATGTAAATGTGCCTTGCATTCTCTTTTGTCCTATTGTTATACATCCCCGGAGTAAGGAGAGGAGTCTGGCGCCAGTTAATCAAAGCAATTGATATGTATTGACTGTTATGTATATCAATATGTAAATGTGCCATGCATTCTCTCTTGTCTGTATAAATGTGCTGACTTGACATGCCTTAAGGAGCTCACTCACAGCGCACTGACAACAGCGCACACAGAGCACACAGCGCTGCTGTGTATTTCAATGATGATGGAGGAATAAAACTCTTAAAACTTCAGCTCGCCGTGTCACACCTGAACTTATTTCGTTCCTCCACAATCCCACCATAGCTGGTGCAGCCGTCAGTCTCCTCCCCCGCGGTTTCCTGTCCCGCAGTGGGAAGAAATGCCGTGGAGACTTCTCATATGGAGGCCTGATCATCTGTTGACTGTGCAGTGACTAACCCCCCCCCCCCCCCCCCAGCAGCTCCTACCTAAACATGACTATTTTTAAGTAAGAAGCTGGCATTTCTCCGCAGTTGTGTAAATGTGTAAGTTGTGTAAGTAACTGTAAGTTTTCTTACGCACAAAGTGTGATTTGTTGCAGTAAGCTTCTTGTAAGGGGTGAACTTTCATTTATCTATGCTTTCTATTTTATTTTATCTCATTCATTTACATGCTGTTATGATATGTAATTATTTCATGGAAGTAAATCGTCTAAATATGCATTTTTAATGGACTGATCCAGGGGTGTCAAACATATAGCTTGTGGGCCAAAAATAGCCTACCAGGGTGTCCAAAATTTTCTCTGTGAATTCACAGCTTTATTTCTTGTAAATTTATGACTTTCTGCTGAATACATTAGTTTGTGTAAATTGAGACATTTTTTATCTGTAAGATGAGACTTTTTTCTCATCAGTTTTCTTTTGCTTCTTTTTTCTGATGAGAACAAGGGGCCCTTGATCTTGCTGTGTGTGCAAGATGATTTAAGTATGCATTTAAAAGTAATGTGAAGTTACTTTCCCAAGTAACTAGTTACTTTAATCATGCAGTAACTCAAAAGTATCTCAGTTACTTTTGAAAAGAAGTAACTAGTAACTGTAACTAGTTAGTATTTTTTAGTAACTTGCCCAACACTGTCCATGACACATGCTTTCTCAGTTCCACTTTATCTTACTAGTTTCTACAGGTTGTCTACCTTTATAGCCATACATATAGAACCCCGATCCAAACTTGAGAAGATAAGAGCCTTGGCAGAGGTATGCATTCTCGGATCATTACCAAAATGTAATGGGTTCCTCTCTAGCCCAAGAACCACCTCTGGTGAAAATTTCAACCAAATTCATCCAGTAGTTTTTGTGTAATCCTGCTACACAAATACAAACAAGGTCTATGGTGGAGGTATGCACTCTCAGATCATCACCAAAATTTAATGGGTTAATCCTTGGTCCAAAGGCTACTTATGGTGAAAATTTCATCAAAATCCGTACTGTAGGTTTTCAGTAATCATGCTAACAACACCTGCAAACTAGTCACTTTTTGATGAAAGTCGACAAAATGAATCCCAAATATGTCACTCACTTGAATCGTGTAGATCAGAAGAGGTTTTTTTTGGGGGGGGGGGGGGCTGAGGGGGTTGGCGGTGCCCACCGGCAGTTTCCCTGAAACTAAGCTTTCAGAAACAAAGAAACAACGGGGGACAGTCATCTTCACAATATAGCATCTTTGGTGGAACGCATCATGTGTCATCTGCATCGTCTTCCATCTTTTGCCGTGGCCCTGCCGCCGTAACTTCATTGGATGGATTATCAGCAGGAGTCTGGAAGTAAGTGTCGCTATCTGCCTGCCTATTATATAATATGTTGTGTAATTTAACTTTGATAAAGTGTGTTGTGATCCCTTTAATTAACGGCACATTTTCAAACACGTCATCACACGTCAAAAAAGTCACATTTCTGCACTTGCAGTTCATATGGACCCCAGGTGGAAAATAGCCATAAAATTCTATAACTTTCTTGAATAAATTGTTTGTTGTGTGTGGTGCAATACTAAAGCATAAAATGGTAAATGGTAAATGGCATTCACTTATATAGCGCTTTTATTCTCATCTCTTGATGACCAAAGCGCTTTACAAATCCTGCAATCCACTTATTCACACACACATTCACACACTGATAAGAGAAATATAAAGCAAAACACAGGTTTCTAACCTTGATGTGTCTATGCAAAATGGAACATGAATTGATACTTTTGGCACCACACGAGTGAGCAGCCTTTTGCAGCAGCGTCTCAATTCTGAGTTTCTTTCTCATTTTTATTTACAATCCTGTCATGAGCCGAGCCAGCTTGGCTTTTCCCAGCTTGGCCTCGATCTCTTTGTGGGTTTTGGGTTTGTTGGTCATATGTATTTTGGTGTGTTTTTGTACTGAATTCCATGTTCCTAGCCACTGCCTGACCGGCGGCTGTTAGTCAGCGTTTGTCACCTGCTTTTTCTCACGCCGCTGACAGTCTGCCGGTCCAGCCACACCCCTCGCTCTCCTTCTGACTCATCAGCTGTTTCCAACTCCGGTAATCATCTCCCCTGCGTCTCACCTAGGTGTTCCCTATTTGCCACGCCAGCAGCATCTGTACTAAAGCAGCTCTTTGCTGGACAGACGCCACTGGATCATTGTACGTGTTGGATGGTCGTTTTTCCCAGTCTAACCGTCACGTCAGTAAGGACTGTATTCGTGTATGCTCGCTGATATCACTGTGACTACTCGGCCTGCCCCCACACTGTGAGTAACTGCCTGTGCTCTGTTCTCCGATGTATTCCTCCAGTGTGTGTGTTGGGTGACCTTGAGGACTCTAATGTGTATCCAAGCTGTTCTATGTTTATGTGTGTTCATAAATGTGTGTTGGTGTACCCAGCGAGTAAATCCTCGTCCTTTTTCTCCCCTCACTGTGCGCTATGGAGAAGCTCACGGGGAGCTCATAACAGATCCATTTTTTTCTTTGCCACAACTTTTCTGATCCTGTTACCCTGTATCCATCACGGACGCCAAGTACACAAATATTGCCGCACTAGCGTTGATATTAGCCATCTTTCTACTCATATCGTCAATGATTACTGACCTGGTGAGTGGAGGAGCCATTGTTTACAGTAGGAGTCAACTGTTAGCATTGGGCTGCTCCATGGTGCTAACTAAGAGGCCCAATATCCCACGAGAAATCAGACAAAAATGACGGGGCTGTCGAGCTGGTGCAAAGTGACACACAAGGAAAACAAGATATAAGCCCATCCTACCATCCGTTATTATGGGAAATGTGAGATCACTGCTGAACAAGACGGACAAGCTGGCGGTTGTGTCCCAGTATGAGAGAAAGATTAGCATCATATTGTTTACTGAAATGTGGCTAACAGAGCTAGCAACAGATGCTAACATCGGACTGGAGGGTTTTCACTTAATACAGGCAGATCGGACACCAGATAGCGGGAAGAGCAGAGGCGAGGGACTGATAATGATTGTGAACAACAGATGGTGTAATCCTGGATACATCACGATTAAAGAACAACACTGTACACAAAGGACATTGAGTTGCTAGCCATTAGCGTGCGACCGCCAAATCTTCCCAGAGAGTTCTCATATGTCATCATGATTGGTATTTATGTACCCCCTCTGCGAGTGCTAAGTCAGCGTGTGATGCCAGCCACTCAGTCACAAGCAGGCTGCAGACGCAGCACCCAAATGCTCTTCACCTCATCTCTGGTGATTTTAACCATACTTCCCTGTCCTCCATTCTGCCCACTTTCACCCAGTATGTCATGTGCCACACCAGAGACAATAAAACACTGGATATATTTTATTTTACTGGATATATTTTATGCAAACACCAAGAAGGTTTACACCTCCTCACCACTCCCCTCCCCCCTTGGAAGATCTGACCACAACCTGGTTCACCTACTGCCTGTGTACAAACCCCCGGTACACAGACAACCTCCTGTTACCCGCACAGTGAAGAAATGGTTTGAGAAGGCGGAGGACGCTCTGAAGGACTGTTTTGAATCCACTGCATGGGAGCAGCTCTGTGATCCACATGGTGAGGACGTTGATGGTCTCACACACACCATCACAGACTACATCAACTTCTGTGTAGAGAACACCGTACCCACCAAGACCATATGGTGTTTCTCAAACAACAAAGCCTGGATCAACCCTGAGATAACGTCGCTGCTGAAGGAGAAGAAAAGGATCTTCAGGTCGGGAAACAAGGAGGAGCTGAAGTCCGTACAGAAGGAGTTAAGGAGGAAGATCAGAGAGGGGCAGGACAGCTACAGGAAGAAGATGGAGGACAAGCTGCAACAGAGTAACATCAGTGGTGTCTAGAGAAGCCTCAAAACCATCTCTGGCAGAATACTTCTTCCCAGGCCACAGGGGGTAGGGAGTGGATGAACAACCTGAACCTGTTTTTAAAGCAGACGGACAAACGAAAATTCAATATCGCTAATTCATATCTCAAATTGTTGTCTGACACGAGCTAAAGCGAACCGCACATGTTTTGGTCTCAACAAATGTCGCATATGGTGACAATGTGCTCTTGAAATATGCTGCCCTGGAGAGCGAAGCGATCAGCGGCTAAGATGGCCACTGACTGTGTGATGTCACCACCGGCAAACACACGCACACTGTCGCGGCCACTGCTGTGTTTTGCTTCATGCAACACTTGATGTTTACGTTTTAAAATCGGCGATTACGGATATTTCTCGGAATTACCAAATATTTTCATGATCATAAGAACGGTTAGGGGGAAAAAACATGCTGAGGAAAGACAGTTTAACTCACCGGTTACTTATATTGGAGGTCCATCCTCCTGTGTTTTTTAGAAGCAAAGTTCTCAGTTACAGAGACATACAGTGTTCCCTGTTGCTTCAGCTTCTGTATTAAAGCAGACTCCAGTGAAATAGTTCCCAGGTTTGTCAGTCTTTCTTGTCCACATATATTTTGCAGGTGTCATGGCTCGCCGCTCTCAGGCATCTGCCTCAGCTGCGCGCACACCTGCACCTCGTTAGTGCCCTACATGTGCAGTAGACATTTCGTTTACAGTGATTTCGAGAATAAGATGCAATTTGAAATTAAATTTGCAAAAAGATTGGTGATAAAGAAAACGGCTATTCCAACTATATATCCCGCGATTCCCAAGTCTGACTCTGAGACAAGTGTCAGTGACAGTGGCGTGAAAAGCAAGGGTGATCTACCGATGCGATCAGCTGTCAGAAAACGAGAAGTAAACAGGGTAAGTTTTGTATTTTTAATATTCACTGCAAATGTTTACTAAACATTTTAAATGAATTCCAAGCAATGGATGATTTTCAAAATCAAACATGTAAAAGTAGAAGAAATTACCAATGACAGTTCAGCTTTCAATTTTTAGGGAAGCAACATATTTGCTAAGAAAAATAAATATAAGCCTAAGATTGTAAGAGAAATGTGCTTTTAAAAATGGAACCCCAATTTTCTACCATAAAATGGTGCTTATAACTGTGAAATGTTATTTATGGGAATATAATAATTGCCATATCTGGAAACTAGTTATTTTCTTAATCTGTAGTGATACTCCATTGATTTTTGTATTTCTTTGTATATTTCTGCTGTGTTTTCAAACATTCATACAAAGGTGGTGTAGTATGTAATATTTCTTTTCAAATTGAGAAGAATTTAGTGTGTTCAAATTATTCAAATGTATATGACATGCGACTTTGACGAATGCTGAACTATGAGATTTATAACATTGACATGAACATTAATAAACTCAATATATGATTTTACAAAACTTTATTTACATATCATTGTTCACAAATCTAATCTTGGTAGGCAAAATCCCTTGTAGTGATCAGATGGAAATGTTTCTCTGATGAGGCTCACAGCACAGGCAGGCAACATAACCCTCACTTCTTTCCCACAATTAAGGCTGAATACCCCCCTCAGCACCACCCAAAACTTCTTCATCATCCGATTCCTCATTTTCAATGTCATCATTTATATTGTGGTCGTCAAACTCGACAAAATAATCGCTGTCCAAATCACTTTGTTCTCGTTCTGCCATTTCTTTCTATTGCTGTGGTGACGTCACTAATGCCCGCACCTATCGAGAGATGGCGGTACTGCAGCCTCACTAAGTGAAGGCTGGGCTATGAGCGAATAAGGTCATTTATGGAGGATGGTGACACATATTAAATCAAGGGAATAGACATAATAGAATATTTTCATACAATCAGTTGATTGGTTCAATAAAAATATGTCACTGTCCGTCACCTTTAACAGGTTTGACCAACCGTCCTCTTCTCCGCCTGCCCACCAACTACTGCTGCCTCCACCTTCATCTAGTCGCACTGTCCACAGCCTCCCCCCACCTGCCCTTGTACATCCCCTGCTGTTATTCCCCTCACAGACCCAACATCCCCCCTCCCAGCACACAGCCTCCCTGCCCCAACCTGACTCTTACTAAGTCCCAAGTGAGAGCTGAGATGAAGAAGATCAAGGCAAGGAAGGCTGCAGGTCCGGACAGCATCAGCTCAAGGCTCCTCAAGTCCTGCACAGACCAGCTGTGCAAAACCTTAATCTTTTTCTGGTGAAGCCATTCTTTTGTTGATTTGGATGTGTGTTTTGTGTCATTGTTGTGCTGAAATATGAAGTTCCTCTTCATCTTCAGCTTTCTAGCAGAAGCTTGAAGGTTTTGTGCCAACACTGACTGGTATTTGGAACTGTTCATAATTCCCTCAACTTTGACTAAGGCCCCAGGTCCAGCTGAAAAAAAAAAAAAAAAAAAAAACAGCCCCAAAACATGATGGTGCCACCACCATGCTTCACTGTAGGAATGGTGTTCTTTTGGTGATGATCATTGTTGTGTTTGTGCCAAATATCATCATCATGATTATCATCATCATCATCATCATCATACAAACGTGGACAAAATTGTTGGTACCCCTCTGTTAATGAAAGAAAAACCCACAATGGTCACAGAAATAACTTGAATCTGACAAAAGTGGTAATAAATGAAAATTCTATCAAAATTAACCAATGAAAATCAGACAATGCTTTTGAATTGTGGTTAAACAGAATTACTTTATAAAACAAACTCATGAAACAGGCCTGGACAAAAATGATGGTACCCCTAGAAAAGATTGAAAATAATGTGATCATAGGGACATGTTCAACCAAGATGTGTCCTCTAATTAACATCACAGGTGTCTACAAACTTGTAATCAGTCAGTCGGCCTATTTAAAGGGTGACAAGTAGTCACTGTGCTGTTTGGTGACATGGTGTGTACCACACTAAACATGGACCAGAGGAAGCAAAGGAGAGAGTTGTCTCAGGAGATTAGAAAGCAAATTATATACAAGCATGTTAAAGGTAAAGGCTATAAGACCATCTCCAAGCAGCTTGATGTTCCTGTGACTACAGTTAAGATAAGATAAGATAAGCCTTTATTAGTCCCACAACGGGGAAATTCCAGGATTGCAACAGCACAGGGATAGCAACACTCAGAGCAACAATCAGAAGGCAAGAAAAAAACAAGCAAGCAAGAGCAGCTAATATACATATGTACATATTACTATAAAATATATATATACACACACACAGACACACAGTGCAGAGCATTGTAGCTGGATGGAATAAATATATGAATATATGAACACAGTGCAGAGCAGAGTTGCACATATTATTCAGAAATTTAAGATCCACAGGACTGTAGCCAACCTCCCTCGACGTGGCCGCAAGTGGAAACTTGATGAAGAATGGTAACAAAAGAGCCCAGAACAACCTCTAAACACATTCAAGGTGAACTCCAAGGTCAAGGTACATCAGTGTCAAATTGCACCCTCCGTCATTGTTTGAGCCAAAGTGGACTTCATGGGAAACGACCAAGGAGGACACCACTGTTGAAAACAAATAATAAAAAAGCCAGACTGGAATTTGCCAAACTGCACGTTGACAAGCCACAAAGCTTCTGGGAGAATGTCCTATGGACAGACGAGACAAAACTGGAACTTTTTGGCAAGGCACATCAGCTCTATGTTCACAGACGCAAAAATGAAGCATACCAAGAAAAGAACACTGTCCCTACTGTGAAACATGGAGGAGGTTCTGTTATGTTCTGGGGCTGCTTTGCTGCATCTAGCACAGGGTGTCTTGAATCTGTGCAGGGTACAATGAAATGTCAAGACTATCAAGGTATTCTAGAGAGAAATGTGCTGCCCAGTGTCAGACAGCTTGGTCTCAGTCGCAGGTCATGGGTCTTGCAATAGGATAATGACCCAAAACACACAGCTAAAAACACCCAAGAATGGCTAAGAACGAAACATTGGACTATTCTAAAGTGGCCTTCTATGAGCCCTGATCTAAATGCTATTGAAGATCTGTGGAAGGAGCTGAAACATGCCGTCTGGAGAAGGCACCCTTCAAACCTGAGACAACTGGAGCAGTTTGCTCATGAGGAGTGGGCCAAAATACCTGCTGAGAAGTGCAGAAGTCTCATTGACAGTTACAGAAATGGTTTGATTGCAGTGATTGCCTCAAAAGGTTGTGCAACAAAATATTAAGTTAAGGGTACCATCATTTTTGTCCAGGCCTGTTTCATGAGTTTGTTTTTTAAAGTAATTCTGTTGAACCACAATTCAAAAGCATTGTCTGATTTTCATTGGTTAATTTTCATAGAATTTTTATTTATTACCAGTTTTGTCAGATTCAAGTTATTTCTGTGACCATTGTGGGTTTTCCTTTCATTAACAGAGGGGTACCAACAATTTTGTCCACGTCTGTAGCAGTCCAAACCCAATAATGCAGATGAGCTGAAGGCCACTATCAAAGTCACCTGGGCTTCCATAACACCTCAGTAGCCATAATCCTAAAAACTGAAAGAAACAAATGCTTGAAATATATCACTCTGCATGTAAGGAATCAATATGAGTTTAACTTAAATTGAATTACTGAAATGAATTATCTTTTTGGTGATATTCTAATTTTTTTCACTAAAAGGAAAGCTCAGACTTGATACATGCCTAGCAATAAACGAGACCTTTAATACATGTGTAAGTGAAGGAATTCTGTTAATTTGCCAGTTGCAGACTGGTTGGATAGAAAAATTGCAGTGTCTTGTGCTGTGTTAGAGTTTGGTCTTTTATTTGTGTGGTATGGGTGGCGGCTCCACCTTCCGGTTCCGCCACCACCCGCGGCTTTAGGAGGGCAGTGGGCAGGAGGGGCGGTCTCTTTGCCATCTCTCTGCATGATGGATGCACCTGTGTGCTGTGTTGTGCCTCTCAATAAACGTGTGTTTCGTTCGACACCTGGCCTCGTCTTTGGCTCCTTATTACTAACATAGCATTTGGCAACAAGGATAAAAGCAGGTATGGACGCGTGTGTTACACCTGTTCGGCCAGTGGTGGAGCTTCCCGGTGAGCCACCCATTCCTTGGTCGAGGTTGTTCACTACGTTCAAGACATGCATGGTGGCTCTAAACCTTGGGAGGTTGGAGAAATTGAGGGCACGTGTGTTGTTGGTCCATAATCTCGGAATCTAGGGACACCGAATTTTGAACATGATGGGCGACTGTGATGGCTTTGAGGAAGTGGTTGAGATAATGGCGTGCCATTTTTGCACCCCAGAAAATGTCATTGTCCGCAGAATCCAGTTTTGACAGTGCCGCCAACGGGTTGACGAGTCTGTGCAGCAGTTTGTGGCAGACCTGAGACTTTTGGCCAGCGAATGCTAGTTCAGACCGTTGAAGGAGGAGATGGTTCGCAACCAGTTGGTGGAACATACCAGCTGCCCCGCTATTAGGTCGAAACTGCTTATGTTTTCGGGTGAACTGACACTATCTACGGCCATCGAGAAAGCAGCTGGAGGCTGTGGATAAACTATCACAGGAGCTGAGTGGGAGCATGCCACACCGACAACTAGGATCACAGCCGACAGCACATGCAGTGGACCTGGACAGTGATGATAGCGTGCGCGGTTTAGTGGATGATGCCACCGCTGTGAATATGAGGTCTGCTCCGGCAACGCCCACATGTATGGGTTGTGGGTCCATAAAGCACTGTTTTAAGGCCAAAGAGTGTCCGGCGAAAGGGAAGCACTGCAGCAAGTATGGACACTTGCATCATTTCACCAGGGCATGCCACAAGTTTGAGCGAGGAAGTCCAAGACACAAAGAGAACTCTTCCACCCCCACAGTTGTCCATGCTGTGTCCCCGAGCACCAACGGACGTACGTACTGAATGGTGGAGTTGGACAAGGTGGAGGTGCCATTATTATTGACACAGGAGCGATGGGCTTTGTGTTGAATTGGGCAACCGTGAGGTGTTTTTTCCTGCATTACAGGATTGGAGGTGACCCAGCGCCGCTTTGCGGTTATGGTAGAGGGAGACTGGCCACGGTGGGAATGATGGCCTGGTACAAGTCAGCTGAGGTGTGTGACCTGAGGTTCACCGTGACAGCCCATGGTGAGAACATAATGGGATGCGATCTGTTTTATGGTCTGGGCTTCACCATTAAAAGCGGTGCTGGGGAGGAGTGGTCGGGCTGCAGTTTTGTGGGACCAGCCGGTCCGGTGAATGGAAGACGGGGCTGTGTGGGATGAGAACATGCCTAGCACCCTGGAGAGTGAGCAAGACCAATATCACCCGCGGCCATCACAGGAGGGTCCCTGTGCCAGAGCTCAAGTCGCCCTGGACGAGGGTACTGGGTGGTACAGCTGGACACCTGTGACAGCAGGTGACATCAAGAGGCTGGCTCCACCTGTTCCCAGATCTGGGCTGGAATGGGCCGGTGAACAGGGAGTCACAACAGCATTGGCGGCAGCGAAGGTAAAAGCAGTCGGGCCTGGACCGTCTGGCACGGTAGAATGACGTGCCAAGCAGAGACACTGCAAGCTGAGTTGGGCCCCTCTGGGTGTCGCGGATGTGGTCCGGGCCCGGAAGGAGGCACGGTTGCGGCAGATTTGGGCCAAGCAGGGGATGGAGGAGCACCAGGGGTGGCTGCATGTGCTGGCCAGACAGGAGGACGCCTATCTCCAACTGTCGGATGGTTCATGGAGACACCTGAATGAGCTGCGGCGTGCCTGGGAGAAGACTGGTGGACTTGGACCTGGATATGGGACTCCTCTGGTGGTGCCGAAGAGGAGGTGCACCAGGGTCCAGACAGCCAGTAGCAAGGTCATTTTTTCCCTGAGGTGGACTGATGGGAGGACAGTCCGGGGGTGTGTGTGGGGGGGGGGTGTTCTTATAGTTAATATCTGCTTTAGATGTTTTACATGTGTGTATGTTTTGCTGGTCATGGGGCACGGCTTATTTGGTGTTTTTTTTAAGATAAGATAAGATAAGATAAGCCTTTATTAGTCCCACAACGGGGAAATTCCAGGATTGCAACAGCACAGGGATAGCAACACTCAGAGCAACAATCAGAAGGCAAGAAAAAAAAAAACAAGCAAGCAAGAGCAGCTAATATACATATGTACATATTACTATAAAATATATATATACACACACACAGACACACAGTGCAGAGCATTGTAGCTGGATGGAATAAATATATGAATATGTAAACACACAGTGCGGAGCAATGTAGCTAGATGGAATAATATGTAGATATATAAACACACAGTGCGGAGCATTGTAGCTAGATGGAATAAATATATAGATATATAAACATAAACACACCCAGTGCGGAGCATTGTAGCTAGATGGAATAAGTATGTAAATATATAAACACACACAGTGCAGAGCATTGTTGCTAGATGGGATGAAACAGCACAACTATCTACTTAGTTATCCTACATGGTATGATTATGTGCCCATACATATTCTCACTCTCCATAGCGACCGGTATTTTCCTAGTTGTATGCCGGAGGGGACCATTGTGTAAGTCTATTGCATCTTTTTCATTCAAAAAACTATTAGTTTGTTACGTCTTTTTGCTATCTCTGCGAGCAGCCCTGCTTAGGTTGTACAGTCTGACAGCCGTTGGTAGGAAGGACCTGCGAAACCTCTCGGTTGTGCACCTGGGATGATGTAGTCTGCTGCTAAATGAGCTCCTCAGTGCATTCAGTATGTCCTGCATAGGGTGGAACTCGGACTCCAGCAGAGATGACAGTTTAGCCACCGTCCTTCTCTCTCCTATCTCCTCCACCGGATCAAGGCGCTGCCCCAGGACAGAGCTAGCTTTCTTGATCAGTTTGTTCAGTCTCTTCCTATCGGCTGCAGTAATGCCACTGCCCCAGCAGACCACTCCAAAAGTGATGGCTGATGCCACCACTGTGTCATAGAATGTCTTCAGCAGCGCGCCTTGTACACCAAAAGACCTGAGTCTCCTCAGCAGGAACAGCCTGCGCTGTCCCTTCTTGTAGAGTGCATCAGTATTGTGTGACCAGTCTAGTTTATTGTTCAGATGAACACCCAGGTACTTATAGGATGTCACCATCTCGATGTCTGTTCCCTGTATATTTACTGGTGCTGTGAGGGGTTGTCCTTGCCTGCGGCAGTCCACCACCAGCTCCTTAGTTTTTCTCGCGTTGATCTGGAGGCAGTTCCGATGGCACCAGTCCACGAAGTCCTGGATAAGCCCTCTGTACTCAGCTTCATCTCCATTGGAGATGAGGCCAACGATCGCAGAGTCATCAGAGAACTTCTGTAGATGGCAGTGTGTTGTGTTGTGTGAGAAGTCCACAGTATAAAGAGTGAACAGGAAGGGAGCCAGCACCGTTCCCTGGGGGGCCCCCGTGCTACTGATGATCGTGTCGGACACACAGTCCCGGGTTCTCACAAACCGAGGCCGATTCGTGAGGTAGTCCAGGATCCATGATGACAGGTGCTGGTCCACCCCTGCGCGCAGCAGCTTGTCCTTGAGGATCATCGGTTGGATGGTGTTGAAAGCACTGGAGAAGTCAAAGAACATGATCCTCACCATATTCCCGGGCTTCTCCAGGTGGGACAGAGAACGGTGAAGGAGGAAGATCACCGCATCCTCCACCTCAATGCCATGCTGGTAGGCGAACTGGAGTGGATCCATCGCTGGTTCCACCAGGGGGCGGAGGTGAGCAAGGAGCAGTCTCTCCAGGGTCTTCATCAAGTGGGACGTCAAGGCCACCGGTCTGTAGCTGTTCAGGTCTTTGGGGTGGGAAGTTTTTGGTACAGGTACCACACAAGATGTTTTCCACAGCTGTGGTACCCTCCCCAGTTTCAGGCTCATGTTGAAGATATACGTCACAATCCCACACAGCTGGTCTGCACAGGACTTGAGGAGCTTTGCGCTGATGCCGTCCGGTCCCGACGCCTTCCTCGCCTTGATCTTCCTCAGCTCCGTCCTCACCTGGGTCCTGGTCAGGGTCAGGATGGGGGGCTGTGTGTTGGGAGTGGGGGGGTGTTGGTGGAGTGGGGAGTGGGCAGCAGGACTTGATTTCTTTAGAGGCAGCAGTGGTTGTTGTGCAGACAGGGGGGAGGGCGGTTGGTCAAACCTATTGAAAAACAGATTCAGGCTCTGTTGCAGCTTGTCCTCCATCTTCTTCCTGAAGCTAGCTTAGGATGTTTTACTCTGTATCTGATATTTGTATATGTTCATGGGGATTAATTTGATGTTATGTTTAGATTAGGACACGGTGGTATTTTGTTTTAAGTAGCCTTGTTTGAAGTACAAGCGGCAGAATAACTGCCCTTGTACCATAACTGCACTTCGCCATGTGGGGTGAGGTTGCAGTCTACCCATCTTCCCCTAGTTTTAGTTATTTTGGAACGACTGGGTTAGGCTATTTGTATTGTGTTATATCATTACTTTTAGTGCGTGATTTGGGTTCCAGATTGGGGTGAGTCCAAATTGTGTGTGTGTTTTTGGCTTTTGTGAAGGAGAGGGAGAATGTTGTGTTAGAGTTTGGTCTTTTATTTGTGTGGTACGGATGGCGCCTCTACCCTCCAGTTCCACCATCACCCGTGGCTATAAGAGGGCAGTGGGCAGGAGGGGCAGTCTCTTTGCCATCTCTCTGCCTTACAGCTGCGCTTGTGTGCAGTGTTGTGCCCCTCAATAAACGTGTGTTTAGTTCGACACCTGGCCTCGTCCTTGGTTCCTTATTACTGACATAACACCTTGGCCATTAATAGCAAATGTTGCCCATCCCTGGTATAAACTGTAGCTTGGTATATTTGCATTGCTTTTTTGGTTTATTGTTTCCAGAATATAAATTACCATTGCATTTGTTGAAGTTTGCCATGGGATGAGCTAGAGATTTGACAAATATTTTACTTCATAGTCATATGATTTTCTTTATATTTATAGAAGCTTAGTTTTAACCAGGAATGCAGAGATGGCAACTGAACTGATCATGGCTCAAAAAGATTAAATATATATCAAGAAAATATGTTTGTCTTCTTTTCATACTTCTAGTTTCACAATCCTAACATAGGGTTACATTAAATATTGTTACTTCATGTAAGATATTTCAGAAATAATAGGTGCAATTAAAAACTGAACACTAATTGTTCTCATAACATACTTTAATGGCAATAAGATATGTTCTTGCATCAGTTATATCTGTTTTAACTGGTTCTTTAAGTTCCATCAAGTTGAACTAATGATAAAATAATGTGAAATTAATACATACCAAAAATGTTAACATAATTAGAAACATAATTACATTACTGGTCATAATTACATTAAATACAGTATTTCTAGTTTAACCACCCAACATCAGAAAAATCAACAATATCATTAACATCAACAGTTTTAATAAAATTTACATGCACTATTTAGTTTTCATGTTGACAGTCGTTCAGTGGTAATCTCTCATGCCAGAGTACATACAATCTTCTGGTAACTCTCTCTTGTTTTTCCATCTTTTAGCTTTCCTTGAGGGGAAATCCAATGCAGCATAGTTTATGCCAACATCCTCTCCAACCTGAAAATTAATAATACTGGTTAGAGTTCTAAAATGTCAACAAATGAAATTAAAATTCAAAAAAGAGTATATGAATTCTGGATTCAGTGTGCCTATACGTAAATGACCCAGATGATGATCGCAAATGAATATCTTAACCTAGATAAATCTGCTGTCACTGTAGAGTTTTGGTGAGAGGAGTAAAATTATATAGCCAGTTTCAGGAAATTGTTTGACATTTGACATCTCTGACAAAACCCAATGAACAACACCCTCCTGTGTCCCCTTTTATTGAAACTGTCATGTTAAAAAGTTGCACTTGGACACACCAGGGAGACTACAACCAAACAGGCATGTACTATGTTCTACAATTGTTTTCACTCATTCACTACAGTCAACAGCTAATCAGAGTACCCTCTTTTGCATAAGTCCCACACCAGCAAGGTTTGCTTTGTGGCAATGGTGCTGGATTACCAGATGGCCGATCATGGGTTTAGTGTGTCTCCAGCTTTAGATTTAAAAAAAAAAAACAACCTTTATTTTACTCATATAAACCTTTAAATAGTTCATATTTAAGTACTAGGGGTGTCAAAACTATCCTAAAATAAAAATCGATTATCCTCAAAACACGCCTCCCACTTGAGGTGTTTCAGGCACGTCCCACTGGGAGGAGACCCCGGGACAGACCCAGGACTTGGTGGAGAGACTATGTCTCCCAGCTGGTCTGGGAACGCCTTGGTATCCCCTCTAAAGAGCTGGAGCAGGTGGCTGGGGAGAGGGAAGTCTGGGCTTCTCTGCTTGAACTGCTGCCTCCGCGACCCAGACCTTCGGAAAAGCGGTAGAAGATGGATGGATGGATGGATGGATATCCTCAAAACAAATAGAAATCAAAGCCTTCAGTTGTTTGGCTCCTAAAGATTAGATTAGATTATTTGTTTATTTGACAGGGACAGTGCAATAAACATAGACAATTAATCAATGACAATCAATCTGATGTGTTGCACAAAGAGTGTATAGCTATTAGCTAATTTGCAACTCTTGTCCCTGGATGGGCTTTAGAAAAATATGAAATTGAAATGAATATGAAGAAAAATATTACTACAGTAGATGCCTCTCAGATGATGTTGTAACCAAATTTATGTAGATTGTTTTCCTCTATGCCATGTGTCAACACAACGGAAATAAGCTATAGACAGCTTGCTCCTTCTGTAATTGATAGCATGGTAGATAGTGTTATGGCTTCTCTGCATCAGACTCTAGACATGGTGGCCCCTTTAAAAATGAAAAAGTCTAATCAGAGATTTCTAACTCCTTGGTTAAACACAGAAACTCATAGCATGAAACAGAAGACTCGTCAATTAGAAAGTAAATGGCACTCCACTAAATTAGATGAAATCTATTTAGCTTGGAGAAATCATCTTTTAATTTATAAAAAATCTCTTAGAAAAACTAGAACGAGTTATTATTCTGCATTAATAGAAGAGAACAAGAATAATCCCAGGTTTCTTTTCAGCACCGTAGCCAGGCTGACAAGGAGTCAGGACTCTGTCAATCCTAGCATTCCCTTAGTGTCATGAACCTCTGTGCGCCATTGCACGGCGCACGAGAGACAGAATGAAAACCCAATCGCAGGAGTAGAGTGCTGTGTTTATTAAAGTTCACCAACGAAACAATCCAACTGTCACCAAATACAGTTCAGTCAACACAGTGTATGGAGAGGTGTAATGACAGTGTTGGCCTCCAAGGCTACAGGGCGCCTGCCGAACACTCAACAGCCTGTTGAATATAAAGCCCGTTGCTACAGGGCTGCGTAAAGCACGAAGCGGGAAAGGCAAACAGCCTAATGCTGCAGGCCTGCTAGCACAGGAGAAAGGCTAAGGACACTTACAGGTCTGGAGTTAATTCGGGGTGAGCCGTGCAGTCAGGAGGCAGAGGAGCGGACCAGCCGAAACACCAAGGTATGGATCGTCTTGCAATGTCTGGCTGGGTAGAACGCTGGGAGTGAATGAACATACGCAGAGGAACACGCTGCCACGTATGAAGGGGAATGTCCCGACAATCTCCTTCCTCAGTGGTGGCAAACAAATACTCCAAACGCTGATGAGGAAAGAGATTGCCGGTGTGAATGCATGGGCAGAACTGATTGGGAACAGGTGTGTGAGAGCGCATGTGAATGAGAGTGAATGGATTGTGTGTGTGTGTGTGTGTGTGTGTGTGTGGTGTGTGTGCGTGTGTGCAGTTGACGGAGCTTGACAGGAAGAGGGGGCGTGCCAGAGCTGTCAGGAGGAAAGTAGGTCAAAGCATAACCATGAGTCAGAATCGGGTTTGGCCTCCAACCCCGGATTCATGACACTTAGAGCTTGCTAGTCAGGACTTTATGAACTTTTTCAGTAATAAAATTTCATCTATCAGAGATAAAATCAGTCAGATTCTTCCCACCGTTAACTTAAAAACAGTAACTACTACAACTCCTTCAATTGATATCTGTTTGATATTTATTGATATTTATTTGATTTAATTTTTTTTTTTCCGGCATTCAGAGAGAGCAGACGCTTTTCTTCCTCCCTCTCCCTCCTAATCCTCTCCCTTCTGATCCCAGCTTGAAATGTTGCGTTTTTGTCTGTGTTTAGTCACTCTTCTTCTGCTGAATCTTAATCTAAACGGAAATTATGGATCTGGAAAGCGGCTTAAATGTGATTGTCACCACTTTAAAAGAAGATTGGGTCAGGGGGGACCCAAGGGGAAGACTCATGGACATTGGGAACGCATGTGTCTGTAAGATTTGACTGGAGATGCAGAAGACATCTATTGGCTATGATCACAGGACTTTCTACTTTGGCTTTGGAGTTCCTGATGTATCAGAAATTGTGGATGGTAAAAGAGCTGTTCAACGCGGACCCAGGCAAGCTCCTTCACCAAATTCGACCAGTTGGGGAGGGCATGAACAGCGGCATGGTGAACTGAATGGTAACTGATTCAGATGGTGGAATACATCTCGCGAGTCGCTAGTGCTCTCCAGGAATGTTTTTTTAAGCCTGTATATGGAAATTATGAAGCGCAGAAACGCATGAGAGAGGAAAATTCTATTCTCTGTGTGCACTGTGCAGATTTGACCTTGTTTTTTTAGTGCCCTGCTTACATTCCTCCTCGATGAAGATAAGGCAGGAGTAGCGGCTGGCTTTAACCCAAACAATCGACAAACAATTGCTGTTGTTTCAACAGACTGGACTCTTCAAGGACAGTGTTACCATGTGTCTTCAACTTGCCATCTGCAAGCAAGAGAGAGAGACTCTGGACTTGCTTTTCGATCACATGATTAACATCCATCCACTGCCAGGAGGCGCCCTCTGCTGTTCACAAGCAATTGACACACCCACACTACACACTGCATACAACATTACATGACTGATACAAACACTGACACATATATACATACACTGACTGTCTCAACTTTTGTTTTGTGTGATCTATTGTCTGCTAATTGTGCATTGGAGAGTTTTTTTCTGTGTAATCACAATTTTGGTCATAAAATGAGCTTTATTTTGATTAACAATGCTTTTTTTCTCTCTGCCCATTGTGTCACTTCCCTTTCCCCTCATTCCCTTCTTTACCCTCTACTGCATGACAGGCGCCTCATTATGGCTGCCGCGTCATTGGATGCGCCTTTCGTGCGCGCCCAATGTCAAGTCAGATTCCTCGTATGTTTACTTGTTTACTTGTAAACGTGCTTGGCAATAAAGTTCTTTCTGATTCTGATTCTGATTCTGAATGGATATCTGTTTGGATGAATTTACTCCAATTGACCTTTTAGAGTTAGACAAAATAATTTCCTCATCCAAGCCTTCAACTTGTCTTTTAGACCCTATTCATACCAGGTTATTTAAAGAAGTCTTCCCATTTATCGGCAGCTTTATTACCTCCGCCAAGGAGGTTATGTTTTTACTGGGGTTTATCTGTTTGTCTGTTTGTCTGTTACCAACATAACTCAAAAAGTGATGAACGGATTTGGACGAAATTTTCAGGACAAGTCCAAAATGGGACAAGGAAGAAATGATTAGATTTTGGTGATGATCTGAGAGTGCATACCTCCACCAAGGGCTTTGTTTGTATTTGTGCAGCACAATTACACAAAAACTACTGAATGGATTTGGATGAAATTTTCACCTGAGGTGGTTCTTGGTCTAGAGAGGAAACCATTATATTTTGGTGATGATCTGAGAATGCATACCTCAGCCAAGGCTCTTATCTTCTCACATTGTGTTTGCAACAATGCTCCAAAACTGATGGACAGACTTTGATGCAATTTTCACCCCAAGTGGCTATAGGCCTACAGAATCAGAATCAGAATCAGAATCAGAATCAGAATCAGAATCAGGTTTATTGCCATTGTTCATGTGATACACAAACTAGGAATTTGTCTCGGTGCCATGCTGCAACATTAAAAACATAATGAGAAAAAGGGATAAACTAAAAAACTAAAGGACTAGAAACGTGCAATAAGTGTAGAAAAATAAGTAATAATAAGTAATAATAATAATAATACTAGTAATAATGAGTAGTACTAGTCAAGGCAGTTTTAAAAAATTAGCATGTAGCAGATAATGTGAAGTACCACATAGTGCAGTCAATAATGCAACAGAAAAACAGTGATGATTGACATGAGTCTGGTTGAGCTGCTGTACATAGTGCACGAGAGTCAATAGTCACTTAGTGTTCAGCAGTCTGATGGCAGAGGGGAAAAAGCTGTTCATGTGCCGGGAGGTTTTAGTCCGAATGGACCGAAGCCTTCTACCTGAGGGGAGGGGGGCAAACAGCACGTGACCAGGATGTGAAGGATCGGCTATGATCCGGCCAGCACGCCTCCGGGTCCTGGAGATGTACAGGTCCTGGAGAGATGGGAGCTTGCAGCCTATCACCTTCTCAGCAGTGCGCACGACGCGCTGCAGCCTTAGTCTGTCCCTGGCAGTGGCTCCTGCGTACCACACAGTTATGGAGGAGGTGAGGATGGACTCGATGATGGCCGTGTAGAACTGCACTAACATCTTGGTGGGTAGCTTGAGCTTCCTCAGCTGCCGCAGAAAGACCATCCTCTGCTGGGCCTTTTTGATGAGGGAGCTGATGGTTGGCTCCCATTTGAGGTCTCGGGTGATGGTGGTGCCCAAGAAGCGGAAGGAATCTGCAAAGGTGATGGGAGAGCCTGTGATGGTGAGGGGGGGCAGGGGGGATGTGACTTTCCTGAAGTCCACAATCATCTCCGCTGTCTTCAGAGCATTCAGCTGCAGGTTGTTGTGGCTGCACCAGGACACCAGCTGGGCCACCTCTTCCCTGTAGGCGGACTCATCACCGTTGGAGATGAGCCCGATGAGGGTGGTGTGGTCCGCAAACTTAATCAGCTTAACAGACTGGTGGGAGGAGGTGCAGGAGTTGGTATAAAGGGAGAAGAGTAGGGGGGGAAGTACACAGCCCTGGGATGATCCAATGCTGATGCTAACAGAGTCTGAGACAGACTTCCCCAGCCGCACATGCTGTCTCCGGTCCGTCAGGAAGTCGGTGATCCACCTGCAGAGGGAGTCAGGCACGTTGAGCAGGGACAGCTTGTCCTGGAGCAGATCGGGGCGGATGGTGTTGAATGCGGAGCTGAAGTCCACAAACAGAATCCTGGCATAGGTTCCCGGGGAGTCCAGGTGCTGCAGGATGGAGTGGAGGGCCAGGTTGACTGCGTCGTCCACAGACCTGTTAGCACGGTAGGCAAACTGCAGCGGGTCTAGGAGGGGTGTGGTGATGGACTTGAGGTGAGACAGGACCAGGCGCTCAAAGGACTTCATGACTACAGAGGTGAGCGCTACAGGTCTGTAGTCGTTAAGTCCAGTAATCCGTGGCTTCTTGGGGACAGGGATGATGGTGGAGGATTTGAGGCAGGTCGGCACGTGACATTGCTTAAGGGAGGTGTTAAAAATGTCTGTGAAGACAGGAGCCAGCTCTTTCGCACAGTGTCTCAGGGTGGAGGGAGACACGCCGTCCGGCCCGGGGGCCTTGCGCGGGTTCAGTCTGGAGAACTGTCTGTGCATGTCCTGCTCACTGATGACAAGGGGAGGGGGGGAGGAGGAGGAGGAGGAGGGGGGGACCGCTCTTGATGAATTAGGGGCTGAGGAGGCAGAGGAGCTGGGTGGAGTGGGTGAGTTGGACACAGCTGACGAGGTGTCAAAACGGGCATAGTGTTGGGACAGTCTTTGACAAAGGGCTTTGTCATCCTGACCTTTAGAAGCCTGAGGCCGATAGTTGGTGATTTGCCTCAGTCCTCTCCACACAGAAGCCGAGTCATTAGCAGTGAACTGCTGCTGGAGTCTCTCAGAATATACAGATTTAGCTCTCCTCAGCTCTCTGTTAAACCGATATTTGACCTCCCTGTAGCAGTCTCTGTCTCCACTTTTCAACGCTGCTTCCTTCTCCTTCCTGATCCGTCTGAGCTTAGCTGTGAACCAAGGCTTGTCATTAGAATATCTTATCCTGGTGCGCGATGGGAGAATGTGCTCTTCACAGAAGTTGATATATGAGTTCACAGTGTATGTGTACTCATTAAGATCATGTGAGGCTCTTTTAAACATGTCCCAGTCAGTTATTTCCATGCATGTGTTCAGTTTCTCTCCAGCTTCACTGGTCAATTTCTTTGTGGTGGTCACAACAGGTTTAGTGAGTTTCAGTCTTTGTCTGTATGTGGGGATGAGGTGAACCATCACGTGATCAGATAGTCCCAGCGCTGCGCGGGGAACAGCGCGATATGCGTCCTTTACTGAAGTATAACAGTGATCTAGCGTGTTATTTCCTCTGGTTGGACATTTAATACACTGTTTGTAGCGGGGAAGCTCGTGACTCAGATTGCTCTGGTTAAAATCGCCCACCACGATAACCAGGGAGTCCGGAAAGTTCTGCTCCGTAAGTTGGATGTGATCTGCGAGCACGCGCTGAGCTTCGCGCGTGTCCGCGTCAGGAGGGGCGTACACAGCGACGAGAATGAATGAGGCAAACTCCCACGGGGAATAAAATGGCTTGCAGTTAATGAAAAGAAATTCCAGGGCGGGAGAACAGTGTTTGGAAATCACCGTTACATCAGAGCACCAGCTGTTGTTAATATAGAAGCCCACTCCTCCTCCGATAGACTTACCGGACAGCTCTGTGACGCGGTCAGCACGAATCAGCTGGAAACCCTCGAGGCTGATCGCGCTATCTGGAATGTTCTCTTTAAGCCAGGTCTCAGAGAAGCAGATGACAGACGAGGAAGCGAGGTCCTTGAAACGCATCAGCAGTCTTAATTCTTCTACCTTGTTCAGGAGAGAATTGGCATTGGATAGAAATATGCCAGGCAAGGCTGTTCGCGAGCTTCTTTTTCGTAGCCGAGCGAGAATCCCTCCTCTCTTCCCTCTTTTCCGCCGTCTTGCTTTTTTGGCCAAACAATGGATCAGATCAGCAGCAGGAGCTAAAAAAACTGGAAGAAGGTCCATGGGGGTGAGAGTCCTGATATTTAGTAGTTCTTCACGGGTGTATGAACCGGCAGATGCACAATCAGTGAACAAAAACAGACAAATTTTAAGAATTAAAGGGCAGCGATACACCATGGCGGCCGCTGTGGGCGCCATCTTGTTTTCAAACAAGACACAAACTACACACAAACCTATTACATTTTGGAGGTGATCCATGACAAATGGAAGGAGACTTGGCGGAAGTATGTGCTCTATAAGTGCTTTTCTAGTTCTTCAAATAATCAATTCTTCATTAACTTTAGGCCATGTACCGCAGGCTTTTAAAACTGCTGTAATTAAACCCTTACTCAAAAAGCCAACGCTGGATCCAGGAGTTTTAGCTAACTATAGACCAATCTCTAATCTCCCTTTCATTTCAAAAATCTTAGAAAGAGTTGTTGCCACGCAATTATTTGACCACTTGCAGGGAAATGGTTTATTACCTCCGCCAAGGAGGTAATGTTTTTACCGGGGTTTGTTTTTCTGTCTGTTACCAACATAACTCAAAAGGTTATGAACAGATTTTGATGAAATTTTCAGGAAACGTGTGTAATGGAACAGGGAACAGATGATTAGATTTTGGTGATGATCTGAGAGTGATCCATGAGAAACGGAAGGAGACTTAGCGGAGGTATGCTCTCCGTGAGTGCTTTTCTAGTTTGAAGAGTTTCAATCTGGGTTTAGAATCCATCATAGTACTGAAACAGCCTTAGCGAAGGTCACTAATGACCTCCTTATCGCATCTGATAATGGACTTGTTTCTGTACTTGTCCTTTTAGACCTTAGTGCAGCTTTTGATACTATCAATCATAATATTCTACTTGATTGATTACAATACTATGTTGGACTTAATGGAACTTTGTTGCAGTGGTTTAGATCTTATTTATCTGATAGGTTCTAGTTTATTCATGTCAATAATGAGTTTTCTTTCAACTCAAAGCTCAGTCATGGAGTTCCACAGGGATCTGTGCTAGGCCCTATTCTTTTTAGTTTATATATGCTTCCGTTAGGCAACATTATTAGAAAGCACTGTATACATTTTCATTGTTATGCAGATGACATACAGTTATACCTGTCGATGAAGCCAGATGATAGTAATCAATTAGCCAAGTTAGAAGCCTGTCTTAAGGAAATCAAAGCTTGGATGACTTGCAATTTCCTGCTATTAAATTCAGATAAGACTGAAGTCATTCTTGTTGGTCCAGAAAACCTTAGAAATACCTTTCCAAATCAAACTTTTAGTTTGGATGTGGTTACTCACCGTGGGCTGCACGGTGGCGCAGTGGTTAGCACTGCGGCAGCACAGTTTACCCTTGGCCGGGGGATTGTGGGGATCGTGGGTTCGATCCCAGCCCCTGACCAACAGTGATCTGTGTGGAGTTTGCATGTTCTCCCCGTGTTGCGTGGGTTTACTCCGGGATTTCTCCGGTTTCCTCCCACATGCCAAAAACATGCATGTTAGGTTAATTGGCTGTTCTAAATTGTCCCTAGATATCTGTTTCCTATAGGCCCTTAGAATAGAGGGTTAGTATTAATGAAAGCGCTTTGAGTGGTCTTTGTGACTAGAAAAGCGCTATATAAGTGCAGGTTAGTTAGTTAGTTAGTTAGTTAGTTACTCTTTCTCTTAATAGCTCTGTGAGGAACCTTGGAGTTATTTTTGATCAAGATCTGTTTTTCAGTTCACATATTAAATTTGTTTCTAAGACTGCCTTCTATCATTTGCATAATATTGCCAAGATTAGAAGCATCTTGTCTCAGAGTGATGCTGAGAAACTGATCCATGCTTTTGTTTGCTCTAGATTAGATTACTGTAACTCTTTATGATCAGGTTGTCCTAAAACATCTTTAAAGAGTCTTCAGCTGATCCAAAATGCTGCAGCAAGAGTTTTAACAGGTACTACAAAGAGAGATCATATCTCTCCGGTTCTGGCCTCCCTTCACTGGCTTCCCATAGAGTGTAGAATTAAGTTTAAAATCCTTCTTCTCACTTTTGAAGCTCTAAACAATCAGGGCCCTTTTTATTTAAAAGATCTGATACAGATCTTTTAAATAAATACTAAATGATACTAGGATAATACTAGCATATAGGATAATACTAAATAAATACTATTATCCTATCAGAACACTACGCTCCCAAAATGCTGGATTACTTGTAATACCTAGAATCTCCAAAAGTACAATTGGAGGCAGAGCCTTCAGTTATCAAGCTCCTCTCCTGTGGAACCAGCTGCTAATCTGGATTCGGGAGTTAGATTCGATCTCTGTTTTTAAGAATAGGGTTAAAACCTTCCTTTTTGATATAGCCTACAATTAGGGAGGGGTCATGTGTCTCTGAACCCTCCCTTAGTTATGCTGCTTATAGGTTTAGACAGCCAGGGGACCTCCAATAATGCACTGGGCTTCACTCCTTTTTTTACTCTCAATGAAATATATATATATATATATATATATATATATATATATATATATATATACATATATATATATATATATATATATATATATATATATATATATATATATATATATATATATATATATATATACGTATATATATATATATATTATTTTATTATTATTTTTTTGCTCATCATTAACATCTGTTTGTTCTCTCCCATAGATTGAGTCCCCATCATGCTGTTTGCTCTCTACGTGTCTGTTCTTTTCATCTTCTCTATCCCCTCACCCCCCAGCCAGTCGCAGCAGATGAGTGCCCCTCCCTGAGCCTGGTTCTGCTGGAGGCTTCTTCCTGTTAAAAGGGAGTTTTTCCTCTCCACCATCACCAAGCGCTTACTCACAGGGGATCGCCTGGTTGCTGTGGTCTTTCTGCAATTGTGGGGGTTTCCCCTACAGTTGAAAATGCTATGAGATGACTGTTGTTGTGAAATGACACTATATAAATAAATAAATAAAGTTGAAAGTTTGCGTCCACGCTCATGTGGCTGCCTGTAAGAAATTGTGTACAACAAATGTACAGCTTCACAATAACAACAGTTGCATATACACTGTCAAATTAAGTCAAAGTAGAGTCAAATTATTATGTCTTTTTTCACAAATTTACTAAATATTATATAATGGCGACCCCTAAAGAGAGCAGTGGGCATCGTGTCTGACGAACACGAACTCCGTGTTCTTCAAAGTTTTTGGCACGAAAGTGCGTGGAAAACAGTGGTGGGACGGGCAGCGTGCCCATGTCTGCACTACGCTGCAAACGCTGAGACGGGCAGTTGTCCGGCGCGGGATTATCTGGCAAAAATTCCCCGGGCAGCCGCAGTGGTTGAGAAAAAAACAGCTCAGCCGGGGAAGCCTCCAAATCCTCTTTTGGTGCAGAACGCAACCCCAATAAAACCCACGGCAACTGGTCAACCCAATTTGCATCCGTCAACGAAGCCCTGAGTGCTGCTTTCAGTGACCTGTGAAAACGCTCGCATAACCCATTTGCCTGTGGGTTGTGCGGTGAATTGCAACACCCAGGCTGTGGGCCATCGTGGACCAAAGTTCGGAAACAAACTGAGGGCCCCTTTCGGACGTGATGTCCGACGGGATTCCAAAACGCGCCACCCATGTTGTCAAAAAAGCATGCGCCACGTCCGCAGACATGGTTGCCGCCAGTGGGACTGCTTCTGGCCAGCGTGTCGTGCGGTCCACCACTGTCAGAAGGTGCGTGCACCCCTGCGACGACAGGAGGGGGCCCACGAGGTCCACGTGAACAAGGTCGAGTCTTTTAGCCGGTATACTAAACGGTTCCAAAGGAGCCTTCGTGTGTCTGTGTACCTTGGCTCGTTGGCACGCTACGCAGGCTGCCGCCCACTCTTTCACTTGTTTGTGCAGGCCTGACCACACGAAATTCACTCCCACCATTTTCACTGACGCGCGCACTCCTGGGTGCGCCAGAGCGTGAACTGACTCAAACATGCGGCGGCGCCAAGTGACTGGGACCACCGGACGTCCCGTGGAAACGTTGCAGATTAGGGGGGCTTACCATCTTGCAGTACTCTGCTCTCCAGCCTTAACCCTGTTGGTCCAGACTGGAGCGCGCGCACGTCCGTATCGCTAATCTGCTCTGCGGCCATGGCTATATAATCTATCCCTACGCAGACCGGGGCCATAACCGCGCGCGAGAGGCAGTCCACCACCACATTTAGTTTACCTGACACATGCTGAATATCAGTCGTAAACTCCGAGATCGCGGCCAGCTGTCTCTGCTGCCGGCCCGACCATGGTTCCGAAACCTTGGCCATTGTGAATGTCAGTGGCTTGTGGTCCATGAACGCAGTGAAGCTGCGCCCTTCCAGCCAGAACTGGAAGTGGCGTATGGCCAGATCGAGAGCCAGCAACTCCCTGTCGAACATGCTGTATTTACGCTCACTGTCGCGCAAAGCCCTGCTGAAAAAAGCGAGAGGCTGCCAAGAACCGGCGACACGTTGCTCCACGATGGCCCCTATGGCCACGTCCGAGGTATCGGAAGTGAGCGCTATCCGGGCCGCCGGGTCTGGGTGCGCCAACAGTGCGGTGTTTGCCAGGGCTGTTTTAACCTCAGAGAATGCCTGCTCTCGCTCTGGAGTCCATTCAACTCCATCCACAGGTTTCCGTTTCTTGAGCGCGGCGTACAATGACTGTATGAGTTGAGCTGCTTGGGGGAGGAAACGGTTATAAAAGTTAACCATCCCCAAAAATTCCTGCAGCGCCCTGACCGTCTGAGGCCGGGGAAAGTTGTCCACGGCACACACTTTGTCGTGCAAGGGTGTCGCTCACTCCGGTGATAAGCGGTGCCCCAAAAAATCAGTCCCCGTCGTGCCAAACTGGCACTTCGCCGGGTTGATTATTAACCCGTGCTCCTCCAACCTCTGGAAAACCGTCCTGAGGTGGGTTACGTGTTTGTCTCCGGATGCACTGGCTACCAGGATATCATCCAGATAGACAAACACGGACGGGAGATCGCGCAGCACTGCGTCCATCATGCGCTGGAACGTCTGTACCGCTCCTTTTAATCCAAATGGCATGCGCAGAAACTCGAACAAGCCAAAAGGAGTTATTACCGCTGTTTTGGGTGTCTCCTCCGCGTGCACTGGGACCTGGTGGTAACCGCGGACCAGGTCTATTTTAGAAAAAAATGCGTGCTCCGGCGAGGTGAATGGAAAAATCCTGAATGTGGGGAATCTGGTAGCGGTCGTGTGCTGTGGCGTTATTCAACCTGCAGAAATCACCGCACGGTCGCCACGACCCCTCAGCCCTAGGGACCATGTGTAGCGGGGATGCCCATGGGCTGTTCGATCGCCTGATGATGCCCAACCTTTCCAGGTTGGCAAACTCCTCACACGCTATGGCCAGTTTAGCTGCATCCAAGCGCCGAGGTCGTGTGAAAACGGGCGGCCCAGTGGTGGTGATAAAGTGCTCCACCCCATGTTTAGCAATGGCCGCCGAAAACGTCGGGACTGTGAGTGCTGGGAACTGAGTAAGCAGTGTGTGGAACTTACCACCTGGAGCTGTGATGTTGGCTTGTGTTACTGGCCCGGCCCCTCGAGCTGTACAGGGGAGAGAGTCAAAGGACAGTGCATTAACCAAGCGTCTGTTAACAACATCAACTAGTAAACCATGCGCACACAGAAAATCAGCTCCCAGGATTGGGAAACTCAGCGCTGCTATGACAAAAGTCCACTCATATGTATGGCTGTGTAAAGATAAAGCCAGCGTTCTCTCACCAAAGGTCTTAATGCTCGAGCCGTTTACTGCCACCAGCCCGGGGCTGCTAGGTCCTGCCAGCCGGTCGGCGTAGGTCGGCAGGATGATGCTCTTCTGGGCTCCGGAGTCCACGAGGAAACGCCTCCCTGAGCACGAGTCTGTCACGTATAGCAGCTTGTTTTCTTCACCGGCGGTTGCAGCTGCTACCAACTGCCGGCCTTGGCGTTTCCCGAGCGCTTGAATTGGCACGGTGGCGCACATCTGCGTGCGTTCTCTCCGAAGCGGCGGTGGTAGAAGCAGAGTGTGTCTCTCTGGCACTCCTTGGCCCCCGCTGCCCCTACCGTCGGTGGCTCCTCGCCTCCTCTGGTCGTTTCACTGGGCTCCGAAGCAGCCGCGTTGACTGTGAGCGCTCTGGTGGTGAGGATGATCCGGTCTGCCTCCTGGGCTAGCGCATGGTAGTCACGTGCGGCCAGCAACGGCAAATTGGCCAGAACCGCTCTCACCTCTGTTGGAAGGTTCCGGAGGAAAAGGTGGGCAAACAGAAAATGCCCGTCATCCGTGCCCATTAGTGCCAACATCTTCTCCATCAGATCGACAGCCGAACCATCTCCTAACTCAGAACACCTCAGGAGCCTCTCTGCTCTCTCACAGTCCGAGAGCGTGTAGCGCTGGGTCAGCACAGCTTTGAGAGCCTCGTATCTGCCGTGGGCTGGGGGCTGGTCGAGCAGGCTCGCTACCTGCTGAGCTGTGCGAGCGTCCAGCGCTGCAACCACATAGTAAAATTTGGTGTCGTCTGCCGTTATTCCCCAGAGGGCTAACTGGGCCTCGGTGTGGTGGAACCAAGAGCGCGGGTTGTGCTGCCAAAAGTCCGGTAGCTTGACTGAAACAGCCCACGCGTTGCTGGGGGTTCCCGTCCGGGCCGTCTGTGGGATGCTTGCCGCGTTGCTGGGGCTTCAGGTCCGGGCCAACTCCGGGGTTCTTGCCTCGTGTTCCATAATACGTCCAGGGTCACCAGTGTGGAGAGTGTGGGAAATGAGGAGACAGGTTTACGAGCAGACGAAGTTTATTAACACTCTCACATCAGTCATACACAGAAAAAGCATGATACAGCCAAACACAGTTTCCTCTTATATCCCAACAGATCATCTCACCTCTGCATGATATTTCACATCACACTGCATGACATCTAACAACACAATACATTCCCCTTGAACCCCCGTCTCCCTCTTCTTGCCAACTCCCCATGACGCCCCTGACTATTGTCTTCTTATGTTTAACCACTGCATCCTGGCTGAGACGCTGTCTGACTCAACCTGGTCTCTACAATATGCATTTTGTGTCTGCTACACCACAAATGTGCCCTTCAGAGGTAAAGTGGGCTATCCCACAAAACCATTATTTTGAGAAAATGAGCTCTAAAGTTTATGTGATTTAAATATATTTTCATATTTAAGTCACACCTTGAAGGTAATTATAGGGGGTAACTTTTTAATGATATAGGCACACTGATTTTTTGAGAATATTTCAACTTTAGAGCTCATTTTCTTAAAATAATGGTTTTGTGGGATAGCCCGCTTTACCTCTGAAGGGCACAAATATAAAAGAGCTACAAAAGTTGTGGATTAATCATGAAACAAAGCAGAAGATGGGTTGATGAAAAATTAAATATATAGTAGTATTAACTTTTTTGTTCTAATATTTTTCATCTTTTTATGTAAAGGTAATTTGAGGAGTTTATATTATTTTCTTTTATGTCTAGTCAGTCTAGCTCTTAAATTTCTGTCTTCATAAACATTTATCTTTACATGTATTCAACAATTATGCTTTCACTTTGCACTTGTTGCTTATTCCTGTTGCTCCCCTTTTGTGCATGGCAAAAAGTGTAATAAGAAACTGAAATAATAATAAAATAATTAGTCATTTAAAAACATACAGGTGCTACTTCCAAGCCTGGAACATCATTTTAATTTTATTAAAAATACAATGCGCCATAATCATCTACATTATCATCTACGATTCTTACTTCAGTGTTAATAGTCCTATTTAGCTTGCCATTTGAGTCAGTCCTCTTGGTGACACAGGTAGAGTGTTAGATTTGGGAAGTTGAGAATTTGATGCGCTTAAATGCACCCAGGTGACTTTCCCAGTGGTATGGCAATTCCCAGCAGTGCATGTGGCACCTGAAGCTGCTGCAAGCCCTCAGTTTTTTTTTTTTTTTAATTAAAAATAGTCATAGGCACTGTGCCTGCAGACAAGGCAAACAAATACTTGGAGCCCCAGGCCAGAAGGAGGCCTTTGAGGGTTGACCAGCTTTGAATCACTACAACAGTGACAATTGTGGAGAGTTTGCAATAACTGACGCAGAACTCCTTAAAGGAGCCTCACCTCCACCTCTCATTCTCGTACCAGCACGCATCTTGTGTAAACACATTGCTGAGATTATATATGCTCACTGACTAAAGAGAGAAGAGATAGTTTGTGGAGTGTGTAATTGATGAGACAGGCTTTATCTCAAGGCAGTTTATTACACGCTCCAACATGAGCAAAGTAGAAAAGAGAACATCACAGAAAAAACTCGTCCCTTATATACCCAGGACTCTCACAGCTCACAAGTCACATTGCATTATAATCACAAGTAACAATGTCTTTCCTCTTAAATCCCATAGCATCCCCCTCACAGTCTTTGGCCTCCAAGCCGTCTCTCGGCACACAAAGGATCCCCCCAAGCAGTCTCTGCATACCAAAGGTTACCCTTTCACAGTTTCCTGTACTTTGTTCTTATCTAATATGTGAGGCATTATGCAATGCATTAAGTAAGTCACACGAGTGGCTACACCCCCCCCCCCCAAAAAAAACCATTTAGATTGAACAAGAGAATAACAGTCTGCATGCCATGATAGAATCATTAAACATCAGTCCACATGCTGCTTGGGCTTCAGTCTCCTCCCGTATCTGCTGTAACCGGGATTCACCTCCTCCACGGCGCTGTCATGCTGGGGAGCTGCTGTCTGGGGATGAAAACCTTTTGTCAGTCCTTGAGGGTGTTCTAGGGGAATACTACTCTGGGAAACTCCTCGTGGGGGTCTTCCTCGCCGAGGAGCCCTCGCCAACAGCACTTGCTCGTCCACCACCACAAAAGCGGGTTTGAGTCTGTTTATGCCAACCTTTTCCCTCCTACCCCCCAAATCTAGCAAAAAATGCTTGTCCCCTGTTTCCAACACTCTGAACGGTCCATCATAAGGCGGTCGCAGTGGGGGTCGATGTGCATCATGTCTGACAAAAACAAACTCTGCGTTCTTCAAAGTTTTAGGCACAAAAACGCGTGGAAAACTGTGGTGGGCCGGGCCCGGCAGCGTAGCTGTGTCGATGCTACGCTGCAACAGCTGGGATGAGGAGCTGTCTGGCGCCGGATTATCCGGGAGAAACTCCCCGGGCAGCCGAAGTGGCTGCGCAAAAACGAGTTCAGCTGGAGAAGCCTCTAAGTCTTCTTTAGGCGCAGAACGCAACCCTAATAAAACCCACGGAAGCTTGTCCACCCAATTTGCATCCGTCAGTGACGCTCTAAGAGCTGCTTTCAATGACCTGTGAAAATGTTCGCATAACCCATTAGCCTGCGGATTGTACGCGGTTGTACGGTGAATTGCGACACCTAGGCTGCGGGCCATTGTTGACCAAAGTTCGGAAACAAATTGAGGGCCTCTGTCGGATGTAATGTCCGACGGAACTCCAAAACGCGCCACCCATGCCGTTACAAATGCGCGCGCCACCTCCTCGGCTGTGGTTGACGCCAAAGGGATCGCCTCCGGCCATCGCGTGGTGCGGTCCACCATTGTCAGAAGGTGCGTGTACCCCTGTGATGGCGAGAGGGGGCCCACGAGGTCCACGTGGACGTGGTCGAACCTCTTGGCTGGAATGAGAAATGGCTCCAGTGGAGCCTTCGTGTGTCTGTGTACCTTGGCCCGTTGGCACGCCATGCAGGCTGCCGCCCACTCTTTAACTTGTTTGCGAAGGCCGGGCCACACAAATTTTTCCGCTACCATTTTGACCGACACGCACACCCCCGGGTGCGCCAAAGAAAAAATCGAGTCGAAAACGCGGCCGCGCCACGCTGCCGGTACCACGGGACGCAGTCGTCCCGTGGAGACATCGCAGATTAAGGGGGGCATACCATCTTGCAGCACCTTGCTCTCCAGCCTTAACCCTGTTGGTCCAGACTGGAGCGCGCCACGTCACTACCTTGCTCCGCGGCCATGGCTGTGTAATCTATCCCCACGCAGACGGGGGCAGCCACGGCGCGTGAGAGGCAGTCTGCCCCTATGTTCAGTTTACCCGACACGTGCTGAATATTGGTAGTAAACTCTGAGATCGCGGCTAACTGCCTCTGCTGCCGGCCCGACCACGGCTCTGAAACTTTGGCCATTGTGAATGTTAGCGGCTTGTGGTCAACAAACGTGGTGAAACAGCGCCCTTCAAGCCAGAACTGGAAGTGGCGAATGGCCAAATGGAGAGCCAACAACTTCCTGTCTAACGCGCTGTATTTACGCTCATTATCGCGCAAGGTCCTGCTGAAAAAGGGGAGTGGTTGCCAAGCTTCGGCTACTTGCTGCTCCACGACCGCCCCATGGCCACGTCGGACGCGTCAGTGGTGAGCGCTACGCGGGCCGTTGGGTCTGGATGTGCCAACAACGCAACGATTGCCAGGGCTGTTTTGACTTCCGAGAATGCTCACTCCCGCTCCGGGGACCACTCGATCTTATTCGCGGGTTTCTGTTTTTTGAGTGCGGCATACAGTGGTTGCATGAGTTGCGCCGCACCGGGGAGGAAACGGTTATAAAAATTCACCATTCCCAAAAACTCCTGTAACGCCCTGACCGTCTGCGGCCAGGGGAAATCTGCCACCGCACGCACTTTGTCAGGTAGCGGAACTGCTCCTTCGGGGGAAACTCGGTGTCCTAAAAAATCAATCTGTGTCACCCTGAACTGACATTTCGCTGGGTTGATTATTAACCCGTGTTCTCCCAACCTCCGGAAAACTGCCGCGAGGTGCTTTTCGTGTTCGTCTTCGCATGCGCTGGCTACCAAAATATCGTCCAAGTAGACGAACGTGAAAGGGAGATCGTGCAATACTGCGTCCATCATGCGTTGGAACGTCTGTGCAGCCCCTTTAAGCCCAAATGGCATGCGCAAAAACTCGAATAGGGCAAATGGAGTTATCACCGCTGTTTTGGGTATGTCCTCAGCGCGCACTGGAACTTGGTGGTAACCGCGGACCAAGTCTATTTTAGAAAAAACGCACGCCCCTGCCAAATGAACTTAAAAATCCTGGATATGCGGGATTAGGTAACTGTCATGCGCTGTAGCATTGTTCAACCTGCGGAAATCCCCGCAAGGTCACCATGAGCCGTCAGCTTTCGGGACCATGTGTAGCGGGGAAGCCCATGGGCTGTTCAAATGCCTGACGATGCCTAACCTCTCCAGGTTGGTGAACTCCTCGCTCGCTATGGCCAGTTTAGCTGCGTCCAAGCGCCAAGCTTTTGCAAAAACAGGCGGTCCGGTTGTGGTAATAAAATGTTCCACCCCGTGCTTAGTGAGGGTTGCCGAAAATGTGGGTACCGTGACTGCTAGGAACTAAGTGAGCAGTGTGTGGAACTTACCGCTTGCAGCTGTGACGTTGGCTTGTGCTGTTGGCCCGGCCGCTCGAGCTGTACAGGGGATAGAGTCAAAAGAAAGTGCATTAACCAGGCGCCTGTTAGCGACATCACCTAACAAGCCATGTGAGCACAAAAAATCAGCCCCTAAAATATTGAAATTCAATGCTGCTATGACAAAAGTCCACTCAAAAGTATGGCCATGTAGCGACAGAAGCAGAGTCCTCTCACCAAAGGTCTTAATCCTCGAGCCGTTCGCTGCTGTCATCTCGGGACCGCTGGAACCTGCCAGCCGGTCAGCGGAGGAAGGTGTGATGAAACTCAACTGGGCACCTGTGTCCACAAGGAAATTCCTCCCTGAGCGTGCGTCTGTCAGGTAGAGCAGCTTGTTCTCCTCCTCGAGGGTCGCAGCTGCTACCGACCCCCGATCTTGGCGTTTCCCGAGCGCTTGAACTGGCACGGTGGGATACATTTGCATGCCTTCTCTGCGAAGCGGCTGTGGTAGAAACAAAGGGTGTCTCCTCCACGTTCCTTGGCCCCCGCCGCCGCTGTCGTCGGTGGTTCTGCTACCGCTGACCCCGGCTCCCTACCATCTCTGGCCGTCGCGCCGAGCTCCATCGCTGCCGCCGTGGCCGTGCGCTGCCTGCTGGCGTTGAGAATCCGATGCGCCTCCCAGGCCAGCGCGCTGAAGTCCTGCTGGGCCAACAACGGCGAACCGGCCAGGGTCGCCCTCATTGCTGATGGAAGGGTCCTGAGGAAAATGTGGGTAAAAATGAAGTGGTCGTCGTCCGAGCCTTTCAACCTCAGCATCTTCTCCATAAGGTCAATGGGTGTGCCATCTCCCAACTCGGTCAGCGCCAGGAGTCTTTCTGCTCTGTCCTCGACCGAGAGGGTGTAGTGCTGGATGAGTGCAGCCTTCAACGCGCCGTATTTGTCGCTGGCTGGCGGCTGCTCCAGAAGGCTCTCCACATGCTGGGCCATGTGGTTATCAAGCTTTGCGACCACATGGTAGAATTTCGTGTCATCTGCCAATATCCCCCGGAGGGTGAACTGTGCCTCCACCAAGTGGAACCAGGAGCGCTGGTTGTTCTGCCAAAAGTCCGGTAGCTGGACTGTAATGGCATACGTTTGGCTGGGGGCTCCCGATGAGTCTGGCCCCAGGGAAATCACCTCTTGCTGCATGCTACGTCTTGGGTCACCAGTGTGGAGTGTGTAATTGATGAGACAGGCTTTATCTCAAGGCAATTTATTACATGCTCCAACATGAGCAAAGTAGAAAAGAGAACATCACAGAAAAAACTTGTCCCTTATATACCCAGGACTCTCACAGCTCACAAGTCACATTGCATTATAACCACAAGTAACAATGCCTTTCCTCTTAAATCCCATAGCATCCCCCTCACAGTCTTTGGCCTCCAAGCCATCTCTCGGCACCCAAAGGATCCCCCCCAAGCAGTCTCTGCATACCAAAGGTTACCCTTTCCCAGTTTCCTGTACTTTGTTCTTATCTAATATGGGAGGCATTATGCAAAGCATTAAGTAAGTCACACGAGTGGCTACAAGTTCATCTTTGCTTCATCCTCTACACGCCAGATGACCGCTGTTGACAAACTCTGCTTTAACAGCAGAACCAGCATGTGTTGTATCAGCGATGATGTCACCTCCGACTTTCACCGATGGTGTTGTTATGTTCACAAATCTGGCAGTAAAAAGAAAAACAAGGATGCTGCACTGGAACTGAGCTTTATTACAGAACTGGTCAACAGTACACTACATGTTGTACACACGGGTCATTTGGGCAAGAGAGCCTGTAATGGCGGACAGTCCCCTATATACGGTCATGTGAAAAAATTAGGACACCCTGTATAAACCTGTGTGTCTTTTTTCTGACCACAGCCCGATCTATATGGACTTAAATGTCCAAAAATACACAAATAATACATTTTCTTGGAGGTTAAATTCAAATGTGCTGAAAGGACCAATGAAAGATGAATTGGAATCAGATATTCTCAGATATTTGGAAGAAAATGATACTGGAGAAGTATCCCCTTTAATACTGTGGGACGCATGCAAAGCTGTAATAAGGGGAAGGATTACTGCAGAACTGGCACTCCAAAAGAAACTGAGACAAGAAAAACTAATCACATTAGAGTCAGAACTTAAGAAACTAGAAAAAGAGCACAAAGACAACACTCATTCTAATGACTCGCTCAAAATTAAGGAAATTAAAAAACAAATAAACAAGATCTACACAATAGAAATCCAGAAGAAACTTACATTTCTGAAACAAAAATACTATGAAACAGGTAGCAAGTCGGCAAAATTACTAGCTTATAAATTGAGGAAACAACAAACGGAGAGAGCAATCTACAAAATCAGAGACCCACTATCAAAGGAAATAAAATTTAGAATTCAGGAAATTCTTAAAAGCTTTACAAGAACTTGTACGCCCTCAAAAAACACAAAAACGCATCAGAAGCCTTCCTAAATACATTAAATCTTCCCCAACTTGCTGAGTCACAAAATAAAAAACTACTGGCAGAAATATAACCTACAGAGTTAGAAAAAGCAATTATGAAACTTAAAGCTAACAAATTCCCAGGAGCAGATGGTTATACAGCAGAGTGGTACAAAACCTTTAAACAGCAACTATCTTCTCTCCTCCTGAAAACATTTAACTATGTCCTCCACACAGGGGAAATCCCCCCTCCTGGAGACAAGGGGTCATTGCAGTCATACCTAAACCTGAAAAGGATAAACTAGACTGCTCCAACTACAGACCAATCAGTGTGTTAAATCAGGACTATAAGCTTTTTACCACTATCCTTGCCAAAAGATTAGAAAATCTACTGACAGACTTAATTCATTTAGACCAAAGAGGTTTTATAAGACAAAGACAGATACAAGATAACATTAGATGCACTTTACACATAATTCATCATATAAAAAAATATAATCTAAATGCAGCCATATTGGGATTAGATGCTGAAAAAGCATTTGATTCGGTTGACTGGTCTTTCCTATATAGAATGTTACCCAGTTTCAATTTTCATAACAAATTCATTAGAACTATCCAGGCATTATATAAAAAAAACAACAGCTAAAATAAGGATTAACGGGAAATTATCATCATCTTTTGAACTGGAAAGAGGATGTTGTCAGGGCTGCCCCTTGTCTCCACTGCTCTTTGCAATCTTCATAGAACCTCTGAGCCAATGGATAAGACAGAATCAAAAAATTCAAGGTATTATACTTGGTCAGAAGGAACATAAAATAGCACTCTTTGCTGGTGACATTTTAATATACCTGGGGCAGCCAGACACCTCTTTTCCAGAACTAATCTCAGTTTTTTCAGAGTATGGAGAATTATCGGGGTACGAATTAAACATGCATAAAACCCGAATTTTAACATTCAGCTATAACCCAAATCAATATGTCATGACCCGATCTCCGATCTCGTCCGTGCTCGGGCTATGCATCATCTCTGCCGGCCTTGACAGCTGTGGATTACATTCTGGCTCCACCAGGCTCTTATTGTGACAGTGCTCGGTGGGGTTTCTGGCTGTCAAGGTTGATCAGCTGTTCTGCATCACCGCTTGTTAGTCGCTGGCTTTATTAGCGGGCGCTGACAGCTGGTTGATGCTGGAGTATCGTCAAACATTCCTCGCCCATGTCAGGTTCGTGTTCTTGTTCATACCATAGTTAAGGTCATAGTGGCTGGGGTTAGCCCTATGATCCCTCGTATTCTGTAGTATATGTTCATGTCATAGTTTAGGTCATAGTGGCTGGGGTTAGCCCTACGATCCCTTGTATTTAGTAGTGTGTGTTTGGCCCTCAGCAGCTCACAGCTTTATGTCTCGTCTTGTCTTGTTAAAATAAACATCTATGCAAAGCTCACTGATGACTTTTGGAGTCTTATGGTGGCCCGCGAGCATCACCGCATGACAGTATACTCCAGCCAGGTCATCTAAATGGAGACACCATACCGAGACGCCTTTTCACCGTGAGTTTTTGCCGTAGGGTGGAGTTTTCACCGTAAGTTGGACTTGGTAGAGAGATGCCCGCCCGCGAGTGTAGTTTTTGCCCGGAGTGGCTAGAGGAGATTGACGGCTGTCTAGCGGAAGCCGCCCATCTCATGCCCTCTGAGGCGGCCAACTACCACTTATGCCTCGCCCAGCGGGCCCTGCGCCGTTACCACCTTACCTCAACTCCGGAAGGGAGCCAGAGGTTATCATGGATTGTGGCATGGCAAGAGCGCTCCAGGAAACCCCTCCACCTCCCGCGAGGACAGCGTCCCTGGCGAGAGTGGGGATTCTTAGGCTGGAGGGAAAACCCGGCAGGAGACCTGCGGATTGGAATCCAGCTCCTGTCGCCCGTCCAGTCCCAGCGCCATGTGTTCCTGGGTCCCGCGCTGCACCGTTGGCCAGTTGGCCTCTTCGCCATGCTCCTACCAAGTCCCAACGAGAATCCCATCCGGATCCAGCTCTGGGTCGTTGGATGAACCCAGCCTCCCAGTTGGCCGCATCCCTTACGTCACGACAGGAGGGAACCCCTGCAGTTGCCACCCCCGGGTCATCTGTTCCAGCTGCGCTGTCAGCTCCTCATGCCCATGTCGCCCCGGCTGTCATGTCCTCCTCTGCAACGTCATCCCCAGTGGCTGGGAGTGCTGTGAATCGTGCTTCGGCGAGGCCCATCAGCAATCCTTCCCGAGCGGCTCATCCTCGTCTCCCTGAGGGGCCCGCCGTTACCTCCCGGAGAGATAGGAGGTCTCCACCCGCTACAGCAGGCACCATCTTCTCCCCAGGAGGCAGGCAAGTGCAAGTTCATTCATTCCACCACAATTATGATCTGCCTTGTCTGACTTCTGGGGGCGGAGTTCGGGGTTCGCAGCCCCCCGAGCTCCCGCCACCTGCTGTAACTGTGATAACCAAACCTGCTGCCTCTGTGTCTCCCTCTGCTGAGTGGTCCACGATGCCAGGTCTACGTCGCAGGGTGAGGAGGCGGCCTGGGGTGCTGAAAAGCCTGGATCTGGCCCTGCAGCCACGTCATGGACGGAGGAGAAGAGCGGACTGCGGCCCAGAACCTGTGCCGACGATGAAGTGTCCCCAGGTTTCCTCACCGGAGCGGTCCAAACCAGTGGGTCGAGGGTCCCCTGTCTCCACGCCATACAGGTCATCGGCGTGGGCATCAGCTCGAGAGGAACCTCAGACTGCGGAATCCATCTTTCCAGCTGCGGAGCCTGACGCTGCTGAGTTGGAGCCTGCGCACGAACTTCTTCGCCCTGAGCCCGGAACGACGGAGGCTTGGACGGCAACAGAACCCGAGTGCAGGCAACTGTTCCCTCTTGTGTCTCTGTCCCCTGTGTTGGAGCATTTTTGCCTGCCTCTCGGGGAGGCGAGTGAGGGGCAGCCTCCTGCTGCACCCGAACTCGTCTCACTGGGTTCTGTTGCTGCCGGTGATACTGATCCCGGTTTTTCTCTGTGTCCCGAGCTTCCTTGCAGTGTCACCGGCGCGGAGCCAATCGGGGTCGTCGAGTTGGATTTTCCAGGTTCAGGGGTGGAGGTGGTGAGCGGAGCTGCACTGACCCAGTCGGGGTCCGTTGTGGAGGCTGCTTTGGCCCAATCGGGGTCCAGCCTGGGTGCGCCCGAGACCCAATCGGGGTCCATTGCGGGAGCTGCTTTGGCCCAATCGGGGTCCAATGTGGGTGCGCCCGAGGCCCAATTGGGGTCCACCGCAGGTACTGTTCTGGCCCAATCAGGGATCCGATGTAGGTGCAGCCGGGACCCAATCGGGGACCAGTGGAGGTGCAACACTGGTGTGGTCCACGGACGGTGGAGGTGCTGCAGTCCCTTCGCCGCCTGACCCAGTTCGGGCTCATCCTTGCCTTCTGTCCCCTCTTCAGAGTCATCGCCCCTGCGCATCATCGTCGGGGGCCGTGGGGGTCCCTTTTCGCTTGCCCCGGCTCTCCCGAGTTTTGTCCTCGCCAGGGAGGCCGCCGCGGGCTGTTCTCCCCCGGTACTGGTGGCTGAGGGACGCAGGTCGGCCACCTAAGGAACTGTTTTGCCGGTTCGGCGCCTCGGGTCGGCCACCCGACATTTTGTGTGTTTCACTGGGCGATCTGGTTCGGCCACCGGAGGAGTGGACTTTCCGAGCCTGGGACTGTGGTAAGCCGCCCGGTCATATTCCGCCCCCTATGACCACCCGTCAGCCGTTGGATGTGGGGAGACCGCCTGAACTGTTTCTGTGGTGCTTGGTCTCCGCTGATCAGCATGAACTGTCGGGGGGGGAGAGGGTAGAGGTCATTTCTTTGTGGTAGTCTAGCCCTGAAATTGTTCTGTTTTTTATTTTTTTTTCTGTCCTGTGTTGTATCTGCTTTTTGACTTGAAAGCGTGGTATTTTTTGTTTTCGTGCCTGGGCAATTGTGTTCATGTATTTTGGAGGGTAGTCTAGCCCTGAAATTGTTCTGTGTTTTGGTTTTTTTTTCTGACCTGTGTTGTATTTGCTTCTTGACCTAAGAATTTGGTATTTTTGTTTTTGTGCCTGGGTAATTGGGTTTCACGTATTTTGGAATATAGTCTGGTCCTGTAATTGTTCTGTTTTTTTTTCTCTGTCCTTTGTCGTATTTGCTTTTTGACCTGAGAATTTGGTATCTTTGTTTTTGTGCCAGTATAATGACATTTCATGTATTTTGGGAGTACAGTCTGGCCCTGTAATTGTTCTGTTTTCTTTTCTCTGTCCTGTGCTGTATTTGCTTTTTGACCTGAGAGTGTGGTTTTCTTTTTGTTGTTTTCGTGCCTGGGTAATGGCATTTCATGTATTTTGGAGTATAGTCTGGTCCTGTAACTGTTTCATGTATTTTGAGTCGTTTTTTTCTTTCCTGTTTGTGCTCTGGTTCTCTCTGTGGTTTGATCCTCTCCTGCCCCATCCGCCCATCCTGGAGGGGGTGAGGGGGGAGAGGATTGGATGTCTATGGGCTGTCAGGAGCCCACCCTCAGAGGGAGGGTACTGTCATGACCCGAGCGCCGATCTCGTCCACGCTCAGGCTATGTATCATCTCTGCCGGCCTTGACAGCTGTGGATTACATTCTGGCTCCACCGGGATCTTATTTTGACAGCGCTCGGTGAGGTTTCCGGCTGTCAAGGTCGATCAGCTGTTCTGCATCACTGTTAGTTGCCGGCTTTATTAGGGGGCGCTGACAGCTGGTTGATGCTGGAGTATCATCAAACATTCCTCGTCCATGTCAGGTTCGTGTTCTTGTTCATACCATAGTTAAGGTCGTAGTGGCTGGGGTTAGCCCTACGATCCCTCGTATTCTGTAGTATATGTTCATGTCATAGTTTAGGTCGTAGTGGCTGGGGTTAGCCCTACGATCCCTTGAATTGGGTAGAGTGTGTTTTGCCCTCAGCGGCTCACAGCTTTATGTCTCGTCTTGTCTTGTTAAAATAAACATCTATGCAAAGCTCACTGGCGACTTTTGGTGTCTTATGGTGGCCCGCGAAGGTCACCACATGACACAATATTTACTAAGCAAATTCAAAACTAACTGGGAGATGGAATCTATGAAATATCTGGGGGTCAATATCCCGAAACAACTCAACAAAATTATAACACTAAACTATGATCCATTGATGGCAAAAATAAAATCTGATCTAGCAAGATGGAATATCGATACCATTCTTGGGCACTGCACAAAGAATTGAAGCTGTCAAAATGAATATACTTCCACGTCTTCTATACCTTTTCCAAACAATACCGGTAGAACCTCCCACAAAAACATGGCAAGAACTGGACAGAAGGATCTCAAGATTCATATGGCAGGGCAAGAGACCTAGAATCAGATATAGAACCCTACAGCTAAACAAAGACAAAGGTGGACTTGTGCTGCCAAATATCAGGGACTATTTTAAAGCCGCACAAATTAAAACATTAGTAGAGATATGTAACCCAGTCTACACTGCACAATGGAAGGAGATAGAATGCCAAATAACAAGTGACATTCCCCTACAGGTGATAATAGGGAACAATGCCTTACCTAAACCTTTGAATAACACTAACCCGTGGATAGAGACCCCGCTAAAAATTTGGTTTAAGATAGTCAGAGAGAATCAAACTAAAGAACCCTATCGATTATTCAATGGATTTCCCATGACCAGGACTTTACTCCCTAAAAAGTCCAGGACTTTTTACTCCGTAAAAAGTGGAAAGAGAAGGGACTGATAAAATATTACGATTTTTTTAAAGGGCAAACTTTAAGAAGTTTTGAAGATTTGAAAAAACAAGGTCTAGTAAATCAAGACCTTTACAGGTTCTTCCAGCTTAGACACCACATAAACAAAATACTTAAAAAGGATTCAGAAAGGGCCTAGTCAGGTGTTCTGAAGGTCTTCTTAATGGCATATAAGGGGATCCCAGGGATCAGATACATTTCTAAAATATACCATGGTCTTCAAGATTTAAAAGGAGACAACACATCATATATAAAAGAGAGATGGGAAAAAGAGGGGAATTTCACTTTACAACTGGAAATATGGGAAAAGCTAAATAAACAACAATGGAAAAGTACCTCATCCCTGCAGTGGAGAGAATTTGGATGGAAAAATTTGGTAAGATTTTTCAGAACACCTGCACAAAACAAATTTACTCGTAAAGGGTTGAATTTTGGCGCTTGTGTGGTGAGAAGACTGCAAATCATTTTCATGTGTTTTGGTCATGCCCAGTTATCCACCAATATTGGACCAATGTACAGACAATATTGGGGAAAATATTCAAAGTAACAGTTCCCTTTTCTTTTGTAACTTTGTATTTGGGTTTACTACCGGAATCACTGGAAAGACGAGGAGAAAAATACTTATTCACTGTTTTAATATTGGCAAGTAAAAAAGCTCTAACAAAAAAATTGATGTCAAAAGACTGTCCTGCAGCTGAAGATTGGATTAACGTGATTCAGGACATTTATTCGATGGAAAAGTTGACATTTGCACTGAGACAGGACATGGATGGGTTCTTGAACTTTTGGCAACCCTGGAATGCATATGTATCTTCCATCAGATCTAATCTTGCGCAAACACCATTTCAATAATGGCACCTCTCTTTGTTCCAATGCTACTCAGATGCTCTTTTATTTTTCTGCTCTTTTGCTTTTTTTTTTATTAATTTCTCTTTTTCTTTCACTTAAAAAAAGGGTGTTGTAATAATTTTTTTTCCAATGGTGTCAAAAAACAAAAAAAGGGGGAATATGTGATGAAAATGTAAACAATGCAATGCTGTAATGACATGTATACCCTTTACAAAAACTCAAATTAAAAAAAAAATAAAAATGTAATTCTAAACAAATAGTGGGGAATAAATCAGGACACCCCCCCTCATCTTTTATAGGTCACCCCCACATTCTTTCCCACTTAAAATGTCTAAAATAAATGTTAAAAAATGCAAATATAAACAAAAACAAGGCTAGACATCGATATGTGAACATTTCTTAATAAAGAACTGAATATTTAATGGGGTTCCTAATTTTTTCACATTAATGTATGTCAGCACGATGACGCCACCAGCCGGCTGCATCATCACGCCACACATTGTGTCCAAATCCCATCATGACATTCTATCCCCCTTTACAAAACTCAAAACAAATCCAATAAAGACCCTCCCCAATTTGGTACATAAGAACCCCCCAATAAACACACTAAAATAAAACAGTCTAAACACATTAAACAAAACCTAAAATTAGGGTCTGTGGGTGGACTACCACTGGACCCCGCACGGCTAAGTGGGGTATTCTGCCACTATAATATTTTCCAGCCATGCTCCTAACTAAACAGTCCTTCTTTACTTTTTAACAGTCTACCATGGTAAGGGTGGGTCTACCGGGGGGGGGGGGGGCTGCGGCAGACCTGTGGCGGATGCACCCCTGGGGGCGGCAGACCCCCGGGACAAGGGCCGATCTTCATAACACAGGAATGCAGATTCCACACCACATCTGCTGACTCCCATGCAGCCTCGTCACCCGGTGCAGCCACCTGGTCACGCCGCAGCTGGTTTGCATGTCGAACTGAGCCGTACGTCAGCCGGAAACACGCCGCCCCCAGCTTCGCCACAATTCTCAGCAGCCCTCATTGTTTCACCAGCTGTGGCCCGGCCAGTCGTCGCCCTGGTCTTTTGTCGGCACGAACCCGAACCCAGTCCATGACCTGGAGTGGTACCCTGCTTGGCTTTATGTGCGGCTGTGCTCTCAGTGGCTCTGTGTGTTCATTTGGCCTGGCACCTTTGTCACACTGTGGTGTCTCTGCAGTCACCGTGTTTGCAGCAGACCCCTCACCTGTCGCCAGCTGAAGCTCATCATGGGTACTGAAGGTGTCCGGTGCCCCCCTGGTGTCGCTCGTACGGAACATACATATGGAACGTACGCATGGAATGTACGGAACATACCTACGGAATGGCCTCTTCATCCGTCAGCTCGGTCACACCCACTGCAGCCAGTTGAGCGCGTGTACTGAAGCACTTCAGGTTCCTCCACCGAGCGGCTCTCCTCTCAAGAGCATGAAGTGTGCACTCCGGTGTCTGTACCATCCGTAGGTACCTCATCCCACACCACGACGTCGTCCTCCAGGTCTGTTGAGCTGCAACATCCACACCTGGACCATTCGAACCCAGCACTGTCCCTAATGGTGAAACCCAGTCCATAGAAAAGGTCGCATCCCAAAATGTTGTCACCATGCTTTGCCACCGGGAACGTGAAGGCGTGCACAGCTTTGAACTTGTAGCGAGCAGTTAATTCCACAGTTCTGACATTACACAGTCTGTGACCACTGTACCTGTACAGCGGCATTGGGTTCTTCCTGATTCTGTGGTGGGGAAAAAACTTTTTCTCCATGGCCCAGTTTAGCACCCACCGTACCACTGCCATGTCATGCAGGAGTGGTATAGCTACACCGTCCAATTCCACTGTACAATAGGAATAACCATTGGTGTTGGGACTCACCGAGTGGATGGTCGTCGTTGGCAGGCTGGCTGGTTTACTTGGTGGGCCCCACAGCGTTGGAGACTGGCATACCCTGGTGAAATGGGTATTCTGCTATGCTTTCTTCGTCCTCTGAGTCCACTGCATTAGCCAACGTCGTCTGTTCGGGCGTTTTCTGTGTATGGGGCCATTTTAGCTCCGAGGCTAACTTTTCCACAGCCTTCAACTGTAGTACTAGCTCTACAGCTCTAGCTAGCATTAAGTCATTAGGCGTCGTTAGTAACCTAGCTCGTAACTCAGCATTACTTGTGTGTTCAGCCAATTGGTCTCACACCATCTCGTCCTCCAACAGCCCAAAACAGCACATACTAACTAACTGTCTCAGATCAGCGATAAACTGCTGTATAGGCTCATTGACTCTTTGGTGTCTCTGGTGAAAGTGAATCTGTTGCACTGTCATGCTGTCCGGCATGGTGAAATAGCTAGCTAGCAGCTCCACAACTTCCTCATACCAGTCTGTTGCGCCGAGCGTGCGGAGAATCTTTTGGCCCTTTATGCCTAGGATGTGAACAAGTGGTGCTTGTGTCCTCACCTGATCCAGCTTTCCAAGGTCCAACGCTGTAACATATGTCTTGAATGCCTCCAGCCAACATGGCCATGGAACTGGCGGTTCACCCGGGAGCTCAAGGAAAGGTCGCAGTGGTGTTACGTATGCCTCCATAGTTAATCCTCCATCGCCAAATGTTATGTCCACAAACCTGGCAGTAAAGAGACAGACGAGGATGCTGAACTGGAACTGAGCTTTATTACATAACTGGTCAACAGTACACTACATGTTATACACACGGAGTCGTCCTAGCAAGACAGCCTGTAATGGCAGATGCTCCCCTATATATGTCAATGTGATGACGCCACCAGCCAGCTGCGTAATCATGCCGCACATTGTGTCCAAATCCCATCATGATATGTGTGGCTTTAACTCTCCGGCTACAAACAGCTCCAGCAACAGGTCCTGTGTGATGCCTCTCAAATATGATCATGACAAAATAGCAAAGGTAAGACTAAATTTATTGTAGTGGCTGAATAAAATGAAGTTTGTTTCTGAACTGTGTGCTTGTGTGCACAGGCTTGTACTTTTATTTGGGGAGGACAGGTGTTTGTGTGTCCTGTTTCATTTCCAGTGCCATGGGATATGCTTTATTTCGGCAGGGACTGTTGGGGGCAAAAAAGAAGCAGAGGATAAATTAATGCAGGGTGCACTAGGATGCATGAACAAGCACAAACTAGAGCTAAAGAGTGGGATTTTCCCTTGCCAAACCAGGACAGACTTGTATCGGCTCCACAGCAGGCTGGGGATGGTCAGAGCTGCGGGAGACTCCTTGGGAGTGAGTGGAAAAAAATACTCTTAAAAGAAACCTCTCACTCTCAGCTGCTGTGATATTTGTGAAATTGTGGCACACACAGTTTACTGCAGCTCTGAAATTAATACAATCTGCCAGAATAATGGGAGACAGATTCATTTTCACTCTGACTCTGCACATTTATTCACGTCCACTGAGCTGAGATAAGGTGGTCAACCACCCACACTGCTTGCGGGGTCATTAGTTGGCATCATCTGGCGTAGGCAACCCTATTCAGATAATAGCAGCAAGCCTAGATTAAAAGGGGCTTGTGTGAGGGGACTTCGGGGCCCAAGAGAGTATAATGTTTGAGGTTGTGTGTGTGCTTGTTTGTTTGTTTGTTTGTGTGTGTGTGTGTGTGTGTGTGTGTGCGCGCACGCGCACATGCACATACATGCATGCTAAAAAAGGTGGGTGTGTGGCAGGGACGTCGGACTTGGGGGGAATGGGTAATGTTTACCCAGGGTCTACTGCAGGGAGGGGCCCTCAAAAAGCCTGGAATGAAAAAGTGTTTTTTGTGTTGCATTCTTTTAATTTCTAATTAATTAATGTCATGGTAAAATTCACCCTGACTTGAGAGTTTGAGAGGCTGAATTTTGCATTAAAAGAAATGATGGCTGTTATCTAATGTCCCACCACCCCTTTGAAAAGGTGCAAAATAGTTTAGTCTATGCACCTGCACCTGTTTTGTTTTTGTTTGGGTTTTTTTTGTGAGAAAAGCAGATTTTTTTTTTAAAGTTAATTCCAAACAAAAAATCTTGCACAAGTATTCAGAAACCTTTGATTTACAGGGGAAAAAAACAGAAAAAATACAGGGTTAATGTAACTTAAGTCTCAACCGCAACGTATAACATTTTCTTTTTTATTATTATTATTTTTATTAACATTTTTAAATTAGCTTATAACACAAACAAAAGAAAGAAAAAAACATCTAAATCAAACACCTACTCCAATTAAAGTACATATTAATTATCACTTTCTCACACACACCTACACACACTCGCACACGGGAAGGGCACAACTAGTTAAAACCATAATCACGACTACAAAAAGTGGATATCACAGACACCTCTTGAATACAATACATGTTCTCACATCTGCTTGGAGCACAAGAAAAAAGAAAAAAAAAACAACTACCAAGCAGTATACTAATTTCATACTTAGCTTACTACTCCTGCGGGATGGGGACTGCGTGGCCATCACCATGCGTAGAGCCAGTCACGTTAACCAGTGCGGGCCAACATTTCCGGTTTTCGTCCAGCACCTCTGTGTCATTAATGGCGACTCCAAGCTGTCGGAGGTCTCTCTCCACCACATCAGACCATCTGGTGCTTGGCTTGCCCTGAGATCTTTTCCACCCTGAGGCCCTGGGGTCGAACATGAGGATGGCTTTTGTCAGGTGTTCTGGTAGGAGGCGAAGGACGTGGCCAAACCAGTGGATACGCCGCTGTGTAATATGGTGGGCTGCTGCAGGCTGATGTGTGCGGGCTTGGAGTGCATCATTAGAAGTGCACTCGGGCCACCTGATATTCTCAATGGTTCTGAGGGCCCGACTATCAAACCCATCCACTCTGGAGGCCAGAGTCTCATTCAGTGGCCATGCCTCTGACCCATAGAGTAGGATGGAGAGGACTGACGCATTGTATATGCGGAGCTTTGTCCTTCAGAAGACTGAATAATGGTGTAAGACAGGTTTCCATAGTGCCTCAGGGCTGATGCAGCGAGGCCACGTCTGTGGTTGATCTCTGGTTTCAGGTCCCTGTTGATGGTCACTGTGGAGCCCATATACAGAAAGGATTTGACAAACTCGACGGCATCACTCCCGAGCTGAAACGGGGAGTGGGTCCGGTCCGTCGCCGACATGCATTAGCTTAGTCTTAGTCCAGCTCACCTGAAGGCCCAGCTTTGCTGGCTCTTTGTGATAGACAACTAGAGCATCACTCAGTTGACTGTAGGATGGGCTGAACAGGATAGTATCAGCATATTCAAGGTCAACCAGTTGGTAGTTGCCAAACTGCATGCCAGGGACCCACTCACAGACCTTGGTCGTCAGATAGTCTATGACACAACTGAAGAGATCAGGAGCAGCTACACAACCTTGTCGGACCCTGCTGTTGATGGAAAACCAGCCAGACTCCTTTCCGTTCACACAGACACAGCTCTACAAACTGCTGTAGAGCTGCTTCAACAGGGCTACCGTCTTGTGTGGGGCTCCGAGGGTCTGCAGGACACTACAAAGAGAAGCGTGGTTCACGGTGTTGAAGGCAGCCTTGAGATCTATAAAGGCTATATAGAGATGGCGGTCCTTGCAGAATTCATAGGCCTTCTGTATTAATAGGCGAACAACAGAGATGTGGTCTTAGGTTGAGGGGGAGGGCCTGCCTGCTGAGGGCAACGATCACCTCTGATGGCTGGAAGGGCACGACTGAGGACGATCCTGGTGAAAAGCTTACCAGGAATGGACAAAAGGATGATGCCTCAGTGATTCCTGCAGATGAGTTTGTTGCCCTTTCCATTCCAAAAGTGGAAGATGATGCCCCTGGTCCAGTCCCTGGGGAGCTGTTCTGTCACCCAAACATGATTGATGATGTTGGTGATCCACTGCTGCCATTTCTACCCATCTTCACAATTTCGGCAGTTCCAGGGGCTTTCCTGTTGTTTATCTTGGTCAGGGCAGCCGTGACTTTGTCGGGGGTGACTAGATCGGTCCTGCAAGTATCACAGGAAGCAGTGACATCGGCAGTGGCTAAGAAATAGAGGTCAGTGGGAACAGGAGGATGGTGCAGGAGGGGACTGAGGTGCTCTTTCCAGCAGTCGAGGCAGTCTGTCTCAGTGGTGATGAGATTGCCGTTGATGCCCTTCCCCTGGGCTGTCTTGGTGTGTGGGCCATTACGTGCTTGGCGGAGCATACTGAACACGTGGCTCATGTTGTCATTTCTGGCAACTGACTCCAGGGCCTCAGCTTTTTCTGACCAGTACCTCTCTTTGTCCTCTCCAATAGCCACATTGCGTGAATGGTTTAATCTGTGGTACTCTATCAGGTCACCTCTGAGGCAGGCCTCTTGGAGATGGTTGATGATGTTTGCCGAAAGATCCGAGGTCATTTTGGGGAAGATTGTGAATATCCCAGGGCACTGAGGCAGACTGGATGATGTGTTTCTTGAAAATCTCACAGTTGCCCACTTTGTCCGTTGCCAGGGCACTGAAGTGGTTGTTGATAGAATATCAGAACTCAGTGGTGATGGTGGGATTGTGGAGCTGGGGAGAGTCTAGGCGGGACTGCTGCTTGGCAGAAAGATCGCCCCATTGCTTCAGCTTAAGCTGTGCGACCAGCAGGTCATGGTCAATATTACCAAGCTCTGCTCCTCTGAACACACATCAGTTTGTCACAAATGACTTCCTGCAGTGGAAGATGATGATGTGGTTGAGGGCCTTTCGGGTTTTGCCATCCGTGCTGTACCAAGTCCAGTGATGGATGAGTTTCCAAGGAAATCAGGTGTTGACTATGCAAAGATTGTGGGAGTGACAGAGCAGAAGGAGACGGTTACCATTGTTGTTCGTAGATGGGTCGGCAAAGGTGGTGCCGACAGGTGGACCGGGAGACTGGGCTGGGAGCAGATCTCTGCAGGAGAGGGTAGCGTTGACATTGGTAAGAATGATGGTGATGTCGTGCGGTGGAACCTGTCCAACAACCTGATGAAGCTGGTCAAAGAAAGCATCCTTCTTTTCCTCATCTGCAACATCGGTGGGGACATAGGCGACAATAACTATCATCTTTCCGTGCTGGTGAAGAAATCGGGCCAAAAGTAGTCTGTCACTCACCGGTATCCAGCTGATGACTGACTTGTGGATGGGCTTTGTTCATAGCAAGTGCCACACATAGAGGCTCATCCACTTTTCAGGGCCGCTCCAGAAGAAACAGTAATCACCTACAATGATTCCACTGCTGCTTTGCCACCGTGATTTGCAGAGACCCACCAGGGTGATGTTGTAGCGGGCGAGCTCTCAGGACAGCAGTGTGGCTGCTCCAGTGCAAAGGAGTGTCTGGACATTCTATGTGGCAACACAGGTGGTGTGGCAAAGGTCAATCTGTACTTGTTTGTCAGGGGCATGCTGCTGTCCATTTCCAAAATGCGCAGTTCGGTTTCTTCTGATTGGTTTTATAACAAAGTAGGTTTCTCCTATGTGTGTTGTTAGCCCTCCGCAGGATGGTCGGATGATGGGGCTGCCATCTAATGATGTGCCGACACACCATGGGTCACCATTTGTCTGGAACCTCCCCACAAGACCAGCCTGGCAAGGGTGAACCTACCAGGAGCAAGCTCCAGACAGCAACACTCTTCGGATCATTGGAGCACACAAGCTCGCCACGACAAGGCCAGACCCAGGAGACAGAATTTCAAACTGTACCTTGTTAATTCAACTGCAGCATGTTTGCTTCCTCAACCGGTGAGTGCATCATTACCCTAAACCTTGCCTTTTATATTTATTTATTTATTTATTTATTTATTGCTTTGTGAAAGTATGCGCAGGAGGTGATTTATTATTTTTTAACAAGGGGGTTGTGGTTGATATTTATAAAGATAGCATATCACGACTCGCTGCTCATCATCCGCCTCAGCTGCGCGCACACCTGCGCCTCGTCAGTCACGGGCTATTTAGCCCACGCAGCCCTGTGCAGCGGTCTGGAGCCGTCTGTTCGCATCGGCACTCTCTCCCAGCTGGATCGTCTCTCCACGTCAGCTGAACTACGCTTCCACGTAAGCATCATTACCCTTACCTCTTTGCAAGTCTTCCCCCCTGTGCACAGGTGGATTCCTTGGTGGCGGATAACCCCGTCATTGCCATCCCTTCCCTCATCATCGTCACTGGCTCAGCAGGACGCTGTCTCCCCGGCTTCTCTCTTGGCCAACGCCAGCCACCCGTCACCTACAAGTAAGCAGCACTCTGCTCATTATACCTGTCTAGGTGTGGTGCCCTTTACCCTTGCCCTCTGCTCTCTCCATAGGGTTGCCTGGCTGTACGGCGTACTGCTCTGTTTCCTGTGCATCGGCGTTCACCCGCATCCCATACCCATACCTCATACATCCATCCATACACGCCTGCTTGTTGAATAAAGCTATTAAACCTTCCCTGAGCCTGCGTGCGTGTTTCCTGAGCTGGGCATTATGTCATAGCATTTGATAGAACTACAAAAGTATAAACTTATAACAAATTTGCAAGAATAAAGGTGCAAAAATATGATAAAATATGGTAATTTACAACTTAAAGTCACATATATACTATAAGCAAGTCCCAAATTTATAAGTAACATGTTAGATTTTTCGTGAGGAAAATCCAGAGCTTGCAAATACCGAAACACCCCCCCACCCCCCACTCACACACACACACATATTTCTAAGGAAAAAATCTGAACCTTACAACAGTAAAGTCACAAATTTACGGCAAAAAGAAAATGTAAATTTTCTGAAACATTTTAATATTGCATATATACAGCAGGGAAAATAAGTATTGAACACGTCAACATTTTTCTCATTAAACATATTTCTGATGGAGCCATTGACCTGAGATTTTCACCAGATATCAGTAACACCTCAAGTAATCCGTACATACAAAGAAATTAAGGAAACTGTGTTCACAAAACAACTTATATTTATTAAAGTGAAATGACACAGGGAATAAGTATGCACACAGGAAGAAAAGAGGTGCACAAAGGCATAGAAAGCCAAGAAACCAGCTGAAATCCATCAGAATTTAGGAAGCCATCTCATCCCCCATCAGTGTAAATTGACTTCAGCTGGTTAAGTCCTGACTGATAGCCTTTTAAAAGGTTTGTGAATATCAGATTGTCACACCACAAAGAACTCATGATGGGTAGAAGCAAAGAGCTTTCTCTAGACCTTTGCAACCTTTTTTTTCCCCACAATATTTTTATTGAACCTTTTTACAAACATAACACAAACAATCAAACACTAACACTAAAGTAATAAAAAAATACTAAAAAAACCCACCAACAACCACTAACAAGAACAGATCTTCAACAATGCTCCTCTGTTTAGTCTAGGCAATCCATTACATAAGTATACATATTATACATTCACCAGTTTGGAATTTACAAGGTCCACACACATCATTGACCTTCTTCTTCAAAAGTTATGTTTAAATTCTTTACATAATCAATGAAAGGTCTCCATATATTCTCAAACACATTTTCCTTTGATTTCAGTATGTATGTTATTCTTTCTAATGGAAGGTTTGTTAACATCTGTCTTAACCACTGAGTCACAACTGGTCTATGAGTCTTTTTCCACAATAGTGCAATACATTTTTTGGTGTTAAGCAAACTGAGGTCTATGAATGCTCTTTCACTTTTATTAAAATTATGCTTTTCTGGATACAGACCCAACAAAAACAATTTAGGATTCAATATGATTTGTTTTGAAATTATTTTTTCAATTGTTACCCTCACCTCTTCCCAAAACACTCTAATTTTCCTACATTCCCATACACAGTGAAATAAGGTTCCTTTACTTTCCATACATTTTGTGCACGTATCTGGTATGTTTTTGTTATATCTATTTAATTCCACCGGTGTAACATACATCCGCATTAACCATTTAAAATGTATCAATTTAAGACGTACATTTATTGATTTGGTTTGAGCTTCTGTACAAGCCAATTCCCATTGTTCCTCTGAAATTTCAATTTGCAGGTCTTCTTTCCAATAATTTAATCTTTTCTGTGAGTTTTCACTTGAAGATAGTGTCAATGAGTTATAAAACTCTGAAATAATACCCTTTCTCTTATTATCTTTCGTCAAAATTTTTTCCAAGGATGAATAAATAGGTCGAGTGAGAGCATTGTTTTGATTTGATCGAATAAAGTTCCTAAGCTGAAGATATTTTTAAAAAATGTGTTCTATTAAGATTAAATTTGATCTTCAGCTCTTCAAAAGACATTATGTTATCTGAACATGACAGATATAAATCTTGAATCTTTTGAATCCCTTTTAAATTCCATACTTTAAATACAGCATCCGCTCTCCCTGGTTTAAAATATTGATTACCCCATATTGGGCTAAATTGTGACAGTAAATGTGGTTCTTTTAAATATTTTTTAATTTCACACCATATTTTGATCATATGCTTTACAAATGGATTTTTAACTTGTTTCTGTAATTTTTTTTGCCGAGTCTGAGTATATGAATATGAGAAGAGGTAAAGGTAAATTGTATGATTCCATTTCAGTCCAGTGAGGGAGATCATTTGATGAAAAATAATATGTCATAGACCTCAGTTGTGCTGACCAGTAATACAGCATAAAGTTTGGACATTTCAGACCTCCACGATCAAATGGTAAATATAGTAAGGACAAACATAATCTAGCCTTCCTGTTGTTCCATGTAAATTCCACTAACTTTTTTTTAATTCTTGAGAATAGATCTGAAGGTGGTGGCAAAGGAATGTATTGAAATAAATAAAGTATTTTAGGTAAGATATTACTTTTAAGTATATTGATTCTCCCTATCATCGACATTGGTAGTGACATCCATCTCTGAATTAACTCATTAATGTCTGTCATTAAGGCTTCATAGTTGGCACTGGCGACTAATTCTAGCTTAGGCACAATTTGAATTCCTAAATATTTAAACTGATTTACAACATTAAATTGATTTACCTCAGAAGCTGGGTGATTTCTCTGGGTCTCATTTAGCATTAATATTGAAGATTTAGTTTTATTTATTTTATATCCTGATATTTCCCCCAAATTCTTTATTAAATTCAACAAGGTCGGGATTGATTTTTTAAGATTCGACATAAACAAAATTATGTCATCGGCATACAGGGAGATTGTATGTTCTGTTGGTCCAACTTTAATTCCATATATTTGTGGATGTAAACGTACTGCCATCGCTAAAGGTTCAATTGCCATAGTAAACAATAAAGGTGAAAGTGGACAGCCTTGTCGACATCCTCTATTGATCTTTATTGATTTTGAGATATTGCTGTTTGTTAGGATTTCTGCTGTAGCATTATTGTATATTATCTGAACCCATTTTATGAAATTATTTCCAAGTCCAAACCTTTGTAAGACTTCAAAAAGAAAGGGCCATTCGACCCTATCAAAGGCCTTTTCGGCATCCAATGATAGGAGAGCTGTATCCGGTGCTTCTTTATTAGAATAAATAATATTAAATAGTCTTCTTACATTATGGAAGCCTTGTCTTCCCTTTATAAAGCCATTCTGATCTCGGTTAATAATATTTGGTAATTTTTCTTGTATTCGTCTTGCTAAAATTTTGCAGATTATCTTAAGGTCAGCATTTAATAGACTTATTGGTCTCATATTTTCACATTTATTAGAGGGTTTACCTGTTTTTGGCAACAGTATAATTAAGGCATTATTCATGTATGGTGGTAAATTACTATTTTGAAATGCTTCTAAAACCATTTCCAAAAAAAGGTTTTATTAATTTATTCTTAAATTTTTTATAAAGGTCAACTGGAGCTCACTAAACCTGTTGTGAGCACTACGAAGAAATGGACCAGTGAAGCTGAGGAGAAGCTGGAAACGTGCATGGAAATAACTGATTGGGGCACGTTTAAAGGAGCCACGCATGATTTGGATGAGTACACGGACACTGTGAACTCATATATCCACTTTTGTGAGGAGAGCATTCTTCCATCGCGCACCAGGGTGAGGTACTCAAATGACAAGCCCTGGTTCACTGCTAAGCTCAGACAGATCAGGAAGGAGAAGGAAGCAGCGCTGAAAAGGAGACAGGGACTGCTACAGGGAGGTTAAATATCGGTTTAACAGAGAGCTGAGGAGAGCTAAATCTGTGTATTCTGAGAGACTCCAGCAGCAGTTCACTGCTAACGACTCGGCTTTTGTGTGGAGAGGACTGAGGCAAATCACCAATTATCGGCCTCAGGCTCCTAAAGGTCAGGATGACAAAGCCCTTTGTCAAAGACTGTCCCAACACTATGCCCGTTTTGACACCTCGTCAGCTGTGTCCAACTCCCCCCCTCCCTCCAGCTCCACAGCCTCCACGGTCCCTACTTCATCAAAGGCGCCCCCCCCCCCCCCGCCCTTGTCATCAGTGAGCAGGACGTGCTCAAACAGTTCTCCAGACTGAACCCGCGCAAGGCCCCCAGTCCGGACGGCGTGTCTCCCTCCACCCTGAGACACTGTGCAAAAGAGCTGGCTCCTGTCTTCACAGACATTTTTAACACCTCCCTTAAGCTATGCCACGTGCCGACCTGCCTCAAATCCTCCACCATCATCCCTGTCCCCAAGAAGCCACGGATCACTGGACTTAATGACTACAGACCTGTAGCACTCACCTCTGTAGTCATGAAGTCCTTTGAGCGCCTGGTCCTGCCCCACCTCAAGTCCATCACCACTCCCCTCCTGGACCCGCTGCAGTTTGCCTACCGAGCCAACAGGTCTGTAGACGACGCAGTCAACCTGGCCCTCCACTCCATCCTGCAGCACCTGGACTCCCCGGGAACCTACGCCAGGATCCTGTTTGTGGACTTCAGCTCCGCATTCAACACCATCCGCCCCGCTCTGCTCCGGGACAAGCTGTCCCTGCTCAACGTGCCTGACTCCCTCTGCAGGTGGATCACCGACTTCCTGACGGACCGGAGGCAGCATGTGAGGCTGGGAAAGACTGTCTCAGACTCTGTTAGCATCAGCACCGGATCACCCCAGGGCTGTGTACTTTCCCCCCTACTCTTCTCCCTTTATACCAACTCCTGCACCTCCAGCCACCAGTCTGTCAAGCTGATCAAGTTTGCGGACGACACCACCCTCATCGGGCTCATCTCCAACGGCGACAAGTCCGCCTACACGAGAGAGGTGGCCCAGCTGGCGTCCTGGTGCAACAACATCAACCTGCAGCTGAACACTCTGAAGACAGTGGAGATGATCGTGGACTTCAGGAAAGTCACAACCCCTCTGCACCCCCTCACCCTCACAGGCTCTCCCATCACCACTGCTGATTCCTTCTGCTTCCTAGGCACCACCATCACCAGGGACCTCAAGTGGGAGCCGACCATCAGCTCCCTCATCAAAAAGGCCCAGCAGAGGATGTTCTTCCGGCGGCAGCTGAGGAAGCTCAAGCTACCCACCAAGATGTTAGTGCAGTTCTACACAGCTATCATCGAGTCCATCCTCACCACCTCCATAACCGTGTGGTACACAGGAGCCACTGCCAGGGACAGACTAAGGCTGCAGCACGTTGTGCGCACTGCTGAGAAGGTGATCGGCTGCAAGGTCCCATCTCTCCAGGATCTGTATATCTCCAGGACCCGGAGGCGTGCTGGCCGGATCATAGCCGATCCTTCACACCCTGGTCACGTACTGTTTGCCCCTCTCCCCTCAGGTAGAAGACTTCGGTCCATTCAGACTAAAACCTCCCGTCACATGAACAGCTTCTTCCCCTCTGCCATCAGACTGCTGAACACTAAGTGACTTATTGACTCTCGTGCACTATGTACAGCAGCTCAACCAGACTCATGTCAATCATCACTGTTTTCTTCTTGCATTACCAACTGCACTATATGGTTCTCCACATTATCTGCTGCTCGCTAATATATTTAAACTGCTGACTAGTATTACTCATTCTTATTCTACACTTTATTGCATGTATAGTTTATTTCTTTCATTTTATCATGTTTAATGTTGCAGCATTGCACCGAGACAAATTCCTAGTTTGTGTACTACATGAACAATGGCAATAAATCTGATTCTGATTCTGATTCTGATTCTGGAAGACCATCTGGTCCTGCACTTTTCCCTGATTTCATATTATCAATGGCTAGCCCAACTTCTTCTTGACTAATTTTAGACTCCAGTATCTCCCTGTTTTCATTTGGAATACACAGTATAGATAGTCCATCCAAAAACCCTTTTAGTTTTGTTAAGTCAGTTTCATTTTTTGTATCATATAATTTTTCATAGTAATCTCTAAAGGCTCTATTAATTTCTAAAGGATCTACAACTACCTGTCCGTTACTTATAATACTGGCGATTGGTGTTTTAAATTCTAATTGTTTAATCTGCCATGCCAATAATTTTCCTGATTTTTCACCTTGTTCATAAAAAGATTGCTTCAATCTTAGAAGACTCGAGGCAGCTCTATTTGCTGATTTTTTGTCATATTCAGCTCTCAGAATCAGTAATTCATTCTCTAACTTTGGGTCACTTCTTGCATACACTTTTTCTTGAAGAATTTTTAGTTTATGTTCCAATTGGACTCTCTCCTCTCTAGTCTTCTTAGATTTTGAACCTGTATAACTAATAATATGTCCCCTAATAAACGCTTTGAAAGCCTCCCACTTTATACATGCTGATGTTTGTGTAGTATTGATATCAAAGAACTCATCTATCTGTTTTTCTATGTACTTAACAAATTCCTCATCCTGAAGCCATTTATGCTGAAATTGCCACCTACCTGGTTCCTTTGTCACTTTCTTATCTACATACAGTGGGGCAAAAAAGTATTTAGTCAGCCACCAATTGTGCAAGTTCTCCCACTTAAAAGATGAGAGAGGTCTCCAATTTTCATCATAGGTATACCTCAACTATGAGAGACAAAATGAGAAAAAACAATCCAGAAAATCACATTGAAGGATTTTTAATGAATTAATTGGTAAATCCCTCAGTAAAATAAGTATTTGGTCACCTACAAACAAGCAAGATTTCTGGCTCTCACAGACCTGTAACTTCTTCTTTAAGAGGCTCCTCTGTTCTCCACTCGTTACCTGTATTAATGGCACCTGCTTGAACTCGTTATCAGTATAAAAGACACCTGTCCACAACCTCAAACAGTCAGACTCCAAACTCCACTATGGCCAAGACCAAAGAGCTGTCAAAGGACACCAGAAACAAAATTGTAGACCTGCACCAGGCTGGGAAGACTGAATCTGTAATAGGTAAGCAGCTTGGTGTGAAGAAATCAACTGTGGGAGCAATTATTAGAAAATGGAAGACATACAAGACCACTGATAATCTCCCTCGATCTGGGGCTCCACACAAGATCTCATCCCGTGGGGTCAAAATTATCACGAGAACAGTGAGCAAAAATCCCAGAACCACATGGGGGGACCTAGTGAATGACCTGCAGAGAGCTAGGACCAAAATAACAAAGGCTACATCAGAAACACACTACGCCGCCAGGGACTGAAATCCTGCAGTGCCAGACATGTCCCCCTGCTTAAGCCAGTACATGTCCAGGCCCGTCTGAAGTTTGCTAGAGAGCATTTGGATGATCCAGAAGAGGATTGGGAGAATGTCATATGGCCAGATGAAACCAAAATAGAACTTTTTGGTAAAAACTCAACTTGTCGTGTTTGGAGAAGAAAGAACACCATACCTACTGTGAAACATGGGGGTGGCAACATCATACTTTGGGGCTGTTTTTTTGCAAAGGGACCAGGACGACTGATCCATGTAAAGGAAAGAATGAATGGGGCCATGTATCGTGAGATTTTGAGTGAAAACCTCCTTCCACCAGCAAGGGCATTGAAGATGAAACGTGGCTGGGTCTTTCAGGATGACAATGATCCCAAACATACCGCCTGGGTAACGAAGGAGTGGCTTCGTAAGAAGCATTTCAAGGTCCTGGAGTGGCCTAGCCAGTCTCCAGATCTCAACCCCATAGAAAATCTTTGGAGGGAGTTGAAAGTCCATGTTGCCCAGCGACAGCCCCAAAACATCACTGCTCTAGAGGAGATCTGCATGGAGGAATGGACCAAAATACCAGCAACAGTGTGTGAAAACCTTGTGAAAACTTACAGAAAATGTTTGACCTCTGTCATTGCCAACAAAGGGTATATAACAAAGTATTGAGATGAACTTTTGTTATTGACCAAATACTTATTTTACCGAGGAATTTACCAATTAATTCATTAAAAATCCTTCAATGTGATTTTCTGGATTTTTTTTTCTTATTTTGTCTCTCATAGTTGAGGTATACCTATGATGAAAATTGGAGACCTCTCTCATCTTTTAAGTGGGAGAACTTGCACAATTGGTGGCTGACTAAATACTTTTTTACCCCACTGTATATGAGACAACAGGGTGCATGATCAGAGATCACAATATTATCATAAAAGCAGTTTTGAATCTTGGACCTTAATTCTGTGGAGATCAAAAAATAGTCAATACGTGAGAATGTCTTATAGGTATTAAAATAACAAGAGTAGGCTTTAACTTGTGGTTTCATTTCTCTCCATATATCTACCAATCTCAATTCTTTCATAAAATGCTTAATGATCATCCTGCATCCATTGTGCGTACAGTCCAGTCCTGTTGATCTATCTATATCGGGGTTCAATGTACAATTAAAATCCCATGTTGCCCTGTAAGTGATGATAAGATAAGAAATAAATTAGCAAAGAACTTTTGATCATCTATATTGTGTCACCATGGGATGAGCCGCCGTCTCGGCGCTCAGCCCATGTCTCCTTATCCCTGCCTCTCATTAGGCAGCGTCTCAGCTGCTCCCAGCTGTCAGTATCACGGGACGGCTGGGGCCAATTAATCCTCATCAGCTGGGATGCTGCTAATGAGTATAAAGTAATGGGTAATTTTATAATATATATGGGTTATAATATATATATGCGTTATAATATGGGTAATTATAACGCAGTTATAATTACACAGCAGTAGAATAGCTCAGTAATAACATTTACTACACACACACAGTAACGTTTCAATTGTCAAAGCATGCTGGGAAACCCCTGCCCCCCTTAACATGGCCCCGACGTTACACTGCCCCCCCCACCCGGACTGGTTTCTGTCCCCAGAAAAATTAAAGTCCAATTTAAAAGTCCAATACAAACTCATCCAGGTGTCGGGGCGGTCTTCGGCGCCGGCGGCCAACACGTACAGGCCCCCTAGTGTCCATCTGGGTCTCGGTCGGGGTATCGGGCCGGGATGAAGGCTCCGGTTCGTCCACCAGCGATGCAGATGGCCGATACGGGGCGAGACGGTCACGATGAAGGACCACAACCCGGTCCCTTTTCCTAAGACTCACCCTGTACACCACATCTGACAGTCTCTCCAGGACCACGCACGGTCCCGACCAATGGCTCGCCAGCTTCGGTGATCGTCCTCTCTTCCTCTCAGGGCAGAAAACCCAGACTCGATCTCCCGGTGCGAAGTCCCTCCCCTGGCAGCGGGAGTCATACGCTCACTTCTGCCGGCCCCCTGCCGCTGCCAGGGCCTCTCGAGCCAGCTCGTGCACCATGTGGAGACGTTCTTTCAAATAAAAAAAATAATCCAATCCAGGTTTTCCCTCCACCTCCGGCTCAGGGGGGGAACCGAATACCAAATCCACCGGTGTGCGCATCTCGCGTCCAAACATGAGCGCTGCAGGGGTGCACCGGGTAGATTCCTGAGCTGCCGTCCGGTACGCCCACAAAACAAAAGGCAGATGCAGGTCCCAGTCTCGTTGTCGCTGGTCCACTAGGATAGCGAGCTGGGTGGTGAGGGTCTGGTTGAATCGTTCGACCAGGCTGTCGCTCTGTGGATGCAGCGGGGTGGTTCGGGTCTTCCGGATGCTCAGCCTCTTGCAGACCTCCCCAAAGACCTCCGCCTCGAAGTTCCGACCCTGATCGCTGTGCAGCTCCTCCGGTGCGCCGAACCGACAGAACATTTCGTCCACCAGCTTTGATGCTGTCGTAGCGGCGCTTTGGTCCGGGACCGCGTACGCCTCTGGCCACTTAGTGAAATAATCCATCGCTACCAGCACGTAGCGGTTCCCCCCGTCTGTGGTCGGAAAAGGGCCCAGGATGTCCACTCCCACTCGCTCCATCGGCGCTCCCACCCGGTACTGCTGCAGGGGAGCGTGGGATCGCTGAGTTGGTCCTTTCTGAGCTGTGCACGTGTCACAGCGGTGAACGTGGAGCTCCACGTCCTGATGACAGCCGGGCCAGTAGAACCGGGCTCGAAGGCGCTGCAGCGTCTTTGTCACTCCGAAGTGGCCCACTCCTACCGCCCCATGAACCAGCTGGAGTACGTTGGGCCGGAGTCGACGAGGAACCAGCAGCTGCCAGACGTGCTGCTGCCCAGCTGGAGTGTGCCACTGTCGATACACCACGCCCTCGTGGCAGCGGAGGTTGGCCCACTGGGAGTGCAGGGCTTTAGTCTCTGGGTCCAGTGGTGACACAACCTCCCAGGCGGGCCACTGTCCTGCGTCCAGCCACTGCCGAACCCGCGAAATGACCGGGTCTCTGTCCTGCTCGCTCTGCAGCTGCTGCGTGCCAAGAACCTCTGTGACGTCATCGCTGGGGAGAGCTGCCTGATCATCTGAGGGGCTGCGCGTCGCTGCGTGATTCCTGCTCGCAGCGGCTCGGAGAGCGGCAGCCCGTGGGGCGGTTTGGTCCCGATCTTCAGCCCGTTGGCAGTGACGACACTCCTCTGTCGCACAGGGGCGCCGAGACAACGCGTCAGCGTTGGCATGGAGGCGGCCTGTCCGATGCACAATCTGGAAATTATAATCCTGCAGTGCTTCCAGCCATCTCGCCAACTGTCCATCCGGTTCTTTGAAGTTTAACAACCAGGTCAGGGAAGCGTGGTCCGTCCTGAGCTGGAACTTGCCCCCGTACACATACGGGCGGAAATGACGCAGTCCTTGAATGACAGCCAACAGCTCTCTGCGAGTCACACAGTAGTTCCTCTCGGCTCTGCTGAGAGTGCGGCTGAAGAAAGCCACCGCCTGCTCTCCCTCCTGGGATAGCACCGCCCCGATGCCCTGGTTGCTGGCATCCGTGTCCACGATGAAAGGGCGGTTTGGGTCAGGATACTGCAGGACGGGGGCTCCGATGAGCGCTGCGCGGAGCTGGGAGAAAGCAGCAGCACAGCTGTCACTCCACTGGAACGTGCGTCCTTTCTGCGTCAGCTGATGCAGCGGGCTGGCGATGGTGGCGAAGTCTTTCACAAACCTCCTATAATAGGAGGCCAATCCAAGAAAACTTCTCAGTTCTCCGACGTTCCGCGGCACTGGCCAGTCTCTCACTGTTGCCACTTTTTCTGGGTCGGTGGTGACCCCTGCTGCGCTGACGACGTGGCCCAAAAAGGTGGTCTCCCGCCGGAACAGGTGGCATTTCTTAGGGTGTAACCGTAGCCCCGCCTGCTGGATGGCTCCCAGCACCTCTCGGAGATTTGACAGGGCGCTGTCAAAATCAGCTACATGCACCAGTAGGTCATCCAGGTAAACAACACAGCGACTCCAGGGCACGTGAGCCAGCACTCGCTCCATCAAGCGCTCAAAGGTGGCCGGAGCATTGCAGAGTCCAAACGGCATCACTTTAAACTGGTACAGTACCTGCCCGATGGAGAAGGCTGTTTTTTGGCGGGCCTCTGGTGACAGTTCTACCTGCCAATAGCCGCTGCGTAGATCCAGCGAGCTGAACCAGCTGGAGCCGGCGATGTGGTCCAGTGCGTCATCGATGCGGGGCAGGGGGTAGGAATCTTTCCCGGTGGCGTCGTTCAGGCGCCGGTAATCCACACAGAGCCACCACGACCCGTCCTTCTTCTTAACCAGCACCACAGGCGCCGCCCAGGGGCTGCTGGAGGGCTCAATAACATCTGCCTCCAGCATTTCTCGCACTTTTTGTTCCGCCGCTGCCCGCCTTGAAAAGGGCAGCCGGCGTGGGTGGAGTCGAATCGGCCTGGCCTCACCGGTGTCGAACTTGTGCTGCACCAACCCAGTCCGGCCGCATTCCTCATCCTTCGCGGCGAAAACACCTATGTAACAGTCCAATAGCTCCCGCAGCTGGTGTCTCTGTTTCGGGTCCAGCCCGCTGCAGCTCCGCTGAAATAATTCCTCTACCGCCTGCTGCGTCTCTGCTGACACGTTGACCCCTCCCCTTGCTGACCCTGTGTGCATTCGTGTTCCCTCTGTCTGCGCTGGTGATGTCATCGTGTCCGGTCCTCGCGGTGGCCCACCTGGTCCGGTCTGTCTTGGCGATCCCTCGATTGCGCGGGCCCCCGTGTCCCTTCCCTGGGTTCTGCTGTGGAGCATGATGGTCCGGTTTCCCAGCTGGAGGGACGGTCCCGCGGTGTCGATCTTGGCGTTCCAGGCTGTGAGCAGGTCTAGTCCAATAATACAGGGGTCTTGGATGTCAGCCAGCCAGAACGGGTGTCTTATGTTCTGACCGGCCACCCCCACCACCAGAACTCTCCGCCCCCTCAGTCTGGCGCGCTCACTGGTAGCCGTGGTGACGCAGCGCTTGGTGGGTTCCCACCCCCGTGGGGCCGTCTTGTTCATGCCCGGCAGCACACCGGGTTGAACCAGGGAGATTGTAAAGCCGGTGTCAATCAGGGCCCGGATCGACGTCTTCCCCAAGCTGCACTGTAGATACATCCCTGGAGAGTGTCCAATTCGGCCCATGCGTGGTGCCGGCTCCTCGGGGCAAACATCTGCGGGAGGCGGCCTGTCCCCGTTCACGCCACCTCGCTCTAGTTTAACGCCAGGGAGGGGCGTTCTCCTCCGGGGACGCGCCGCCGTGGTCTGCCGTAATTCCTCCTCTTGCTCCTCGCTCTCCATCGTGGCCTGCAAGGTTCTCTGTCTGTGCGTTGGTGCTTCAATCGTGCGATTCATCAGCGGCTCCACCCGCTCTGCTTCTGCCACTGCAGTCTCCCAATCACTCGCGGCGTGGAGCCGTATGTGGCTCTGGAGCTGGGCCGGGCGGAGACCTTGGATGAAGCTCCGGAGGGAGAGCTTCTCTACCGCCTCCGGTGCGAAATCTGGGTAGCTGCGCTGGGTTAGCAGCCGTATGTCTGCAGCATAGGCTCCTAGGCTTTCCTGGTTGCTTCGACGGCGGCAGGTCAGCTGTTCCTGGGCGTGCTCAGCGTCCGCCGTTCTTCCAAATCGTCTCCGGAGTGCCCCTTGTAGAGCTGGCCAGCTGTAGCGCTCCTCAGGCAGGAGATCAGAGAGCGTGCAGAGAGCTCTTCCTTCCAAGGCCAGCGCGACCTGCACAGCGGTTTCCTCCGGTGACCAGCCGTTCAGCGCAGCGGCCAGCTCGACCTGGGACAGGTAGTCATCCAACGTGACCTCGCCGTTGAAGCGGGGAATCTTGGCCCGCTGCCAAACAGATGGGATGGGCGCCTCCTGATCAATCGTCACTCTTGATCACCGTGGGATCGCCAGCCCGTCCTGTCCTGAAAAGGGCGGAATGCGGGGCTGGTTTGCTCCGCTCTGCCCGCTCTGTCTTGAAAAAGACAGAAGGCGGGGTGCGCTGGCCCCGTCAGGTCCGCCGCCGCTTCGTTCGTCCCGGCTCCCGGGGGTGGTGTCTCGGTCCCATCGTCCATCATCAGCTGAGCAATGAACTGCTCCAGCTGCTGGATCTCCATTCTGATCCTGGCTTCCATTTGCTCCATCCCACTTCTGACACCAGTGTGACGTTTGCAAGGTTCACACAACGAAAATGGAGCAAGATGGTTGTGATCAACGGGCTTTATTTTACACACACCCCAACACCCACACTCTGAGCATAGACAGGAGGGGAAGTCATTCTCCCAGACCTCCGTTTAAATCACGGTTACACACACATAATAAATCTTGCCTATGAAATACTGCTGGGTAATTACAGTATAACACAGTTATAATTACACAGCTGTAGAATAGCTCAGTAATAACATTTACTACACACACACAGTAACGTTTCAATTGTCAAAGCATGCTGGGAAACCCCTGCCCCCCTTAACATGGCCCCGACGTTACAATACGTTTCGACACATTGCAAAACTGTATTGATACTGTGTTGAAACTGTGTTGCTGAATACTGACACCTGCTGGACCTTAAAAATCCCTACAGGCAACCTAGTTGACAGACTCAACTGACACTGATTTTATGACCTAGTATATACAATAATATACTGCTAAAAAAAAAATAAAACTGTCCACTTAGGAAGCAACACTGACAATCAATTTCACCTGCTGTTGTGTGATTTTGTTGTCAGCACATTCAACTATGTAAAGAACAAAGTATTTTAATAATATTTCATTCAAATCTAGGATGTGTTATTTAGTGTTCCCTTTATTTTTTGGACCAGTATATAATTTAAGTCATTGTATTTTATATTGCATTATTTCATATCTTCATTTTAATTTCAAATATCATTGATATTTTTAGATACAGTCAATAAATTTGTATCACCGTTACAGGCCCGATACCGTGGCTCAGAGAGATCCGTCGCTACCAGAAATCCATGGAGCTGCTCATCCGTAAGCTGCCCTTCCAGCGCCTGGTGACGGAGATCGCTCAGGACTTCCAAGACCGACCTGTGCTTCCAGAGCTCCGCCGTCATGGCTCTGCAGGAGGCCAGCGAGGCCTACCTGGTGAGTCTCTTCAAGGACACCAACCTGTGCGCCATCCATGCCAAGAGGGTCACCACCATCATGCCCAAAGACATCCAGCTGGCCCGCCGCATCCGTGGAGAGAGAGCGTAGACTTTCTGCTGCACATTCACCAATCACAATGCTCTGCACTGTGTGTCTTTATATATTTATAGTAATATGTACCTACACTACCGTTCAAAAGTTTGGGGTCACCCAGACAATTATTTTGTGTTTTCCATGAAAAGTCACACTTATTTACCACCATGAGTTGTAAAATGAATAGAAAATATAGTCAAGACATTGACAAGGTTAGAAATAATGATTTGTATTTGAAATAATTTTTTCCTTCAAACTTTGCTTTTGTCAAAGAATCCTCCATTTGCAGCAATTACAGCATTGCAGACCTAACATGATTGCACAAGGGTTTTCTAATCATCCATTAGCCTTCTGACGCAATGAGCAAACACATTGTATCATTAAAACACTGGAGTGATAGTTGCTGGAAATGGGCCTCTATACACCTATGTAGATATTGCACCAAAAACCAGACATTTGCAGCTAGAATAGTCATTTACCACATTAGCAATGTATAGAGTGTATTTCTGATTAGTTTAAAGTTATCTTCATTGAAAAAAAGTGTTTTTCTTTCAAAAATAAGGAAATTTCTAAGTGACCCCAAACTTTTGAACGGTAGTGTATGTATACTAGCTGTTCTTGTTTTTCTCTTGCCTTCTGACTGTTGCTCTGAGTGTTGCTATCCTTGTGCTGTTGCAATCCTGGAATTTCCCCATTGTGGGACTAATAAAGGCTTATCTTAAATAATGTGAACATGTATCATAACGTGAAAATCCAAGTGAACATGTTGTGAATGAGGATGCTTGTGGACTGTGATTTTTTTTATTGATTTATTTTTCTTTAACAGAAAGTTCTTTTTACAAATTTTTATTCAAAAAAAATAAGTTTTTCCAAAGTTTTAAAATTCAGGTGGTTGCACTTTTTGGACAACTTCTCCAGCTGTTGAAAATACGCGCTCACATGGCACAGATGAGGCTGGAGTGCAGAGAAATCTTAACACCAGCTGGAAGAGGTTGGGATAGCTTGCCTTTTGATTGTCCCAGTATCTCAGAGGATCCTGGAACCTGGCAATATTGCCCTCTGCCAGGTACCTCTGCACCTCCTGGATGGCATCAGCTGTGGCGTTTTTGGTCTGCCCGTCCACTTCGATGTCCAAAGGTTGCCAAAGGTTATCTAAAAAAAAACAACAAAAAAACTACACACAACAAATTGGCATTTTAGTACATGATTTCCAAACAACAACAAATTATGCTGAATAACATGCCTGAAGTGGGTGCAGACAGCTGTTGTCAAGACGGTCCCGGCTGGGGCTCATTTGTGCGTCCAATTACAGATGCACATTCAGCCCGCAGCCTACTGATGGCGTCATTGCACTTGGAGGAACTGCGGAACCCGAGTGATTTAAATCTGGGGTCTAGAAGTGTGGCTAGGGTCAACACACTTAATGACTCCAGGTTGGAAGCAGTGTCTGTGACTCTACGCTTCAGGTGTTCATGTAGGTCTATGGCTGCCTGTGTGTGCAAGGTTGAAGCATTACGCTCTAGTGTAAGATAGAGCATTTTCATCATCGGGATGACCTTTGACCCTGACACTCGCCTCTCTTCAGACAACTCCACTGTAGCTTGATGGAAAGGAGCAAGCACAAGAAGTGTTTCTCCTATGATGGTATACTCATCAGCTGTAAGTGGAGTCAAATCGCTTTTTAGAGAGGCCAGAGATACCCACACTGGTTCCCTCTCATCATGTAGCCTTGACAACATTTCATATGTGCTGTTCCAGCGTGTTGGCACCTCATTGATAAGTTTCAGGCTTGGTCGTCCCATCTGTTGCTGCACTTGAGCGAGCTTCTCCTCGGCTGTAGTGCTTGATCTTAAGTATGTGACAATGTGCCTAGCTTTGTGTCTGATGGATGTAAGTGTGGGGATCTGATCACATGATTTACTAACTAATAAATTTAGACTATGTGTAATGCAAATTGAGTGTCGAATTTGAAGCTGTCGAGTGGATGCAATCATGTTTGGTGCTGCGTCGGTCACAAGACACTTTACTTTATTGGTTATGGCCCAGTCCTCCATCATGCCCCTTTTGACTTGGGTCAAACTGTCAGCAGTGTGACTTTGTGGAAAGTATTGCACTCCCAACACAGACGTACACAACTGCAAATTCTCATTAATGTAGTGACAGGTAAGAGCCAAGAAAGCCTCCATGTTCACAGATGTCCACATGTCAGCTGTTATACTCACTGCCACAGCGTGCTGTACTTCCTTTTTCACTCGTTCACGTTCCTCCTCGTACTTTTTCGCCAGCATTTGTTTGATGGTCTGAAAATTACACCAAGTCAAACCAAAAGCAAATCCATATATTTAAATTAAAGATTAAATAAATTGGATATATCAACTACTACTTTAGATAATTTCCACAGACCTTTCTGGTTGGCAAAACATATGGGGGCTGAAGGGCCTGAACCAGTTCCCTGAACCCTTCACTCTCCACAATGCTGAGGGGCTGGCAGTCCTTCACGATGAAATTCAGCAGAGCCTCATCCAGCATCTGCTTCCTGGAAGCTTGATGGTTCAAAATGAAGTCAAAAATAAATTAATAGGAATTAATTATCAATAAAACAACTGTGAGTAAGAAGTAGTAGGGCTGTATACCTGCGTCTATCCTGGGTGTATCCGGGACTTCATGTTCATGTCTGGCCCTATAATGCCTCAGCATTGAGGAGGCGCTCTTGTTGAAATACGACAACTCTGTCGAACAAATGCGACATTTAGCCTGCAGAAAATATGAAGAGTAAACTAAGAGTCACTTTCAAATGAATTTGAATTCAGATAAACCAAGTGGAAACTCTGAGAGGAACAGGATGAAACAACAAGGAAATTAAAACAAAGAAAATAGTCTTTTATTTATTTATTTAGCGAATGCAAAGTCCTTAAGCCAAGCAGTTGCCTCCTGGTTTGCTGTATGGAGGGTGTGTAATCCTCCTTCCAGTCTTTGGAGCGGGCAAGCCTCTATGATGTGTTCTATACTTTGCTCCTCTCCACATGCGCACAGTGGGCTAGGGCTACTGCCCCATCTGTGAAGGCTGGCCAAGCAGGGGCCATGTCCAGTCCTGAAGCGATTGAGTGTAGACCACTATCTCCTTGAGAGGTTGGTGCCCGGGACCTGTTGGTTGGGGTTTATCACCAGCTGTTTGTTTGGGACCTCCTTGGTCTCCCATTCCTCTTGCCAAGCTGTCTGGATGGTAAAGTCAGCTGGGGGAGGGTTTTTCCAGATCGGCCGTCTGGATGAAAGTCGGGCAGTGGGTGGGGTGTAGATATCTGCATGGATTGGTAAGTGAGGAAAATCTTTAACTTTTTGGAGCATCCTTTGAGTTAATGCTGCTCGCCGGATGTGTGGAGGGGCTATGTTTGACAGTACAGAGAGCCAGGGGAGTGGTGTTGAGCGGATTGTTCCAGTTATAGTTCTCATGGTTGAGTTGAGCTGGGTGTCTACATGGTGTGTGTAAGATGACCTGGACCAGACAGGGGCACAATATTCTGCTACAGAGTATGAAAGGGCCAGTGCTGAGGTGCGCAGGGTGGAGACTGCCGCCCCCCATTTTGCACCAGCGAGCTTGCAGAGCAGGTTGTTTCGTACTTTCACCTTAGCAGCCGTCCCCTTTAGATGTTCCTTGAAGGATAAGGTCCTATCAAGGGTCACTCCAAGATAAGTTGGATTTGGGGCATGCTTAAGCTTGAGTCCGCTCAGGTGGATGTTTAGTTCTCTGGCAGCTTTTGCATTGTGGAGATGAAATACACTGGAGACGGTTTTTGCTGGGCTTGGTTTTAGGCGCCAGATTTTGCAGAACTGGTCCAGTTTAGCAAGATCTTCCGTGAGCACCCGTTCCAGTGGTTCAAAGTCTGGTGCTTGGAATGCCAAACAGATGTCGTCTGCATAGATGAATTTGCGGGATTTTGTAGTAGGCAGGTCGTTCATTCCACGTACCGATTTTGTTATCGTATCATCAGACCTGCGACCGTATGTCTTGGACACCCGAGTAAAGAGAGGTGCAGAGCTGTCAACTGATCACCACCTGGTGGTGAGTTGGATCCGATGGCAGGGGAGGAAGCCATTCAGACCTGGTAGACCCAAACGTATAGTGAGGGTGTGCTGGGAGCGTCTGGCTGAGGCCCCTGTCCGGGAGGTCTTCAACTCCCACCTCCGGAAGAACTTCAACCACATTCCGAGGGAGTCTGGAGACATGGAGTCTGAATGGGCCATGTTCTCCACCTCTGTTGTTGAAGCGGCAGCCCAGAGCTGCGGCCGCAAGGTGGTCGGTGCATCTCGTGGTGGCAACCCCCGAACCAAGTGGTGGACACCAGTGGTGAGGGGGGCCATTAAGCTGAAGAAGGAGTCCTATCAAGCTTGGTTGGCTTGTGGGACTCCCGAAGCAGCTGAGGTGTACCGGCAGGCCAAGCGGAGTGCAGCTCGGGTGGTTGCTGAAGCAAAAACCCGGGTATGGGAGGAGTTCGGTGAGGCCATGGAACAAGACTTTCGGTCGGCTTCAAAGAGATTCTGGCAAACTGTTCGGCGGCTCAGGAGGGGAAAGCAGCTCCCCGTCCACACTGTGTATGGTGCGGATGGGACACTGTTGACTTCAACTGGGGATATCGTCGGGCGGTGGAAGGAATACTTCGAGGATCTCCTCAATCACACTGATACGCCTTCCACAGAGGAAGCAGGGTTTGGGGACGAGGGGGATGACTCGCCTATCACAGGGGCTGAGGTCGCCAAGGTGGTTAAAAATCTCCTTGGTGGCCGGGCCCCGGGGGTGGACGAGATTCGCCCCGAGTACCTCAAGGCCCTGGATGTTGTTGGGTTGTCATGGTTGACACGCCTCTGCAACATTGCGTGGAGGTCGGGGGCAGTGCCTTTGGCATGGCAAACCGGGGTGGTGGTTCCTCTCTTCAAAAAAGGGGACCGGAGGGTGTGCTCCAACTTTAGAGGGATCACACTCCTCAGCCTCCCTGGGAAGGTCTATGCCAAGGTACTGGAGAGGAGAGTCCGGCCGTTGGTCGAACCTCGGATTCAGGAGGAGCAATGTGGTTTTCGTCCTGGCCGTGGCACATCGGACCAGCTCTTTACCCTCTCGAGAATTCTTGAGGGTTCGTGGGAGTTTGCCCAACCAGTTTACATGTGTTTTGTGGACTTGGAGAAGGCATTTGACCGCGTCCCTCGTGGATTTTTGTGGGGGGTGCTTCGGGAGTATGGGGTATCGGGCTTGTTGTTACGAGCTATTCGGTCTCTGTACGACTGTTGTGAGAGTTTAGTTCGCATTGCCAACACTCGGTCGGAGTCATTCCCAGTGAGAGTTGGACTCCGCCAGGGCTGCCCTTTGTCACCGGTCCTGTTCATAATTTTTATGGACAGGATTTCTAGGCGCAGCCAGGGAATGGAGGGTGTCATGCTTGGTGACCACAGGATCTCATCTCTGTTGTTTGCAGATGATGTTGTCCTGTTGGCTTCATCCAGCAATGACCTACAGCTCTTGCTGGGACGGTTTGCCGCTGAGTGTGAAGCGGCTGGGATGAGAATCAGCACCTCCAAGTCCGAGTCCATGGTCCTCAGCCGGAAAAAGGTGGATTGTCCTCTCCGGGTTGGGGACAGGCTCCTGCCCCAAGTGGAGGAGTTTAAGTATCTTGGGGTCTTGTTCACGAGTGAGGGGAAAATGGAGCGAGAGATCGACAGACGGATTGGAGCAGCATCTGCAGTGATGCGGACGTTGTACCGGTCTGTTGTGGTGAAGAGGGAGCTTAGTTCTAAGGCAAAGCTGTCGATTTACCAGTCAATCTACGTTCCTACTCTCACCTATGGTCACGAGCTTTGGGTAATGACCGAAAGAACGAGATCGCGGATACAAGCGGCTGAAATGAGCTTTCTCCGTAGGATTGCTGGACTCACCCTCAGAGATAGGGTGAGGAGCTCAGTCATCCGGGAGAGGCTCAGAGTAGAACCGCTGCTCCTCCACATTGAAAGGAGTCAGTTGAGGTGGTATGGGCATCTGATTAGGATGCCTCCTGGACGCCTCCCACTTGAGGTGTTTCAGGCACGTCCCACTGGGAGGAGACCCCGGGGCAGACCCAGGACTCGGTGGAGAGACTATGTCTCCCAGCTAGTCTGGGAACGCCTTGGTATCCCCTCTGAAGAGCTGGAGCAGGTGGCTGGGGAGAGGGAAGTCTGGGCTTCTCTGCTTGAACTGCTGCCTCCGCGACCCGGACCTCCGGAAAAGCGGTAGAAGATGGATGGATGGATGGAGGTCGTTCATGTAGAGGTTGAACAGAGTTGGAGCTAGAACTGAGCCTTGTGGGAGTCCGTTTTTCTGCATTCTCCATGCACTTGTGTTCTGACTGAGGTGGACTCTGAACCTTCGGTTGGTCAGCAGGGTTTTTATAATTGCTGTTGCCCAAGCAGGGATCGCCTTTATAAGTTTCAGGAGGAGGCCTTTGTGCCAGACCGTATCATAGGCGGCTGTAAGATCGAGAAACACAGCCCCTGTCTTCAGTCTCCTCTCGAAGCCATTTTCAATGAAGGTGGTTAGGGCCAGTACTTGTTCTCCTGTACTGCGGTCCTTGTGGAAACCTGCTTGATCCACACTTAGAATATCCTCTATTTCTGGGGAAATGCGTTGCAGTATTAGGCGCTCCATGATTTTGTAAGGAACGCTGAGTAGGGAGATTGGGCGGTAGCTTGCTGGTAGTTTGTGATCTTTGCCAGGTTTTGGGATGGCAATGACCTTTGCTGTCCGCCATTTCTTTGGGATTGAGTTTGTTTGTGTGAGGTTAGAGCTCGGGGGCCAAGATTTTTCATGAATTCTGGGAAGATGTTATCGTATCCTGCTGCCTTTCCACATTTCAGGCCCTGTAGGACTTTCTCCAGTTCAGCAGCCTTGAAGGGTTCAGGGTTCGTTTCCTCTACAGGCATTTTTTGGTGTTTTTTTAGCTCAGTTGTAACTGCTCTTCTGGTGTCTTTGTCTTGGGGTGCTTTGGCGATAGTCAGTAGGTGGGATGCAACTTGGTTGGGTGTGACGGATGCTCGGCTTTGGCTAGGGGGCTTCTGTGCAGCTCCTAGGCGACAGATGAGGCTCCAACATTTCCTGCTAGAGTGGGTAAAGCTCCGGTCAGCAACTGTCTCCTCCCATTTCTTTCACCGGGCTGTATTTAGCGATTCAATGAGATGGTCTGCTATCTCTGGGTCCCCTGATGTTTGATAGGATTGTAGGAGGGCAGCACTTTCTCCGTCCAAACATGGGACATAGAGGGGTCGGTAGCCTCGTGGGATTGCAGTATGGGCAGCCTTGAAGATTGCGCTGCAGAAGCGGTTGTATGCTTCATCTACAGTGATGGTGTGGAGTGGGATGGTAACAACGCTCCGGTCCAGAGTTTCACTGAATTTCTTCCAGTTGGCTTTGCGGAAGTTCCAGCGCATCTTCCTTGGGCTGTATATGACTGGAAGTTGTAGGCCAATGTGTACAAGCAGGGGCCGGTGTTGGCTGTGTGGAAAATCATCAAGAATGAGGATCTGTGTAGGATATGGCTCCCCATTCAAAGAGCTGACCCAACACAGGTCAGGAGAATAGTCCTTCTTCCACCTAGCAGAGTGGAAGGTTCCTCTTTGTTTGGGGTCGTATATCAAAGCGAGGTCATTTCTGGATGCCCAGTCTGAAAGTGCCTCCCCATCACTGTCCACTGCTGGGTACCCCCAGTCAGGGTGATGGCTGTTAAAGTCCCCCACATAGATGGCAGGGTGGGGTAGGGTGGGTAAGACCTGCAGATCCCAGTTGGCATTAGGGGGCTTGTACACATTGACAATATGGAAGCCACCAATGATTATGGTGTCTGAGAAATGTGTTGTTATCAGGTGATTTGCTTCAACTATGTCAGAACGCACATAGGTGGCACGTCCATGTTTAGCATGTAGAACATAGCACAGGAGGTCAAAGCCTTTGATGGTGAAGCGGCCAGCTTCCTCTGTGCCAATATGAGTCTCTTGGAGGCAGATTACATCAATCGAATGTTGGAAGGCGAGGACTTCGATAAGGCTTCGCTTGGCTGCAGATAGGCCTTCAACGTTTAGTTGTAATATGCGAAGGGCAGATCCTACCACAAAGTGCTCTTGGGGCTGTTTGCTTTCGGCTTTAGGACTGTGACTAGGATTCTTCTTTGACTTGGCACAGAGGCGTCGTCTCTTCGAATTTAGTCTGCTGGTAGGATCATTTGCTTCCCCAGGCGAGCCCGGGTACTGGCGGAGGGCGCGACGAGAACGCTGATCCATTGCCCCCCTTTGTCTTTTAAAAATACTATATATTTTGGAAATACCTTATTTTCCGATATCAGATCAAAATGGTCCCACACGGTGGAAACCTTTCTTTTGCCTTGACACTGCTGCTCGTGCTCCATAATTCGTGATAAATTTGTACAAGGACCGTCCGCAACACATACGAGTCTTTGGGCAAATGCATCCCGCTGACAGATGCGCTTCCTTATAAACGCGAGCGCGTCAGTGTTTCAACGCCCTAGCGTCACATGACGGATACAGTCCCTGTATCGGTCACGTGACTTTCTTAATGCGAGACGCACCAACATGGACCGAAACTGGGTTTCGCTCTATGAGCCCGACGCATGCGCCGACGCATCGGTGTTGCCGGACCCATCATTACTCGTAAGTGTTTTCCTGTAAGGAGTATTTGTGTCTCTGTACCCCAATGTCCGGTGCTAGCCTTCTACTTGTCTGACCGAATCACTTGGGAGCTTCACCTTGTAAGAGTGCCTGTGCATTGGAGTCCTATGCCCGTGCCAGCTCTCTGGCTACCTAATCCATGAGCATTACCTGCTGTGAGTTTTCATACTGTTACCCCTTCGCCGGTGCAAACTGTTAACTCTGTTGCTGTGCTGCCCATGAGTGTTACCGTGTATGAACATCTGTGCTTTCCTCATCCCTTACCCCTGTCACTAATAAACATCACAACTGACTGGCTCGCCCTTGGCTCTCTTATTGCGTGGCTCCTTAGAGCCACGTGTAACAGTATGTCACAGCCCGAACGAGTTGCCCTCGGCCGTAAATGGTTTGGACTTGTACCTTCCTGTCCGGGTGTTAGCGCCATTAGCATGCCGTTTCCCAGGAGTCACTCCCGACGCCAGGGCGACGAGCTGAGGTCCATCTCGGGGGCTGTCGACAGGACGCACTTCACCTTGCACGACGCCTCCAATTCGAGACGCTGGCATCCGGGCCATGCTGAGGATCTCCTGGACTGTCACCCTCGTTCTTTATTCCATCTCGAGGTCAGTGCCAGGATTGACGCCATGGTCACACAGCGAGAGAAGCTCCGCGGGTTGGATGGAAACCCCGGCAGAACACCGAAGTGGATGATGTTGCCCCCCGCTTCGGGACCCCGTTCCTGCTGCCATTCCAGTCCAGGAGTCCGCGGGTTGGATGGAAACCCCGGCAGAACGCCGAAGTGGATGACGCTGCCCCCCCGCTTCGGGACCCCGTTCCTACTGCCATTCCAGCCCGGGAGTTAACGCCACCCAGAGGGCTTCCCCCATTCTGCGCTACGTCACTCGGGATTCCCCCCATGGAGCCACAGCTGACAGCAGTTACGTCTGGGACCGAGCGGCTGACGCGATTCCTGCTGTGTATCCATTCACCATCTGCAGGCACGTGGCGGCGGCAGTGAGATTGGCGGAGAGGACTCCAGAGCAACGAAGCTTTCCCAAGCTCAATGCCTTCCTCGCCTCGGTCTCTGATCAGGAGCTGTGATTCCTGGGTTCCCCCCTCGCTTCGTCCCCTGGGAGAAGTCGTCGTCACATCGCCAAGTCACCTCTGCATGACCCCCTTCCGGATCCAGTTCTGGGCTTCCGCCAGGACCTCTCCTCCCACGCAGCTGTCACCTTTTCGCCTCGTCAGTGTGGAGATTTCACAGCCTGGTTCCCTGAGCCTCATTCCCCCGCTGTCACTCCAGGGCATTCGGGCTGGCTCACCCCGGCTGATACCCCCTCCTCCTCGACGCACTCCCCGACTGCTGTGTGTGCCTGGAATCCCGGCCTGGTGAGCCGTCTCCTGGAGACAACGCGAGCGATCCCCAGACGATTTCCCAGGGGGTCCTCCGTTATCGCCTGGCGGGGAGAGGAGGAAGCAATGTTCACCGCAGCAGGCTCCACCCAACCTCCAGGAGGCAGGCAAGTCTCAGTTTATTTACATCAGTTTAATGATTTGCTCTGTCACACTCCTGGAGGTGGAGTTCGGGGTTCGCAGCTCCCTGAACTCCTACCACCTGCTGTAACCTGTTCCTTTAATCCTGCATCCTCTGTCTCTCTCCGCCGAGCGCTCCCTGGCTCCGGGTCAACGTGGTGTGATGAGGAGAGGGCCTGCGGTTCCGCAGCTGCATTGTGGGCGGAGGAGGAAGACCGACTGCTGTGTGGAGTCTGCGCCGACGACCAAGCGTCCCCGGGTCTCCACGGAGGTGCGGTTCGGTCCAGCAGGACGAGGTTCTCCTACCATCACGCCGCGTGGACCGTCGGTGTGGTTACCAGCGCTGGAGGAACCTCAAGCTGTGCTGACCATCGTGCCGGCTGCGGGGCCCGACGCAGCTGAGTGGGAGCCTGACAACGACCTCCTGACGACGGATCCTGGATCTTCGCAGTCCTGGATGGCGTCAGAACCAGAGATCAGGCGAGTGCTCCTTTTTTCTCTTTCTCTTCATATCTTCGAGCACTTTAGCCTGTCTCTAGGGGAGATGAGCCGGGTGTAGCCGCCCGCTGCGTCCGAGCTCATCTCGCCGGGTTCTGGAGCTGCCGGTGACCCTGATCCCGGTTCTGTTTTCTCTTCTGAGCCTTCTTCCAGAGTCGCCGGCGAGGAGTTGCCATTCCTCGTGGTGCTGTGGGGTCCAGGTTAAATATTGGAGGTCGGTTCTGGTGCGGTACTGACCCATTCGGGGTCCGACGTGGGTGCCGCTTCAGCGGCGTTCGACATGGGTTCACCTAAGACCCATTTGGGGTCCGACGTGGGTGCCACACCAGGGTTGTCCAGGTCCGGTGAGGAGGTGGCTGTTTCCCTGCAGCCTGACGTTCGTCTACCTCGTCATTGGCTCTCCCCTAAGCCTCTTCCTCCGGGGTCCACTCTGACCCTTCGCCCGTCTCAATGGTCCTGGTGGTTGAGTGATGCGGGTCGACGGCTCGACCTGCAAGACTTCTGGTTCGGCGGTCTGGTCCAACCCCCTGACGAACCTTGTTGCTTCTGGGTAGCCTGGCGCGGCTACCGGTGGACTGGGTTGTTGGGATCCTGGGTTGGCAGTTGGCCGTCCGAACTTTTCTCTTCCCCGGCCCAACTGGACATGGGCGGGGCGGCTGCCAGAACTGTTTGACCGTTTTGGACTCTCTCTGCCGTCTCCTCGGGTGTCTCTTACTTTTTGTTGTTATTTAGGTCACTCGGGCGGAGCCTCTTTGTCCTGTAGGGGAATGTATATTTAGTGCTGTGTATTGTGTTTTTTTTTTTCCCTTATAACCGTACTCAGCATCCTATCCCATCATTATCCTGTGCTCCTGTCACCATTATCCCTCTAGGTGACCCTCCTTGTATTTAGTGATGTGTATTGTGTTTTTTCCCCTTATTACCGTACTCAGCATTTTACCTTATTGTTATCCTGTGATCCTGTCACCTTTATGCCTCTAGGTAATCCCCCATTTATTTGGTACTGTGTATTGCGTTCTCTCCCTTGTAAACCGTACTCAGCATTTTTCCCTCATGTTCATCCTGTTCCTACCCTGTCACCGTTATTTCTCTGGGTGTCCCTCTTTGTATATGGCGCTGTGTATTATGTTTTCCCTGCCACCCGTACTCAGCGTCTTTCATCACCCTTATTTTATCTTTAGCTTTGTATGAGTGCGTTATGGAGTAGTGTGTTTCGTTTCCCCTTAACCATACTCTGTAATTGCTTTATTCGTCCCTGTCACCTTTTTGGTGGGTTGTGTTTCCTTTTTTTTTGCCCCGCCTTAAACGTCATTTGTGTGTTTTGAGTAGTGGGCTTCATCTGTAGCCATCCTTAGTATTTTTCACCATCTGTGCCCCGGTTATTTTTTGTGGATACAGAGTGTTGTATTTGGGTTATTCGTCTTGTCCGCCTTATACTCTGTATTTGTCCATAGTCTGTTTTTTTTTTTTTTTTTTCTCCTGCTCTACTTCTCTCCCTCCTGTCCTGCCTCCCTGCCACCCACCCTAGGTGGGGAGGGGGGGGGCGCTGGGATGTTCCTGGTCGTTCGGGAGCCCGACCGTAAGGGGGAGGCTCTGTCACCATGGGATGAGACGCCGTCTCGGCGCTCAGCCCATGTCTGCTTATCCCTGCCTCTCATTAGGCAGCGTCTCAGCTGCTCCCAGCTGTCAGTATCACGGGAAGGCTGGGGCCAATTAATCCTCATCAGCTGGGGCGCTGCTAATGAGTATAAAGAGGAGCAGCCTCGATCACTCGGGGCTGCGACATAAGCACTGCAAGGCTGGAGTCCCTTCGTCCGGTTCCAGCCCTTGTCTCTTCACCCAGCATTACTCGTAAGTGTTTTCCTGTAAGGAGTATTTGTGTCTCTGTACCCCAATGTCCGGTGCTAGCCTTCTACTCGTCTGACCGAATCACTTGGGAGCTTCACCTTGTAAGAGTGCCTGTGCATTGGAGTCCTATGCCCGTGCCAGCTCTCTGGCTACCTAACCCTGAGCATTACCTGCTGTGAGTTTTCATACTGTTACCCCTTCGCTGGTGCAAACTGTTAACTCTGTTGCTGTGCTGCCCATGAGTGTTACCGTGTATGAGCATCTGTGCTTTCCTCATCCCTTACCCCTGTCACTAATAAACATCACAACTGACTGGCTCGCCCTTGGCTCTCTTATTGCATGGCTCCTTAGAGCCACGTGTGACATATTGGGGCCGTATAAGTTCACCAGATTTATATTTTCTAATAGCAAAGATCCTTGAATAATTAGATATCTTCCAAACTTGTCTCCAATTGCATTTTTCACTTGAAATGGGACTGATTTATGTATGAGAGTCATAACTCCCCTGGCTCGGGATGAAAATGATGAGGTGAATACACCTCCTTGCCATCTACTCCTAATTCTTTTTACATCTTCCTCTATTAAGATAAGATAAGATAAGATAAGATAAGATAAGCCTTTATTAGTCCCACAACGGGGAAATTCCAGGATTGCAACAGCACAGGGATAGCAACACTCAGAGCAACAATCAGAAGGCAAGAAAAAAACAAGCAAGCAAGAGCAGCTAATATACATATGTACATATTACTATAAAATATATATATACACACACACAGACACACAGTGCGGAGCATTGTAGCTAGATGGAATAAATATGTAAATATATAAACACCCACAGTACGGAGCATTGCAGCTAGGTGGAATAAATATGTAAATATATACACACACACAGTGCGGAGCAATGTAGCTAGATGGAATAATATGTAGATATATAAACACACAGTGCGGAGCATTGTAGCTAGATGGAATAAATATATAGATATATAAATATAAACACAGCCAGTGCGGAGCATTGTAGCTAGATGGAATAAATATGTAAATATATAACCACACACAGTGCAGAGCATTGTTGCTAGATGGGATGAAACAGCATAACCCTCTACTTAGTTATCCTACATGGTATGATTATGTGCCCATACATATTCGCACCCTCCATAGCGACCGGTATTTTCATAGTTGAGATGAGTTAGATGAGTTTCTTGTAAAAACACAATTTTTGAACCTATGTCATTTATTTTATTCATAATTTGTTTAAGTTTTTTTTAAATTTTGTAGACCTCTGCAATTCCATGAAGTTAAATTAAGATTAACGCTTTGGTCTATGATCAATAGGGAGTTTGGGATTACCTCGCAATATAAACATGCTCACAGAGAGAAGCAAAAACATGAGTGGTTGAACATTCATCCTACAAACTACACACAAACAAATTCCCCCTTCCCACATTTGTGGTGATCCTCCCCCAAAATCAAAAAAAAGCCGTCTCCCGCTATAGCCATCGACCGCTCCACACCCACGAGGATCAGCCAAAGCCACTCCCTCTTCATCCTCCCAATCACCCTAACTCTACTGCTTTAAAGGACGTAACATTAACTCTCTTCTGTAGTTTTCCAACTTAACTCCAAAATTTTATAGCAACTTTGTACATCATAGGTTTTTTTTTAATATGTAATACAATCTATATTTTGTAAACTTGCTATATGCTTCAGATCAGTTAGATGCCTGTGCAAATGCTTAAATATTCTACCTTATATTTTGTTCATGCTTAGCTCCCACCAGTCTCTTCTTGGATCTTCCCAAAGAACTCCTGCGCCTCCTCAGGGGTCTTGAAGATGTGTGTTCCACCCCCATACGTGACCAACAGTCTTGCAGGGTGAATTACTCCATGACGAATCCCAAGGTTGCGCAGATCTTTACGGACGGGGTCAAACTGCTTCCTCAACTGTTGAATTCCTGTGGCCAAATCTGGATAGAACCGCACCTGTTGATCCTGGTATTTAATTTCTCCTTTGGCTCGCGTCGCGTCGAAGATCTTCATCCTGTCTCTGTAGCTGAGGAACTTCATAATTAGCGTCCTCGGTAGTCCCTTATTATCTCTCTGTGGTCCAATTCGGTGGGTGCTTTCTAATACAAGTGATGATTGCAGCTCTGCGTTGTTCAGCGCTTCTGGAATCCACTTTTCCAAAAAGGAACATGGGTCCCGACCCTCGGTTCCCTCCGGTAGACCCACCAGCCTCAGGTTGTTCCGTCTCGACCGGGACTCCAAGTCCAGGACATTATCTTCCAGACATTTATTTTTTTTTTCCAAAGTGCGCACCTTTAATTGAAGGCCGGCGACGTCATCTTCAGCACTGGAAACTCGAAGCTCCACCTGCGCCACTTGTTCCACACAGTCACCCAATTCTTTTCTCATTCCTTCCAACGCTGCCATAATCCCATCAAATTTAGCGGAAAAGTCTGCTCTCATTGAACTAATGGCAGCGAGCACTGCACCTGTGCCGTTGCCCGCAGTCACCGCACCACTGCTAGCTTCCTCCGCCATATCTGGAGCTTTATCTGCTGCGTCACGGATGTGAAAGTCTGTTAATTTGGACTGTTTCGGCGGTTCAATTTTTCCTCCACCTGATTTTCCAGCCTTAGGCTTCACCGGCACATCCTCGCCCAAACGCTGGGATAGGTTCTGCTCCAAATGAGAGAGTTATTTGCCGATTTTTTTTCTCTAGGAGCAGAGCAGAGTGATACGTGTCCTTCTACGTGGCCGCCATAACCGGAAGTAGCCCTTTGCAACCTTTTTGTTACAAAACATAACAATGGCATTGGTTACAGGCGCATTTCTAAACTGCTGAATGTTCCAGTGAGCACTGTTAGAGCCATCATTCGGAAGTGTAAAGAACATCATTTTACCATAAACAGGCCACAACTAGGAGCTCCTCACAAGATTTCTGACAGAGTCAAACAAATTTTTAGAAGAGTTATCCATGAGCCAAAGACCACTCGTGGAGAACTCCAGAAAGACCCAGAGTTAGCAGGTACTGCTGTTTCAATGAAAACAATAAGCGATGCACTCAACCGACATGGACTCTATGCCCGCTCACCTCACAAGACTCCATTGCTGAAGGAAAAGCATGTTGAAGCTCATTTAACATTTGCTGCACAGCATTTGAGGATATATTGTATCCTCCCAATAAAATACTGGGAGGATATACTGTAGTCTGGTCAGATGAGTCTTTTTGGATGCCACAACATACAGCATGCTTGGAGGAGAAATGGCAATGCACATCAGCCCCAAAACACCATACCAACAGTGAAGTTTGGAGGTGGGAGCATCGTGGTGTGGGGATGTTTTTCAGTGCATGGCACAGGCAGACTTCAAATAATTGAAGGAAAGATGAATGGACAAATGTACAGAGACATCCTTGATAAGAACCTGTTGCCACCTGCCAAGATGCTGAAGATGAAACAAGGGTGGACATTTCAGCAAGACAATGATGCCAAACACAGCCAAGGAAACTCATAACTAGTTTCAGAGAAGGAAAATAAAGCTACTAGAATGGCCCAGTCAATCACACGCAGGGTTGTTGCTAAAAAAATACTAACTAGTTACAGTTACTTCTTTTCAAAAGTAACTAAGCTTCTTTTGAGTTACTGCATGATTTAAGTAACTAGTTACTTGGAAAAGTAACTTTCACATTACTTTTAAATGCATACTTAAATCTATCTTGCACACATAGCAAGATCAAGGGCCCCTTTCTCTCATCAGAAAAAAGAAGACTCATCTTACAGAGAAAAAGTCTCAGATTTACACAAACTATTGTAATTAGTAGAAAGTCAGAAATTTACTAGAAATAAAGCTGTGAATTCAAAGAGAAAATTTTGGACCCCCGGTGGCCCGATTTTGGCCCATGAGCCATATGTTTGACATCCCTGGACCAGCCCATTAGAAATGCACATTTAGAGGATTTACTTCCATGAAGTAGTTGCATATCACCACAGCATGTAAATTAATCAGATAAAATAAAACAGAAAGCACAGATAAATGAAAGTTCACCGCTTACTGCAACAAATCACAGTCACTTTTTCTCTGGGCGTAAGAAAACTTTAAATGCATTTAATGCGGACATTAAATGCAAACTTCTTGCTCAAAAAATACTCATGTTTAACTACAGAGGTATGAGCTGGTAGGGGCTTGTCATGAACCCTCCTGTGCGCTTTTCCAATGCGCATGGCGAGGGGTGAAATAATGAGGATTTACATGTCGGGTTCCACCACACACATTTATTAGCATAAAGACTTACAAAAGGGTTATACAAAACACTTACAGTGGACGTTCAGGGCCCGGCATCGCCCCACGAACACATAAGATGAGGCATGTATCCACGCTGGCGTCCCACAGCCGGAATCGCTACAGGACGCAGAAGAACCACGGGCTTCACAAAATGAATACACACTGTAGGAGCTGACAGTTCACTGACAGATGCACAAGCAGGCAGACGATCAGTAAGACAAAGACCCAGCAGTGCGCGACTGGCAAAAGACGCTTAAGTACACGTACTGCTGGTTATGGTGTAATGAAGAGCACCTGGGTGCAGACCGGGAAAGATGATTAACGGGGCTGGGAACAGCTGATGGTAATGAGAGAGAGGGGGGGTATGGCCGGACCAGCAGACTGTCAGCAATGCTCACAGAAAGTAGGTCACAGCAGCTGTCTAACAGCTGTCAGTCAGGCAGTAGCTATGGATATGGAAAGCAGGCTGCAATACATAACATACACATAAGCTGTGGCACCTAGACCCACAGAGAGGGCAGGACTTAGCCGACAGAGCCCCTCTCTCAAGGTGTGGAACCCCAGACACCCAAGGTGACATCCCGAGGACCCCCCCCCCCCACCCAACAGGAACAAACAACACAAACCTGGGTGGGAGGTAGGGGGGGACAGGAAATGAGGGAACACAATACCCTGCTCAGGGCCCATAATTATCCCCCCCAAGTCCAAAGGCAAGGAGGCTCGGGAGGCCACCCAGAGTCCCAGACCCAGCAGGCAGTCCGGTGAACAGAGTCCCGTGGCCTGCCGGAAAATGCGGGCCATCTGGCCGAGAGACTCAGTCCCTCCGGTGGTCAGCCAATGTTGTAGCACCACAAGGACTGGGGGGTGGAGCAGGAGGCGCCCACAGCGGTCGACATGGTGCTTCGCTGCGCTCTTTGTTTGTTTTTGTTTGTCAATTGTGTGTCTGCTTGCACTTATACCCGTGAAGAACTTTTAAATATCAGGACTTTGACCCCCACGGACCTCCTCCCAGTTTTTCTAGCCCCTGCCGCCGATCTGGTTTATTGTTTGGCTCGGAAAGTGAGACGGCGGAAGAGAGGAAGACGAGCGGGCGCTCTCGTACGACTTCGCAGGAGAGGCTCGCGAACGGCGCTGCCTGGCATATTTCTGTCCAATACCAACTCTCTCTCTAACAAGGTGGATGAACTGAGACTGCTGATGCGTTTTAAGGACCTCGCCTCCTCAGCTGTCCTCTGCTTTACTGAGACCTGGCTCCGGGAAAATATACCGGACAGCGCGCTGCGCCTCGACGGCTTCCAGCTCTTCCGTGCTGATCGTGACACAGAGCTTTCCGGCAAGACCACAGGAGGCGGTGTCTGCTTCTACATCAACTGTAGCTGGTACTCTGATGTAACGGTAATTTCCAAACACTGTTCTCCTGCCTTGGAATTTCTTGTTATCAACTGCAAGCCTTTTTATTCCCCACGGGAGTTTGCTTCTTTTATACTGATCGCTGTGTACGCCCCTCCCGACGCGGACACGCGCGAAGCTCAGCGCGTGCTCGCGGATCACATTCAACACACAGAGCGGAGTTTTCCAGACTCGCTGATTATTGTGGCTGGCGACTTTAATCAGTGCAATCTGAGCCACGATCTCCCCCGCTACAAACAGTTTATTAAATGCCCCACCAGAGGATTAAACACACTGGATCACTGTTACACCACAGTGAAAGACGCATATCGCGCTGTCCCTCGAGCTGCGCTGGGATTATCTGATCACGTGATGGTTCACCTCATTCCCACATACAGACAGAGATTGAAGCTCACTAAACCTGTTGTGAGCACTACGAAGATACGGACCAGTGATGCTGAGGAGAAGCTGGAAACGTGCATGGAAATATCTGACTGGGGCATGCTTAAAGGAGCCACGCATGATCTGGATGAGTACACGGACACTGTGAACTCATATATCCACTTTTGTGAAGAGAACATTCTTCCATCACGCACCAGGGTGAGTTACTCTAATGACAAACCCTGGTTCACAGCTAAGCTCAGACAGATCAGGAAGGAGAAGGAAGCAGCGCTGAAAAGTGGAGACAGGGACTGCTACAGGGAGGTTAAATACCGGTTTAACAGAGAGCTGAAGAGGGCTAAATCTGTGTACTCAGAGAGACTCCAGCAGCAGTTCACTGCTAATGATTCGGCTTCCGTGTGGAGAGGACTGAGGCAGATCACCAACTATCGGCCTCAGGCTCCTAAAGGTCAGGATGACAAAGCCCTTTGTCAGAGACTGTCCCAACACTATGCCCGTTTTGACACCTCGTCATCTGTGTCCAACTCCCCCCCTCCCTCCAGCTCCACAGCCTCCACATTCCCTACTTCATTTAAGGCACCCCCCCCCACCTCCCCCCCTCCCCTTATCATCAGTGAGCAGGATGTGCTCAAACAGTTCTCCAGACTGAACCCGCGCAAGGCCCCCGGCCCAGACGGCGTGTCTCCCTCCACCCTGAGACTCTGTGCGAAACAGCTGGCTCCTGTATTCACAGACATTTTTAACACCTCCCTTAAGTTATGCCACGTGCCGTCCTGCCTCAAATCCTCCACCATCATCCCTGTCCCCAAGAAGCCACGGATCACTGGACTTAATGACTACAGACCTGTAGCGCTCACCTCTGTAGTCATGAAGTCCTTTGAGCGCCTGGTCCTGTCCCACCTCAAGTCCATCACCACCCCTCTCCTGGACCCGCTGCAGTTTGCCTACCGAGCCAACAGGTCTGTAGACGATGCAGTCAACCTGGCCCTCCACTCCATCCTGCAGCACCTGGACTCCCCGGGAACCTACGCCAGGATCCTGTTTGTGGACTTCATCTCCGCATTCAACACCATCCGCCCCGCTCTGCTCCGGGACAAGCTGTCCCTGCTCAACGTGCCTGACTCCCTCTGCAGGTGGATCATCGACTTCCTGACGGACCGGAGGCAGCATGTGCGGCTGGGAAAGACTGTCTCAGACTATACTAGCATCAGCACCGGATCACCCCAGGGCTGTGTACTTTCCCCCCTACTCTTCTCCCTTTACACCAACTCCTGCACCTCCAGCCACCAGTCTGTCAAGTTGATCAAGTTTGCGGACGACACCACCCTCATCGGGCTCATCTCCAACGGCGACGAGTCCGCCTACAGGAGAGAGGTGGCCCAGCTGGCGTCCTGGTGCAGCAATAACAACCTGCAGCTGAACGCTCTGAAGACAGTGGAGATGATTGTAGACTTCAGGAAAGTCACTACTCCTCTGCCCCCCCTCACCCTCTCAGGCTCTCCCATCACCACTGCTGATTCCTTCCGCTTCCTAGGCACTACCATCACCAGGGACCTCAAATGGGAGCTGACCATCAGCTCACTCATCAAAAAAGCCCAGCAGAGGATGTTCTTCCTGCGGCAGCTGAGGAAGCTCAAGCTACCCACCAAGATGTTAGTGCAGTTCTACACAGCCATCATCGAGTCCATCCTCACCACCTCCATAACTGTGTGGTACGCAGGAGCCACTGCCAGGGACAGACTAAGGCTGCAGCGCGTCGTGCGCACTGCTGAGAAGGTGATCGGCTGCAAGCTCCCATCTCTCCAGGATCTGTACATCTCCAGGACCCGGAGGCGTGCTGGCCGGATCATAGCCGATCCCTCACACCCTGGTCATGTACTGTTTGCCCCCCTCCCCTCTGGTAGAAGACTTCGGTCCATCCAGACTAAAACCTCCCGTCACATGAACAGCTTCTTCCCCTCTGCCATTAGACTGCTGAACACTAAGTGACTCTCGTGCACCATGTACAGCAGCTCAACCAGACTCATGTCAATCATCACTGTTTTCTTCCTGCATTACCGACTGCACTATATAGTTCTCCACAGTATCTGCTGCTGGCTAATATATATTTTAACTGTTGACCAGTATCACTTAATCTTATCCTACACTTTATTACATGTATAGTTTATTTCTCTTATCTTATCATGTTTAATGTTGCAGCATTGTACCGAGACAAATTCCTAGTTTGTGTACTACATGAACAATGGCAATAAACCTGATTCTGATTCTGATTCTGATTCTGATTCTGGCCTGCCCACCCGGAGGCTCACTGGTGGGTGACCGGAGGGACCCCCACGGCGTTGGGCTGGGAGGAGAAGGGGACCATATAATATATATATAAAATAAATAAAGTTGAATTGACCACACCGGCGTCAGGCTGAGGAATAACGGCCCTGGCGTCCTCAGGCTGACTGGCAGCACCTTCAACGATCCCAGCCTGGGACACAGCTGCACCAGCAGTGGATCCCGACCGGGCCAATGCTGCACCCACAGCGGCTCCCAGCTGGAGCTCAGCGGCACCCGCGGCAACTCCTGGCTGGAGCTCTGCTGCCCCCACGGCGACTCCAGGCTGGAGCTCTGCTGCCCCTGTGGCAACTCCCGGCTGGAGCTCTGCTGCCCCCATGGTGACTCCCGGTTTGAGCTCTGCTGCACCCTCGTGGACACCAACTGGGCCAACGCTGTACCCCGCACTGGGGCGGGGTAGGTACCCATGACGGTTCCAAACAGGAGCGCAGCACCCATGTCGGGCAATCCTTGGGGCACAGCCCCCACGACGGGCCCAAACCAGGACGCTGCACCCACGGAGAGCCAGTCTGTGGAGGGGCCCCCACGATTCAAAGAGTCAAAGGCTTTATTATCATGCACACAGTTAAGAAATGCTACATTTCCTGAGCAATGAAATTCTTACTTTGGTCTCTGAGCGAATGCCAAGTTAAAGGTACAGAAACAACAATTCTAATAGGTCATGACTCACTAACACAGTAACTCAATCCTAGTACTGATGGATGCTGAGACACATACACCAACACACAGTAAGGCAGTAGATGAATGAAAATGAAGTCACCGGATGACTAAAGTGATAGAGGTATATTGATATCAGAGATGATGTGAACCTGAGATGCCATGAACCTATGTACAGTGTGCAAATGAGCAGTGTGCAACCTGATGTGAACCTGAGATGGCATAGACGTATGTACAGTGCGCAAATGAGCATTGTGTAAAAAGCAGTGTATAATTACAAATTATTGTTAAGTAGCAGCAGAGATGATATGGACATCAGACAGGTGATAATATATCTACTGTACAGGTGAGCAGTGTGCAAATTTAGCAGCCGGTGTGTGAGTTCCTATATGCAAAGCTGTGTAAGAGTTTTGGGAGTTGTTGTCTGTTCATGAGTCTAATGGCAGTGGGAAAGAAGGAGTTTTTCAGTCTGGTTGTCCAGCATTTCACACTTCTGTACCTCCGACCTGAGGGTAGAAGTATGAACAGTCTGTGTTGGGGATGGGTGGGGTCCGGGAGGATGACGTCAGCTCTCTTTCGGACTCTGCGGTGGTAGGTGCTCTGCAGAGAGGGGAGTGGAGTCCTGATGATCTTCTTCGCTGTCTTCACCACTGTCTGCAGGTGTTTGCGCTCCAAGGCAGTGATGTTTCTGTACCACACAGTGATGCCGTTGGTCAGGATGCTCTCGATGATGCAGCTGTAGAAATTGTTGAGGATCCTGGAAGACATGCCGAACTTCTTCAGCCTCCTCAGAAAGTACAGTCGCTGTTGAGCTCTCTTGACCAGCTCTGTGGTGCTGTGCGCCACTTAAGGTCCTCGCCCTCCACTCCATCCTGCAGCACCTGGACTCCCCGGGAACCTACGCCAGGATCCTGTTTGTGGACTTCAGCTCCGCATTCAACACCATCCGCCCCACTCTGCTCCGGGACAAGCTGTCCCTGCTCAACGTGCCTGACTCCCTCTGCAGATGGATCACCGACTTCCTGACGGACCGGAGGCAGCATGTGCGGCTGGGAAAGACTGTCTCAGACTCTACTAGCATCAGCACCGGATCACCCCAGGGCTGTGTACTTTGCCCCCTACTCTTCTCCCTTTATACCAACTCCTGCACCTCCAGCCACCAGTCTGTCAAGTTGATCAAGTTTGCGGACGACACCACCCTCATCGGGCTCATCTCCAACGGCGACGAGTCCGCCTACAGGAGAGAGGTGGCCCAGCTGGCGTCCTGGTGCAACAACAACAACCTGCAGCGGAACGCTCTGAAGACAGTGGAGATGATTGTGGACTTCAGGAAAGTCACAACCCCTCTGCCCCCCCTCACCCTCACAGGCTCTCCCATCACCACTGCTGATTCCTTCCGCTTCCTAGGCACTACCATCACCAGGGACCTCAAATGGGAGCCGACCATCAGCTCACTCATCAAAAAAGCCCAGCAGAGGATGTTCTTCCTGCGGCAGCTGAGGAAGCTCAAGCTACCCACCAAGATGTTAGTGCAGTTCTACACAGCCATCATCGAGTCCATCCTCACCACCTCCATAAACGTGTGGTACGCAGGAGCCACTGCCAGGGACAGTCTAAGGCTGCAGCGCGTCGTGCGCACTGCTGAGAAGGTGATCGGCTGCAAGCTCCCATCTATCCAGGATCTGTACATCTCCAGGACCCGGAGGCGTGCTGGCCGGATCATAGCCGATCCCTCACACCCTGGTCACGTACTGTTTGTCCCCCTCCCCTCAGGTAGAAGACTTCGGTCCATCCAGACTAAAACCTCCCGTCACATGAACAGCTTCTTCCCCTCTGCCATCAGACTGCTGAACACTAAGTGACTTATTGACTCTCGTGCACTATGTACAACAGCTCAACCAGACTCATGTCAATCATCACTGTTTTCTTCCTGCATTACCGACTGCACTATATGGTTCTCCACAGTATCTGCTGCTCGCTTATATATTTTAACTGCTGACCAGTATCACTTACTCTTATTCTACACTTTATTGCATGTATAGTTTATTTCTTTTATTTTATCATGTTTAATGTTGCAGCATTGCACCGAAACAAATTCCTAGTTTGTGTACTACATGAACAATGGCAATAAATCTGATTCTGATTCTGATTCTGATGTGGATGCCCAGGTATTTAAAGCTGCTCACTCTCTCCACCTCAAGCTTCTGGATGAACAGTGGTCGATGGGGTCTCCTCCTCCCTTTCCTCATGTCCACTATCATTTCCTTTGTCTTGTCCGTGTTGAGGGTGAGATTGTTGTCCTCACACCATGGGACCAGGTTGGCCACCTCCATCCTGTAGGATGCTTTGTCATCACCAGTGATGCATCCTATCACTGCTGTGTCATCCGCAAACTTAAGGATGATGTTGTCTTTGTGGGAGGCAACAAAGTGGGTGAAGAGGTTGTAGAGGATGTTGCTGAGAACACAGCCCTGGGGGACACCTGTGTTTGTGATGATGCTGGCTGAGGTCCTGTTATCCATCCTGACAGACTGGGGCCTGCCAGTTAGAAAGTCCAGTAGCCAGTCACAGAGGGTGGGGTGCAAGCCAAGTGAAGACAGTTTGTCGGTGAGCTTGTGGGGGATGACTGTGGAGGGCCTCAGGCAGGGGGGGAGCTGGCTCCGGGCTGACCTCTGCAGGGTGAGCTGGACCCGCAGCATCCTCCGGTGAAGAGACCAGATCCACGGAGGCCCCTGGTGATGGTGGAACCTCCCCAGCGATCCTAGAAGAGGGCTCAGGGACAGAGGAGAGACACAGGTTAGGGTCACCGGCAGCGGTGGAGCCCGGCGAAGGGAGTTTGGATGTGGCAGAGGGCTGCACCCGACTCTCCTCACCTAGAGCCAAACAAGATCTCTCTAATACTGACATAAGAAATACGAGAGAGAAAACTTGCCTGAGCTCGAGCTCCACTGCTGTCCAGGACTCTGTCGATCCCAGCGATGTTGTCTCAAGCCCAGCCTCCAGGAGGTCCAGCTCAGGCTCCCACTCTGTTGTGATGGCCCCCGCAGCTGGCATCATGGTGGTGGCAGCCCGGTACCCTCAGGCGAAGGCTCCAAGGCAGGTCCCAGATCCAGTGAGGAAGCTGAGGGTTGGCTCCGTGTGGGCTCAGGAGCGGAATCCTACAGGGCCCTGGGCTCCTCCATCGTCTGGCGGCAAGGTTCAGGGATTGGTGGAGTAGACACGGAAAGGACAGGAGAAAGGTTTACTTCCGCAGCTGGAGGAGAGAGCCCAGCGAACTGCTGGAACTGCTGGAACTGGGCCTCTCTTCCAGGAGACAGACAATGTTTATCCTTACTGCATTGAATGGAATGAAAAACACTTGCCTGTCCTCCCGGTGCTCGATGTTAACAGCTGCGGAAAGCCGGCAGTCATCCTTCTCTGCGTCTACGACAATTTTGGATCCCCCTCTGAATGCTGGAAGAGCCGGCTCAGAAGACGTGGAAGTGGGCGTAACCGGGGAAACCATGGACCTCTCGGTGGCTGGAGAGATGGTAGCCGCTGAAGACGAGGAGGGCTTCTCCCGGAATTTTGACATAGAATGACACTGGCGCCTGTTAATTGGTGCAGACCATGCTGGAGTGAGACAAGGGTTGGGAGAATCGTCACGGAGGATGAAGGTCTGCTGATTACCGGACCTCCGTCTCAACCCCATGGGAAACACCAAACCAGGGAAAGAGTGCTGGAGCTAGCAGACTGTGGCCAGCAGGTCGGCGAACTGTGGGTAGTCAGTGGTATAACCCAGGATACACCTCTAGGATCCCTACTGCTCCGTCCATGCATTCCAGCATCTTCTTTGGTCCCTGGGCGGAGAGGGCTTCATCCACGAAGCTCCAGATGAACTTGGCGGCCCATGCCTCTGCCACCGCGGGAAACCCCGCTGCCGTTCCTCTTCTGTCTCGGCGAAACCGGGGCATGGTGCTTTCCAGAAACAGGTTAATCCAACAAACAGTTCAAAAGAGTGATGTGAGGGTATACCCGCTAAATCCTCTTTTGGATGGGTCTTTCTGTCATGAACCCTCCCGTGCGCTTTTCCAGTGCGCACGGTGAGGGATGAAATAATGAGGATTTACGTGCTGGGTTCCACCACACACATTTATTAACATAAAGACTTACAAAAGGGTTGGACAAAACACTTACAGTGGACGTTCGGGGGCCGGCATTGCCCCACAACCGCATAAGATGAGGCGTGTATCCACGCTGGCGTCCCACAGCCGGAATCGCTACAGGACGCAGAAGAACCACGGGCTGCACGGAGTGGATACATGCCATAGGAGCTGATAGTTCACTGACAGATGCACAAGCTGGCAGATGATCAGTAAGACAACAGAGGGGAGGATTTTGACTCATTTTGCTTACGATAGACTTTTTAAGTTTTTTTGCAAATATTTATTTATTTCAATGGAGGTTGAATATTTTATTTATTGAAAGACAAGCAAAGCTTTTATGTATTTTGAACAGATGTTTATTTTTCAGTGGAAGCTGCCCATTTTTGTCATTGACTTCACATAATTAATGATGAAGACCAAATTCTCTGTGTGAGTGGAAAATAAAATATATAGATGTACCAAATAAGTACTGTAAAATGTGCATTACTGTATGTAAATGTTCTTTTTTACATTATTTAGGAGTGGTTTTTTTATTATTATTTTTTGGTTGACCACCTGCCATCCAAAATGTCCAAAAGTGAGTTTGCTAAAGATGCTCTACTAGCCAAAAATTGGAAGGATAGAAAAGAATAAGACCAATGGAATACAAAATAAATAAATAATACTGTAGGTCCATTATCAAATAAGTGCATTATAGGTTTGGAAATACTGATGACAGTAAATACAATATATTCTCAAAGACAGATCATATAAACCATATACTAGCAAATCATATGCTAGCATCAAACTGTCCATAACAGTGGAGCTGTTACTAACCAAGGCTTTTAAAAGAATAATAAGTGTGTTTGTTTAGGTTCTTTTATGTCATCTTTATTCCTCTTCTGTATAATTCTTGTATTTGTCATACAAGAATGTATTGTAATATGCTTAATCATGCTTGCGATGCCAGGGGTGTCAAGAAGAATGTACTCTATGATTAGAATGTTTTAGACACGTGAAGGTGTAGCCGAATTTTATCTAAACACTTTAAAAGGTCCTGGAGTAAAATAATCAATCGGATCTGTGAGGTGAATCTACTCAGCTCTTCCCCTGAGGGTAAAAACAGGCTACTTTATATGACCATCAGTAAAAAACAAAAAAAACAAAACAAAATTCTGGAATGCTGATAAGACACAGGAGAGGAAAGAAGGGAGGAGGGAGTGAGAGCATGAAGACCTTGACTGGTCAATGTAACATAAAACTTCATCTTGGAACACAAAACATAACAGACATATCAAACAGCTTGTTAATGTAGCTTATACCCTTATAAGTTACAACAGAAAAAAAAAAAAAGAAAAGAGCTTGTGTGCAGCTTACAAAGGAGAGTCAGATCTGTGATCATTTCATATATGCTCATCACTCAGGCGGTGAGTGAGAACTGTGTGTCTCTTTTGGCCAAAAGATTAAATAATCATTTTGCTCATATCTTGGTTCTCTTCTCGTTTTTCAACTTGCCGTCACATTCAGCATTTTTCTTACACTTTCGATGGAAAAGGGCCCCATCTTTTAAACTTTGGAATGTAAAAATCAAATTTGGTTTGTGTTTGTTGAGGGGCCACACATACTGCTGTACACAAGGCCCAAAATTTGGTGCTACGCCCCTGGTGTGTGGTGATGGTGGAGCTCACTGGGTGCTCAGCACCCCTAAAGCTCTAATCCTAGAATTGCCCCAGCAGAAGACTGAGAGGGCTTTCCTGTTTTTGTAATGGTACTTTTATAATTTAGGGTTTTTCTTCCTCTAGAAAATTATACTACTGCTAAAAGCAATCTAATGTTATTTTCCTTACAATTAAATGTGTCCGTATTCTGTGTCTACTGTTTTTAACTTCATGTACAAACACTTTACTTTTGACAGGACAATGGCCTCTTGAACTGAATAATGATCTAAAACCAGGAGGCTAAAATTAACTTCACACCAACAACATCCACAAACAATGTCTGACACTCCACAGCTCTGTGGACTTGCAAATGAAGCCACAACTAACTGAATATTTTTCAGAGACGTGAGGGAGGGGAGAACAAGGACCTTCGATAAGAAATGTTCTCATTATACTCACTGCAGCAGGCAGGCAGTGCATGCAACCCCAAAAAAGTAGTAAATACAGATTAAAAATCAGACTTTACATTTAAATAAGTGATTTATAGTTTGTGATTCGTCAAAATAAGAATGGGCCTCATATTTTCTACCAAAATTTAGTGTGAAGGCTTATTTGGAAATCAATTTAAAAAAATTTAAAAGACAAAATACATATGTAAATGGACTTATTCAGTAGTTTGCAAGTCATATTTATGTCACAAGAACTTTTTTTTTAATTTATTATCCTTCTGGACACCAGTTAGGTCCATAAAGTGCAAATAAAGATTGTACTCTATTATCTCAAATTAATTACTGGGTCAATAAGCACTCTGGGCAAGTCCAGTAAAATTAGTACTGATGCATGTACAGTATTTGTGTGTAATGCAGGAGATATGATGTTGACACCCTAGTCTTCTATGTGTAATATCGTTTTGCTTTGATTTATGGAAAGATTATGCCACATTACTAATGAGGATTGGAATGCAGCTGCCATCCTGATTCCAGCTGCAGTCATGTGAAAAAATTAGGACACCCTGTATAGGCTGTGTGGGTGTTTTTTAACATGTTTGGACATATGGATATTTAATATCAATGTTAAAAATACTGGGAGATTCATGTAATACGACTAAACAATTAAAAATGAATTAAAGTATTTTTTTCAAATTTTCTGTAAATTGTAATTCTGAACAAATAGTGAGGAATAAATTAGGACACTCCCCATCTTTTTTAAGACACCCCCACATTCATTCCCACTTAAAATGATTTTTGATTTGATTTTGTATATTTATCGATCCCCAGAGGGGAAATTGAGGGTATCCACCTGGATGGATGGCTAAAATAAATGTTAAAAAATGCAAATAAAAACAAAAACATGGTTAGACATTGATAGATGAACATTTCTTAATAAAGAACTGAATATTTAATGGGGTGTCCTAATTTTTTCACGTCTGTATTTCCAGTTGCCACAGTTAACAGTTGTCTAGCATGGATATAAGACGGTACATGGAAGAATATTGTGTCTTCCTCCTGTTTATTATAATTCAGTCTGATTTAAATCATATTTTCAACTTAAAATAATGCTCAAAAAGTCATTTTGATGGTACACTGACGTTTGCCTGAGTGAATGTTACTTCCACCACAACCAAAGTGGGCCTGCATCACCTGCAACAGCACTGGGTAGGTTTTCTGTTCCTAGTAGAAACAATGAAAGACAGAGACTACAACTAACACATTTTATGGTCGAGCTCTCATTAACCAATCACACAGCACAATTTTAGCTGCCAACTTACAAAACACCCTGTTTCCAAGAACAGATGAGATGCATAGCTGTTGCAGACGATGCAGGCCCACCCAGGATGGTGGAAGTGACATTCAGTCGTTTAAAGGTTGATTTTGGAAGGGGAGAGTCATACATAGTGTTGCTATAATTTAAATGCAAAGCAATCCCCACCTGTTGGGCATTAGGTAGAAAAGATTTAACACACATTTCCTTTCACTTTTCAGATCCCAAGGGTATATTCAGCCTGTATACTGTACATCTGTACTAACATGAGTATAACTGCACTGTAATTAAGTGCTATCATTTGTCAAAAATAAGTGTGAGCGAACAGCTTTTTCATAAAGTTCATTTTTTCTTTCAGTCAACATCTACAGTGCTGCTGGGTGCTTCCTGTAAACCACCCAGCTGCCTATGCAATCATAGCATTTGTCCCATGGCCATTTTTTCACTGAGAAACAATTATTCATACATATAAACTGAAGGCAACAACTGAAAACTTCTCAGTGCAAAAAGCACATCAGATAGCCTAAATCGTCCTTTGACGCAAAACGCTTTCTGCACGTACGTCCGCTGGTGGGCCTCACCACTTCAGAGAAGATATGTGGTCGTTTCATCTCAGGAACTAAATGTGCCAGCTTGCTCTAATTTATGACAGCTTTAACTCCGGAAATAAAGCTCCGACTACTGATGTACTGCAAATAAACTGGCACACACATCAAAGTGTTACCTGGAATTTACACGGAATTAAAAATGACACTTGTAGTTATCAATTAACAGTTTAGCAGAGAAAAGTAAAACATTAGGTGTGTTCTACATAAGCTGCGGCTGACTTCATCTGACTTGAAGGTCTAATCTAATGTGATCTGCCTGTTTCTGCAGGGGTGGAGTAAAAATGCAGCACAGCAAAGTGGGACAAGTTCTACTTATTGCAGGACCATCTTGCTTTTTTTAAAGATCATTTGTAAAAACTTTATTAGAATACTAAATTCCAATCACAATACATGCAAAATAAATACAAGATATTTATAAAACCTCACTATAAGTCAATTTGTGACCTTTTTCACAACAGTAATAATAATAATAATACTTTAGACTTACAGTATATAGCGCTTTTCAAGACACTCAACGCTTTACATAGGGGAGAAAAAAGTGTCAATGAGTGAATGCAGTGTTGAATAAATGGGTCTTTAGTGATTTTTTGAATGCTGGGAATGAGGGAGAGCTTCTGATGGTTATGGAAAGTGAGTTTCAGAGAGTAAGAGCAGCAATGGAGAAGGCCCTGTTTTCCCACGACTTGTACTTAGTCCGGAGGGGGGCTGTAAAAGGTTGGCATCAGTATAGCAGAGTGTGCGGGAGGGAGTGTATTGATGGAGGAGCTCAGTGAGGTAGGGTGGGGCCAGGTTATATAGGGCTTTTAAGTCATGAGGAGGATTTTGTAATGGATTCTCTGGGGGATGGGGAGCCAGTGGAGCTTATAGAGGTTGGGGGTGATGTGGTCACGGATACGAGTGTGGGTGAGAAGACAAGCAGCATATTTCTAGATGTGTTGTAGCTTGTTCAGGGATTTTGATGGTAGTCCATATAGGAGGCCGTTGCAATAGTCGAGGTGGGAGGTGATGAAGGCATGGATGAGAGTTTCAGCAGCTGTTGGGGTGAGGGAAGAACAGAGGTAGACAATATTCCTTAAATGGAAAAAGGCTGTTTTGGTGATGTGCTTAACATGTTTTTCAAAAGAAAGTGCCTGGTCAAAGATAATGCTGTGGGGCACAGTGTCTGGGGTTCTCTCACACCCAGAACGCAGGAGGAATGTTACGACCCCCCGTGCGCCATTACGCAACGCACAGAGGGAGGAACGGAAAACCCACGCACAGAAGTAGTTTTGTGCAGTTTATTAAACTCAAACCCAAATATTGTCAAGCAAACAATCACGTCATAAACAGAGAGTTGATATGATTGAATTGAGGCATTGACATACCGGGACACCATCTGGATGTTCAGCAGCCCCAGGGAGGGAATGCCTAGTGCCGCAGAACTGCTGACGGCACAAGGAGAAAGGCAAACATTAACTTATGAGCTGGAGTGATCCAAGGTCATCCGTGCAGTTGGTGGATGGGAGCGTGGCAGGAACAGCCGCAAACACCATAAAACTAGCAACAGTCAAGTAGTGTTAGAGAAGACTACATTAGTCAGGCTGAAATTAAGCATAGGGAATGACGGCTAGCAAACACAGAGGTACACACTGCTGTGAATGAAGCGTAATGCTCCGGCGAACTCTTCTCACTCAAACTGAACTTAAGTAATCACAATACTAATGAAGGAAGAGACCGCCGGTATGAAGGAGCGTGGGCTGGACATAATTGAAACCATATGTGCATGAGTGAGTGTCTGAGCATGTGAATGGACGTGAATGAGGTGTGTGTGTGTGTGTGTGTGTGTGTGTGTGTGTGTGTGTGTGTGTGTGTGCAACACCAATAATAAGACACAACTGGTTATAGTGACGGGAGGAGGAGGCGTGCCCAAGCTGTCAGGGAGCAAGGACCCAAAGGGCTCCTTGAAGCACCTGATGGAAAACAAATAATGAAACGGGCCTAAATAGCCACAGGGTCAGAACTGGGTTTGGGACCACCAAACCCAGGATTATGACAGAGGCCCCCCCCTCCCCCAAGGGGTGGATTCAAGACACCCAAGTACCGCCAGCAGAAAAAACCCAAACAACCACAAGAAGGAAACCCCCCCCACCCCCAGAGACAAACAATTATCAAGGGTGGGAGGTGGGGGGAAAACATGGTAGGAGGGAAGCAACAAGTGAATACTACCAAAAATAACATACAAATATAGTAAAGTCAACCTCCTAACAGCCCCCCACCTAGGACACTAACCCCCCTCCCCAGGAGTCCAAAGATCAGGGGGTTGACCACAGTCCCAGGCCCCAGGAATGGTGAGAGGTGACTGACCGGGTGGCCTGCCCAGGTCCCAAGCCGAGCAGGCGGCCCACTGAGCAGCGCCAGGCGGCCTGCCAAGACCGATGGACCACCTGGCCCGAAGGCCAAGTCTTTCGGGTGGCCGACCAGCATGGTTGAGCCACCAGGACCGGAGGGGGAGACGAAGAGGTAGCCTACCCACCGGAGAACGTAAAAGTAGGTGGCCAGGCCAAGGGATAGGCGCCCCCCCCCCCGCCCTCTGAGGCTTGGAGCAGGTGGACCATAGCACCCACGACAGTCCCAGTCTGGGGCATAGCAGCACCCACGATGGTCCCAGTCTGGGACATGGCTGCACCTGCAATAGTCCCGGTCTGGGACATGGCTGCACCCGCGATAGTCCTGGTCTGGGACATGGCTGCACCTGCGATAGTCCTGGTCTGGGACATGGCTGCACCCGCAATCGTCCCGATCTGGGACATGGCTGCAGCCACGATGGTCCCGGTCTGGGACAGCGTTGCCCCAGCGGTGGACTCCGGCTGGAGCTCTGCTGCCCCGGCAGTGGACTCCGGCTGGAGCACCGTTGCACCTGCGGTAGTCCCCATCAGGGACCTCATTGCTCCCACAGTTGCCTCCCCAGCGAGGGAGGTAGGGTTCTCCATGAACACCGGCACAGAACCCAGATCCTCGGCGGCCTCTGGAGGGATCGGCTGCTCTCCGACAACCCTGGTAGGGAGCTCCAAACCTGGAGGGAGACAGAAAGAGACTGAGTTAAGGTCGCTGGCAGCGGCAGAGCTCGGTGAGGTGACCCCGAGAGCTACTGCGAGCTGCCCCAGACCCTCCTCACCATAGTCAGACAATGTGACTTCAACATAGACATACGAGACATGATGGAGCGTGCTCGAGCTCCACTGGCGTCCAGGACTTTGACGATGCTGGTGATGATGTCCTGGACCCAGTCGGCTGGAGGACTAGTCCGGGGGGGTGACTCTGCTGCGGCGTCCCCCACAGCAGGCATGATGGTGATAGCAGTCTTGGTGCCCCCATGCACCATCTTCCACACCACTGGCTCACCCAGCATAGCGGATGGGGATTACCTCATCACTGGTCCTGGAACTGGACTCTCCAGGAGCTCTGGTTCCTCTCCCCTCGAGCAACCTGGTTCTGGAGCCGGCAAACTCATAGACACACACACAGAGGTCTTGGAGAGGTCAAGAGCTGCTATATGCCACTGGAGCGGAGCACTCAGGGGACTGCAAGCCCCGAGTCTCCTGACAAGGAGACAGGCAGAATTGTTCATCAAAAGTGAGATATGAATGAGAAAAAACTTGCCTGTTCTCCTGGCCCAGGATGTCCCCAGCGGCCTCCGAGGCATCCCTTCTCCTCTCCAAGCGTTCCTCCTCGATCCGATGGTCAATCAGGGTGAGTAACACCAGTCTCTCCTCCTCCGTCATCATACCCCTGGATTGGGCGGCGCCCGGCCCACAGAATGAAGCAGTCATGACCAGTGAAGTGCGTCCGCATTCCTCCCTCTCACGGCACTCCTCTTCAATCCGGCGGTCCAACTTGGCGAGAAAGGCCAGTCTCTCCTCCTCCACCCGTTTCCGTTCACGGCACTCTTCCTCGAGCCGGTGGTCCATCTGGGCTAGCAGGGACCATCTCTCCTTCTCCTTCATTATATCTGGGGAAGGAGCGTGCCCAGGCTCGAGGGGTGGCACAGGAGCGGGAGAGCCGCGGGAGGAGGGTGTCTTCCTCCGCTGCAAGCACTTCTTCCAGTGAGAGGATGGCTCCGACATAGGGGAGGCCCACTCCGATTCCGCGTCTGGCAGGGGAAAGAGGAAAGAGAGGATGTCGCCCACCCTCGGAACTACCCAGAGGTTGGGATGACGCCGCATGATGTCTTCAGTGGTGAGCCGTGCCCACCGAACATCTTTGGGAATCTGCGGCCACTGAGTGGAGAAGAGTGCCTGCTCCAGCAGGCCCCGCGCTCTCAGCTCTTCGTCCGTCCAGATCGCCATGGTGTAGCTCAGGGAAAAGAAAAAAAACGGTGAAAAGGAAAAGAAAAAACACACGACTACTCTGCTGGGTTTTCACTTGCTGGCCAGAGCATTCTGTTATGACCCCTTGTGTGCCATTATGCAGTGCACAGAGGGAGGAACAGAAAACCCATGTGCAGAAGTAGTTTTGTGCAGTTTATTAAACTCAAGCCCAAATATTGTCAAGCAAACCATCATGTAATAAACAGAGAGTTGATATGATTGAAATTGAGGCCACCAGACATACAGGGACGCCACCTGGACACTCAGCAGCCCCAGGGAGGGAATGCCGAGTGCCACAGAACTGCTGACGGCACGAGGAGAAAGGCAAACATTAAATTACGAGCAGGAGCAATCCAAGGTCATCTGTGCAGTCCGGTGGATGGAAGTGTGGCAGGAACAGCCACTAACACCATAAAACTAGCAACAGTCAAGTAGTGTTAGAGAAGACTACATTAGTCAGGCTGAAATTAAGCATAGGGAATGACAGCTAGCAAATACAGACATACACACTGCTGTGAATGAAGTGTAATGCTCCGGCAATCTCTTCTCACTCAAACTGAACTTAAGTAATCACAGTACTAATTAGGGAAGAGACCACCGGTGTGAAGGAGCGTGGGCTGGACATAATTGAAACCATATGTGCATGAGTGAGTGTCTGAGCATGTGAGTGGATGTGAATGAGGTGTGTGTGTATGTGTGTGCGACACCAATAATAAGACACAGCTGGTGATACTGACAGGAGGAGGAGGCATGCCTGAGCTGTCAGGGAGCGAGGACGCAGAGGGCTCCCTGAAGTGCATGATGGAAAACAAATAATGAAACAGACCAAAATAGCCACGGGGTCAGAACTGGGTTTGGGACCACCAAACCCAGGTTCAAGACAAGGAAAGGTAGAATAATGGACCGAAGGAGCAAGTGCCTCAGGGGGGGGTGGGGGGTGGGGGGGTAATCAGACTGGACTGTTGAGTGGATGTGCCCCCTGAGGAGAGGAAGATTAACCTGGAGTCGCTGAGACCAGAAGAAAGGCGTCAAAGCAGCACCTGTGTATAATTATGATATTGTGCCACACAATTCTATTGTCCATACACCAATGCATAATGTCACCAGCTCCGGTCTCTATGCATGAGTAATAAAGACATGAAAAGAGGGTGCAGAGCAGCCGGGGAGGCTTTTTAGCGCTGAAGGCTTATGACTGTTTTATGCTGTTAGAGAAAGAATAAAGATTCTATGTCGTCCAGCTTGTGCATCACCTGCATCCTTTCTCTACAGTGCCAAGGTTACGGATTTGGGGAGAGGAGGAACTTAGTGAGCCGTCAATGTTGAGAAAATGATTGTAGTAATCAGTAAGGTCAGAGGTGTTATGGAGATTAGTGAAGGGGGAGATGGACATTTTTTTCTGAGAGGGAGGAGAACAAGGAAGGAAAGAGAATTTGTTATGCGGAAAGCGACTGTGTGCTTTTGCTTTGGCAGTGGGATGGAGTGGTAATGGTCATGCTGATGGCTAGGTGGTCAGAGATGGTGAGGTCAGATCCAGACAGATGACTGACAATGAGTCCTGTGGAGCAGATGAGGTCCAGGAGGTGACCACAGTTATGGGTGGATGGATTGACATGTTGGCTGAAGTTGAAGCAGTTGTGTAGTTCAGAGAGTCTGCTGTAGCTGCAAAATTTATGGGGTCCATGTGAATATTAAAGTTACCAAGAAGGAGGATTGATGGAGAAAGAGAACAGAGCTGAGTAAGAAAACTGGAAAAATCAAAGAGGAAGGATGGATGAAGTTTGGGAGGGGGGGGCAGTAGATAACAGCAATGATTAGTTGTGTGTGGCCAGCGAGCTTGAAAGACAGATGTTCAAAGGAGGGGGCAGACAGAATGGAGATGCAGTTCGTCTTGATGTTTTGTCTATGGATTACAGCAATGCCACCACCTTTGCTTTCAGTGTGTAATTTGTCATAGTAGGTACATCCAGAAGGAGTTGATTGGTTGAGTGGTAAGTAGTCCACAGATTGTTGCCAGGTTTCAGTGAGACAGAGGAAGTTCAGTTTATTTTCTAGGATGAATTCATTTATAATCTCACTTCTCATTGTGAGCTAGGCTATTAATGGTGCCAAATGGCTTGACATTAGCCAGAGCTGTCAGGCTAGCACTCCAGTTGGAGGTCGCAGACAAGCTAGCTTCAGAGCTAAACTGGTGCCAGTCACAGAAGCTGCCGGAGCCACCCACCACAGCAAATGTTGTGGACTCAGATAGCGAGAATAGCTTGAATGATGACTTTACGGAAACCAGTGTTGTCAGCCAAAGGCCTGCTCTGGGAAGAGCCCCATGCAAGCGTTGTGGGTCCACAATGCACCTCAATAAAGCAAAGGAATGCCTGGCAAGAGGAAAACATAGCAGATGTGAATGATGTGGACACTTGAATCATTATGCCAGGGTGTGCCGTTTATCCAAGCCGGAGAGCCCATGGAAGAAATCACTCTGCCTGCCCATGACAACCATCCATACGGTGAGCCCTAGTACGAACAGGTACACATATTGCTCAGTGGAGTTAGACGGCATGAAGGTGCCACTGTTGCTCGACACGGCAACAGCGCGGTCGATGCTGAACTGGGCCACGGTGAAGAAGTTTTTCCCCCACCACAGGAAAAGAAGTAACCCGGCACCATTGTCTGGCTACAGAGGTAGCAGAGTGTGCACGGTTGTGATTTTGGAGTTAACAGCTCGCTACAAGTCTGCAAAGATGGTTGACTTCCCGTTCCAAGTGGCGGCGCATGGAGATAAGATCATGGGCTGTGACCTATTCTGTGGACTGGGTTTTGCCATTAAAGATGGTGCTGGGAACGAATGGTCAGGTTGTGGCCGCTGGAACCCGCTGGTTCAAGTGGTCAAAGAGGACGTGGTTTTGGACAAAGGACTACTGGACACTCTGGTTTTTGAGCAGGACCAGTCTCACTCAGGTTTGGCGGGGGAAGTCTCAGTGTCGGCACTCGGGAAATGGTAGTGGGGGGTACCGAGCATGGCGGAAGGGTACCCCCATTGGTGAGTGACACCATGCTAGCTCCAGATGCCTCCGGAGCTTGTCCACAGTTGGATGGGGGGTCTGCAGCTATGACAGTGACCGCTACAGCGTTTTTAGAATAGGACAGGGCCAGACCGATGAGCATGGAGTTACCGCATGCTCAGCAGCAGCACACCAGGCCAAGCAGGGCCCCACTTAGGGTGATGGACTTGGTTCGGGTTCAGGGTGATGAGCAACCACGGCGAAGATGGCCAGACGACAGCCAGTGAAACATAAAGCATGTCTGCAAATAGTGCCGAAGTTGGGTGCAGCTTACTTCTGGTTGTCTGACAGTTCATTGAGGCATGCCAATCAGCTTTGGTGTGTCCAGGAAGACACGTCAGGTGGCAAGGCTGCACAGGCCTTGGTGATGATGGTGTGAGATCTGGGCTTCGTCATCCAGAAGATCAGCCATCGCTCTGTGGGCCTGCTGCCTCCAGGGGCGTGCCTGCTGAGGGACTACCCTGGGCCCCCCCATGCCGGTTCCACCTTTCCCACCCAAGTGACTGTGCTGTAGCGTCTCCTTTATAGTTCTGTTGTTATTGTGTGTTTAATATGTTTAGTTTAGGAGCACAGCAGATATTTTTAGTTTGAATAAAGGACATTTTAGTTTAGTTCGGTGGCAGAATAATCCACCGTGCCATGTGGGTGCGTGGTAGTTCACCCACCGGCCCTAATTTAGATTGTTTTGTGTGAGTGTGTTAGACCTTTTTAGTACCTTAGTTTACGTTATTTTAGAGTGTGATTCGGGTTCCAAATCGGGGTGGGTTTGAATTGTATGATTGTTTTTTGGACTTTGTAAAAGGGGAGGAATGTGCTTGCGCACTTATTGTGAAGTGCAGTGTTGTGACGTCGATTTCCTGTCGCATCACCGCACTGCCCTATATAGCGGGGTGGGTCATCATCGGCACTTCCTCTTGTGCCGGATGATCGCACTAGGTGCTTGCCGTATACTGCTTCTATTTACCATCAATAAAGCTGCGTTCGACGTTACCACTCTCTTCGCCTCATTCATCACCCAGTTTGTGAACATAACAGTGACATGCTGACGTTTTGCAGCCCCAGCTCAAGTGAGACACAGGCTGTGTCTCAATTCAGGTTCTATGTCCTCCAAGTGCGCATTTCTAGGCCAGATACGTCACTGTGCTGTGTCCAAGGCTGTCCCATCCGAGGGCTCCTTCACATGCGGCGGACAAATTCAGCCTTCAGAACTCCTAAAACAAAGGATATAGTGGTGTGAAAAAGTGTTTTCCCCCTTCCTGATTTCTCATTTTGTTGTGTGTTTGTCACACTTAAATGTTTCAGATCATCAAACAAATTTAAATATTAGACAAAGATAGCACAAGTAAACACAAAATGCAGTTTTTAAATGTAGGTGTTTATTATTAAGGGGAAAAAATCCAAAACTACATGACCCTGTGTGAAAAAGTGATTGCCCCCTAAACCTAATAACTGGTTGAGCCACCCTTAACAGCAACAGGTGCAGTCAAGCGTTTGTGATAGCTGGCAGTGAGTCTTTTACAGCGCTGTGGAGGAATTTTGGCCCACTCATCCTTGCAGAATTGTTGTGATTCAGCCACATTGGAGGGTTTTAGAGCATAAACTCCCTTTTTAAGGTCATGCCACAGCATCTCAATTGGATTCAGGTCAGGACTTTGACTAGGCCACTCCAACGTCTTCATTTTGTTTTTCTTAAGCTATTCAGAGGTGGACTTGCTGGTGGGTTTTGGATCATTGTCCTACTGCAGAACCCAAGTGCGCTTCAGCTTGAGGTCACAAACACATGGCCGGACATTCTCCTTCAGGATTTTTTGGTAGACTATAGAATTCATGGTTACATTTACCACAGCAAGTCTTCCAGGCCCTGAAGCAGTAAAACAGCCCCAGTCTATCATACCACCACCACCATATTTTACTGTTGGTATGATGTTCCTTTTCTGAAATGCTGTGTTACTTTTACGTCAGATGTAATGGGACACATATCTTCCAAAAAGTTCAACTTTTATCTTGTCTGTCCAGAGTATTTTCCCAAAAGTCTTGGGGATCATCAAGATGTTTTCTGACAAAACTGAGACAGTAGGGGCTTGGGTGAGTCGGCAGACAGCATCCCAGTCAGGATGCAGAGAATAAAGAGAGGTGGACAATAGCAAGGAGATCATGGGGAGTTTGGCAGAAAGAAGGAGCTGTGGGGGGTCAAGGGTGAATGTATTGTAATGTGAAATGTCATGCTTTGTGATGTGAAGTGTCGTGGAGATGTGAGATGAGCTGTGGATATAAAAGGAGAAGCTGTGCTTAGCTGTTTATGTTTTTTGTGTATGACTGATGGGAGAGTGTAATAAACTTCGTCTGCTCGCAACCTTGCCTCCTCATTTCACACTCTCCACACTGGTGACCCTGGACGTATGATGGAACACAAGGCAGGAACCCTGGAGTCGGCCCGGACGGGAACCCCCAGCAACGTGTGCGCTGTTTCAGTCAAGTTACCGGACTTTTGGCAGCACAACCCACGCTCTTGGTTCCACTACACCGAGGCTCAGTTCGCCCTCAGCGGAATAACGGCAGATGAAACCAAGTTTTACTACGTGGTTGCAGCGCTGGACGCTCGCACAGCCCAACAGGTAGCGAGCCTGCTCGACCAGCCCCCAGCCCACAACAGATATGAAGCTCTCAAGACTGCGTTGACCCGACGCTACACGCTCTCGGACTGCGAGAGAGCAGAGAGGCTCCTGAGGCGTTCCGAGTTGGGAGATGGTTCGGCTGTCGATCTGATGGAGAAGATGTTGGCGTTAATGGGCACGGACGACGGGCATTTCCTGCTTGCCGACCTTTTCCTCCGGAATCTCCCAACAGAGGTGAGAGCGGCTCTGGCTAATTCGCCGTTGCTGGCCGTGCGTGACTACCGTGCGCTAGCCCAGGAGGCAGACCAGATCATCCTCACCACCAGAGCCCTCACAGTCAACGTGGCTGCGTCGGACTCCAGCGAGACGACCAGAGGAGGCGAGGAGCCACCGACGGTAGCGGCAGCGGGGGCCAAAGGGTGCCAGAGAGACACGCTCTGTTTCTACCACCACCACTTCGGAAAGAACGCACGCAGATGTGCGCCACCGTGCCAATTCAAGCGCTTGGGAAATGCCAAGGCCGGCAGTCGGTAGCAGCTGCGACCGCCGGTGAAGAGAACAAGCTGCTCTGCATGACGGACGCGCGCTCAGGGAGGTGTTTCCTCGTGGACACCGGAGCCAAGAAGAGCATCATCCTGCCAACCTACACTGACCGGCTGGTAGGATCTAGCTCCCCTGGGCTGTTGGCAGCAAACGGCTCGGGAATTAAGACCTTTGGTGAGAGAACACTGATCTTATCTCTACACGGCCGTACATGCGAGTGGACTTTTGTCATAGCAACACTGAATTACCATATCCTGGGGGCTGATATTCTGTGTGCACATGGTTTACTGGTTGATGTTGCTAACAGGCGCCTGGTTAATGCACTGTCCTTTGACTCTCTCCCCTGTACAGTAACACAAGCCAACGTCACAACTCCAGGCGGTAAGTTCCACACACTGCTCACTCAGTTTCCAGCACTCACGGTCCCGACGTTTTCGGCGGCCATCACTAAACACGGGGTGGAGCACTTTATAACCACCACCGGGCCGCCCGTTTTCGCACGACCTCGGCACTTGGACGTAGCTAAACTGGCCATAGTGCGCGAGGAGTTTGCCAACCTGGAAAGGTTGGGCATCATCAGGCGTTCGAACAGCCCATGGGCATCCCTGCTACACATGGTCCCTAAGGCTGAGGGATCGTGGCGACTGTGCAGGGATTTCCGCAGGTTGAATAACGCCACAGCGCACGACCGCTACCCGATTCCCCACATTCAGGATTTTTCCGTTCACCTTGCCGGAGCACGCATTTTTTCTAAAATAGACCTGGTCCACGGTTACCACCAGGTCCCAGTGCGCGCGGAGGACATACCCAAAACAGCGGTAATAACTCTGTTCGGCTTGTTCGAGTTCCTGCGCATGCCATTCGGATTTGAAGGAGCGGCACAGACGTTCCAGCGCATGATGGAGGCGGTGCTGCGCGATCTCCCGTTTGTGTTCGTCTACCTGGATGATATCCTGGTAGCCAGTGCATCTGAGGACGAACACGTAACCCACCTCAGGACGGTTTTCCAGAGGTTGGAGGAGCACGGGTTAATAATCAACCCGGCGAAGTGCAGTTCGGCGTGATACAGACTGATTTTCTGGGGCACCGCGCCTCACCGGAGGGAGCGATACCCTTGCCCGACAAGGTGAGCGCTGTAGCAAATTTTCCCCGGCCTCAGACGGTCAGGGCGCTGCAGGAATTTTTGGGGATAGTTAACTTTTATAACCGTTTCTTCCCCCGCACAGCTCAACTCATGCAGCCATTGTTTGCCGCGCTCAAGAGATGGAAACCCGCAGATGGAGTCGAATGGACTCCAGAGCGAGAACAGGCGTCCTCTAAGGTTAAAGCAGCCCTGGCAAATGCCACATTGTTGGCGCACCCAGACCCGGTGGCCCGGATAGCGCTTACCACCGACGCCTCAGAAGTGGCCATAGGGGCCGTCGTGGAGCAACGTGTCGCCAGTTCTTGGCAGCCGCTCGCTTTTTTCAGCAGGGCTTTGCGCTACAGTGAGCGTAAATACAGCGCGTTCGACAGAGAGTTACTGGCTCTCCATCTGGCCATACGCCACTTCCAGTTCTGGCTGGAAGGGCGCAACTTCACCCCATTTGTGGACCACAAGCCGCTGACGTTCACGATGGCCAAGGTTTCGGAACCATGGTCAGGCTGGCAGCAGAAACAGCTGGCCGCGATCTCGGACTTTACGACCGATATTCAGCATGTGTCGGGTAAACTGAATGTGGTTGCGGACTGCCTCTCACACGTGGTGGTGGCCCCGGACTGTGTAGGGATAGATTATACAGCCATGGCCACAGAGCAGGTTGGCGATACAGAAGTGCACGTACTCCAGTCTGGACCAACAGGGTTAAGGCTGGAGAGCAGAGTACTGCAAGACGGCAGCCCCCCCTAATCTGCGACTTCTCCACGGGATGCCCGCGCCTGGTGGTCCCAGTCACGTGGCGCCGCCGCGCATTCGAGTCAGTTCACGCTCTGGCACACCCAGGAGTGCGCACATCAGTCAAAATGGTGGGAGTGAATTTTGTGTGGCCAGGCCTGCGCAAACAAGTGAAAGAGTGGGCTGCACCCTGTGTAGCGTGCCAACGGGCCAAAGTACACAGACACACGAAGGCTTCTTTGGAGCCATTTAGTATACCGGCTAAAAGATTTGACCACGTTCACGTGGACCTCGTGGGCCCCCTCCCACCATTGCAGGGGTGCACACACCTCCTGACAGTGGTGGACCGCACCACACGCTGGCCAGAAGCAGTCCCGCTGGCAGCAACCACGTCCGCGGATGTGGCGCCCGCTTTTTTGACAACATCGGTGGCGCGTTTTGGAATCCTGTCGGACATCACGTCCGATAGGGGCCCTCAGTTTGTTTCCGACCTGTGGTCCGCAATGGCCCACAGCCTGGGTGTCGCAATTCATCGCACAACCGCGTACAACCCACAGGCCAATGGGTTATGCGAGCATTTTCATAGGTCACTGAAAGCGGCGCTCAGGGCTTCGCTTACAGATGCAAATTGGGTAGACCGGTTGCCATGGGTTTTATTGGGGTTGCATTCCGCACCAAAAGAGGATTTGGAGGCTTCCCCGGCAGAGCTGTTTTTTTCTTAGCCACTGCGCCTGCCCGGAGAATTTTTACCTTGTCCCCTGGAAACAGGGGACAAGCATTTTTTGCTAGATTTGGGGGGGGGGGGTGTCGGGAGAAAATATGCATAGACAGACTTAAGCCCGCCTTTGCAGTGGCGGACGAGCAAGTGCTGCTGGCTCGGGCCCCTCGGCGTGGAAGGCCCTCACGGAGAGCTCCCCAGGCAAACGATTCACCAGGACAGCCACACGGGCAAAGCGGAGTTCCCCCCCCCGCTCGCCACGGCCCACCCGCAGTCAGACACACCTCCAGCAGCCCCCCGCCGGCACAGAAACCCCGGTTACAGCAGATATGGGAAGAGACTGAAGCCCAAAAGGCATGTGGACTGAAACTCTGTCTGGGGGTGGGAGGGGGTGTAGGGGCTTGGGTGAGTTGGCAGACAGCGTCCCAGTCAGGATGCAGAGAATAAAGAGAGGTGGACAACAGCAAGGAGACCATGGGGAGTTTGGCAGGAAGAAGGAGCTGTGGGGGATCAAGGGTGAATGTATTGTGATGTGAAATGTCATGCTTTGTGATGTGAAGTGTCGTGGAGATGTGAGACGAGCTGTGGATATAGAAGGAGAAGCTGTGCTTAGCTGTTTATGCTTTTTGTGTATGACTGATGAGAGAGTGTAATAAACTTCGTCTGCTCGTAACCTTGCCTCCTCATTTCACACTCTCCACAAGACAAGCCTTTATGTTCCCTATGCTCAGCTGTGGTTTTCATCTTGGAACTCTGCCATGCAGGCCATTTTTGCCCAGTCTCTTTCTTATGGTGGAGTCATGAACACTGACCTTAACTGAGGCAAGTGAGGCCTGCAGTTCTTTGGATATTGTTGTGGGGTCTTTTGTGACCTCTTGGATGAGTCATCGCTGCACTCTTGGGGTAATTTTGGTCTTCCGGCCACTCCTCGAAAGGTTTGCCACTGTTCGTACAAATGTTTTCGCTATTTGTGGATAATGGCTCTCACTGTGGTTGGCTGGAGTCCCAACACTTCAGAAATGTCTTTATAACCTTTTCCAGACTGATAGGTCTCAATTATTTTGTTTCTCATTTGTTCCTGAATTTCTTTGGATCACAGCATGATGTTTAGCTTTTAAGGATCTTTTGGTCTACTTCACTTTGTCAGACAGGTCCTATTTAAGTGATTTCTTGATTGAGTACAGGTGTGGCAGTAATCAGGCCTGGGTGTGGCTCGAGAAATTGAACTCAGTTTTCCAAAGATGTGATAAACCACAGTTAATTTATGTTTTAACTCCATATGTCTGTCTTTTAACAATCTAAGGAGTGTTCAGACCTCTTCTTCTTCTTTTAGATTTGGTTGGTGGTTGGCAACCAGCCTACAGGTGCATTATTGTTGTTTTTAGCAATGATGTCAGAAAAATATGCTTGCCTTGCATTTCTCAGCTCCAAATTATAGCTGCTCAATCTCCATTATAGATTTCATAATGAACCTGTAATTTAGTTTTTTGCCACTTGCGTTGAGCTTTTCAACAATCTTTTTTTTTGTTGTTGAATGAATGAATGAATGAATCTTAATTTCAGATAGATTAAAAGTAAAGATTAAAAGAAAAGAAGAGAATAATATACACAACAAAGGGGGAAAAAAATCTAACAAGGTCAAATTAAACAATAACTCCTCTGATTATACAGTTGAACATAAGTTATCCAAAATGGGTGATGGCTGAAGCCGCAGCTTATATTGCCCACCCATATTCCATCCAAGAATTCAAAAGAAAAACAAAACAGGAGCGATTACAATTCAGAACAAAACTAAGACAAAACTTGACCAAAAAAAAAAAAAAACAGAAATAAAAACAAAGCAACAGCACAACACAGACTGAATATGATAATTCTTATGTGATTTTACATGTCATCTTGCATACTGTGTATGTTTGGAGTATTTCTTCCTTTAGTTTTTGTTTAAATTGTCCAAGCGTTGTACATGATTTTAATTCAGGTCCAAAAGCGTTCCACAATCTGACTCCTTGCACTGAGACACAGTGTTGCTTGGTGGTAGTTCTCACTGAAGGTTTTTGAAATACACATGTTCCTCTGAAATGATATTGTTTCTCCCTTATTTGAAACAACTTTTGGATATTTGCGGGCAGTGATAGATTCTTCACTTTAAACATTATTACTGCAGTTTTAAAGTCAACCAGATCTTTCAACTTGAGAGCTTTTAATTTAAGAAAAAGTGGGTTTGTTGGTTCCCTGTAAGCAGCTTTGTTTATTATTCTAATAGCTCTCTTCTGAAGCATAAATATTGGATATATGTTTGTTTTATATGTATTTTCCCATACTTCAGTACAATATGTCATGTATGAGAGTATTAATGAATGATACAAAGTATACAGTGTGGGTTGATTCAGCATATATTTCACTCTGTGTAGTATTGCAATTGATTTGGATATTTTACCTTTAACATAAGTAATATGTGACTTCCAACACAGTTTATTATCAATTATTACTCCAAGAAATTTAATTTCAGATACCCTTTCAATCTCTACACCATTTACGCTGAGTTTAGATACTGAGTTGTTGTGATGACTGTTAAAAATGATAAATTTTGTTTTACTTAAATTGACCGTTAATTTGTTTGAATCAAACCACAGTTTAAGCTTTCCCAATTCCTTTCCGAGTATATCCAAAAGTTGTTCCAAATTGCTTCCAGTGCATTATAAATTAGTGTCATCTGCAAACAATATTAAACCCACTTTTTCCGAAAATTTACATATGTCATTTATATACAGTGGGGCAAAAAAGTATTTAGTCAGCCACCAATTGTGCAAGTTCTCCCACTTAAAAGATGAGAGAGGTCTCCAATTTTCATCATAGGTATACTTCAACTATGAGAGACAAAATGAGAAAAAAAAAATCCAGAAAATCACATTGTCTGATTTTTAAAGAATTTATTTGCAAATTATGGTGGAAAATAAGTATTTGGTCAATAAGAAAATTTCATCTCAATACTTTGTTATATACTCTTTGTTGGCAATGACAGAGGTCAAACGTTTTCTGTAAGTCTTCACAAGGTTTTCACACACTGTTGCTGGTATTTTGGCCCATTCCTCCATGCAGATCTCCTCTAGAGCAGTGATGTTTTGGGGCTGTCGCTGGGCAACACAGACTTTCAACTCCCTCCAAAGATTTTCTATGGGGTTGAGATCTGGAGACTGGCTAGGCCACTCCAGGACCTTGAAATGCTTCTTACGAAGCCACTCCTTCGTTGCCTGGGCGGTGTGATCATGGGATCATGACTGGCGCCTAGCGGCTGCCCCGGCCTTGGATGCGCTCTGCAGAGCGTGCCCAAATGCCAAGTCACGTTTTGTTACCTTGTATTCATACATGTGTAATGACAATAAAGTTGAATCTCATCTCATCTCATCTCATCTCATCATTGTCATGCTGAAAGACCCAGCCATGTTTCATCTTCAATGCCCTTGCTGATGGAAGGAGGTTTTCACTCAAAATCTCACGATACATGGCCCCATTCATTCTTTCCTTTACACGGAGCAGTCGTCCTGGTCCCTTTGCAGAAAAACAGCCCCAAAGCATGATGTTTCCACCCCCATGCTTCACAGTAGGTATGGTGTTCTTTCTCCTCTAAACACGACAAGTTGAGTTTTTACCAAAAAGTTCTATTTTGGTTTCATCTGACCATAAAACATTCTCCCAGTCCTCTTCTGGATCATCCAAATGCTCTCTAGCAAACTTCAGATGGGCCTGGACATGTACTGGCTTAAGCAGGAGGACACGTCTGGCACTGCAGGATTTGAGTCCCTGGCAGCGTAGTGTGTTACTGATGGTAACCTTTGTTACTTTGGTCCCAGCTCTCTGAAGGTCATTCACTAGGTCCCCCCGTGTGGTTCTGGGATTTTTGCTCACCGTTCTCGTGATCATTTTGACCCCACGGGGTGAGATCTTGCGTGGAGCCCCAGATCGAGGGAGATTATCAGTGGTTTTGTATGTCTTCCATTTTCTAATAATTGCTCCCACAGTTGATTTCTTCACACCAAGCTGCTTACCTATTGCAGATTCAGTCTTCCCAGCCTGGTGCTGGTCTACAATTTTGTTTTTGGTGTCCTTTGACAGCTCTTTGGTCTTGGCCATAGTGGAGTTTGGAGTCTGACTGTTTGAGGTTGTGGACAGGTGTCTTTTATACTGATAACAAGTTCAAACAGGTGCCATTAATACAGATAACGAGTGGAGGACAGAGGAGCCTCTTGAAGAAGAAGTTACAGGTCTGTGAGAGCCAGAAATCTTGCTTGTTTGTAGGTGACCAAATACTTATTTTACCAAGGAATTTACCAATTAATTCATTAAAATTCCTTCAGTGTGATTTTCTCGATTTTTTTTTCTCATTTTGTCTCTCATAGTTGAGGTATACCTATGATGAAAATTGGAGACCTCTCTCATCTTTTAAGTGGGAGAACTTGCACAATTGGTGGATGACTAAATACTTTTTTCCCCACTGTACATATTGAATAACAATGGCCCCAAAACTGAACCCTGTGGGACTCCGCAAGTAACCGTCAGTAACTGTGAGTTTTTGCTACCAACACATACATACTGATATCTGTTCTTAAAGTAACTACATAACCAGGACAGTGCTACCCCCCCAATGCCATAATTTTGTAGTTTCTTTAATCATAATTTATGATCTACTGTGTAGCATCATCGTCTCCTCAAACCAAGACAGAAGATCACTTCTCTTCATTTTATAGGAATTTCACTTTATTCATTACACAGGAATATCACTTTTCTGCCTTTTCAGGAATATCACTGGCTTTTATGTTGACTCATGCCAGGCCTCTTCCGGGCCTGACCAAAGATGCTTGCTTTCCCAGGACCCCAATGTAAACAGTTGCCTCTTGCAGAGATTGTAAGGATCAGAATTTGCTTTTAAAGGCTCAAAGGAACATAAAACTCAGGAGACCAGACCTCTCAACGTGAACACTGCATTTGATAACGTACCTTTTCACAGGAAACCAATGTTCTTAAGAGTCATAATCTGACGGGTTTATAGCCGATGCTGTCCAGGTTTCTTCGCCCAGATACTAAAGGAAATCATCTACAGCTCAACAGTTCCTCCTGGTGGATACCTACGGAATGTGTTTTCAGTATGTAGGATGACTTTTAATTTGTTCTAAACATTAAGTTTCTTTCAGCTTATCCTCTGGATCCTAAGGACACTGAAAACCATCCCTCTTTTATCACCAACCATGGTTTGCTGCATGTTTTGCTGCATTTTGATCTAAATGTGAATGCATGTATTATAATTATGTATAAGAAATGTTATATTCATGAGTGTTATTGGAGTAATGGTATAAATGCATGATCACCAAATATTAGCCAAGTCATTTAATTTAGTTAGATTTTATATTGAGCATTTATTTCATAAGAACTGACTGAGTGTTGATTTTCCCTCTGAAATTTCATGGGATGGTGTCTTCATTTGATTGGCTGCTCTCAAACAAAGAAGTGTTCTCACATTGGATAGCAGCCATTTCAAACTGCTTCTGAAAAAGCCGATTGGTCAGTCTTGTGACATCATCAGTTTTACGACCTGGCAAGGTAACTTTAAAAGAGAGAAGTTAGATTTGAGTTTAGTTAAGAAAAAGGGGAAAAAAGTAAGAGTTAGATGGAGAGAACGGTAGAGACAACAGGCAGGAAGATTAGCAAGAAGCAAAATAGAAAACGGTGATAAGATTAAGAATTAGAAACACAGAAAGAAGAAAGAAAGAGATTTTGAGAAGGATTAGGAACTAAATTAAGATTAAAGAAGCAGAATAGTAATCTAGATCTCAGAAGAAGATTTTATTCCACCGTTTCAAGGCCCTGTGAAGTTTTATTTTATTCTCTGTGAAGTTTGTCAAGTCTTTCTGGTTACTGAGGAGAAACCACCTTTTTCTTTAGAGCTCGTCCTTTTAGAGAATCAAATTCTCAAACATTTTCCTTCACCTCAGAAGCCATTCTTATCCTAGTAAATGTTTTTCTAACATTTTTTTTCATGACTTTTCACGCCATTAAAGTGGACCTTTAATTTGCCTAGTTTAAAGTGAACAGAGACTGAGAAGATTTTCCTTCAGTTTTTTTTTGGTCGATCCTGCTACAAGAGACCCCAAATTTGGACTCTTTTTCAAGGACTTTTCACGCCGCCCTGAGACAAACCATCCACGGCTGCAACTGTCTGCTTGAAGGGCCCCCCAGCTGAGTTATCACCTCCACAGCTGAGGACAGCAGCCGCTTCCTCCGACGTCCTAACTTCAAAACCCAGCGGTACCGACCCGCAGAAACGTGGACCTACGGCTGTTGTGTGAGTGAAACTCTTATTTCTCCTATCTGCTGGGTTAAAACGTGATGTCCTAACAATTAAATTACAGTTGAATATGGCCTTCAGGGCTCAATTAGTCTCTCAGCCACAGGATAGAGCTATCAACTGAAGGAAAACTCTTAGTCATTTTTAAGTAACTGCCCTTAAATTTTTGTAGATTAATTCAGGAGTCATTTTTAGATAATTAGCTTATGAATTTTCCCCATAAAATTGTGTTGTTTTGTAAAAACATTCCAGCCTCATTTACCGTTGAAACATAAGTCTAGTTCCTCCGTGGTTCTGCAGAGGTGTGACGCTGGATTTTATGTTCAGGAACCCAATATCAGTTGATGTGATATATTACGCTGTTATCATCTGAATCTGTTTATTCATCATTTGAACGCCATGCCATGTAACCTGAATGAGTTTAATAAAAGAGTGAATGAGAGCAGTTGAAGCGTTTTCCTTTCGCATATACAGGTTTCCTAATCACGGCAGGACAAAAACTCACTGAAACTTTGAGACTGATTCATTAAGTAATTTAAGGTACAAAGTTAATTAAAATTAAAGTTAATATTATTGTCCGTTAGGACTGGTGCCCCTTTTACGAGTGCTTTTATTTAATTTAGCGGGTGTAGAAGTGAAGGTTTAACTCCGCCCCCTTTCACACCCACTATTAAATAAAATAAATAATTCCTGTACCTTATGACAAATATTTTTATAGGCAATTCACGCTACAACTGTATCAAATGCTTTTTAAGATCCAGGAATACCCCAACTGAATACTCTTTATTTTCAATGGCAGTTGATATTTTTTCTATAAATTCCTTAGTTCTTACTAGTTTGGCATTTCTCCATGGAGGTTTCTTTTTAATAATGACCACCTTCACCTTGATGGGAGCAATGACATTAATAATATTTGTAATCTTACAATTGAAATTTTTCACAAGCTCATTTACTGAAGGTGGGGGGAGAGAAAGCCTGGATGAATGTTTCACTGGTATTATCACTGATGTAGAATTTTTTGATGACCTCTGTCTGGATATTTCTGTTGATATTAATAGCACTCTCAAAGAAAACACAAGAATGGTCAGACAGAGCAACGTCCACCACCATTACCTTAGAGATGTTCAGACCTTTGGAGATGGCTAAGTCCAGACTGTGTCCTCTGTTGTGTGTTTTTTCCATTACATGCTGAGTCAGTCCAAAGTTATCAAGGACACAACACAATTCTTTGGTCCCCCTGTCCTGAAGGTTGTCTAAATGGATGTTAAAATCACCAACAATAACTACGGTCAGAGTCAACACAGATAATAGACAGCAGCTTTGTAAAATCACCAAAAAAGGTTGTGTAGTATTTAGGTAGTCTGCAAATATTACGAAACAACACACAGGAGGAGGAATTCAGCTGAACAGCCACATATGCAAATGAAAAAAACTAATCATAAGACATCTGCTTACATTGGAGGGAATCATTAAACAAAACAGCTACTCCTCCTGTGTTATGCAGCCTCAGCCTGGGTTCACTTATAAAGGTGTAGTTGGGAGGGGCTGCTTCGATAAGAAGAGATTCACCATTATTATCTAACCAAATCTCTGTTAAAAACATAAAATCCAGTTTGTGTTTTATAATGAGATTCATTCATTTTTCATTCATTCATCTTCTTACGCTTAATCCTTTTCGGGTCGTGGGGGGGCTGGAGCCTATCCCAGCATCTTTGGGCGAGAGGTAGGGTACACCCTGGACAAATCGCCAGTCCATCGCAGGGCCAACACAAAGAGACAGAACACCATTCACTCTCACAGTCATACCTAAGGACAATTTAGAATCCCCAGTTTGATGCCAATTAACCTAACTTGCATGTTTTTGGCATGTGGGAGGAAACCGGAGAAATCCTGGAGTAAACCCATGCAGACGCGGGGAGAACATGCAAACTCCACACAGATCACTGTTGGTCAGGGGCTGGAAACGAATCCAGGATCCCCCGGCGAAGGGTGAGTTGCTGTGTTGCTGCAGTGCTAACAACTCCACCACCGCGCTAATGAGATTGTTAATTAAAAATGTTTTTTCCTGCCAAAGACCTAGTATTTAACCTGTTGAACTCTGGTCAATTTCCCTAAAAATGCCTAAAAATAACATACCCAAAGTAAATCAAAAGCTGTTTTTCAACCCTTTGCAGCATCTTCATGGGGTTGGTCTCATTTAAAAGAAAACACTCTGATTGTTTTGGCAAAACAGTCATAAACTCTCTAAGTGCTCCTGCCACTGAGTAACAGTCATCTAAACATACTGAATTTGAAGAAAATAAAGTTCGCCTGGGTGTTTTTTTTAGATACAAATGCTTGCAAATAACACACAGCTGTCAGATACGGGCTGGAAAATGCAACAGAAATGTAGAACCAAGTGTTATCAAGCTGAGGTCAAAATTTTGTAACAATACCACAAAAAATGAATATATTACACAGCTTTTTTCTTAGGTTGTTCCCAGGCATTTTTGAACTGTGCCAAACTGTGCCAAATGGCACAGTTTGGAAAAACGTCTATAACTTTTGAATGCTTCAACATAGGAGCTTCATCTTGGGCTCTAATGAAAGGTGACACTCAGGGCTGTGTGTGTGTGTGTGGGGGGGGGTTGTTTGTTCATTCATGAATGGATGAATAAACAAACAAGCCCCCCACACACAAAGAAACATGTGGCCATGACGGACCGTTGTAATTACCGATCGGCCAAAAGTCATTTTTATTACTATTTTCATTGATAAAGAAAAATTTAGCTTATAACACTTACCTGTCCACAACAGCAGTGTCATTGGCGAACATCTGTTCCTCACTGTCAGACGAACATGAAGCTGGTCCGGTTGTTACGGACTCGTGATTCTGGTCACCCGACCCGGTCAAACCATCTCCGCTTCCATGATTGTGGTTTTTGCGAACCATTTTTCAAAACAAATAAGAACAGTAGTAATAAAAAAGACGGGCTAATGGCTGAGAGTGGCTAACGCTACCGTTACACACAGGTCTCAATGTGTGTCACCCAGCGGCTTAGGCAAAAAAGATTTTACGCACGGGGATGCACACGTTTCAATCGTTGAACTTCTCTGCTTCAATTGGCTCGTTGTACTCACGGTCGTTGGTAGGCAGGTCCTTCTTGCTAGGTTTTCAGTCATTGGTTCTTCAAGGTTTCAGAAACCCAATTCAGGGCTCTTATTAGTCGAATGAGAGGTCAATCAAATCTAAACCAATCAAACACTCCTTTGGCTTTTTGTTCGCGGCTGTGTCTGTACTGGAAGAACGGAAATGCAGCTTTTTTTTTTCAGTGTGCACTGAGACGCTCTATGATGCAGAGATGTGACCGCCCGTGGAATCCCGGAGTTCAACAGGTTAACAAAGCTAGTTTCAGTGTGTTAACCCTTTAACATCCTTGATTTCACATTGAGATAGCGCCCCCACTGCCTATGGCACAGTGCTGCACCTGTCATGTGATGCCATGTGATGTGGCTAAAAACTCCCCAGTTGTACTAAGAATTCCATCTCACAAGGTGACAGACATGTATAACTTACTGCTCTTGCCTTGGAGGACTAATGGCAGACATAGAACCATGCAAAAACCTCAGTTCTGTACACCAGAGAAGAAGACATTTTTAGAACAAACAAATGATTGATGAATGTACTCGCTCGCAAGACGGAGGACTTGTTTGCTCCCAAATTTGCTAACTATGATTCTAAAAAGAGATTATTGTAAATATCAACATGTTGTTATAACAGAGGCTGGGCGAAGCTGGTTGATGTTCACCTGCTATCACCCCCAGCGCCATGTGACTGCACAGAACAATCGCGCTGGTTCTGTGTCGTCATATAAGATAAAGTGCAGCAGAATAAAAGCAAAATTCAATCATTCATCTTCTTCCACTTAATCCTTTTCGGGTCGCGGGGGGCCTGGAGCCTATCCCAGCATCTTTGGGAAAGAGGCAGGGTACACCCTGGACAGATCGCCAGTCCATCGCAGGGCCAACACAGAGAGACAGACAACCATTCACTCTCACAGTCACACCTAAGGACAATTTAGAATCCCCAGTTTGATGCCAATTAACAGTGGTGCAGTGGTTAGTACTGCGGCAGCACAGCAACTCACCCTTGGCCGGGGGATCCTGGGTTCGATCCCAGCCCCCGACCAACAGTGATCTGTGTGGAGTTTGCATGTTCTCCCCGTGTCTGCGTGGGTTTACTCTGGGATTTCTCTGGTTTCCTCCCACATGCCATAAAAAAAACAGGCAAAATTGAGGTGGGATAATCATAAGACTTTCTGGATGTGGGAAAGAAAGAGCAAATGACCGACAGAAGGAAAAATAACGACCAGGATGGATGAAAATGGACGAAGCGAGAGCCGCCTGGCCAGCGGTAAGTGATGAATTTGTTTGTTTGTTTACATTGTAACTGATTTTCTGGTTCATATACTTTAAAGATAAGATACCAAAATGCCCAAAACAACAAACGGAGACAAAAAAAGATAAGATAAGATGAGATAAGATAAGCCTTTATTAGTCCTACAATGGGGAAATTCCAGGATTGCAACAGCACAGGGATAGCAACACTCAGAGCAACAATCAGAAGGCAAGAGAAAAACAAGAGCAGCGAGTATACATATGTACATATAAATATAAATATATATATATATATATATATATATATATATATATATATATATATAGACACACAGTGCGGAGCATTGTAGCTAGATGGAATACATATATAAATATATAAACACACAGTGCGGAGTATTGTAGCTAGATGGAATAAATATATGAGTATATAAACACAAAATGCAGAGTATTGTAGCTAGATGGAATAAATATGTAAATATATAAACACACAAAATCAAAATCCTCCTTTGTGTAAATATGTCCAAAATCCACTTTTGACTGAAAGTTATGTATTTCGATATGGCTGCTGTGGCATTATGCAAATTAGATGCGTAAATTTACTCCTATCTCAAACTTTGGATCATATTCTACATCTTTCTAATTGACAGTAAGCCATTATCTCGTACCACTTTCAAGTTATAGCTTTGGAAATCTCTGACATCTGAACTGAATATTTTCTTGAAAAAAAACCTTGACCACTAGGGGCTGATGGTGCAAACGGAGCGCCATAGACAGTCAAACAGTTAAGAACATCATCTGTCAAATTTTTATTTTGTTTGGGCTGTGACTGGTGAGAAGTGAACTCTAGATTTGATAAATTTACAGGATGTGTAGAATGGATTTTGTTTCTCTGTAAATTTACCAACCTTTTTCTGCTACTTATTAAAACAGGAATTAAGGAAACTACTTCCATACTGGAGCCTGGCTTGTCTTGGAAAAAGCCATGAATACCAGTGGTATCAGAGCCCAGACCCAGTACATCAAACCCAGCTTGTGTTGTTATCAGGCTGTGGATTTTGGCTCAGCTGTGAGGGTAGGGGTGGTGGTGGGCAGTGGGGCTTCGGCTGTGGGGGTGGGGGTGGGCACCGGGGCTTTGGGAGTTGTGTCAGAACTCGCTGGGGAATTGCTGGAGGGGGGAGATGGGAGGGATGAACCGGGAGGTGTCGGGGTTAGAAAAATGGACTATTCATGGGGTCAGTAAAGTCAAAGAGTGGGAAGGATGGGGAAGAGGAAACTGAAAAGGAGGGGTATGCAGTAATAAAGGGGGTGGGCCCTCACTGGTGACTTTTTGTGAAGGAGGGGTCTGCACAGGCGGGGGCTGAGGCGGCTTTATCTCACAATTTCTGCTGGGCTGTATCATATCATTGTTGTTTTGGTTCCTCTTGTCTCTTGTCCTTGTCCTGGGGAACAGGATGATGACGCAGGAAATAGAGCAGATTGGAGGTAAACAGCCTCATGCCTAACGAGCTGAGGCTGAGTCCATCTCCCTTAAAAAAGTGTCTGCGGTCTCAGAAGAAGTTGAAGTTGTCAATAAATTGAAGTGATTTGTTTGTACAAGCTTCTGATAGCTATCCATTTAAACTGAACAGTCTGTTGAATCTCTCAGCTCCTCCTCTGACCAGTGGTAGTGGGCCACTAATAAACACATCAGCATTCAGACAGCTGACTAGATCTAGGAGTTCCAGTCCTGTTTCAGCACCTCAGACTGCTGTTTCACAAATCATTTGAGCCTACATGTAATATGAGAGTTTTCACCAAGGGGTGATCAGCCATGATTTGCAAGACTTTGTCTCTCACATCAGACATCATATCCCTGGGAAACCACATTATTTCTGCATGTTTACCACATATGTTCCTCACATCTTTCACAGTAGAGTCACCAACAATCAGAGTTTCAGGCCCAGCTGTTAGCTTTCTCTGTAGCCTTTTACCTTCTGAGTTGTTCTGATTTACCTTGCTGCATGTGGGGGAAATTTTATCCAGGTCATCAGATGGAGATCCAGGGTCCTGCAGTAGCGGCACAAATCTGTTCTGAAATGGCATGTTTGGCTGTTGTGGAGGAGGTTTGTTTTTAGGCTTCCCTTTGACAGCTATCCACGGCTGTGTATTGCTGACAGTCAGGGTTGAAAATGCTCTTGGTTTACCCGATAATACAGGCCAGCCATTCATATCACAAATTTCACCCAATTGAGCTGTTACTTGTCCTCCTCCCCTCACCCAGTGTGATGGTTTATTCTTGGGCTTTGCACCAAGGGCATTCCAGACAGGACTGTCACTTCTGTACACAGTCCTCTCGTTTCCTCTCAGCCATGTTAGCACTGGATAACTGTGAGTTAGCGGGGTCTTGTCCACTGTATTTCATCACGGGCAGGGTTGTATCATTTTAAGAGTCCATTTACTTCCAGATTAACTTCTAGCCAGTGGATTTTAGTTTCCAGCATGGTAATCTTCTGTAGGAGTTTGTGGTAGTCATCTGTAGAAAGGGGAGGCATCTTGTCAGCTTGTCAACTGCTGTAGTTCAGGCTTCAGCTGCTTGTAGGCCACTCTCATGTAGCACTGATAAGGTTCAAAAAAGTGTTAGATTATGGTAATGGTGAGCTATATCTTCAGCGCAATAAAGTTCCAGTGATCTATGAGTATCCAGTTGGCACTGCTCATAAATTTCTTGCAGGGGAAATAAAAATATTTACAGAAAAGTGCAAGCAGAGGAAAGAGCAAAGCAGCGGCGTGTCCTTCCACTAGCAAGAAAAGTTGATGTTATTTATTTGCTTATGTGGTGCTGTAAAAAAAACAAAACAAAAAAAAAAGGTTATTTTTAGAGAAAGCGGAGCACTTTATGAAACTGAGGAGGGACAGGACATCTATAATAACTTTATTATGCTGATTTTGAAAACATCGCTGTGATATTGGAATACCACAAGGGATTAACCAGCATCGGCATGATGATGCAGCCATACAGTGACGTCATCATGCCGAACCATCTTAAGGGGAGACTTGGCCATTTCACGGCCTCTTTCCCAGCTGGCTCAGTATACAGCAGACCTGTATTGTATATTATTTAGGTTGTTGTAATAAAGTTCTTGTTCAAGGCAGACAGCACTCTCTGTGCATCATTCCAGGTTTTCAGACATAACATTTGGAGATGAAAGTAAAACCATAGACGCGTGCTTGGGGTCACTATGACGGTTTCTGGAAACCCCAGGTGAGCTACCCGTCTCCTGGCACCTCTGGTTCAACACCTTTAAGGATTATGTTGATGCGGCTGGCCTAAATGGTGCTGACAACAAGAAGCTAAAGAACGTACTCGATCTTGGTCTAGGCGAGGAAGGACCGTGCGTGCTCTGTACTCTATGTCAAGCAGACTCATTTCACTCAACAATGTGTGATTCTGATAGAGAGACGTTACTACGGCTGGACCAACATTACGGCCCGAAGAGCCGCTTTCTTCAACCACGAACAAATAGCAGTCAAGTCAACTCAACGTTATGTCTTGGAGGTTCGAGTCTTAGCGAGCATGTGCACCTTCGGGCCCTTAGCAGATGAGTTAATCAGTGTTGAGCTAATGGGAGAATGTAGCACAGAGAGTGAGCACAGCACAGAGGGTGAACACGACACAGAGAATGAACACAACACGGAGGGAGAGCAGTGACCGGACTCGCCTCAGTTCCTCACTCAGCGAGAGCCTCAGGGAGATGCTACAGAGCTGCCGGAGAGGGAGCCTGCATCTACCAGGAACCCCGGGACACGACAACCCAGTGCAGATTCTGACAACAGCAATAGCGGCATATTGTCACAACCAGACTTCCCGGGGGTAAGGGAGAACAAACCGGACTCGCCTCTGATCCTCGTGTGGTATGAGCTCCAGACAGGTGCTGTGGAACCGCAGGAGAGGGAGTTTGTGGAGAAAGGGTACCCCAGTGACCACAGACGGCTAGGCACGTGTCCCATTACCGACACCAGCGACTCATCACAATGACCTTAACCAGCACCAGGTGAAAGAGAGAAGGAGCCGGACTGCTTTGGAATCCACGCACAGCACCAGCCTGCAAGAGCCACCACCGAGCTGCTGGATGAAGAGTCTGCAATCATACAGAATGCAGTAGAACCATCAGACGTCTTCCGAATCCATGACCGGCATCAGCCTCCAGGAGCCGCCACCAAGATGCAGGATTAAGAGTTTGTGACCCAACAGGCTGTAGCAGAATCACCACAGCCTAGTGAACACCCCACAGCAGACGTGACAGTTATTACATCACAACCACGATGCCGAACGCAGCCAAACAGAGCGCCACTCGCAGTGATGAAATGGGTTTGGATCCACAGAACTAAGCAACCAGGCTTACAGTTGGCCTTAACATCATCACCACCATGACACATGAAGATCACAGCATAGCTGAGACCAGCAACCATTCAGATGGTGGATGGATCGAGATGGCAGGCCAGCCATCTGCAGAAGGTGAGAGCAGCTGCTATGGATCAAGATGCAGCGTTGGAGCAGATCCAGCTGGTGTGGGATCCAGGCTGGGACATTGTTGATGAGCGTGCCGTGGCTGCAGAGGGACGGCACCCAGGCCTGCCGCAACTGGCATCTCCAGGGGCACATCCACCACGAGCTTGCCTTTGGGTCCCTCCAATTGGACTGCCCTCCTCAGAAGAAGTTCCTGCAGGAACCGAGGGTCAGCTGTGGAGAGAACAGGCTGGATACAAGATTTATCAAACTGATATTTGACTGAAATAGCCACAATAAAAGAGATTTTAAGAACTGTTTTATTGATTGTGATTTTTTAGCAGTTTACTTTGCAAACCAAAACAAGCTAAATAAAAATATTGCATGTTCACTGTTAATAGTTAGAAAAACTGCATTTCATTGAAGTAGTTTTTTGAAAAAGATGGTTTTTTTGCAAGCTAGTTCAAAAAGAGACTTTCATATATTTACTACACACAGAGTGAAACATTTTAAACCAGATTTAATATTGATGATAATGATAATAGTTTTTAAAGTTAAATGACAAATCATGATTTTCTAATTTACTGAGATGCACCAGTACAATTGAGATGAAGCTGAAGGTGGAATCTGTTCTACTGCTGCTGAAAATCATTGAGGGTCATCATCCTACAATACAGGACTGTGGTCTGCTTTAGGACATTAAAAAACTAAATGTCAGTGGTGATACAGTACAAGGCAAAACATCTAATTATTTAGCTACATAATGGTCATAAATGAAAACAGTAAACTTGGGGACTTCCGGTGACGCGCAACAGCATGGATGCATAAAAACTGAGCTCTGGCTCTAGCTCTATTTTCCCCCGGACTCGAGATCTAAATCTGGGAAAAACGGCAATATTTTGTTGTCATGATGAGCGGAGACAAATTCAAGAAAGGCGGATATGGACTACGAAACAACCCTGATAATGAAGCAACAAAAGAGATCTCGGCTAATGAAACGGACCTAACATCGGACCAACATGGCGACCGCATGGCTGGTTTGGATCTGATTCGAGTTACCGTGAGTGAGGCCATGGCAGCTGGAATGGCAACTCTTCGAGCCAAATTAAAAACAGATTTACAAGATTTTCGTTCAGTAATTCGTGAGGATATGAAAAAACAAATGGATGAATTCACAGCAGAAGTACAGCAACAGCTCCAGGAGACTACTAAACAAGTGCATAATGCGGGAGAGCGTATAAAACAGACTGAAGAAAATATGGCAGAAATGGAGAGTTGGAACATTGGCGTCAAAAACACGCTTGTTCAACTGTTACAAAATCAGCGGGCACTTGAGGACAAGGTATCCAAAATGGAGGGCCGGGCCAGGCGGAATAATATTCGCATATACGGGGTACCCAAGGACTCAGAGCAAGGCACATCTGTAACTTCCTTTGCCGAAAGTCTCATTAAAAAAGAGTTTGGTGATGTTCTAAGCCAAGACTACGACCTCGGCATAGAGCGTGCTCATCGTGCCTTGGGCCCAAAGCCACCAGCGAGTGCCCCGCCACGTTCAGTAATAGTCTGCTTCCTTCAGTTCACAGTTAAGGAAGAAATACTCCGCACTGCATGGAAAAAGGTAATACGCATTCACAACAAGCAAGTGTATTTTGACCATGACTACGCGGTGGAAGTACAGAAAAAAAGAAAAGAATATACAGTATTCCCGTTAAAAGAGCCCTGAAGGAGAAAGGGATTCGCTTTCAAACTCCACTCAACAAGATGCACATTTTCTACGCATCAGGAAGTGTTCTCTACAATAGTGCCACAGAAGCCGCTGAAGATTTACAAAGGCGAGGTGTCGCCACGGTCCAGATCACCGCTGCCAGAAACAGAGCTGCTCAGACGATCACGGAGGAGATGCTGAAGCAGCTTTTGTCATGGGAGACGCAGAAGACCCGCCATGGGGATTTCCATAAACACATCCGGGAGAAGCTGAGTGAGTTTCGGCGGATGTCAGAAGAAACAACGGTGGACTAATGAGTACTTCGCGAGAACATACGGCCTTATTATGGTGAGAACAGTTTCTCTGGATTTATTCACGATCATGACTCTGTAGTCTTATCCGATCTCACTATTGATGAAAGGGCTAGAGCCTGCAGACTCGAACTGAGGGTCACCAGACTACTTTACTCCTACTTTACTACTGATTTTCCTTTATTATTATTGGGGTTTTTTTTTGGTTTTTTTTCTTCTTTCCCACAATGCTCATCGTGGAGAGGGGCCCCACCTGGTGGCCAGTCCCCTCTTTTTTCAAGGCCCACATTGTATCCTTCTTTTTGGAAGCCCAGTTCAATGCTATGTTGTTTCATTGTTCAGCATGTTCACGTTTTGTAGTTGTTGTTCCGAGGTCTGGGATGATATTTTGTTCTTATATGTTAAGCTATGTCTTTTAGATATTATAATACACTGTCACTAAATGTTAATGGAGTGAATAATCCTGTAAAAAGAAGTAAACTGGTGGTAAAGATGAAAAAAGAGAAAGTAGATATTGCATACTGGCAAGAAATTCATCTATCCAACACAGAACATGATAAATTAAAAAGAATGGGTTTCAAAAATACATATTATTCCTCTCATGGAAGTGGCAAAAAACGAGGAGTAGCTATTTTGATCTCTAATAGAATTAATTTTGAATTTATATCTGAATCAAGCGACAAAGAAGGCAGATTTATTTTAGTGAAAGGTAAAATTGACCATAAAGAGGTTACACTATTGAATGTATACGCTCCCCCTGGGAGTAATATTGGTTTCTATAAAAAAGTTTTTGATTTGACTACTAAAGAATCTTATGGACCTTTAATTTTTGCTGGAGATTTTAATTTATTGTTAAACCCCCAATTGGATACAACAAATACTAGAAGGAAACGTCTGCCTATAGAGAAACGTGTAAAAAAAATGCTTTCAGACTTAGGACTTATTGACGTATGGTGCTCTGTACACAGATCCGCCCCTGGATTTACATTTTACTCTGCGCCCCATTCTTTCCACTCAAGGATAGATTATTGTTTCATGTATAATAAAGACTTAAACAGGATAAAAGAATGTAGACTTGGTCAAAGAGATATTTCTGACCATTCTGGAATTTATCTAAGTTTACACCTTGACGGCAGACAGAGAAAAACATTATGGAGATTGAACACAGGTATGCTAAATGATCTCTCTTTTCTACAATCTATGACAACCGATTTAAATTTGTACTTACAGGATAACAATAATGGCGAAACAAACCCCAGCATCATGTGGGATGCAGCTAAAGCGGTTCTGAGGGGGAAAATAATTGCAAGGTCGGCTATGCTTAAAAAACAAAAGACCCAAGAATTGTTACGACTACAAGAGAGACTGAAAGATCTAGAGAAAACACAACTGGCAAAGAAAAGTCCCACTGTAACACAACAAATAAGACAAGTTAAACAAGACATAGATAGGATACTAGGTGAGGAAGTAGAGAAAAATATACGGTTTATGAAACAGAGATATTATGAGGCAGGATCTAAGGCATCTAAACTGTTGGCATGGCGACTTAAGAAACAACAAGCTGAAAATTCAATTTATAAAATAAAAGATCCTATAAGTCACAACATTTTAACTGATTTAGATGGTATCCAAAAATCATTTGAATCATATTACAAATGTCTACATAGTCAATCTGTCCTGGTTAATAAAAATGCAGTAGTTGACTTTTTGAATTCTTTGGATCTTCCCTCACTCGGCACAGATGCAAATAATAAGCTTATGTCACCAATAACAAGCGAGGAAATTGACAAGGCCATCTCTAACCTTAAACCTAACAAGTCACCTGGTACCGACGGGTTCCCCCCTGAATGGTACAAGAAAATGAAAGCAAGTTTGATACCTCTACCAGAAGCCAGTTTCAATTATATTCTGAAAGGAGGCCCTGTACCTCCGTCCTGGAAGGAAGCCTTTATATCTGTTATACCAAAAGAGGGAAAGGATAAAACAGACTGCAAATCATATAGACCAATAAGTGTATTGAACACGGATTATAAATTATACACAACTATTTTGGTCAAACGAATGGACACTGTGATGCCCTCACTGATTGATGAAGACCAAACAGGCTTCCTAAAATATAGACAAACTCAGGATAACATAAGGAGAGTTTTACATATAATTGAACAGATTAATAAGAGAAAGATAAATTCAGTTATTCTCAGTCTTGACGCTGAAAAAGCTTTTGACTCAGTTCAGTGGGACTTTCTCTATTTAGCAATGAAGAGATTTGGATTCTGCACTGATTTTATGAAATCCATTCAAGCCCTTTACTCTTCCCCTACTGCTAGAATAAAAATAAATGGGAGTCTTTCTAATCCAATACAACTACAACGTGGATGTAGACAGGGTTGCCCCGGAAGCCCTAATTTATTTAATTTATTTATAGAACCTTTAGCACAAGCAATATGCCAAGAGACCGCATTAAAGGGTATTCAGATTGGTGAGGAGGAATATAAATTGAGCCTGTATGCGGACAATGTATTGATCACAATCTCTGACCCGGTCTCTGGTTTACCAGTGTTGATGAAAATGTTAGAAATGTACGGTTCGTTCTCTGGGTACGCTCTTAATATCCATAAAACTCAGGTTATGACTTTCAATTTTCACCCTGGACAGGAATTAATATCTAAATATAATTTTAATTGGTACTCTGACCATATAAAATACTTAGGAGTGTGTCTACCCAAACATTTGTCACAATTGTATGGTATGAATTACAACCGATAAAATAAAGAAATAATTAGTAATTTTGATAGCTGGAGTCTGCTCCCCCTTGACTTTGGCAACAGAATACAGGCAATCAAGATGAACATCCTTCCTAAATTGTTATATCTCTTCTCATCTCTGCCAGTACCAATTCCTGACAAACAATTTAGAAAATGGAATAAACACATTTCAAGGTTCATTTGGCTTAAAAAGAGACCAAGAGTTAAGTATTCTACTTTACAGTTGCCGAAGGGGGGGGGGGGCAGGCTCTGCCCTCCTTACGAGACTACTACATATCAGTCCAACTGAGGCCGCTGGTTTGTTTGTGTGACCCATCTTATTATGCAAAATGGAAAACAATTGAGATGTCATTATCTGAGGTCGTAATTCAGTCTAAACTAGGTACCCTTGAAAACGAAACTACTTCAATAACTAGTCAGTGGGTTAACCTGACATTTAAAATTTGGAAATCAGAGATAAGAAAACTAAAACTCCAGGAAGAAGTCAAATTGCTCAGATGGCCAGCGTATGATCCTGACTTTCTGCCCGCCTCACATGATTTTAGATTTAGACAGTGGACATTCAGTGCCTTACCGCTGTGTGTACAATGTATGAGAAATCAAATCTAATGTCATTCAATACTTTATGCAGGAAGTACAATTTGGAGAAACAGGCTTTTTTTCAGATACCTGCAGCTTCGCGATTTCATTAATAAAAGGATACAAAGTAGTAATATTAAAGAACCTTCATTATTTCTCAATATTTTTATTAACGCATATAAATCAACAAGTATTAAAAGCCTCATTAGTAAGCTATATAGTAAACTGTCATCTCTGCTGGAGTCCGAGTTCCACCCTATGCAGGACATACTGAATGCACTGAGGAGCTCATTTAGCAGCAGACTACATCATCCCAGGTGCACAACCGAGAGGTTTCGCAGGTCCTTCCTACCAACGGCTGTCAGACTGTACAACCTAAGCAGGACTGCTCACAGAGATAGCAAAAAGACGTAACAACCTAATAGTTTTTGAATGCAAAAGATGCAATAGACTTACACAATGGTCCCCTCCGGCATACAACTAGGAAAATACCGGTCGCTATGGAGGGTGAGAATATGTATGGGCACATAAATCATACCATGTAGGATAACTAAGTAGACGGTTGTGCTGTTTCATCCCATCTAGCAACAATGCTCTGCACTGTGTGTGTTTATATATTTACATATTTATTCCACCTAGCTGCAATGCTCCGTACTGTGGGTGTTTATATATCTACTGTGGCGCATATATTGAGTTCATATTTCCCACAAATATATGGCTGTATGTTTATTGGGGGCTTCACGTCTCGTGGGACAAAAGAGGTCTGGGCCTGCAGAGGTCTACAGGAGATGACGAGGAGGTGTGAGTTTTGGCCTTTGTCTCAGAGAGGATGCCCCGGGAGGATTCCCGGATCATCGAGGGATAAGAGACAATAGTGAAACATCAAAGAGTGCATTGTGACTGGGATTATGTACCATGTGATTGTATGTTTGCTAAAGCACCATGTGACTTAGGTTTCGTGGCTCCAGCAGAGTATAAGAGTGTGGTATTTGATTGCTCAGTCTCTTCTTGTGTTTAGAGATTGATAGAGCATGTGTTCTCTTAATAAAGTTGAACCTGAGAAATAAACTCAGCCTCATCCTTGAACGCATTCTCTACACTGGTGACCCTATGACAAATTATGGCTGGTGACGACCTTCACACACCGGACTCATCAGGAGCCAGCCAGGCTAACGCAGCTACCGCAGTCCAGTTGCCTGATTTCTGGCAGCATAGCCCGCGCTCCTGGTTTAACACTGTCGAGGCGCAGTTCCATCCTCGGGGAATTTCGGCGGATGCAACAAAATTCTACCATGTAGTCGCAAAGCTGGACAGCCTCACAGCACAGCGGGTGGAGAGCCTGACTAACCACCCACCAGACGACGACAAGTACAGCGCATTGAAAGCCGCTCTCATCCGTGCTTTCACCCCCTCGCTGGGAGAGCGAGCAGAGAAGCTCCTGGTGTTGACTGAAGGCGAGGCAGACAGGCCTGCGGACCTGATGGCGAGGATGCTGAGTCTGAGAGGCGATGATGATGACGGCTTTATCTTCGCCCATCTTTTCCTCAGGACACTACCGTTAGCAGTGAGAGTTACCCTGGCCAGCTCACAGCTGCTGACCAACCGAGATTACCACGAGCTGGGCCAGGAGGCACAGCGACTCGTCGACGCCCATAGACGGCACACGGCCACGACGGCGGCAGCGGAGCTGAGCGCAACTCCTGGAGACAGCAGGGGGCCAGAGGCTGCAGCACCAGATTCGCTGACGTCAGCAGCGGCGGAAGCCAGGAGACGCGGAGCAGGCGACGTCCTCTGCTTTTATCATCGACGTTTCGCCGAGAGGGCACGCAAGTGCATTCCACCGTGCCAGTTCAGGCGCTCGGGAAACGCCAGGACCGAGAGTCGGTAGCAGCTGCTGCTCTCGGCGTGAAGAACAAGCTGCTCTACCTTACGGACGCGAAATCAGGGAGGCAGTTCCTGGTGGACACAGGCTCCCAGCTGAGTTTCATCACACCTTCCTATGCTGACCGGCTGGTGCCTTCCAGCGGACCCCTGGTGTTGGTGGCGAACGGCTCGACGATCAAGACCTTCGGGGAGAAGACCCTCCCCCTGTCTTTTCACGGTCGGACATTCGAGTGGACTTTCGTCGTAGCGGCAGTCAGTCATAACATGTTAGGTGCTGATTTTTTGTGCTCAAATGGTTTATTGGTTGATCTTGCTAATAGACGTCTGGTTAATGCACTGTCTTTCCACTCCATTTCCTGTAGAGCCCGGGTGGTCCCGCCTACTGCACAGCCCAATGTCACAGCTGCGGGTGGTAAGTTCCAAGCACTACTCACTCAGTTTCCAGCACTCACAGTCCCAACGTTTTCGGCGTCAGTGGCTAAACATGGGATGGAACATTTTATAACTACCACCGGGCCCCCCGTTTTTGCAAAAGCTCGGCGCTTGGACTCAGCTAAACTAGCCATAGCGCGTGAGGAATTCGCCAACCTGGAAAAACTGGGCATCATTAGACGCTCTAACAGCCCCTGGGCTTCACCACTGCATATGGTCCCCAAGGCTGATGGCTCGTGGCGGCCTTGCGGTGATTTCCGCAGGTTGAATAACGCTTCAGCACACGACTGCTACCCGATTCCGCACATCCAGGATTTTTCGGTGCATTTAGCGGGGGCGCGCATTTTTTCTAAAATAGATTTGGTGCGCGGGTACCATCAAGTCCCAGTCCGCGCTCAGGACATACCCAAAACAGCGGTAATAACTCCTTTTGGGTTTTTCGAGGTTTTGCGCATGCCATTTGGACTCAAGGGTGCCGCGCAGACTTTCCAGCGCATGATGGATGCAGTTTTACGCGGCCTCCCTTTCGTGTTCGTCTACTTGGATGATATTTTGGTAGCCAGCACGTCCGAGGACGGACACGAAAGCCACCTCACAGCGGTTTTTCGGAGGCTGGCAGAGCACGGGTTAATAATTAACCCAGCGAAGTGCCAGTTTGGGGTGACGCAAATTGATTTTTTGGGGCACCGCGTTTCACCAGAAGGAGCGGTCCCTCTGCCCGATAAAGTACGCGCAATAACAGATTTTCCCCAACCTCAGACGGTCAAAGCATTGCAGGAATTTTTGGGAATGGTTAATTTTTATAACCGTTTCCTCCCAAGCGCAGCGCAGCTCATGCAACCATTGTACGCGGCACTTAAAAAACAAAAACCTGCAAATAAGATCGAGTGGTCCCCGGAGCGGGAGCGCGCATTCTCCCAGGTCAAATCAGCCCGGGTGAACGCCGTTTTGTTGGCACACCCGGTGCCAACGGCCCACATGGCGCTCACCACGGACGCTTCCGATTTAGCGCTGGGGGCGGTCGTTGAACAGTTTGTGGCAGGGAGCTGGCAGCCTCTCGCGTTTTTCAGCAAAACCTTGCGCGATAACGAGCGGAAATACAGCGCGTTCGACAGGGAGCTGTTGGCCCTGCATTTGGCCATCCGCCATTTCCAGTTCTGGCTGGAGGGGCGCCGTTTCACCGCGTTTGTGGACCATAAGCCGCTAACGTTTGCGATGGCCAAGATTTCAGAGCCTTGGTCAGGCCGGCAGCAAAGACAGCTGGCCGCGATATCGGAGTTCACCACTGATATTCAGCATGTCGCGGGCAAACATAATGTAGTGGCAGATTGTCTTTCGCGTGCGGTAGCAGCGCCAGGCCCCGTGAGGGCAGACTGGGCAGCCGTGGCCGTGGGCCAGGTTTGTGGTGCAGAAGTGCTCGCAGCCCGGTCCTCGTAGGATTAGATTACGCAGCCATGGCCGCGGAGCAGGTTTGCGACGCGGATGTGCGCATGCTCCAGTCTGGACCAACAGGGTTAAGGCTGGAGGACAGGGTGCAGCAGATAGGTATGCCCCCTCTAATCTGCGATGTCTCCATGGGGCGGCCCCGCCCCGTGGTTCCAGCTGCATGGCGCCGCCGTGTTTTTGTCTCAATCCATTCTCTGGCGCACCCGGGGGTGCACGCATCGATTAAGATGGTGGGGGAGAAATTTGTTTGGCCGGGGTTGCGTAAACAGGTCAAGGAATGGGCAGCAGCCTGCATAGCGTGTCAGCGAGCCAAAATACACAAGCACACTAGAGCCCCTTTGGATCCTGTTCACATCCCGGCTAAGCGTTTTGATCATGTGCATGTCGACTTGGTGGGCCCCCTTCCGTTGTCGCAGGGCTGCACACACCTTTTGACGATGGTAGATCGCACCACGCGTTGGCCAGAAGTGGTTCCTCTGGCGTCAACTACGGCAGCAGACGTTGCACGCGGGTTTTTAACGGCTTGGGTCGCGCGTTTTGGAGTTCCGTCGGACATAACGTCCGACAGGGGTCCCCAATTCGTTTCCGAACTCTGGTCATCCATGGTCCACAGCCTGAGGGTGAAGATTCACCGCACTACCGCGTATAACCCCCAGGCTAACGGTTTGTGCGAACGCTTTCATAGGTCATTGAAAGCAGCCCTCAGAGCGTCTCTTACGGATACAAATTGGGTGGATAAACTTCCATGGGTTTTATTGGGGTTGCGTTCCGCACCTAAGGAGGATTTGCAAGCCTCTCCGGCTGAATTAGTTTTTGCTCAACCCCTCCGTTTGCCGGGGGAATTCTTTCCTGACAACCCTGCACCAAATTGCCCCCCCCGCTCAGCTGTTGCAGAGCGGCACAGGATCAAACACCCTTCCTGGCCCAGTTCATCACAGTTTTCCACGCGTTTTTGTGCTGAGGGCTTTAAAAAATGCAGTTTGTTTTTGTTAGACATGATGCTCAACGACCAGGTTTGCGACCGCCTTACGACGGGCCTTTCAGAGTGTTGGAAACAGGGGAGAAACATTTTTTGCTTGATTTGGGAGACAGAAAAGAGTTGATTTGCATTAACAGACTTAAACCCGCCTTTGTTCTGGCTGATGAACACGTGCAGTTGGCCAGGGCCCCCCGCTGTGGCAGGCCGCCGGGAAGACATTGTTCGGAGCCACCACAGAGATGTGCTGACAATTCTGATTCACAGATGCAGGGAGCCACTGCAGAAGGAACAAAGCCGGCTTACAGCAGATATGGCAGGAGGTTAAAACCCAAGCAATTGGTGGATTGATTTGTGATATGTAGTGATGTTTTCTGCCATGCATCTCTGATTATGTTTTGTCCCTTAATAGACATTTGGGGGGGGGGGGGGGTTATGTGGCGCATATATTGAGTTCATATTTCCCACAAATGTATGGCTGTATGTTTATTGGGGGCTTCACGTCTCGTGGGACAAAAGAGGTCTGGGCCTGCAGAGGTCTACAGGAGATGACGAGGAGGTGTGAGTTTTGGCCTTTGTCTCAGAGAGGATGCCCCAGGAGGATTCCCGGATCATCGAGGGATAAGAGACAATAGTGAAACATCAAAGAGTGCATTGTGACTGGGATTATGTACCATGTGACTGTATGTTTGCTAAAGCACCATGTGACTTAGGTTTCGTGGCTCCAGCAGAGTATAAGAGTGTGGTATTTGATTGCTCAGTCTCTTCTTGTGTTTAGAGATTGATAGAGCATGTGTTCTCTTAATAAAGTTGAACCTGAGAAATAAACTCAGCCTCATCCTTGAACGCATTCTCTACACTACATATTTATTCCATCTAGCTACAATGCTCTGTGTTTATATACTCATATATTTATTCCATCCAGCTACAATGCTCTGCACTGTGTGTCTGTGTGTATATATATATATTTATAGTAATATGTACATATGTATATTAGCTGCTCTTGCTTTTTTTTTCTTGCCTTTCTGATTGTTGCTCTGAGTGTTGCTATCCCTGTGCTGTTGCAATCCTGGAATTTCCCAATTGTGGGACTAATAAAGGCTTAGCTTATCTTATCTTATCTTATCTTATATTGCAGTTTAATGACACTTAAAACAGACTCAACAACATACAGTTAGGCCCAGAAATATTTGGACAGTGACACAATCTTCATGATTTGGGCTCTGCATGCCACCACATTGGATTTGAAATGAAACAACTACAACGGAATTGAAGTGCAGACTTTAAGGTTTAATTCAAGGGGTTGAACAAAAATATATGATTAAACATGTAGGAATTGTAGCTATTTTTATACAAACACTCTTCATTTCAGGGGCTCAAAAGTAATTGAACAAATAAACATAACCCTAAGTAAAATGTTACTTTTCAATATTTTGTTGAGAATCCTTTGCAGGCAATGACTGCCTGAAGTCTGGAACCCATGGACATCACCAAACGCTGGGTTTCCTCCTTTGTGATGCTTTGCCAGGCCTTTACTGCAGCTGTCTTCAGTTGTTGCTTGTTTGTGGGTCTTTCTGCCTTAAGTTTTGTCTTGAGCAAGTGAAATGCATGCTCGATTGGGTTGAGATCTGGTGATTGACTCGGCCATTGCAGAATATTCTACTTCTTTGCTTTAAAAAACTCCTGGGTTGCTTTTGCAGTATGTTTTGGATCATTGGTGAAGCGCCGTCCAATCAACTTTGCTGCATTTGGCTGAATCTGAGCAGAAAGTATATCCCTATACACTTCAGAATTCATCTGGCTGCTTCTGCCTTTTGTCACATCATCAATAAACACAAGTGACCCAGTGCCATTGGAAGCCATGCATGCCCATGCCATCACACTGCCTCCACCATGTTTTACAGAAGATGTAGTGCTTTGGATCATGAGCTGTTCCAATTCTTCTCCAAACTTTCTTCTTCCCATCATTCTGGTACAGGTTGATCTTAGTCTCATCTGTCCAAAGAATGCTGTTCCAGAACTGGGCTGGCTTCTTCGGGTGTTTTTTGGCAAAGTCAATTCTGGTCTTTCTATTTTTGAGGCTGACCAATAGTTTGCACCTTGTGGTGAATCCTTTGTATTTACTCTCATGAAGTCTTCTCTTTATGGTAGACTTAGATACTGATACACCTACTTCCTGGAGAGTGTTCTTCACTTGAGTGGATGTTGTGAAGGGGTTCTGCAATCATCCACCACTGTTGTCTTCCGTGGACGTCCAGGCCTTTTTGAGTTCCCAAGCTCACCAGTGCACTCTTTTTTTCTCAGAATGTACCAAACTGTTGATTTGGCCACTCCTAATATTTCTGCTATCTCTCTGATGGATTTCTTCTTTTTTTTCAGCCTCAGGATGGTCTGTTTCACCTCCACTGAGAGCTCCTTTGACCGCATGTTGTGTGTTCACAGCAACAGCTTCCAAATGCAAACGCCACACCTGGAATCAACTCCAGACCTTTTAACTGCTTAATTGATGTCAGGTTAATGAGGGAAGAGCCCATGCAGCCTTGTTATTTTTTTGCAGCCTTCTGAGTCAATTGTCCAATTACTTTTGGTCCCTTGAAAAAGAGGCGGCTACGTATTAAAGAGCTGTAATTCCTAAACCCTTGCTCCAATTTGGATGTGAATACTCTCAAATTAGAGCTGAGAGTCTGCACTTTAAGCCCATATTGATTATATAATTGTATCCTGAATATGTTTTCGTAAACAACTAAAATAACAAAACTTATGTCACTGTCCAAATATTTTTGGGCCTAACTGTATATAAAGCAAAAATGGGAAAAGCAAATAAACATTGTAATAATTGATGACATGTGGTCAAGGGTTTGGGAGGTGCAATCCTCATCCACCAACTCTGGCACCTGGAGGGTCTTTTGCTGGAAGACTCTAATTCGTTTTTTCATAACACCCAATCAGAAATCTAAGTACAGTGGGGTTCCTGCACACTGCTGGAGAGAATGTGGGGAAACAACAGCAGACCATGGGCACATATTTTGGTCTTGTCCACACATTCAGCCTTTCTGGACAGACGTAGCAAATGTCATTTCTAAGGCACTGGATTTTGATATCAGCTGCTCTTTTATTTTGTTATTCCTCGGATGCTTCCCTGACAAGCTGACTGCAGATGATACTTACCTCCTAAAAATCTTTTTGGCATCAATCAAAAAGGCCATAACAAAGTGCTGGTTACAAAAACAGCCTCCCACACTGAACCTTTTCATCTCCATAATAGACAATATAAGGCTCATGGAACACATGACCTATGCCCTGCGACTCCAAGAGGAGCTAGGAAAAAGACGTTGGAAAAAATGGCTTGACTTCATAGGATGTGACAGTATTTATTAATATGTGGTTTTGGAATTGTATATTTTTATCGTATCTGATTTGTACCATAATAACCATCCCATGACCTCATATGTTTGTGTTTTATAGATGAAAAGTTCATAAATAAAAAGTTTCAAAAAAGAAAACAGTAAACTTGTATTTTCGACTGGTCATGTAATTAACAATATATTTTAGAGTTCAATATAACTGGTATACATATTTAAAGTAAAAAAAAAAAAAAGATCTATTTTGTGGTTTTATTTTACCTTAATTTTACCTGCTGACTTTAATAGGAGTTAAAATCTTATTATATCTGGTCATGGTCCTCTTTCTGTCTGGTAAAGATTCTCAAGTAAAAAATAGAATGAAAAAGATAAAAATAAAGTTCTCTGTCAAAAATCCATCCATCCATCCATCCATCTTCTACCGCTTTTCCGGAGGTCCGGGTCGCGGAGGCAGCAGTTCAAGCAGAGAAGCCCAGACTTCCCTCTCCCCAGCCACCTGCTCCAGCTCTTCAGAGGGGATACCAAGGCGTTCCCAGACTAGCTGGGAGACATAGTCTCTCCACCGAGTCCTGGGTCTGCCCCGGGGTCTCCTCCCAGTGGGACGTGCCTGAAACACCTCAAGTGGGAGGCGTCCAGGAGGCATCCTAATCAGATGCCCATACCACCTCAACTGACTCCTTTCAATGTGGAGGAGCAGCGGTTCTACTCTGAGCCTCTCCCGGATGACTGAGCTCCTCACCCTATCTCTGAGGGTGAGTCCAGCAATCCTACGGAGAAAGCTCATTTCAGCCGCTTGTATCCGCGATCTCGTTCTTTCGGTCATTACCCAAAGCTCGTGACCATAGGTGAGAGTAGGAACGTAGATTGACTGGTAAATCGACAGCTTTGCCTTAGAACTAAGCTCCCTCTTCACCACAACAGACCGGTACAACGTCCGCATCACTGCAGATGCTGCTCCAATCCGTCTGTCGATCTCTCGCTCCATTTTCCCCTCACTCGTGAACAAGACCCCAAGATACTTAAACTCCTCCACTTGGGGCAGGAGCCTGTCCCCAACCCGGAGAGGACAATCCACCTTTTTCCGGCTGAGGACCATGGACTCGGACTTGGAGGTGCTGATTCTCATCCCAGCCGCTTCACACTCAGCGGCAAACCGTCCCAGCAAGAGCTGTAGGTCATTGCTGGATGAAGCCAACAGGACAACATCATCTGCAAACAACAGAGATGAGATCCTGTGGTCACCAAGCATGACACCCTCCATTCCCTGGCTGCGCCTAGAAATCCTGTCCATAAAAATTATGAACAGGACCGGTGACAAAGGGCAGCCCTGGCGGAGTCCAACTCTCACTGGGAATGACTCCGACCGAGTGTTGGCAATGCGAACTAAACTCTCACAACGGTCATACAGAGACCGAATAGCTCGTAACAACAAGCCCGATACCCCATACTCCCGAAGCACCCCCCACAAAAATCCACGAGGGACGCGGTCAAATGCCTTCTCCAAGTCCACAAAACACATGTAAACTGGTTGGGCAAACTCCCACGAACCCTCAAGAATTCTCGAGAGGGTAAAGAGCTGATCCGATGTGCCACGGCCAGGACGAAAACCACATTGCTCCTCCTGAATCCGAGGTTCGACCAACGGCCGGACTCTCCTCTCCAGTACCTTGGCATAGACCTTCCCAGGGAGGCTGAGGAGTGTGATCCCTCTAAAGTTGGAGCACACCCTCCGGTCCCCTTTTTTGAAGAGAGGAACCACCACCCCGGTTTGCCATGCCAAAGGCACTGCCCCCGACCTCCACGCAATGTTGCAGAGGCGTGTCAACCATGACAACCCAACAACATCCAGGGCCTTGAGGTACTCGGGGCGAATCTCGTCCACCCCCGGGGCCCGGCCACCAAGGAGATTTTTAACCACCTTGGCGACCTCAGCCCCTGTGATAGGCGAGTCATCCCCCTCGTCCCCAAACCCTGCTTCCTCTGTGGAAGGCGTATCAGTGGGATTGAGGAGATCCTCGAAGTATTCCTTCCACCGCCCGACGATATCCCCAGTTGAAGTCAACAGTGTCCCATCCGCACCATACACAGTGTGGACGGGGAGCTGCTTTCCCCTCCTGAGCCGCCGAACAGTTTGCCAGAATCTCTTTGAAGCAAAGAGCTTCAAAGAGATTCTGTCAAAAATATCAGCAAAAAAACTCAACTGATACTGTCATGGTTGCTAGGTAACAGGGTAGTGTGTGGTCATGTAAACATACATCCTCCAAAGCCTTTAGATGCAGACTACCCGACCTTTGAGTCCTCTGGCCTCCAGGGCCGCAGTCTATGAAGCTGCAACACCTGAACTGAGACATAGCCACAAATTTCTAACCAGGATGCACTACTTCAATATCACAATGCATCTTAAGCCAGGTCTGCGCAGAACTGCAGGATGACATAATAGCTGGACCCAGGGGACAGAAGACAGACTCGAGGTGTTACAATTAACTTTTTATTCACCCAAGTGATATGTGTGTGAGTGCGTGTATGTGTAATAGTGTGGTGTGCTGGGCTCGTGCTGGAGCTGAGCAGGTCTCCGTGCTGCCTGGCAACCCTAGAGAGACAAAGCAGAGTAATTAGTACTGCACCGCAGCGGGAGATGTAACAAGGTCTGCTGCTTACTTGCAGGTGATATGATATTGGGCTCAGGGAACACGCACCCAGGCTCGAGTTAGATTCAAAGCTTTATTCAACAACAGTGGGTGAGTGGGTGCGTGTGTGAGGGATGTGGATGGATTGATGGTGAACAGGAAGCGCCGAGAGCGGAACAGTTCGCCGTGCAGCCAGGCAACCCTACGGGCAGAGCAGAGATGCAGGTTAGAGACAGTGTAGCATCATCGTCTCCTCAAACCAAGACAGAAGATCACTTCTCTCCATTTTACAGGAATTTCACTTTACTCCTTATACAGGAATACCACTTTTCTGCATTCTACAGGAATATCACTGGCTTTCATATCGACTCAGCCAGGCCTCATCCAGGCCTGACCAAAGATGTTTGTTTTCCCAGGACCCCAATGTGAACAGTTGCCTCTTGCAGAGATTGTAAGGATCAGGATTTGCTTTTAAAGGCTCAAAGGAACATAAAACTCGGGAGACCAGACCTCCAACGTGAACACTGCATTTGGATAACATTCCCCTTTTACAGGAAACCAATGCTCTTAAAAGGGTCATAAACGGCTTAATCAGACAGGTTTATAACCTTCCGATGTTTTCCAGATTATCCCTTCCAGATACCATGGACCTAAAAGACATCATCTACAGCTCAACAGTACCTCCTAGCGGATACCTACAAAATGTGTTTCAGTATGTAAGATGACTTTTTAATTTGTTCTAAACATTAAGTTTCTTTCAGCTTATCCTCTTCTCCCCTGGATCCTAAGGACACTGAGAATCATCCTTTTTATCACTAACCATAGTTTGCTCTACTACATTAAGCTTTGATCTAAACATGAATGCATGTATTATAATTATGTATGAGAAATGTTATATTCATGAGTGTTATTCAAACAAAAGTAATATTAGAGTAATGGTATAAATGCATGATCACCAAATATTAGCCAAGTCATTTTAATTTAGGTAGATTTTATATTGAGCACCTAATTTCATAAGAACTGACTGAGTGTTGATTTTTCTCTGCAGTTTCATGGGATGGTGTCTTCGTTTGATTGGCTGCTCTCAAATAAAGAAATGTTCTCACATTGGATGGCAGCCATTTCAAACTGCTTTTGATAAAATCGATTGGTCAGTCTTGCGATTGACATCACAAGTTTACGACCAGGCGGGGTAACTTTAAAAAGAAGTGGAAGCTGCCCTGCATGTAAGCATAAAGAAAAGAAAAGTAAGTTAAGTTGCAGTTATGTGAGAGAGAACAAGAGAAGATCAAAGAGTAGATGATCAGAAGAAGAGAGAGAGAGATTCAGAAAAAAACACAGGATTAAGAATTAGAAACACAGAAAAGAAGAAAGAAAGAGATTTTGAGAAAGATTAGGAACTAAGTTAAGATTAAAGAAGCAGAATAGTAATCTAGATCTCAGAGGAAGATTTTATTCCACCGTTTCAAGGTCCTGTGTAGTTTTATTCTATCTAAATTGTTCTTTGTAAAGTTTGTCAAACCCTGCGTTAGTTTCTGGTTACTGAGGAGAAAACACCTTTTCTTTAGAGCTCGCTTTTTCAGAGAATCAAATTCTCAAACTTTTTCCTTCACCTCAGAAGCCATTCTTATCCTAGTAAATGTTTTTCTCATATTTTTTATGACTTTTCACGCCGTTAAAGTGGACCTTTAATTTTCCTAATTTAAAGTGAACAGAGACTGTGTTTTTTTGGACTCTCTTTCCGGCCTCATACCTGCCTGACTGAGAAGTGGTTCCTTCAGTTTTTGGGGTCGATCCCGCTCCTAAAAGACTTCACCGACTCGGCCGAACTTGTTGCAAGGATTTTCACGCCGCCCTGAGACAAACCATCCACGGCTGCCACTGTCTCCTTGAAGGGCCCCCAGCTGAGTTATCACTTCCAGGCTGTGAGGAATTATAACAGCAGCCGATTCCTCCGACGTCCTAACTTCAAAACCCAGCGGTACCGACCCGCTGAAACGTGGACCTACAGCTGTTGTGTGAGTGAAACTCCTACTTTTCTTATCTCCTGGGTTAAAACGTGATGTCCGAACAATTAAATTACAATTGAATATGGCCCGTATTTCAGGGCTCAATTAGTCTCTCAGCCACAGGATAAAGCTATAAACTGAAGGAAGACTCTTAGTCATTTTTAAGTAACTGCCCTTAATTTTTGTAGAGAATTTTCCCCATAAAATTGCGTTGTTTTGTTAAAACATTTCAGCCTCATTTACCGTTGAAACAAGTCTGGTTCCTCCTTGGTTCTACAGAGGTGTAATGCTGGATTTTATGTTCAGGAATCCAATAACAGTGGATGTGATATCTTACGCTGTTATCATTTGAATCTGTTTACCAATCATTTGAACGCCATGCCATGTAAACTGAATGAGTTTAATAAAAGGGTGAATGAGAGAAGTTGAAGCATTTTTCTTTCGCATACACTACCGTTCAAAAGTTTGGGGTCACCTCAGACAATTTTGTGTTTTCCATGAAAAGTCACACTTTTATTTACCACCATGAGTTGTAAAATGAATAGAAAATATAGTCAAGACATTGACAAGGTTAGAAATAATGATTTGTATTTGAAATAATTTTTTCCTTCAAACTTTGCTTTCGTCAAAGAATCCCCCATTTGCAGCAATTACAGCATTGCAGACCTAACATGATTGCACAAGGGTTTTCTAATCATCCATTAGCCTTCTGACGCAATGAGCAAACACATTGTACCATTAGAACACTGGAGTGATAGTTGCTGGAAATGGGCCTCTATACACCTATGTAGATATTGCACCAAAAACCAGACATTTGCAGCTAGAATAGTCAGTTACCACTTTAGCAATGTATAGAGTGTATTTCTGATTAGTTTAAAGTTATCTTCATTGAAAAAAAGTGCTTTTCTTTCAAAAATAAGGACATTTCTAAGTGACCCCAAACTTTTGAACGGTAGTGTATATCTGTTTCCTAATCACGGCAGGAAAAGAACTCACTGAAACTTTGAGGCTGATTCATTAAGTAATTGAAGGTACAAAATTAATTAAAATTAAAGTTAATATTATTGTCCGTTAGGACTGGTGCCCCCTTTTACAAGTGCTTTTATTTAATTTAGCGGGTGTAGAAGTGACAGTTTAACTCCGCCCCCTTTCACACCCACTATTAAATAAAATAAATAATTCCTGTACCTTATGACAAATATTTTATTATACAATTTATGCAACAGATATTATTTGTGCCCCGTGTGAGGCCTGCGTAATTGGGAAACGTATATGCAAAAGGAAAAATCATTGAGACATAAGCTGTTTTTTCTGCAAATATTGATCCACTTTATTCGGTGAGCCTGTGTGTTTGGGGAGAGAGAGGCTGAGGCCCGCGTCTCCCCCTGTCTGTGTCTGCTGTGTTTGTTTACTTAGCCTCCCGCCGAGGCGTCTGGTTGCTGATAGCTGCAAAAGGGGGGTGAGTGAATCACCCACTGTCTCACTGTCTCAGGTGGACAGCTTTTTGATGCATGCAAAAGAAGTTTTAAGCAGTATTATATGCTGGATTAAGAAAAATAAAGGCCTAGAGTGACAGAAACGCGAAGAAAACCGTCCTGTCTCTCGCCAGTTTAACCCTCCGGCGATTATCCCGAAAGGATTAATTAAACTGGCCAGTTGTGTAATTACCCAAGCGTGGTGACGTCAGATTAAGCTGGACGCGGTTTGATCTGGTCACTGAATAAACCGTTGGGGAAGTAGCGCTAAACTATACCTGGAATTAAAGGGGTAACATTATTTGTGCAAGTTGGAGATTAAACTCTCATTTTGAAAAGCAAGGCGTGGCGTTGTCGCTAAGACTCGCACCCGCATCACGTGTCACGTGAACACGCACAGTCGCGCGCGTGAACGAAAGCCGTGCACGAAAAACTGCGCATGAGCAGAGTAAGCGTGCAGACGCCATTTTGAAGGCGCTAAGAGGGAGTCACCCTAGTCGCCATTTTGAGTGAGACCAGTAGACCCACCCAGAGCGACGTCACCAGTGTCTCCTCCTCCTGGGAGGGCAGAGATAACTGCCTCCATCTTGTGGTCAACTATAGGAGTTGCATTTCTTGCATGAATGCACACTCGGATTAAAGCAGAGCGAATCTATTAAGCTGATTTATAATCAAACAGAGCTTCCAAATTAACTTTAAATCAACCCGAATTATCCGGAACAACCTAAATTTAAACCCAAATCAAAGTTTTATCCCAAGAACAAAAAGGAAAAAGAAACTTGTGGGTTTGAAGTTTGTTCTCATTGGTGGAAGAGCTTTTGACTGCATATATACACAGTGAAAGAACATAGAAGCATAGACTTTGTATTTACTCACGTATGTTAACCACATATTTTAATCTTTTTAGTTAAAAGCATATATTTACACATCTTACGCTAAAACTCTGCAAACTTTTTAAGCTATATATATGTGTTTTGTTTTTAAATATCACTTTGTGCGATTTTTTTCACAGGAAGCCATTCAACTTAGGGACTCAAATAAATGACAATGTTCATTTAGACTCAAGTTAATGTTAATCCTGTGCATGCTGGTAAAAGATTTAGTGATTTACTAAATATTTAACCAAAATTTTTTTTCCAAAATTAGGAAACCACATCCAGCAATTAACACTTGAAAGCTTTAGATTATTTACAGTCAGTGTGTTGCTTTGATTCATGTTTCCTCCCCAGGAGAAGGAAAACATTTAACCAACTCACTATTTCTCACCAGGATTTGAAATAAGTCAAAAGCTGAGAACTTTGATTAGTCTGTAAAACATTTTTTTCTTCTCTTTTTAAATAATCATTAACTTTAATCCTAAGGAAGCCTTAGTGACACAACGCAAAGACAATTCATTTGTTTCCTAATTTGTAAATATTAAAACATTAAAAGCCTTTAAATGAAGATAAGCTTTAACAAATGAAACAAAGCCAATTCTAACTTTAAAACAAAGTGAATACTTATACTGTAACTCTAAAGCCTTAAAGCATTTAACCTTTTCTATTTTTGTTGCTTTCTTTTGTAAATAAAATCATTACTTTCAAGTGAGATTCAACAAAAATTCACAACCTAGTTGAGGACTATTCCAAAACTATACTTTGACAACTGAACTGAAAGAAGTCAATCCACACAAAAGTTTTTTTTGTTGTTGTTTTTGTTTTTGTCTTGTGAAATACGATTCCAAATACAGTTTCAGCAAATAAATTAACACGTATTCCACATTTCTAAAGAATTTCCAAAATATTTGCTTTCCTTCTTACAAGTCTGGAAGTTGAAACAAACTCCAAAAAAGAAGCTTGTAATTACCCCCACTACAAAACGACACTCAAGGTTAACTCTTGACTCACAACTTTAGCTATAATCAACGAATTGATTTCAAGCTAAGCGTTACACAAACGGTCAAACATGTCGAGTCCACTTGACGAATTAAATGACCTTCAAGTAACATTGGAAGAGTTGGCTTCCGACCTTATACCCGGTTTCTCCAAACAAGTTCAGGATACTCCACCAAAAGATTTGAAGCAAATCACGAAAAAACTTTTGGATGAATGCGAAACTAACCCACTGAAAGCAAAAGAAATCCCCGGTGTGTTAGGAAAGTTTGCACTAGCATTAGTCACAAGGCTAAAACGAGCTGAAACCCAAGTACTCTACGCTGAAAAGGAACTGGTGAAACAACAAACAACCATCCTTTCTCTTCAGGAAGAGAACAAATCTCTTGTGAAAAAGCAGGAACAAGCTCATATAGAGAAAGAAGACACCCAAGCTACGCTTGATCAGACGTTGCTAAATCTGGAACAAGCAGAGGAAGAAAAGCAACGACTAGGAAACGACAATACCTCACTTCAGCAAGAAAACGAGGAATTGAGAACCGCCCTGCTTTACAAAGAGAATCAACTCAAAGAAGCTGAAGGTCAACTGGACGAAACAAACTCCGATTATGGGAAATGCAAACTGCTCCTACGAGAAGCACAACAAGGTCTTCAGGACGTCAAAGAAGAGCTGGAAGACCACCGCAAACGAAGGGATCTGAGACCAGAAGCCATGAACAGGCCGGTTCCCTCGACAAAGGGGGGCATCCCCTCATGAGATGGAGACTACCCCGGCTCACACTCACCTGACCCGTTCAGATCCGAATGGCAACGTGAAAGACATTTGCAAATTCCATCCGATGGAGATCTCAATAAGATCGCTCCCCACGTCATGAAATTTGACCCCTCAACCAGTGGGTCACCTGATACCAGGGCTTATTTGCAAGACATTGACTACTACTTGCGTAAATACCCTGATGCTACGGTTGACGATCGCATTTATTTGATTAAGTTGACATCCAACAGGTCGGTATCAAAATTTATAGATCGGCAACCATTTGACATCAAGATGAACCACCGGAAACTCTATGAAGCCATCGAAAAGGAGTTCTCCGACGACTGCTTACAGTCAGGGCTAGCGACAGCCCTAGCTGTGAAACAGGGTCGCTTAGAGCCCCCACAGGCATACTACCAGCGACTCCTGCGCGAATATTTCGGATCTCAAAACACGCCTGAGATGGAAGAAGACCACAATTTCAAGGCTCTGTTCATTCAGAATCTCCATCCCACGATTGGACACCACCTTGGAGTCATGGCTAACCCAAAGACAAACTCGATAAACCAACTAAGAGAGTTCGCACATTATGCATTCCAGAAACAGCGACAAAGCAATCAGAAGTATACCGAGTCTACCGCGGTGTTAGCTGTCAACACCGCATCAGACACCCTGGACCTAGAGGGCGCCCCAAGGCCAGCCCCTGTTCAAGCATCTCGGTCACAAATAAAACGACGACAGTCCTCTAATCAAGATAAGTCGAGTCATGACCCGGAAAAATTTTTGACATCAAGTTCCAAGCCAACATCACCAAAACCTGACTACTTTCGGAGACTAAGCCCACCAGGTAAGTCACAAGAATACGGTACAGATACCCGGGATGACAGATATCGATCTCGAGACTCGTGTAACCGCGGGAAATGGTCACCTCCCTCGTACCACTGGAAAAACTTCGACAGGGAAGTAAGACCTCCCCCTGGTAAGTTTAGCTCCAAACCCTGGGAGAAGAAAGAAAAGCCCATTTTCAGCCGAGAAGACCTGGAAACTCTCCAACGTATACTTGACGAACTGAAGAGGAAAAAAGGAGGCGAAAGAGGACAAGAAACCAGATGTCCTAGCCATAAATATTGTGACCACCCCAAACGATCCTTTAGGTTTGCCACAAGTCAACTCTGAGGAATCTCCTACTACAAAGGGGAAGGATACCGAAGACACAACCAAGCATCCTCCGCCCGAAACTCAGGAGGAGCTCCAAAATGCAACACCACCCAGTGCCATTTTGGTAGTCCAGCTACCTGGAAAACCTCACTCGCCCAAAACAGGCGACTCTTTAATCTGCGTTGAACCACCGGTCCAAGAATTTCTGTGTGATTTGACCGAGAGGGGGGTTGCACGAAAACTTTTCCTCTCATTAACCCTGGAAGATGTGATGACGCACGAAGTCCTACTGGATACCGCCGCGGACATCACACTCATGCCGCGTGACCTTTTTGAACACCTACGTGTCACTGCTAACTATGCGCACAAAGACTTGAAACTAAGACCTTGCTTCTTAGCTATTCAACCTTATGCACCCTCAAACACGACTGTGTCACACATGTCATTGATAAAAATCTCCATTGGGCCCATGACCTTGATCCATCCGGTCTATGTGTCCAATCTCAACTCAGTTCCATTGCTGATAGGCAAGGATCTACTTAATCGCTTTGAGCCTCTGATAGACTTCAAGAATCTCAAGCTATGGGCTCAAGTTCAACAACCTCTTCCAACCACTCTACCTGAAGCAACCAGATCACAGTGCTACACTCTTGACACCTTGGATGTTCCAGGAGTCAACCCACTCGCACTGCTGACCCAACAAAGTTTGACGGAAGGTGACCTTGGGGACCAGGCTGAAACAGGCACCCCTTCTCATGTCACCACATCTGACAACCCAACCTTAAATGAACACAGTTCTTTCCTTTGCACCCTAAAACCAGGGGCAGCCAACGAAGAGTACTGCCCCCAAGTAGTCAAAGGACTAGTTATCCAAAGCTCCCACATAGAAGACGTGGTACTGGTTCTCTGGGCTGATAAATCCGCAATCAGCCAGACACTTTTCGACTCTCTACACGAGAAATACCCTGACCTTATGGTCACTAACAAGTCTTTTCATTTCCCTGCTGGGACCAAGTCAAACAACACATTAATCACCACAAGTATCTGTGCCCTCCACCTTCAGTGGAACCACAGACTGCTAGTGCATCCCTTCTTGGTCATTCCCGACCTGCCACATGCAGTCTACATCGGCAGTGATCTTCTTGTGAGACTCGGAACCCAGGTTGATACCATAAACAATGTTTTATGGTCTCTCACCCCAGTTCGAGACGCTCACTCTAAACCAGATCTTGACACTCTAAAGTCAGGCCAGACCATCCCTGAGGCCTGCCAGGTACTGAACACTCAACATTGTCTCATACCTGCTAATGTCACGTGCCACCCGGTCCAACTATGCATTCAAACCGGACAGAAACTTATGCATTCACAAGCATTTTTCCAACCAGCTCCTTTGCTTGACGATCTAGGCTTAACTCTGGAGGCCACGCCCCTTCTAAGCCTAGGATACAGAACCACCACATTACCAGTAAACAACCCCACGGCAGAGACCATCATCCTGCCCAAGGCCACGCCTCTTGGCTGGCTCATCACCACCGATTTCCACGATTTTGAACTGACTGTTCCTGTGCTAGGCGGCCTCCCTGATTCTCTTTGGGCCGACTCTCTTGAACCTACAGTCATTTACACTAAGCCTTCTAAGGCCATCACTCTTGTGTCAATGCCAACCCCTGACAAAGAGTTAGTTGGACGAGTTGACTTGACCAATAATGACCAAATGCTTGTCCAAGTCATTGAGCTCCTTCCATCGGAGTCTGATCAGCAAACCAATGACAATCTCAGCGATGCTCCACCGAAACCAGTCCTCACTATCGGTGAAGAGATTGCACAGGTGGTAGCTGATGCTGATGCCCTAACCTCTGATGAAGAATGTGAAAAACTTCACCAGGTTCTTCTTAAGCATGAACAATCCTTCTCCAAAGACTCCTTGGACTGTGGACTAACCGCAATCCACTCAGTACGCATTCCTACACCACCTGGCGCTCCTCCCACATACGTCAGGCAGTACAAGATTCCCTTGGCCTCGTACGGCCCAGTACAAGAAATAATCGATGACCTACTGGACCGTGGCATAATCAGGCCATGCAACAGTACCTACTCGGCCCCCTTATGGCCTGTCCTAAAGCCCAATGGTAAGTGGAGACTCACCATTGATTACAGGAAATTGAACACTCAAGTTTCTCTCTCTAGGTGGCCTATGACTCAACTGGAGCAAGAACTCCCTAGAGTCAAAGATGCCAAATACCAAATACTTCTCAACACTGGACATTGCTTCTGGTTTTTGGACTATTCCTGTCCAAGCTGAAGACCAACACAAACTGGCCTTCACGTTTGCAAATCGCCAATACACATTCACCCGAAGCCCTTTCGGTTATGCCAACTCTCCTGCAGAGTTCAACATTTTCTTGAACAAAGCATGTCCAGACACCCGAGACAGAGGTAACCTCATCTATGTTGACGACATTCTCATTCGGAGTCCAACTCTGGACACCCACCTCACTGAAATCGACCATGTCCTTGGCCAGCTCACGCGAACAGGAGCCAAAATTTCTCTCTCCAAATGCCAATGGTGCAAAACCAAAGTCAACTATATTGGTCTCTTGGTAGGATCCAAAGGGGTCCTACCACAAACGGCGCGAGTTCAAGGTGTGCTAAACATCAAAGCCCCTACCAACATCTCCGAACTCCGGAGCTTCCTAGGGGTATGCAACTACTCACGTCAGTTTATTGAGGATTATGCAGACTTGGCAAAACCCCTTACAGACCTCCTACGAAAGGACACCCCTTTCATTTGGTCTGAGGCTCAAGAACAGGCTATGCTAGCGTTGAAGCAAAAGTTATGCACAGCACCATGTTTGGCCTATCCCAACTGCGACCAGCCATTCTTCTTACAAGTGGGGTTCTCTGCCAACTGCTTAAGCGCTGGATTATACCAAATCTACGACCACGACAAACGAGTCGTGGCCTATGCCAGCAAAACCCTCTCTGGTCCAGAACTGAAATACTCGGACTGTGAAAAAGCCCTTCTGGCCACTGTATGGGCAGTCAAACATTTCTCCAACTATGTGGGAGGCCAGAGAATCACAGTTGAGACTCGCCACCAACCAGTGGTCTTCCTTAACAGTCAATGCATCAGAGAAGGCGTTGTAACAAATGCCAGAATAGCCTCCTGGTTGATGGCTCTACAAAGCTTTGACGTGGAGGTCCGCTACGCACAAAAGTTGAGAAGCCCTCTCGGCACAGACTTGGCTGCCTGCCAACGGTGCTCTGAGGACACTCCAGGACCATCCATTCGTGCAGAGCCACCTACACCTATAAGACCCAAACCATCATTACTTTGACCAGAACATCTGTCAAGATATGGTCACCGCCTATGTCGATGGTTGTTCTTTTCACCATGAAACTCACATTCATGCTGGTGTGGGTGTAGCATGGCTGAACAATCAGCCTTGTGAACCCCACAACTATCAGCTGGGTTCCCAATCATCCCAGTATGCGGAAATCACAGGTGTGCTCATTACACTGCAACTTGCCGTAGACCATGGCATTCGTACATTGGTCATCTGCACTGACTCCAACTACACACGCCTCAGTTTCACTTGTCATTTGGGACTCTGGAAGGCCAAAGGTTTTGTAACAGCAAACCCCAAACCGGTTAAACATCAGGACCTTTTCAAGGCATGTGATCACCTGGTCACCTCCAACAACCTCCAGGTGTACTGGAAAAAGGTCAGAGGTCACTCGCGCACACCAGGTCAGGACAAAGAATGGAATGACCTTGTGGACTCACTTGCAAAACAAGGAGCTATACAAGGCACACCCTGGTCCTTTGATTCTGCTCAGGTGCCGACTTCACAGTCCCACCTACCCACCCCTACAGTCTGCGCAGTCACTAGGGCCCAGACTAACAGGGCCCAAGACACGACACAAACTGAGTTTGAACGAGGCTTTGGAGCAAACATTCAAAACCAACAACAGTCACACACCCTGTGGGGTTAACACTTGGTGTACTGCTTACGTGCAGGTGTTGTGGTGGCTGGCGTTGGCTGACGCAGGACTTCTGCCTGGGAGACAGTACTCCAGTGTGCACTCGGTGAGGAGAGGAGAGAGCTGTGGAGGTTGAGGCAAGGATGGGAAATCCGCCGCCTGGAGTGTCCACCTGTGCACAGGGGAGAGACTGAAGAGCAGGTAAGGAAACAAACAGCTTACGTGGTGGGTGAAGGATGGTGCAGGTCGGGGAGAGTCGGTCATGCGCTGGAGTTTGGGAGCGTAGACGAGCAGACGGCTCCAGACTGAGGCTGTAGGCAGAGCAGGTTAAATAGTCCGCGGCTGATGAGATGCAGGTGTGCGCGCCGCTGGAACTGATGATGGGCAAGAGCGAGTTGTGACAGTACTGCCCCCCCCCCCCCCGAGCAGCGCCTCCCGGCGCTGGCTTATCTGGGAGCATCCGGTGGAACTCCATGATGAGATGTTTATCCAGCACCCAAGAAGGGTGCACCCAGGACCTCCTCTCAGGGCCATATCCCTCCCAGTCCACCAGGTACTGGAGTCCATGACTCCGGCAGCGGGAGTCCAGGATAGCAGTGACCCCCCACGCTGGGTCGCCACCGATCATCATGGGAGGAGGAGGAGCTATGGGAGGAGGACAGAGAGGATCAGAAACCACAGGCTTAATACGGGAGATGTGGAATGTAGGACAGACATGGAGGGAGGGGGAGAGAGCCAAATGCACAGCCACCGGATTGATTACCTTCGTCACAGCAAAGGGTCCAATGAAACGCTGAGCCAGCTTCTTCTTCTCTGCCTTTAAGTTGATGTCCCAGGTCGACAACCAAACCTGCTGGCACACCTGGTAGGAAGGAGCGGCTCTCCTGTGACGATTAGCGACTCTGGAGATGCGTGCCGCCGTGCGTAAAAGCGCCTGGAGCGTCTTGGTCCAAATGTGCCGGCAGTGTCTGAGATGAGCCTGGATCGAGAGAACTGCCACCTGACCTTCTTCTTCGGGAAACAACGGAGGATCGTACCCCAGGGATGCCCGGAAAGGAGACATTCCTGTGGCCGATGATAAGGTGGAGTTGTGGGCTTACTCCACCCAGGGTAGACAGGTGCTCCAGGAAGAAGGACTTGAAGAGGTGACGCAGTGCAACGCCGCTTCCAGCTTCTGGTTGGTGCACTCGCACTGCCCGTTAGACTGTGGGTGGTGGCTGGAGGACAAACTCACCGTGGCCCCCAGTGCATTGCAAAAGCATTTCCAGACCCTGGACACGAACTGAGGCCCTCGGTCAGAGACGACGTCCACTGGGATCCCATGCAGCCTGACCACATGTTGAACTAGCATGTTGGCCGTCTCTTGCACCGTGGGGAGGCCGCGGAGCGGCACGAAGTGGGCCACCTTAGAGAACCGGTCCACTATGGTCAGGATGGTGTCGTAGGAATTGGACGTGGGGAGGCCGGTGACGAAATCCAGGGCAACATGAGACCAGGGCCTCCCGGGGGCCGGCAGTGGGTGGAGGAGACCAGCTGGGGGGGAGGTCAAGGTCTTACTCGTTGCACACTGGGGGCAGGCACGGACGTAATTGGTGACTTCACTCCGGAGTCCGGGCCACCAGAAGGATCGCTGGAGGAGCTCTACCAGCCGGGAGATACCAGGGTGACAGGAGAACTTCGAAGTGTGTGCCCAGTGGATGACATCACCTCGGACAGACGATGGCACGGACAGTTTTCCAGCCGGACCGCCGCCAGGATCAGGTTCAGCTTCTTGTGCCTTCTGGACCTTGTCCTTGATCGCCCATGAAACGGCGCCCACGACACATGAGGCTGGCGGATGGTGAGGTCATGGTCCTCTGGTTCCTCAATAGCGAACTGCCTGGACAGCACGTCAGGTTTGCCGTTCTTGGAGCCAGGGCGATAGGTGATGTTAAATCTGAAGCGGTCAAAGAAGAGTGACCAACGCGCCTGGCGGGCAGTCAGACGCTTGGCCGACCTCAGATACTCAAGATTCTTGTGGTCGGTCCAGACCACAAAAGGTTGCGCTGCTCCCTCCAACCAATGACGCTACTCCTGTAGTGTGAGCTTCACAACCAGGAGTTCCCTGTCACCGACGTCGTAGTTTCGCTCCGCTGCAGACAGGCGCCGAGAGAAGAAGGCGCAGGGACACAACACCCCATCCACCGGAGATCGCTGGGGTAACACTCCCCCCACCCCCGTATCAGATGCGTCCACCTTGACCAGGCACTGGAGTGTCGGGTCTACCTGGGTCAGGATCCGGGAGGAGGAGAACTCCGTCTTCAGTTTCTCAAAGGCGGACCCTGCGCCCTCCGTCCACTGTAACGGCACCTTGGTGGAGGTGAGGCGGGTCAGGGGAGAGGCGATGGCACTGTATTTTGGCACAAAACGGCGGTAGAAGTTGGCGAATCCTAAAAATTGTTGCACCTGTTTCCTCGATGAAGGGACGGGCCACTCAACCACCGCTTTGATCTAGGCAGGGTCGGGGAGAATCTTATTGTGAGAGACGACGAAACCCAGGAAGGAGGTCTTGTTGGTAAAAAATTCACATTTCTCTGCCTTAACATACAACCTGTTCTCGAGGAGTCGCTGAAGGACCCGCCTCACATGAGCCTGATGCTCCTCCCGAGACTGGGAGAAGATCAGGATGTCGTCCAGGTAGACGACGACAAAGACCCCCAAGAAGTCACGAAGAATGCCATTAATGAGTCGCTGGAAGACGGCCGGAGCGTTGGTGAGCCCAAACGGCATGACCAGGTACTCAAAATGGCCACTGGGTGTCCGGAACCCCGTCTTCCACTCATCGCCCTCCCGGATCCGAACGAGGTGGTATGCACTGCGAAGGTCCAACTTGGTAAACCAGGAGGCCCCCTGGAAGAAATTGAAGGCTGAGTCCATAAGGGGCAGCGTGTATTTATCCTTTATAGTGATGTCATTTAGGGCCCGGAAGTCAATACACGGCTGCAGGGACCCATCCTTCTTAGCCACAAAGAAAAACCTGGCTCTGACTGGGGATGAGGAGGGCCGGATGATGCCTGCGCTGAGCGACTCCTTGATGTAGGCGTCCATAGATTCACGCTCCAGGGCAGACAGGCTGTAGAGACGACCAGATGGCAAGGGCGCCCCCGGGCGGAGGTTTATAGCGCAGTCATACGGGCGGTAGGGGGGAAGTGACAGTGCCTTGGACTTGCTGAAAACGAGCCCCAGATCGTGGAACTCCAGGGGCACCAAGGAGAGGTCCAGCAGGGGCGAGTCAGGAGCTAGGAGCGGCACCGACGGGGCACAGGCAGCGGACTGGAGGCAGGCGCTCATACAGAAAGTACTTCAGGAGAGGACGCTGCCGGACTGCCAATCAAACGTTGGGTTGTGGAGACGCAGCCAGGGGTAGCCCAGGATGACGGGAGAAGCCGAGGTGGGCAGGACAAAGAGGCTGAGGTCTTCCCTGTGATTGTCAGAAATGATGACAGAGATAGGCTTGGTTCTGTGGGTGACCCTCTCGAGTGGGATACGGGCGAGAGCGACCAAGTTAAGAGGGCTGGCAGCGCTTGGCACGGGATGCCCAGGCGGGTTGCCAGGCTTTGAGAAATAAAGTTTTGTTCTGCCCCCGAGTCCACCAGTGCGTGAGTGACACGGCCAATGGGCTTATCACAGAACCTGACCGGGAGGACACATTTGGTGAGGGGATTGGAAAGGGTTGTGTCCCCGAGGCCCCCCTACAGCGACTCGCGGACTCCCCCTTTTGGCCGGACCGGGCAGTCCTCCACGGAGTGCTGGTCATCCCCGCAATACATGCAGAGGCCCAACTCCCTGCGGAGTTGTCTCTCCGCTAGTGGAAGCTTGGTCCGCCCAATTAGCATTGCTCCGGATTCACCGGCGGACTCCGGAGCGGATAATGCCATGGGGCGAGACCGAGGAGCGCGGGTGGAAGCCCTGATCGAGCGGCTGTAAGCTTTCCACTCGGTGGCCCGCTCCCTCAGCCTGTTATCTAAGCTAATAGCAAGGGAGATTAAGTTGGGTAGCCGTTCAGGCAAATCCTGGCTGGCCAGCTGGTCCTGTAGACTGGAACTCGGACTACGGGTGAAAATGCTGCAAAGTGCGGCATCGCCCCACCCGACTTCCGCTGCAACCACCCAGAAGTCGACAGCGTAGTCGGCGGCTGACTGACTACCCTGACAAAGATTAAGTAGCCGGGTGGTTAAAACATTGTCCTGATCCGAGTGATCAAAAACCTTGTTGAAATTGTGCACAAACTGGGCGTAAGTAAGGTTCGCATAGCTGGGCCTCGCCATGACGGCATAGGCCCAAGCTAACGCTCGCCCTTCCAGGAGGTTAGCCACATACCCAATTCGGCTATGATCGGACGGGAAATCCCCGGGGACACGCTGAAACACTGACTCACACTGGAGGAGGAACCCGCGCGCTTCGCCGAGTTTCCCGCTGAAGCGCGTGGGCGTCGGGATAGGTGTGAGCCGTGCTGGCGGTGAGAGCTGGCCGGCTATGCAGAGCTGGGGGAAACACCTGCTGGGGATCCAGGCGATTCAACCGGTGAGAAATTTGGGTGAGTTGATTCAGTATCACCTGTTGTTGATGAGCAATTAAATCTACTCGAGCCTCAAGAGTGGAAAGCCGGCGTGCGAGCCTGCTGTCCGCTGAGCCACTTTGCTGGAGGCGTACTGACATGATATTGGGCTCAGGGAACACGCACACAGGCTCGAGTTAGATTCAAAGCTTTATTCAACAACAGTGGGTGAGTGGGTGCGTGTGTGAGGGATGTGGATGGATTGATGGTGAACAGGAAGCGGCGAGAGCGGAACAGTTCTCCGTGCAGCCAGGCAACCCTACGGGCAGAGCAGAGATGCAGGTTAGAGACAGTCACACACCCCGTGGGGTTAACACTCGGTGTACTGCTTACGTGCAGGTGTTGTGGTGGCTGGCGTTGGCTGACGCAGGACTTCTGCCTGGGAGACAGCACTCCGGTGCGCACTTGGCGAGGAGAGGAGAGAGCTGCGGAGGTTGAGGCGAGGATGGGAAATCCGCTGCCTGGAGGGTCCACTTGTGCACAGGGGAGAGACTGAAGAGCAGGTAAGGAAACAAACAGCTTACGTGCTGGGTGAAGGATGGCGCAGGCCGGGGAGAGTCGGTCATGCGCTGGAGTTTGGGAGCGTAGACGAGCAGACGGCTCCAGACTGAGGCTGTAGGCAGAGCGGGTTAAATAGTCCACGGCTGATGAGATGCAGGTGTGAACGCCGCTGGAACTGATGATGGGTGAGAGCGAGTTGTGACAGCAGGTGGTGATGCTGAGCCTCTGCTTGCATTGCGAGCGACTGGCAGGAGGGGAGCATACTGCTAGGTGACGTGAGGCGGGGGGGAAGACTCCGGTGCCGGGGAGGAGCTGAGCCGCCACCGTGGAGAGATGATCCGCCGCCTGAAGGATCCACCTGTGCACAGGGGAGAGTAGCTTGCCAAGGTAAGAGCTTGGTTTGCTTACGTGTAACGACGTGATGAGCTTGGTCAGATGAAGAGTCACTGTAGACGAGGGACGTGCCTCCATAATGATGACAGACGGCTCCGTGCTGAGTCGCTGGCAGGTCTGGCTCTTATAGTCTGCTGGGAATTAGCGACAGGGGTGCACGCAACAGGGACTGATGATGGCCCTGCGGCCGCCATGACAGTACTTCCTCTCTAGAGGTGCCTCCTGGCACCTGTCCTATCTTACCTGGATGCGCCCGGTGGAAGTCACGGATAAGCAAAACATTGGTAAAACTCAAATTAAACATAAAGCCTCTAAATTGAATGATTTGGCCTCTGTTCCTCCTCATATTTTAAAAATTAAATGTGGTTTACTAAATATTAGGTCTCTAACTCCCAAGTCTCTGTTAGTCCATGATCTGTTAATTGATCATCAGATTGATTTAATTTCCCTTACAGAGACTTGGTTAGGGCAAGAGGATTATGTTGGTTTAAATGAATCAACTCCCTCTGGTTATTTAAACTGTCAAAATCCCAGAAGTTCTGGTCGTGGAGGAGGAGTAGCAACAATTTACCATTCCAAATTACTAGTTAATGTAAAGCAAAAAACATGTTATAATTCCTTTGAGGGCCTGGTCCTCAGTATTGGGCACTTTAGCAATTTTAGGTTAAACCCAATTTTATTTGCCATAGTTTATCGTCCCCCATCAACCTACTCAGAATTTTTATCCAAATTTGCTGATTTCTTAGCTGATATTAGTGCTGAAATCTGATAGAATAATTATAGTAGGGGACTTTAATATACATGTGGATGTAGATAGTGACTGCCTTAATGTGGCATTTAATTCAATATTAGACTCGATTGGGTTTTCTCAGAAAGTAGGAAATTCTACTCATTACCTCCACCATACATTGGACCTTGTTCTGACATATGGCATAGAAATAGAAAATCTTGTAGTGTCTCCTCATAACCCTGTACTGTTAGACCATTGTCTGTTAACCTTTGATTTTACCATTTCTGACTATTTGGCTCCTAAAGAAAAATATTATTACAGTAGATGCCTCGCAGATGATGCTGTTTCCAAATTTATGCAGATTGTTTCCTCTATGCCATGTGTCAACACAACGGAAATAAGCTATAGACAGCTTGCTCCTTCTGTAATTGATAACATGGTGGATAGTGTTTCAGCTTCTCTGCATCAGGCTCTAGACTTGGTGGCCCCCTTAAAAAAGAAAAAGTCTAATCAGAGATTTCTAACTCCTTGGTTCAACACAGAAACTCGTAGCTTAAAACAGAAGACTCGTCAATTAGAAAGAAAATGGCGCTCTACTAATTTAGATGAAATCTATTTAGCTTGGAGAAATCATCTTTTAATTTATAAAAAATCTCTTAGAAAAGCTAGAACAAGTTATTACTCTGCATTAATAGAAGAGAACAAGAATAATCCCAGGTTTCTTTTCAGTACTATAGCCAGGTTGACAAAGTCAGGACTCTGTCAATCCTAGCATTCCCTTAGAGCTTACTAGTCAGGACTTTATGAACTTTTTCAATAATAAAATTTCATCCATCAGAGATAAAATCAATCAGATTCTTCCCACAGTTAACTTAAATACTGTAACTACTACAACTCCTTCTTTTGATGTCTGTCTTGATGAGTTTACTCCAATCGACCTTTGTGAGTTAGACAAAATAGTTTCCTCATCCAAACCTTCAACTTGTCTTTTAGACCCTATTCCTACTAGGTTATTTAAAGAAGTCTTCCCACTTATTGGTAGCTTTATTCTTCATATAATCAATTCTTCATTAACTTTAGGCCATGTACCGCAGGCTTTTAAAACAGCTGTAATTAAACCCTTACTCAAAAAGCCAACACTAGATCCAGGAGCTTTAGCTAACTATAGACCAATCTCTAATCTCCCTTTCATTTCAAAAATCTTAGAAAGAGTTGTTGCTACGCAATTATTCGACCACCTGCAGGGAAATGGTTTACTTGAAGAGTTTCAATCTGGGTTTAGAATCCATCATAGTACTGAAACAGCCTTAGCGAAGGTCACTAACGACCTCCTCATTGCATCTGATAATGGACTAGTTTCTGTACTTGTCCTTTTAGACCTTAGTGCAGCTTTTGATACTATCGATCATAATATTCTACTTGATAGATTAGAACACTATGTTGGACTTAATGGAACTTCGTTGCAGTGGTTTAGATCTTATTTATCTGATAGGTTCCAGTTTGTTCATGTAAATAATGAGTTTTCTTTCAACTCCAAGCTTAGTCATGGAGTTCCACAGGGATCTGTGCTAGGCCCTACTCTTTTTAGTTTATATATGCTTTCGTTAGGCAACATTATTAGAAAGCACTGTATACATTTTCATTGTTATGCAGATGACACACAATTATACCTGTCAATGAAGCCAGATGATAGTAATCAATTAGCCAAGTTAGAAGCCTGTCTTAAGGAAATCAAAGCTTGGATGACTTGTAATTTCCTGCTATTAAATTCAGATAAGACTGAAGTCATTCTTGTTGGTCCAAAAAACCTTAGAAATTCCTTTCCAAATCAAACTTTCAGTTTGGATGCAGTTACTCTTTCTCTTAATAGCTCTGTGAGGAACCTTGGAGTTATTTTTGATCAGGATTTGTCCTTCAATTCACATATTAAATTTGTTTCTAAGACTGCCTTCTATCATTTGCGTAATATTGCCAAGATTAGGAGCATCTTGTCTCAGAGTGATGCTGAGAAACTGATCCACGCTTTTGTTAGCTCGAGATTAGATTATTGTAATTCTTTATTATCAGGTTGTCCTAAAACATCTTTAAAAAGTCTTCAGCTGATCCAAAATGCTGCAGCAAGAGTTTTAACAGGTACTAGAAAGAGAGATCATATCTCTCCGGTTCTGGCCTCCCTTCATTGGCTTCCCATAGAGTTTAGAATTAAGTTTAAAATCCTTCTTCTTACTTACAAAGCTCTAAACAATCAGGCTCCTTTTTATTTAAAAGATCTGATACTACCGTATTATCCTAACAGAGCACTACGCTCCCAAAATGCAGGACTACTTGTAATACCTAGAATCTCCAAAAGTACAATGGGAGGCAGAGTCTTCAGTTATCAAGCTCCTTTCCTGTGGAATCAGCTGCCAATCTGGATTCGGGAGTCAGACTCGATCTCTGTTTTTAAGATTAGGGTTAAAACCTACCTTTTTGATATAGCCTACAATTAGGGAGGGATCATGCGTTTCTGAACCCTCCCTTAGCTATGCTGCTAATAGGTTTAGTCAGCCGGGGGACCTCCAGTAATGCACTGGGCCTCACTCCTTTCCTCACTCTCTATGAAATATTTTTTTTTGCTGGTCATTAACATTTGTTTGTTCTCTCCCATAGATTGAGTCCCCATCGTGCTGTTTGCTCTCTACATGTCTGTTCTTTTCATCTTCTCTGTCCCCTCACCCCCCAGCCAGTCGCAGCAGATGACTGCCCCTCCCTGAGCCTGGTTCTGCTGGAGGTTTCTTCCTGTTAAAAGGGAGTTTTTCCTCTCCACCGTCGCCAAGTGCTTGCTCACAGGGGATCACCTGATTGCTGGGGTCTTTCTGCAACTGTGGGGTTCCCCCCTACAGTTGATAGTGCTATGAGATGACTGTTGTTGTGAAATGGCGCTATATAAATAAAGTTGAATTGAATTGAATTGAATTGAAATTGAATTGAATAAGCTGCTTATCGAGAATCAAAGCCTGGCGTGTCCAGGATCTATGTTCGGGGCCAAATCCTTCCCAGTCCACCAGATATCACAAGCCACGACCCCGCCGGCGGACATCCAAGATGGCAGTAACCCCCCATGCCGGGTAGCCATCGATCATGCTGGGGGGGGCGCCGCTGGGGGCGGGCAGAGGGGATCGGCAATGACGGGCTTCACCTGTGAAACATGAAAGGTGGGACAGATGTGCATGGGGGGGGGGCTAGGTGAACAACCACAGGGTTAATTATACGGACGATGGGATAAGGCCCAATGAAACGCTTAGTCAATTTGCATTTCTCTGCCTTTACATTGATGTTGCATGTTGAGAGCAAAACCTGCTGACCCACCTTGTACTTGGGTGCCGGTCTCCTGCGGTGATTGGCCATCCTGACATTGCGTTCCGTGGTCCGGAGGAGGACTCTGCGGGTGGTGGTCCAGAGCCGGCGGCAGTGCCTGACATGGGTGTGGACAGAAGGCACTGCCACCTCTTTCTCCTCCTCCGGGAACAGCGGCGGGTCATACCCCAACAATGCCCTGAAGGGGGACATCCCAGTCGCAGAGGACACCCTGGAGTTGTGGGCGTATTCGATCCACGGCAGGTAACTGCTCCAAGAAGAAGAGCTGGACGCAATGACGCAGCGAAGGGCGGCCTCCAGCTCCTGATTCACCCGCTCACATTGCCCATTACTGTAGGGATGGTAACCCGATGACAGGCTCGCCATCGATCCCAACGCCTGGCAGAACACCCTCCAAACTTGAGACACAAACTGGGGGCCCCGATCCGAGACGACGTACATGGGGATTCCATGGAGGCGGGCAACATGCTGCACTAGTAGGTCCGCCGTCTCCCGCGCCATCGGCAACCTCCGAAGGGGCACAAAGTGGGCCACCTTGGAGAAACGATTGATGATGGTCAGGATCATGGTGAAATGGTTAGATGGAGGAAGGCCTGTCACGAAGTCCAGAGCAACGTGTGACCCAGGGCGACTAGGAACCGGCAAAGGATGGAGCAGTCCGGCCGGAGGAGAGGAGGAAGATTTCCCGGTGGCGCATTGTGCGCAGGCCCAGATGTAATTGTTGACGTCTCTCCGCAGCCCGGTCACCAGAACGCCCTTTGGAGAAGCACAACAGTGCGAGACACCCCAGGGTGACATGCCAACTTCGAGGCGTGGGCCCACTGGATAACCTCGCCCCAGACCGGCATAGGAATGAACAATCACCCCGGGGGGCCGCCTCCCAGATTGGGCTCAGCCTCCTGCGCCTTCATCACTTTTTTCCCGGATGTCCCACACGAGGGCGGCCACAACGCAGGACGGAGGGAGGATGGTCTGGTCTTGGTCTTCGGATGCCTCCGCCGTGAACTGCCTGGAGAGGGCGTCCCGCTTAAGATTATTGCTTCCGGGGTGGTAGGTGATGGTGAAGTTGAACCGAACAAAAAAGAGGGACCAGCGGGCCAGACGAGAGTTCAACCACCTCACAGTCCTCAGATATTCCAAGTTCTTATGGTCGGTCCATACAACAAAAGGCTGGGCAGCACCATCCAGCCAATGACGCCACTCCTCCAAAGCGAGCTTCACTGCCAGCAGCTCCCTGTCGCCGATGCTGTAATTCCTTTCCGCGGGCAGTAGGCGGTGAGAGAAGAAGGTGCAGGGCCGGATCACTCCGTCGACTGGAGAACGCTGGGACAGTACTGCCCCCACCCTGAAGTCCGAAGCGTCCACCTCAACCAGGCACTGGAGATTCAGATCCACCTGCGTCAGGACGCGGGACGAAGAAAACTCCTTCTTGAGCGTCTCGAATGCCCCTGCAGCTTCCTCCGTCCAGCAGAAGGGGATCTTAGGGGACATGAGACCGGTCAGCGGGTGAGCCACTATGCCAAACTTAGGCACGAAGTGGCGATAAAAATTAGCAAATCCCAAAAACCGCTGCAGTTGCTTCCTGGACGGGGGGGGGGGGGGCAATCCACCACCACCTTCACCTTGGCAGGGTCGGGGAGAACCTGGTTGTGCAAGATCACAAACCCCAAAAAGGACGTCTTCCTGGCGTGAAACTCACACTTCTCGGCTTTGACAAACAGCTGATTCTCCAGGAGCCGCTGGAGGACCCGTCTCACATGTACCTGGTGTTCTTCCAAAGATCGGGGAAGATGAGGATGTCGTCGAGATATACAAAGACGAAAGTGCCTAGGAAGTCCCGGAGGACGTCGTTGATCAAGCGCTGGAAGACGGCCGGAGCGTTGGTCAACTCAAACGGCATCACCAGGTACTCAAAGTGGCCGCTTGGGGTCCAGAAGCCCATCTTCCACTTATCGCTCTCCTTGATCTGCACAAGATGGTACGCGTTACGGAGATCCAATTTGGTGAACCAAGAGGCCCCTTGGAGAGAGTCAAAAGCTGAGTCCATAAGAGGCAAGGTGTACTTGTCCTTTATTGTAATGTCGTTAAGGCCCCTAAAATCAATACATGGGAGTAGGGAGCCATCCTTCTTCCCAACGAAGAAAAATCCTGCTCCCACCGCTGAAGAAGACGGGCGGATGATCCCGGAGCTGAGCGATTCTTTAATGTAAGTGTCCATCGCCTCTCGTTCCGGAGCAGACAGGCTGTACAAACGGCTTGACGGAAGCGGTGTGCCAGCCCAGAGATTAATGGCACAGTCATAGGGGCGGTGGGGGGGGGGGGGGAAGGGACAGCGCCCGTGATTTACTGAAGACAGCCCCCAGGTCGTGATATACCCCCGGTACCCTGGACAGGTCCGGGGGGGGGGGGGCACACACGTGGGGCCAAAGACACCGATGGGGCACATGCCGCCGACTGCAGGCATGAGCTGAGACAGAAAGAACTCCATGAAACGATGCTCCCAGTCTGCCAATCAAACGAGGGGTTATGCAATTGCAGCCAGGGGTAGCCCAGGATGACCGGAGAGGTGGAGGAGGGCAGCACCAGAAAACGAAGGTCCTCCCGGTGGTTTCCAAAGACAATCACCGACTCGGGGAAGTCTGCTGAGAGACGGCTGTTAATGGGGCTTTTGACAGGGTAATCAGCTTGAGAGGTGGCTGAAGAGTTTGACACGGGATCCCCAACCGGGTTGTCAGGTCTCCTGAAATGAAACTCTGCTCAGTCCCCGAATCAATCAGTGCATGAGTGGAGTGTTCAGTATGTTTAGAGATGAGCCGGATAGGAACGAGACAGCTGGTGAGGGGTTTTGACTGGGACGCATCCGTGAGTCCCCGTACTGTGACCCATGGACCTCCTCTTTTTACCCGATTCGTACAATCAGCCAGCTCATGTGAAGCACTCCCACAATAATAACACAGCCCCAACTCCCTAAGGCACTGTCTTTCAGCAGCCGAAATTCCAGAGCGCCCGATTACCATATCCTCCTGCCCCGGAAGTTCCTCCGAAGAGGGCAGGGACAACTAAGACGGCCGAGAGGAATGAGGATACTGCGCACTTGAGCAACTGGAAGCTCTTCGCTTGGCGGCACACTCCTTCAGCCTGTTATCTAAACTGATGGTAAGGGGAATTAGCTCATTTAATCGATCTGGCTTATCCCGGGTAGCTAGCTCATCCCTTAGCCCAGGGCTTAGACTGCGGATAAATATGCTATACAGTGAAGCATCCTCCCACCTGACCTCCGCAGCTACCACCTGGAAATCGACCGCATAGTCTGCAGCAGACCTGCCACCCTGTCGAAGGTTTAATAACCGGGTAGTGAGCACAGAGTTCAGATCGGTGTGGTCAAACACTTTGGTAAATTCGGCCAGAAACTGCTGATAAGTTAAATTGGCGTAGCTGGGCTTGGCCATGACTGCATAGGCCCAAGCTAACGCCCTACTCTCTAGCAGGTTAGCTATATAGCCAATTTTACTATGGTCTGTGGGAAAATCCCCCGGCACCCGATGGAAAACTGTCTCACACTGTAAGATAAATCCCCGAGCCTCCCCGAGCTTCCCACTGAAGCGAGCGGGCGTAGGCACCGGTGTGAGACGGTTTGGGGGAGTCTGGCTAACCTGGCTAGGCGGGGAGCTAGCGGGGCCCGGTAGAACCCCGGAGGCCGGCGGAAACGCCCGCTGTCCTTCCAGGCGATCCAACCGGCTGTTAATCTGAGTTAATTGGGTGAGGATAAAGTTTTGTTGGTAAATTAACTGCTCAACTCAAGCGTCTATGGTGTTTAAGCGGCATGCTAGCGCGCTGTCCGCTGGGTCACTTTGACGGAGCCGTACTGACATAATGGCTGGACCCAGGAGACAGAAAACAGACTCGAGGTGTTACAATTAACCTTTTATTCACCCAAGTGATGTGTGTGAGTGCGTGTATGTGTAATAGTGTGGTGTGCTGGGCTTGTGCTGGAGCTGAGCAGGTCTCCGTGCTGCCTGGCAACCCTAGAGAGACAAAGCAGAGTAATTAGTACTGCACCGCAGCGGGAAATGTAACAAGGTCTGCTGCTTACTTGCAGGTGGCGATACTGAGCCTCTGCTTGCCTTGCGAGCGACTGCCAGGAGGGGAGCGTACTGCTCGGTGACGTGAGGCGGGGGGAAGACTCCGGTGCCAGGGAGGAGCTGAGCCACCGCCGGGGAGAGATGATCCGCCGCCTGGAGGATCCACCTGTGCACAGGGGAGAGTAGCTTGCCAAGGTAAGAGCTTGGTTTGCTTAAGTGTAACGACGTGATGAGCTTGGTCAGACGAAGAGTCACTCCATGACTGTAGACGAGGGACGTGCCTCCGTAATGATGACAGACGGCTCCGTGCTGAGTCGCTGGCAGGTCTGGTTCTTATAGTTCGCTGGGAAATAGCGACAGGTGTGCACGCAGCCGGGACTGATGATGGCCCTGTGGCCGCCATGACACAGGAAATCTAACACACCCATTACTATACACATGAGACAGCATAAACAGTATCATATCACTCAAGTGTTGTGTATTTAGATTCATGGGTTTATAGGTGTTTATTGTTGTTACAAGTATTCATGTAAATAAGAATTTGAGTAGGAATGAAGATTTCCTTTCATTACATTCATATCCTCGTAGGGCACCAGTCCAGATAACGGACAATTTTATTAACAATTCTTCATTTGTACCAATTATGAATCAGTCTCAAAAAGAAACCTTGTGAGTTCTTGTCTGCTGATAATCAAGAAGATGGACATGAAATCAAACTAACTCCCATATGTCTTTCAATAGTTTAATAAGAAATGTCAGAATAGGTTAACACATTTGGATGATTTTAAAACAAAGAATTCAACATGTATCATGGGTATCATAGACGGTTATTGAATTACTGAACATCACCTGTGAATCAAACATTTGTGGAACCAAATAAACCATAGTTTGACTTGGCGATATTCTGGAAATTGGAAAACCACAAATAGCATTGGTTAAGAAAAGTGAATGGAATTTTATGGAGAAAATGATGAGTAAACTATTTGTAAAAATGGAAAATTGGTGTTACTCTGAAAAAGAACGTAAATTAATGAAAGGACAAAAATGCATTTTGAAATTCTGATAGGAATTACAGGAAAGTAAGTTTAAAGAACTTACACCAGGAATATTCTGAAGAATTACAGTGATCCCTCGCTACTTCGCGCTTCACCTTTTGCGCCCTCAGTGCATCGCGGATTTTTCAAAAATATTCATCAAAAATTCAAAATTGAGAAAAAATGGGCGGGCGCTAGCAGAAGGCAGGGAGACTACATTAGAACATCAGGTATCAACACAGAGAGCCCGCACAACTCAAAATCCACCTCTCTGACCACCGCTCCACTCCTCTCCGCCCACCTCTTCACCGCTCGGGAATCTCGCAAGCTGATTGGCCGAGACATTTTACCCAGCTTCTCTCCCTGCCCAGCGCCCATATCCAGCGAAGGAAGACCGCATTCATTGTTCTTTATTGCTTGTGTTGCTGAGTGGCACTTTTCGCTGTTCTCTTGTGCCTTTTTGTGCGAAATAGTCTTCCCGTCGAGCCACTACGCCGCCTCCTGCAGCTGCCTCGACGATCCTGCGCCTCTAGCACCTGACGATGAGGCGTCACCTGAGGAGCAGTAAAGCTCTCATTAACCTGTGCAGTAAATCATCTTCATCTTGAGTTACGTATCTTGTTATAAAAATAAAAGAGTTCTAAAAACATATTTATGTACACTTTATTTACATCTACGTATGTATGTACACTTACACACACACACACACACGTATCATATGAGAGAGAGAGTGAGAGAATGAACGTACGTATTATTTATGAGTGATGTCATTAGGGGTGACGCTACTTCGCGGTTTTTCACTTTTCGCGGTCGGTTCTGGAACCCATTAACCGCGATAAGTGAGGGATCACTGTAAGTTAAATTAAACAACAGACCATCAACCAAGCAGAATCATTGTGTCCCAGTAGGTAGCAGGCGGTCCACTGGATTCTGTTTCAACTGGACTGGCGTGGGTCCTGTTAGAAGACTGGCAGACAGGCTCCTTATCACGATTATGGCCTACTCCCAAGATCACAAAAGGGCTGGTTCTTCAGCAAACTGGCTGCAGTCTTCTCTTATGCACTGAAGAAGGTATTGTTTTATTGTAGAAAGTCCCATCAGAAATTCAAACTGAGGCAAAAACACACCACAAATCCACTTCTTCTGATGTTTGTGGTTTAAATGAGTTGGTTTAAGCTTAAAAAAAATTCTTGCAAGGTAATTTAAAGAAAAAGATTAAAATAAGGAAAAAGTGAACTTTAAAGAAAAGAAAAAAAAAAATCACAGAGCACGACAGGCCCTGGGCCTTACTTGGAAGCTAGAAAAAAAAATGGGGAGAAGCAGAGAAGCCTGCTCCTTACAGCTTGACCAATGCCCTAAAAACTGAACAAAGGGAAGATTTTTTCCAGGTGTGGCAGAATTTCACTGAATCACATGAAACCTGAGCTGGTCCAATTACATTGCTTCTTTTTCCAGCAGAAGTCATAAACTCGACCTCAAAAAAGGAAATGCAAGGGAGTTTGGAGGCCTATTGGTCATTTCAATGTTCAGGGCTTTGTGGGTCTCCCAGCAGAAAGAGGAGGGGGAGAGACAGTTGATATGAGAAGTGAGACCCCCCCTTAAGACACATATGTTGCTGAATAAAGCATAAATTCCTTAAACTTTAGCGACTAAGATATTCTGCTCAATAATAAGATACTATATATGTATATATGATACTATATATGTACAATAATATACAATGTCTACATTGTAACTGTAATTAATTTGTGATAGTAAGCATGAAAAAAATAATTTATTCCTGAAAATAAAGCAGACCATATCAAATCATATCAATAAAAACATCTTAAACTACAATTGTCCATTCCAGTGTTCAACCATGTCTTCAGTAGCAGATGCTGTCTTGAGAGAAAGAATACGAATTAATTTATAGTTCACACCTGCAGAGATTCCATTTCAGAGAGAGAAAAAAATTATTAAATATTCCTACGTCATCCACCAGATGGCACTGTAAAACTGTCTGGTTGGTTAATGAGGAATCTTAACTCCCAAGTCTGGATTATATCAACCATAAATCTGTCATTTGGGGCATTCCTTTGCCAAAGAGCTGAAAAAGGAGAATGACTAAGTCCCGGAGAAAGGATTGACTTCCACTTTATGGCCAATGGATAGTGTTATGGCTCTGGTCCTTGGGTGATAGAAGCAGCTCATGACCAGACTTTTGAGTTGAAACAATTTTCTTCAGCAAAGAATGATTTTAAGGATTGGAACCAAAAGGGTTAACGCTACACCAGTGAAGTCACAAGTCAACTGTATAGGAGTAAGCCAAGAGCATGTTTTAACCCTTTAACTGCCCAGATTAAATGGACGGGTCACGCGCCTCCAGTGGCACAGCAACTGCATGTGCCAACTTATTGACATCCCCCGGCTATACTTGAGGATTTGTACTAATCTCTATTGATCTGACAGTTTAGAAGGTGGCAGACATGGAATATAGCAAAGAAGGAGAAATCCTCATTATTATTATTCCTTTTTTCTGCTTCGAGCTCACACACCAATGTGGAAGCTGCCGTGTTTGGCCATCACGACAGCGATGATGATGGAAACTGCATGAAACGGGAAAAGTAGCTGCATAATACAAACAAAATTCACGTGGGATAATCATAAGAGTTTGTAGATGTGGTACACGGGTGTAAATTACTAAGTAAACGTGTTACATCGAGGTCGATGTAACAAAAAACTGAGCTCCCCATACCAAGATGCCGGCGCCCACAGGCGGCATGGATTCCCACAGGAATAATGCACCAAACAGAAAAAATAGCCACATAATGCAAACGAAATTCACGTGGGGTAATCATAAGAGTTTGTAGATGTGGTACACGGTGTAAATGGCTGAACAAACACAGAAATATCGGCTACGATGGACAAAAACAGACCAGTCATGTAGGCGGGCGAGCCCCCCTCCCGGTAACAGGTAAGAGAGAAATATGTTCTTTTGACATTTTATTGATTTTCTGGTTGAAATACTTTGAAGACTAGAAAAAAACATACCCCTGTAGAAAAATTGGCTTAAAAAAAACAGACCATCTTTATGTAAATGTATCCAAAGTCCACTTTTGACTGAGTTATATAATTCATATAGCTGCCGCGACATTATGCAAATTAGATGCGTAAATTTATTCGTATCTGAAACTTTGGATCATATTCTACATCTTTCTAATTGACAGTAAGCCATTATCTCTTGTAACTTTCAAGTTATAGCCTTGGAAATCTGAACTATTTTATTGACAAAATTTTTTTACCACTCTTGACCACTGGGGGGAGAAGGGGGCTTGCGTTGCCTTGTGTTATCCCAGGCGCCATACGGCGAATTTGGCAGTTAAAGGGTTAAGAAAAGATAAGGCACTTCACTCTTTTTATTTGAGATTACAGTTGCAATCAAAATTATTCAACCCCCATTGAATTTTAGGTTTAGTGGCAATTTTTTTTTTAATTTTCAGGTGTTTGCAATAAACAAACTACACAAGAGCAATTTAAATTCTTAAAACTAACATTGCAATGATGTTATCCAAATCCAACAATAAATCCTATTTTCAATGACTACTACAGTCTCAAAATTATTTAACCTCCTGAATAGAATTCCTCACGAGACCACACATTTGCAAATCAGGTGTGGTCTCAAGTACACCTGATGCAACCAATCAAGGGCTTCATTAGTTGAATCAGGTGTGCTTGAGATAGAACACCTCAAATACCTGGCCTGTTGACAGTGACATTTGATTGCATGTTAGAAATATGGCTAAGTCAAGAGAATTGTCCAAATAGCTCAGAGAAAAGATCAGTGCCTTGCACAAACAAGAAAAAGGATGCAAAAAGATAGCAAAGGCACTGGATTTTCCTAGAGATACAGGTGGAAGCATAGTTTGCAAGTTCAAAGTTAAAGGAACAGTGGCTGCACTACCTGGGCGTGGCAGAAAGAGGAAGGTATCAGTGGCTGCCACCAGAGTCCTACGGAGGCAGGGGGTCAAAAACCCTCAACTGACGGCAAAACACCTGCAGCAGGACTTGGTGGCAGCAGGCACTGAGGTTTCAGTTTCCATAGTAAGGTGCATACTAAACACTGAAGGGCTCCATGCCCAAACTTCAAGACATACACCACTACTGACCCAAAAGCACAAGAAAAGTTGACTCCAATTTGCTCAAAACTATACAAATAAGTCAAAGAGGTTTGGGGATTCTGCTCTGTGGAGCATTGAAACAAAAGTGGAACTTTTCGGGCCAATGGATCAGCGGTATGTCTGGAGGAGGTAAAATGAAGTATACGCTGAAAAGAACACCCTGCCTACAGTGAAGCATGGCGGTGGCTCAGTGATGCGCTGGGTCTTTTTTGCTTCCTCTAGCACCGGAAACCTGCAGTGTGTGGAGGGCAAGATCAATTCAATCAAGTGTCAGGAAAAATGGCATTAGTTGTGTTGCACTATTTGAATGTTTTTTGTTTAATTTGTTTATTGCAAATAGCTGCTAGTTTGTACATCTTGCAAATAAACTAAATTTGCGGCGGGGGTTGAATAATTTTGACTGCAACTGCATGATGGCTTACCCTCAAAAGCAAACAAAAAATAAATAAGGCAAGTTGAACATTCAGGCCAATCTCCTATTTTTATATGAAAATACAAAAACTGCCAAAAGTAAAAATGGATAAGAACAAATGATTGTTGCACTATGAATTTCACTGTTGCTACTTCAGCAAAAGTTCTGGAAAATAAAATGAAGATGCCATAAAAATGTTAAGGAATGTCAAAACAGAAGTTGTGTTTATGTGTCCCACTTTACACTGCTCTACCTGGAAACTGATAATGTTATATTTAAAAAATTTTCATACACAACTATAGAACAAGACAGGCCTGTTGTTGAAAGTTATATTATCATCTGATGGGTGTGGACTTGTGCTCAGCCCCCACTTTGTCACTCTTTTCCCTCCTCTGACTCGAAACCCCCCATCTGCTGGGGCTGTAACAGTTAACATTTAATAACTATTCATTCTATTACTATGATATTGTCATTCTTTTAAACCTATAATTTAGTCTCATCTTTTCTGTCCCTCTCTGGCGTTCTCTACTGCTGAATGTAAATTTACACACAGCAACCACACACATGTACAGTGCCAGGAAATCATCTCAAATTAACCTTACCAAAAACGCCTCCCAACAGTCTCAAAATAGACCAGCACTCCCCTCTGTTTCTCTCTCTTTTCATACTCATCACACATATGCATATGCATGTGGCTTTTGTAGTCTTGCACCTCTTCTCTGATTATTTTTCTTCTTGCCTTGTCTTTCTTTGTATTGCTTGTTGCTGTTTATATTTTTGTTAGATAATTCTGTACCATATGCATGTATTCTAGCCAATATCATAAATATGTTCACCCAGCCACACCAGTTGTTCTCTCGCAAAGAAAGAAAGAAAGAAAGATCAGTTTACATGCAAATTAAAGGCAAGACAGATTGTTTCTGAACTAAAACTAAGAGTGTTCACTGGCCCGTGTGCCAAGATCCAACAAGTTTCATAAAAAACTGCTATACAAATAAAAGATATTTCAGCAAAGTAACAATATAGTCTAAAAGGCAATGTATATTCAAACAAATAAATATTGTTAAAACACTTATATAATGTAGAAGTGACGGCCTTTGCTCCTACTGCATTAAGATAAAAGAGAATATTTTTTACAGACACTATCGTCAGCAATTCTGGCTGTGCGTGGAAAACAGAATCCCTTTAAAGAATTAGTTTCTTGTTCACGCTAGCAGTAATGAGAGCACATTAAACTATGCAAAAGTTGTTTGTCAGATAAACAAAGGTCGTTTACCTTTTCATTTTGAAGCTTTGTGGTATCTGTACGTTAGTAGAGACAAAGCCACATGTCGTGGCTGAACTATGAGTGCTAAGCTGTGGTTGGCTATTTCTCTTTCATCTGAGAGACTGCCGAGCATGTTTACTCAGAATGTATGTGGCTTTGGCGATCAACAGGATATGCTGCTAGTTCACAAGAAGCATCTGCAGGCTAAATTTAGAAGAAACGTTTATTGTGAGAGTTTTCAGTTTTGTCTCCCTGGACATGTACTTGTATAATGTGCAAAATGTCTATTAGTAGCCACTTATGCCCAGACAAGTTTAAACCTTTCATACAGTTTTACGCACAATGCTGTATGATTAAATTGGTAACATTTGAGGTTCATATCAGTTGAAATTTTAATCTTTCTCTCTTGGTACTGTATATCGTTTGCAGACCACTAGCAGTTTAACTTGTGTTTGTTTGAGAAGATAAGGAAACAAATATGGCCAAACTGAATGTTGGTTTGTCTCCGATGACGTGGCTTTGAGGGAAAAAATGAGCTTAAGACTATTTCACCAAGTGTGTGGCCGATTGATCTGAAGATCATTTTAGTCCCTCAGCCACCTTATCACAAATATGTTCACCCAGCCACGCTGGCTGTTCTCTCGCAAAGAAAGAAAGAAAGAAAGAAAGAAAGAAAGAAAGAAAGATCAGTTTACATGCAAATTAAAGGCAAGACAGATTGTTTCCGATCTAAAACTAAGAGTGTTCACTGGCCCATGTGCCAAGATCCAACAAGTTTCATAAAAAACTGTTATACAAATAAAAGATATTTCAGCAAAGTAACAGTAGAGTCTAAAAGGCAATGTATATTCAAACAAATAAATATTGTTAAAACACTTATATAATGTAGAAGGGACGGCCTTTGCTCCTACTGCATTAAGAAAAAAGATAATATTTTTTACCGACACTATCGTCAGCTAAAGTAATGATGAGCTGACATTAAAATTGAACATTAGATATAAATTCTGGCTGTGGGTGGAAAAGAGAATCCCTTTAAAGAATTAGTTTCTTGTTCACGCTAGCAGTAATGAGAGCACATTAAACTGTGCAAAAGTTGTTTTTCAGATAAACAAAGGTCGATAACCTTTTCATTTCAAATTTGTGGTATTTGTACGTTAGTAGAGACAAAGCCAAGTGTCGTGGCTGAACTATGAGTGCTAAGCTGTGGTTGGCTATTTCTCTTTCATCTGAGAGACTGTCGAGCATGTTTGCTCAGAATGTATGTGGCTTTGGCGATCAACAGGATATGCTGCTAGTTCACAAGAAGCATCTGCAGGCTAAATTTAGAAGAAACGTTTATTGTGAGAGTTTTCAGTTTTGTCTCCCTGGACATGTACTTGTATAATGTGCAAAATGTCTATTAGTAGCCACTTACGCCCAGACAAGTTTAAACCTTTAGTACAATTTTACGCACAATGCTATATGGTTAAATTGGTAACATTTGAGGTTCATCTCAGTTGAAATCTTAATTTCTCTCTCTTGGTACTGTATATGGTTTGCAGACCACCAGCAGTTTAACTTGTGTTTGTTTGAGAAGATAAGGAAACAAATATGGCCAAACTGAATGTTGGTTTGTCTCCGATGAGGTGGCTTTGAGGGAAAAAAATGAGCTTTAGACTATTTCACCAAGTGTGTGGTCGACTGATCTGAAAATCATTTTAGTCCCTCAGCCACCTTAAAGGAAACAAACCAACATTCAGCTTGACTATATTTGTTTCTTTATCTTCTCCATCAAATACAATTACTTTTTCACATAGGGCCAGGAGGGTTAATGAATGAAATCATCATTTAAAAACTGCATTTTGTATTTACTTGGGCTATCTTTGTCTAATATTAAAATTTGTTTGAGCTGAAACATTTAAATGTGACAAATATAAAAATGTAAGAAATCAGGAAGGGAAATATACTTTTTCACAGCACTGTACATTATGTATGTTAACTCCCTTTTTTCTTTAAATTGAAGTCGCTGCGAAACAACTTTTTCTTTATTTGGTTTAGCCAATTTTCACAAAATTCACATGTTGAATGAAATAACCATAAAGATCAAATGAATGGATGTTTTAGGGTTTAGTGGCAGCATACCCTTGCTTCCTTCAGACACATTTATGTGGGAACCGTAACTAAGGGCGCATTCACACGGCCACTGTTTGGTCTGGACCAAAGGACCAAAGTGTGTATTCCGTGGATAGTTTGGTTCGTTTGGCGCCGTCTGAATGTGCCTGGAACTCTGGTGCAGCACCAAACAAGCAAACTCTGGTCCCCCTGAAAAGGGGGGGGGGGGTCTCGGTTCACAGTCTGGTGCGCTTCGCTTGCCGTGTGAAGACAAACGGAGTATCCAGCGGACCAAAGGGCAGATGTGCCCCTCTGCGATTGTGTAACAACAGCAACACACAGTGAGAAGAGAAAGTGGCGTTTACTGCAAGGTGCCTTCACATCAAAATGCCACCAGGCAAATTTTTTGTGCAGCACGATTACATTATAACTCAATGTAAATAGAAGGAAAGACTGGGTGAGATGTGTTGTGACATGTGTTTCACGTCTGTGGCAGGAATCCATTGGTAAAAATCCAACATCTCGATTCAGCTTTAGAGCTCCCAGTCCTTCTGCCAGGTAGAAAATACAATAAAGACAGCTGCACAGATCCAAGAAATACTTTTACTGGAGAAAGCTGAGGAGAAAAGTAAAAAAAAAATGTCTCTTGGACTTGAAGTAGTGAGGAGGAAATGCAGGCTCTGATAGATATTTGGTCTGAGAACCAGATTTCTCAGCTGCTTGTGGCTGTACACAAGAATACTGATGTTTTTAAAACATTTAGCGACATGATGGCAGCATGGGGGTTATACAGTCAGTGGAGCTTTTTAATTTTTATTAGTTTGTGGCACATAAATACCTCAGCTGAATGGTGTTTTGCTGAAAATTGCTCGCTTGCCGAGAATTCCATCCCATCATTGAATAAACATAATTTAAAGATAATTTACAAGAGGTAATCACAATTTTTACTTCTAAAAATGTATAATGGGTACTTCTGAAAATGCACAAATGGTTACAAGCCTGGCTGTAGTGTTATATTTTATAGTTTTGGTGGATGGGATGCAATTCTCGGCAAGCGAGCAATTCTCTGCATAACACCGGTACTGGCCAATCGATGAGCCAGATTTCTCTTCTTCGCCAAGATTTTTTCTTGCTGGTCAGTGGTGGTTTCGGCTACAGCACCACAAACAAGCAGCTGTTGTAACTGCGTAACGTTGTCCAAGCAGTTTGGTCCACTTGAGTAAAGTGCTGTGTGAATGCAAACCGAACCAAATGAAAGTGTGAAAATTCTCGCCATTCCCTGCTGAGTTGAACCGACACTCCCGGTCTATGCTGGTTTGAACGCAGCCTAAAGCAGCAGTCTCATCTTTATAAAACAACTACTGAAAAAGAAATCCATGTTCCATTTACTGCTGTAGAAACATCAAAGCACAACTGATATTTCACAGCACCCCAGAGTAGATAAGTTTGTAAATGTGTTGTAATTGGTTAATCACTTCCTTTTTAGATAAGTTTTTTGATGATGTTAGAAAGTTCTATAAGCTAACAGTGTTTGTAGAACCAAGAAGCGAGACTGCAAAACATCCCTCCACAGTGGATTCACACCTCATTCTGACCGCACAACCACAATGATGCTGAACTTTCCATCTTTCACTTTGGTTTTTTCACTGTGTGTGTGATCTCACATGGACTTGTGAAACATCAAACAAAGAATTTAATGTGAATTAAAACAACATAGAAGTGGAAAATTGTAACCTGAGGGATCACATGTAATATATTTTTTAAACATCCAGTGTGAAACAGACGGGATAGATGAGGTTCTAGTATGTCCACTGATGAAGAAAAATTAGCAAAGTAGTTTAGTGTCATAAACGCAAAGAATTTATGACTATTTTATTGACCTGTTCTCAGACAGCAGGTATTTATTCACATTTTCAAATCCTTTCTTGTAATTTTAAAGACACACGCCGGTGAACATAAATCCCCTATAAAAACAAATCTACATAGTCTAGAATGGCATCATATGCCCTTTTTTGTACAAAAACCCTTTCATTGTCTTACAGTTTAATGTCAAAATCCCTCCCCCCCAATAGGCCCAACTACATACCACAAGGCAGGACTCCTTAAGGCAAGGCAAGACTTTAGTGCAAGAACGATTGGATGCCGAAGGGAAAGTACTGTGATGTCGACGCACCGGAGAGTCGGTAGTGTCAACATAAATAGGAAACTAAATAATTAACTAACACAGGAAAGCTGGCAACTAACTAGGAACTAAATAATAACATAAGGAAGAGAAACTGAAAACTTGAAATGAAACTATGACAAAACAGGAAAAAACAAAGGAACCTTTAACAATAAAAGATGGGCTCAGAACGAAGAATAAACAAAAAATACTTATGTTAACAGAATGATAATCATGGTGCAAAGATTAAAAAAAAAAAAAAAAAACCACGAGAAAGGACCATGTCCAGATCATGACAAGTAGTTTGTTAAAAAAATGCTAACTAGCCTGGAGGATAACTTCATTTAGGCCAGGGAGTCCTGACTGGCTCAACACTACCCATGTGCCAGCACCACGTATAGCTATGTCATCAAAAACATTCCGTTTCAGCTCGCCTTTTTGCAGGGGGTGGGGCTGAAGTGAAACTTGACAGTAAAAAAACAGACACGAGACATTTGAGCAATTTTGCTCTTGATATAGAGAGCCTAAGTCAGGCCCCTCTACTTCCGCATATGGGACCTTAAACCGAAAAAATTCTCCATTGAAATGAATGGCAAGAGGGAAATTATCTTTTGATCCCAATCAAATTTTGCCACAAGTTACACATATGATGTTTGCCAATTTAAAAGATAATTTTCCACGTAATTAAAGTTGTTGGCTGTCATATAATAACAGAGTAATATTTAGTTTTTGCTTCAACGATAAGCGGACAACTCCCATAATCCCACATCGCTAAACACGAGCATGGCGGGAGATTACTAAAACCTCACCTCCTGTTTCCTGATCGATGAAAAAAGGGTCCAAAGAGGAGAAAAACAACACAAAGGTATTGTTTTGTATTGTGAGAGCTGCAGCTGATCCAAAGGACTATTAATTACTTCACCCTGAGCGCGCTTTGAAAAGATGATGTAAGCTTCGTCTATCTGTGTTTGTAGTTTTTTAACTTACATATTTTCACAACCTTCTACCTTAACAGACATCAACCTGCACCGTTATTTATGTGGAAAAATAAACTTTAAATTGACAAACATCACGTGTGTAACTCGTGGCAAAACTCGATCAGGATCAAAAGATAATTTCACTCTTGCCATTCATTTCAATGGAGAATTTTTCTGATTTAAGGTCCCATATGCAGAAGTAGAGGGGGCATGACTTAAGCTCTCAACTCAATTCAACTTTATTTATATAGCACCATTTCACAAGAACAGTCATCTCATAGCACTGTCAAACTGTAGGGGAAAACCCTACCATTGCAGAAAGACCCCAGCAATCAGGCGATCCCCTGTGAGCAAGCGCTTGGCGATGTTGGAGAGGAAAAACTCCCTTTTAGCAGGAAGAAACTTCCAGCAGAACCAGGCTCAGGGAGGGGCATCTGCTGTGACTGGCTGGGGGGGGTGAGGTGATAAAGAAGAAGAAGAAGAAAAGAACAGACATGTAGAGCACAAACAGCATGACGGGGACTCAATCTATGGGAGAGAACAAACGGATGTTAACAACCAGCAAAAATATTTCATTGAGAGTGAAGAAAGGAGTGAAGCCCAGTGCATTGTTGGAGGTCCCCCGGGTGTCTAAACCTATTAGCAGCATAACTAAGGGAGGGTTCAAGTCAAGGTCTTGTAAATCATAAAAAACATGTTACAGACATGTTAGCAAGAAAAAAAAACTCAGTTTTTGGCAGAATGTCACTTTAAATACTCATTAAACAGTTGATTTTCCTTAATTGTCATGTACACCCCTCCGGGGCAAAGACAAACCCAAGCGCTTGACTGCAGTGAGACATTTATTGACAGACAAAAACATAAGCAGTCCAAAAATAACTGTACTGGCAACAATGCAACAGGAGAACTTACACTGATGAGGCTTCTCCAGAGCGGAGCACGCTCTGGAGGAAAAGGAGGGGGAGACTGACCGTAGGGAATAGTCCAGTCTAAATACTGTTGTGACTGCCACGGGGACAGAGAGGAAAAGCAGAGTTAAAATACATGAAAAGCAATGAGTAACAGGTGTGGGAGCCGAGCTGTTAGGGACTAATTGCCTAACTCTTCCAGCTGGTGGGAGAGCAGGTAGAGTGAGAGGGGAAAATAGCAGGTGTCCAAAAACACAATCACTCACAGCTGATGGACTGAAAACAGACTGTGAGTGAAAGATGAGTTTGTCTGGGAATGGAGGAAAGGCTTGTGCCACCAAAACAACGTGACAAACTCACAAGAAAACAATAATAGAAAAATACTCAAAACTACAAAGGGAGTCTGAGCGCTGTGAACAAACGCTGAGACACATGACATTAATTACACTATGCAACACTTTTTTCTTGTTTATTTCCCAGTTGCTTATGCAAATGAACTTATTTTGTTTTCAAACTTTGCATAGATTGCAGTCATCTTAGAAATTAATCACTCCCAGGCATTTTTGAACAACTTAATGCAAATACATATCAATTTTGATTGATATGTTGCTTTAGTCAAACCTTATGTAAATGAAAATGTTCAAATTTGCCAATCTTTACACAGAACAGATTCATTTCTAAGTTGTAAGTCACAAAAGCAAAGTTTGAAGGGAGTATTGGCCATATTCTATACTTTGCATTACAAAGATTTAAGAAAAAACAAAAATCTTTGTTACTTTTTTCAGGTTAAATAAATAAAAATAAGACTACTACTATACTTGAATTTTAAATTTTCCAAAAAGGTAACAAAAAACAGAAGAATGACAATCGTAGTTTTGATTGATTGATTGATTGATTGATTGATTTTATCTATTTGAACATTCTGAAAATGAAAAAAAAAAGAATTTAAAACAAAACAAAGAAACAAGCCAAAAAAAAAAAAAAAACGTTCAAAAGGAGTGGGAAGAAGCCAACGCTTATATAGTCCCACCCCTTTTCCATACCCAACAAATTACAGTATCACTCTTAATCATCATTCATCCCACAACCACGTAGTCACGTAGTTAATACTCTTGGCTTCAGTTGAGTACATGAAGTATTGCAGGCGCTGATGTTTTTAGACAGTGTTGATAAGACCTCTAGTGCTACCTACTGGTAAGTAAATTAATTGCCTCTTACTGTCATGTAGGTGTTTTTAATCACTAATCAATGCATGCATTGTGTTATATGAGAAAACAAGGTATAAAAAACAGATGTAATCTACTCCACTTATTCTCAAATTTATTTCTGGAGAGTAAGGCATTAACCAACAATCACAAGGCCTTAACAACTGCAAAGCATGGAGGGTGATATTTTGCTCTCTGCTGATGATGGTTCTGGGTGAGCACATTGTCATCTTGGCACATTCTACTCTTTGGCTGTTGTGTAACTGCCTCATCAGGTAATCAAATGCAGCTGGTGGATTGTCCATGCTCAGCTGATTGTTTGAGTGAGCATCTTTTTAAGGAGCACCCAGTTGACAGCCCGACATGGGATCATCAAGTTCATGAACCTCCTCCATTTGACTGAAGATATCAGTAAGCTATTGCAGCCCATCTATTTGAATCCTGTTCCCTTGCTCAACACCATATCCTTGTAATTATTAGGTTACTCCAGCAGAAACCTCCAGAATAAGCCTTGGACATTCTCAAGTTCATGCTAACCTCTGTATCTCAGGAATTCCCAGCCTTCTTGCTCTCTTGTGAATCTGGACCCCTGTGGTTCTCTGTGTGGACCCTCAACTCCAACAGGCTTCCAGGCCACCCTTCAGCCCCGTAGACAAGACCGTGTTGCAAAATCCTATCCCTTACTCACCAGTGCATCTGGTCCCTCCATGGTTCGCGGCTGTCAGGTTGAAATCCTCCCTTGTTTACCACTGCTCTAACTCCACTGCCAGACTTCTCTGTTTACAACTAAGCCCACGTCAAATATTGACTCCATTATTGTCTTCACCTATTATTCTGACCACTCATCCAACTCTCTCCATGTGTCCTACAGGTGTCTCTTCTTCCATGCACTGTGTAGTGCTTAGAATATGCAATATTTTCAACTTTTAAATATTCAAGAAATACATAAAAATATAATAATGGTGTAAAGAAATATTTCTTTTGCTGTCATGCCAAACATGATCATTTATGATATTGCAGAGCTATGAATTAATTTATGATTTTTGCGGGCTGATAAAGTGATAATTACTACTCTACACCAGCAGGGTGAGTATAGAGACAGTTTTTAGCTCAGAGTTAAAAATCATATGTGGGTACCTTAATTACATTAATTTCTAGAGTAGAGCAGAACATGTAATGATACCAGTTAATTACCAGTTCACTTGGAGAAGACAAACTTTAAGAAGTTATCATGGGTCATCAGTTTAAAAAAAAAAAAAACAACCTATCTAATTGAGGTGGGAGTAGTGCATGATGTTTTTCACTACTGCCATCTCAGGGGTATTCCAGAAATCAGGTTTAGTGGCTTACCTGGGTAAGTTAACTCAGAGTTTGTGGAATCTCTGAGTTTTTGGTTCCAAAAAGTCAGAGTATGTTTGTAACTAAGGAAAAAAAGGCTATGAACATAATCTGCTCCTGACTAGGTTATTGTCATATCCCGAGCGCTTTTGTCCGCACTCGGGTTATTCCTCCTTCCTGTCAGGTTTTTGACAGCAGGTGTCATCACTCGGGTTTCCCGGGCTCTGATTGGCCAGACGCTCGGGGGCTCTCCGCTGTCAGAACCTGAGCAGCTGCGCCGCATTGTCAATCATGAGCAGCTGGCTTTAAATGTCAGCGCGAGTGAATTGGACTCTGCGGCTGTCTCGTCAAGAGTCTTATGACTTTCCCCTGTCTCCTTATCGACATGCTCCCTGGGTTCCCCGACGTATCCCGCTGCATGTAAGTCAACCTGTTATCATAGGAATGGTACTTCTCCCTAGCTTACATTCCTTGCTTTTGCGGCAGACAAGAGCTCCTCGTCTCAGCCGTTACCCTCTCCTTGTATCACGTTAATATTCCTTGCCTTTGCGGCGAACGAGAGCCCCTCGTCTCAGCCGCTAACTCCTTTTGTGTGTTCATATTGTTGTTGTGTAACGAAGCCTACGTGGCTAGTTGTTTTGTACACCCAAGCCCTGTACAATACAAATAAAGGAACTGAATTGCAACTTACTGGACTGTGGCGTCTTATGCTGGCTCGTGAGGGCCAGCCGTGACAGTAGACAGCCGCCAGAAGGAGACGCCGTTCTCAGTAAGTTGCATTCTGGGAACTTTGCCCCTTCCTGTCTGGGTACGTGGCGCTGGAAACATGCCATCTCAGCGGAGTCGTTCTCGGGGTTCCCACAGCCAGCTGACTAAGGCGCTGGAGGAGGTAGATGAAATCCTCATCATTGCCTTCGACCTCGATGGGCATCCTGACACTCTCCTCTCCCCTCCTCTCCTCGGTTATCAGCCCGATGAACACTGGTATTTAGATCGGGCTGAGGAGGTGCTTGAAAGACTGCCTTCCCGCTACAACGGTCACCCCGAGGTCGACGCGAGGAGGCTCGACATCGCTGCCCAACGCCAGATTATTCAAATGTACGAAGAGGAAGAAGCCGCAAGGTGGGGAGACCTCAGACTCCAGCTGCCTGAGGCGCTGAAGGAAGTGGATAAAACCATTAGCGCTTCCGCCCGCCTTGATGACCCTTCCGAAGCGCACTGCTACCTGGACTGCGCTGAGAGAACGCTCGACCAATTGTCTCCCTGCTACACCGACCACCCGGACGTCCAAGCGAGGAGACGAGAGATCGCCGCCCACCGCGAAGCGTTCCAGGAGTTCAAGGAGGAACAAGCCCGATGGCGGAGTAGTCGGAGTTCCCGCTGCCCGCTCTGGAATCCGGATCCCTTCCTCGATCCAGTCCTGGAGTTCGCACCACCTGGGGCCCGTCGAAGACGTCGACGCCGTGGCCAGAGGCGTTCTCAGCGCGACTCCCATCCGGATCCCGCTCCGGTTCACTGGACTGACCCCATTCATCCCACAGCTGTCTCTTCAGCGTCACACCAGGAGGAGATCCCTTCAGCCTTTCTCCCTGGGCCTGCTCCCCCCGCTGTGCTGTTAGTGCGTCACGCCCGGCCCGACTCGGCTGTCGCCCCCTCCTTCTCGACGCCCTCTCCAGCGGCTGGGAGTTTGAGGAGTTTTGTTCCAGTGGACTTCGTGGCTACACCATCCCGAGTGGCCCCCTCTCCTCCTTCTAGAGAGACTTCGGCCACCACCCAGCGGGAGGAGGAAGGAATGACGTTCCCTGCAGCGGGTTCCACCGCCCCTCTGGGAGGCAGGTAAGTACAAGTTCACTTTTTTCCATCTAATAGTGATTTGTTCTGTCTGACTCCTGGGGGTGAGGTTCGGGGTTTGCAGCCCCCCGAGCCTCCACACCCTGCTGATATGTTAATAAGACCCGCTGCCTCTGTGTTTTCCCCCACTGAGCACGCTTCGACTCCTGAGGAGCGTCACCAGACGAGGAGTGAGCCTGCGGCCCTCGGGCAGAAGACCCCAGCCCCGCAGCCATTTTCTGGACAGAGGAGATCGGATGACTGGTTGGAGCCTGTGCCAACGACGGAGCGTCCCCGGAACTCCACGGATGAACAGTCCGGTCCAGCGGGCCAGGAGTCCCCCACCTCCACGCCACATGAACCGCCAGCGTGGACGATGACGTCGGGGGGTCCTCGAGCTGCAAGAGCCTCTCTTCCAGGGGCGGATGACGTCATGACGGAGCGGGAACCGGATGACGACCTCCTCCCGTTTGAGCCCGGATCGCCGGAGTCCTGGACGGCGTCCGAACCTGAGATCAGGCGAGTGCTCAGTGCTGTTTTTGTCTTTTCTTTCCTTGAGGATTTCTGCCTGACTCTTGGGGAGGCGAGCCGGATGCAGTCGTCAGCTGCATCTGAGCTCGTCTCGCCGGGTTCTGACGCTACCGGTGTCGCTGATCCCGGTCTCTTTCTCTCTCCCCTCTCTTCGGAGTCCTCTTTCCAGATCACCGGTGCAGAGCAGATCCCTACCGCTAAGCCGAAGGACCCGAATTCTCTGTGAGAGATTGATATGGGCGCTGCGTTCGCTCAATTGGAGCTCGGCATCATGGTGGTTCCGGCCCAATTGGGGTCCGACGCGGGTGCTGCTCCCGCTCAATCGGAGCTCGACGTCATGGAGGTTCCGGCCCAATCGGGGTCCGACGCGGGTGCTGCTCTCGCTCAATTGGAGCTCGACGTCATGGAGGTTCAGGCCCAATCGGGGTCCGACGCGGGTGCTGCTCTCGCTCAATCGGAGCTCAACATCATGGAGGTTCCGGCCCAATCGGGGTCCGATGCGGGTGCTGCTCCCGCTCAATTAGAGCTTGACGTCATGGAGGTTCCGGCCCAATCGGGGTCCGACGCGGGTGCTGCTCTCGCTCAATCGGAGCTCGACGTCATGGAGGTTCGGGCCCAATCGGGGTCCGACGCGGGTGCTGCTCTCGCTCAATCGGAGCTCGGCGTCATGGTGGGTCCGGCCCAATTGGGGTCCGACGCGGGTGCTGCTCCCGCTCAATCGGAGCTCGGCGTCATGGTGGTTCTGACCCGGGTCATCCTGACCCAGGTGGGTCCCGGAGATTGTGCAGCTGACCCACCGCTGAACGATTTCCAGGCCATTCCCTATCCTCGCCATGGCCTCTCCTTCCCCGCATTTGAGACTGCGGGAGTTAATTCCAGTTTGCCCGGTTCGCCGACTTTTCCCCAGCCATTCTTTTGGCAGGCCGATACTGCCCGACGCCTTTCCTTTTGGCGTCCGGGCCCGGCCTCCTGACAAGCAGGGTGATTCATTCGGCGCCCTGGTCCGGCCGCCGGAGACATGGTTTTCCTCGGCCCGGGGTTTGGATGGGCCGTTAGGGCACGTTCCGCTGCTTCTGCTGGCAGCCTGGACGCTGGGTGCTGGGAGACCTCCTGAGCGGAACTATATAACTTTATTCTCTAGTGCATTTTCTTTCCGTCTATTGCCCGTCCACTGGCTTGTGACTGGGTTTTTTTTTTCTCCCCTCAGACTGAAGTACCCCACAGGGGATTGAACTTCATGTATATAGTGACTACTTTCCGTTAATTGATATATATTCTCTCGCCGTTGTTATTTTTCATGTGTTTTTCATGGGATTTGTTCATTGTACTCCCGATTAGAGACTCTTCAGAGTAGAATTTTTCTTTCCTTTTGACAGAATGCTATCATGAGTGTTGTATTTTTCTTATAGGGTGTGATTGTATTTCTGATGTTTCTCCCTTACTCAGGTTTTGTCCTTTTTTTTGGTATCGGTGTTGCCTTTTGGATTTCTGTAAACATTAACTTTGGAGATGAAGGTATTATTTGCCCTTTTATTTCCCTGACTCTGCCTTGTATTTTTTTTGTCCTTTGACTGGTGTTCGATGTACCCTCATTATGGTGTTCTTTCTTAGTAATGATATGTGTGAGATTACATGGGCTGGTAGTCCTTGTCTTATGTTATAGGTGGGAGATATCCATTTAGCATTGTTTTTTCTTTTCTTACTACTGTTCTTAGTGTCCCCGTTTATGTACGGTTTTGCCTTTTTTCCCTCCCTTCCCCGATGTATTTGTCCCCTGGTTGTTTTTCTGCCCCTACCCTTTGTTGTCACTTGTGAGTTTGACCCTGCTTCCCCTCCGCCTGCTTCCCCCTCCACCCTCCCTGGGGTGGGGTGGGGGGGTCTGGATGTTACTCGCGACCAGGAGTTCGCGTAGGGGGAGGGGTTCTGTCATATCCCGAGCGCTTTTGTCCGCGCTCGGGTTATTCCTCCTTCCTGTCAGGTTTTTGACAGCAGGTGTCGTCACTCGGGTTTCCCGGGCTCTGATTGGCCAGACGCTCGGGGGATCTCCGCTGTCAGAACCTGAGCAGCTGCGCCGCATTGTCAATCATGAGCAGCTGGCTTTAAATGTCAGCGCGAGTGAATTGGACTCTGCGGCTGTCTCGTCAAGAGTCTTATGACTTTCCCCTGTCTCCTTATCGACATGCTCCCTGGGTTCCCCGACGTATCCCGCTGCATGTAAGTCAACCTGTTATCATAGGAATGGTACTTCTCCCTAGCTTACATTCCTTGCTTTTGCGGCAGACGAGAGCTCCTCGTCTCAGCCGTTACCCTCTCCTTGTATCACGTTAATATTCCTTGCCTTTGCGGCGAACGAGAGCCCCTCGTCTCAGCCACTAACTCCTTTTGTGTGTTCATATTGTTGTTGTGTAACGAAGCCTACGTGGCTAGTTGTTTTGTACACCCAAGCCCTGTACAATACAAATAAAGGAACTGAATTGCAACTTACTGTGACTGTGGCGTCTTATGCTGGCTCGTGAGGGCCAGCCGTGACAGTTATGTTTGGGGTATCTTTAGAATATTTAAACTTAAAGAGGAACCACATCCACAAACAGAAGTGTGAATGCAGAGAATCAGATAACTTGTCACTCAAAATCATCAAAATAAAAGAAAAATAAAAAGAGAGAAAATAAAAGAAAAATAAAAGAAATCATCACTAATTTGTTTTAAAAGCACCTTCTTAATTTTTTGAACAAATATTAGTGATGGCCACATGAAGCTTTCTAGAGGACTTGAGGCCTTTCATCAAAATGGCTCATATAAATGAGGCCTCATGTGAAACTTCATTTTCTCTACTAGGCCATGTAGTCGACGAAAAGTATACAACATGCGGATTTTTGCAAGGCCATTATTGATTTAATGTGGGGTTTTTTTTCCATTTCAATAAATGCACTGTCTTTTGAGAAAGATCAATGATCATGAGGGAAAAAATAGAATTTAAACTCGGGTGACTACAGTGAATGTGCTGGTGATACTTATCCATTTTTATAAAATAATAACTTTTCAACAGTCTTTGGACTAAGGCAATTTCTTTTTTTCTTTTTTTTTTTTTTTAGATTATTTCTCCGGCTTTGGAGAATACTCTCTCAGAGCACAGGGGATGTAGGTGTGCAAAGGAAGGCTACTGCAAGTTTGTACAGTGTAGGGTAGACAAGTTTCTCTCTCTCCCAGTACATTCACCTCTGTCCTTATTGTCATGCAGGGCACAATAGTGACTCAGCATAATGATGTGTTATTGTTGTATCCATGGTACTTGACACACAACAGCCACTTCACCGTGCGCTAGTTGCCCAAACCTGCACCTGCTCACCAGACAGCGGAGTCCGGCTCATCCAGCCACGTCACTGTCCGTACGGTGTGCCCGACACACATCTATCTTCAGGAAAATGATTCATTTTCCTCCAGAAGTTTATTAGATTAAGTTTTCTCCTCATTGCCAATTGTTATGTCTGCAAATGAGTGACCACGGAGGCAGTGACTGAACTGAGCGATGGTTTATTAACAGAAAGCTATTAGCACATGGCCAGTTTAGGAAGCTTGGGATCAAACCACCAAGGTCTCTGCCTTCGACCGCCACCTGATCCACATAGCACCAGACCCCCGTGGTCCCTCTTGCAGGTGGTGAGCCCATGAGAGGGCGGACCCATGTAACTCCTTCGTGCTGAGCCTGGCGGGGTCCCATGGGCAGAAACTTGGCCACCAGGTGCTAGTCATCGAGCCCCTCCCCCAGGTCTGACTCCAGGGTAGGACCCCGGTAACCCCATACCAGGCAGGATACACTGAACCCTTGTTCTAACATTCATCATGTCTATTGGATCATTCTTAGTCTGGGAGGAGATCCCGGGGAAGACCCAGGATTTGATGGAGAGACTATATCTCCCAGCTGGTCTGAGAACACCTTGGTATCCTTTCTGAAAAGCCGGAGCAGGTGGCTGGGGAGAGGTAAGTCTGGGCTACTCTGCTTGAACTGCTGCCTTTGTGACCCAGACCTCCAGAAAAGCGGTAGAAGATGGATGGATGGATTTTAGCACATGGCACACACAGAGTATGTTAGTATGCTAGCTATAACTGGATACAGGTAGGCGTGTTGGTAGAGACAGCGCGCCAAAGAGCCCCATCTCCCGCCGTTAGACCCCTAATATAGTCACGGCGTGATGATGTCACGACATGCATGCATCCCCACATCCATGGCACTTAAGGTGGTATTGCCTTACATCACACTCACTCTATGCAGTCAGTAGTTCTTTGCAGGTCAGCTTTCTGTATCTTTGGCTGATGTTGCTTTTTCTTCTTGACTGCAGAACTAATAAAGCTTATCTTGATTGTGTTTTTCTTCCCACTCCTCATATGCCTCCAAGAGTACATGTAACTCTTCCTCAGAGAAATAATTATGTTGTGGAGGAAAGAAGACATGAGACACAAGCGCTATTCAGACTTTATTCCTCTAACAACAGAGCAAGACTGTTCTCCGGGCACCAAGGTGAAAACCTTTATACTGTCTACACTCCTCTTCCTTGGTGCCAAGAGCACATACTGTACGTTCACAATACATTCACACCTGGTACCCCAGGTGTCAAGGCACATATCTTAACTCTTTAGCTGTCCCAGTCACCGTATGGTGACAGGAATGGATAAAAGGTGGTCAAGGCCCCTAGTGGTCAAGAGTGGTAAAAAAATTTTGGGCAATAAAATAGTTCACATTTCCAAGGCTATAACTTGAATGTTGCAAGAGATAATGGGTTACTGTCTATAAGAAAGATGCAGAATATGATCCAAAGTTTCAGATAAGAAAAAAATTACACATCTAATTTGCATAATGTTACGGAAGCTATATAAATTATATAACTCAGTCAAAAGTGGACTTTGGACACATTTACACCAAGAATGGTTTGGTTTTTTTTGACACCGTTTTGTCTACAGGGGTATGTTTTTAGTTACGGTAATCTTCAAAGTATATGAACCGGAAAAATCAATAAAATGTAAAAAAAAACAAAAACATGTATCCGTCTCTTACCTGTTGCGGAGGGCTCGCTTGCTCACGTGACCAGTCCATTTTTGTCCATCGTGGTTGATGTTTTGCATTTGCTCTGTCATTTTTCCTGTGAGAATCCATGACAATCGTGGGTGCCGCCATCTTGGTGCTGTGAGCTCAGTTTTTCGCCCATCGTGGTCGTTGTTTCACGTTTGGTCGGTCATTTACACCCTCTACCACATCTACAAACTCTTATGATTATCCCACGTGAATTTTGTTTGTATTACATGGCTATTTTTCCCGTTTCATACAGTTTCAGTCAGAATCGCTGCCACCACATTGGTGCTGTGAGCTCAAAGCGGAAAAAGGAAGAATAATAATGAGGATTTCTTCTTCTCTTTGCTGTATTGCATGTCAGCCATGATTCCTCCAGCGTGTGTCTGCCACCTTCTGAACTGTCAGATCAATACAGATCAGTACAAATTCTCAGTATAGCCGGGGGACGTCAATAAGTTGACACGTGCAGTTTCTACGCTGTGCCACCGGGGGTGCGCGACCCGTCCATGCAATGTGGACAGTTAGACTGTTAACGCCATTTCTCCCCCCAGCGCTCAGGTGCCTACATTTGCATCTCCTCATTTCATCTCTCTCCCCTGGGTGCCCCAGTACCTACATTCACCTCTCCTGCCTGAGGCGCACTCATTTACGTTTCTCACCCATTCCCCCTACTCCCAAAGTCACTGGGTGAGAGAAGGACCTCCCAGTGTTCCACCACAGTGTCTCTTTTCCACCATTGCTTGTGGTCTCTGTGTTCAACACATACTGTCTTAGTAGGTTTGCCGTGAACGTGCACATCTCGAAGTCAATCAACTATGAATTGATCAAACAGAGTCATAACCGGAGTTCTAGAACCAGAAACTCGGAGTAAGTTCTAACAGGTTCGCCTAACCCTGAGTTCAGGGTTTATTTTGGGCTACATTAGCCCTGCTTTCTGGAATACCCCCCTGTTGTCAAAACTTTTGCAATTGCCAAACGCCACGTATATGTCAAGTGGTAAGAGAGAAATTTAGGAAATTAATGTGCAAAACTATCACAGACGATGCCAGTCAATAAATGTTCAGCAGTTGAGTAGTGTTATTGTAAACGTTAGCTAACTCTTTTCTATACAAATACAATTACATTAGCAAATACAAATACATTAGCAAAGTAACTGTTAGAAACTATTTCATGATGATATAAGGCTGGCAGGATACATTTTTTTTCTCTGTTTGCAGATCACAGACAACATATTAGTACAGTTTGGCTGCGTTATGTTTTCCAAAACTACTTTTAAACATATGTTTTAAATCATAATAATGTTCTTTTTAACTAATGTCTTGATTTTTTTCTTGATTCTTGATTTTTTTTTTTTTTTTTTTTTCTCTCTCGGCGCCACACGAGTAGGCTGCCTTTTGCAACAGCGGCTCGATTCCGAGTCTTTTTCCCTTCCTCTCTCTTTTGATCCGTCTTTTTTTTTCACCCCACTTATATCACGGACACACAGATCGTCCTAAATGTCTCCTGAGCCGGTGGACGGAGCCACTGTTTATAGCAGGATACGATACAGCAGAGAAGAGCTGCTAGCATTCAACCGCCACCCGGTCCCATTGGAAAAACTCGACATACCGAGAGAACTGAGGCGAAAACGCCGCGGCTGCCGGGCTGGAGTAAGGCGGAGGACAAAAAATATAGGGTACAGACCCTCCCTTCCATCTGTTGTCATGGGAAATGTACGGTCGATACTGGGAAAGTTAGATGAGCTAGCGGCTATCTCCCGTTATGATAGCACATACCGGGAGTGCTCTCTCCTTTTGTTTACTGAGACGTGGCTAACTGAACTAGCAGCAGATGCTAACATTGAGCTGGGGGGTTTTCACATGATACGAGCTGACCGAACACCAGACAGTGGCAAGGCTAGGGGCGGTGGAGTGATAATGTATGTTAACAACAACTGGTGCAGACCGGGACATATCACTGTTAAACAACGACACTGCAGCAAAGACATTGAGTTGCTAGCTGTTAGCATGAGGCCTACATATCTCCCGAGAGAACACTCACACGTGATCTGCATTGTTGTTTATGCAAATCCGACGGCGAACGCTGGGACAGCACGTGACGTCATCCATTCAGTAACCAGCAGGCTGCAGACAGAACACCCAGATGCTCTTCTCCTCATCTCAGGCGATTTCAACCATGTTTCACTATCTCCCATTCTACCCACGTTCACCCAGTATGTCACATGCCACACTAGAGACAATAAAACACTGGATTTATTCTACGCAAACACTAAGGAGGCGTACACCTCATCACAACTCCCCCCACTCGGGAGATCGGATCACAACTTTGTTCATCTCCGGCCGGTGTACAAACCCCTAGTGCACAGACAACCTCCGGCCATGCACACTGTGGAGTTATGGTCTGAGGAGACAATGGACACTCTAAAGGGCTGTTTTGAAGCCACCGCCTGGAAGCAGCTCTGCGATCCACATGGTGAGGACATCGATGGCCTCATTCACACCTTCACGGGCTACCTCAGCTTCTGTGTGGACAAATCCGTTCCCACCAAGACCATACGGCGTCACTCAAACAACAAACCCTGGATCAACCCTGAGATAAAAACACTTCTGAGAGAGAAGAAGAGGATCTTCAGGTCAGGGAACAGGGAGATGCTGAAGTCCGTACAGAGGGAGCTGAGGAGAAAGATCAGAGAAGGCAAGGACAGCTTCAGGAAGAAGATGGAGGACAAGCTGCAACAGAGCGACATCAGCGGGGTCTGGAGAAACCTCAAAACCATCTCGGGGCTCCAGAATACCTCCCCCCAGGCCACAGGGGGCAGGGAGTGGGCGAACAACCTGAATCTGTTTTTCAATAGATTTGACCAACCGCCCTCCCCCCTGACTGCACAACAACCACTGCTGCCTCTAAAGAAATCAAGTCCTGCTGCCCACTCCCCACTCCACCAACACCCCCCCACTCCCAACACACAGCCCCCCATCCTGACCCTGACCAGGACCCAGGTGAGGACGGAGCTGAGGAAGATCAAGGCGAGGAAGGCGCCGGGACCGGACGGCATCAGCGCAAAGCTCCTCAAGTCCTGTGCAGACCAGCTGTGTGGGATTGTGACGTATATCTTCAACATGAGCCTGAAACTGGGGAGGGTACCACAGCTGTGGAAAACATCTTGTGTGGTACCTGTACCAAAAACTTCCCACCCCAAAGACCTGAACAGCTACAGACCGGTGGCCTTGACGTCCCACTTGATGAAGACCCTGGAGAGACTGCTCCTTGCTCACCTCCGCCCCCTGGTGGAACCAGCGATGGATCCACTCCAGTTCGCCTACCAGCATGGCATTGGGGTGGAGGATGCGGTGATCTTCCTCCTTCACCGTTCTCTGTCCCACCTGGAGAAGCCCGGGAATATGGTGAGGATCATGTTCTTTGACTTCTCCAGTGCTTTCAACACCATCCAACCGATGATCCTGAAGGACAAGCTGCTGCGCGCAGGGGTGGACCAGCACCTGTCATCATGGATCCTGGACTACCTCACGAACCGGCCTCAGTTTGTGAGAACCCGGGACTGTGTGTCCGACACGATCATCAGTAGCACGGGGGCCCCCCAGGGAACGGTGCTGGCTCCCTTCCTGTTCACTCTTTATACTGCGGACTTCTCACACAACACAACACACTGCCATCTACAGAAGTTCTCTGATGACTCTGCGATCGTTGGCCTCATCTCCAATGGAGATGAAGCTGAGTACAGAGGGCTTATCCAGGACTTCGTGGACTGGTGCCATCGGAACTGCCTCCAGATCAACGCGAGGAAAACTAAGGAGCTGGTGGTGGACTGCCGCAGGCATGGGCAGCCCCTCACAGTACCAGTAAATATACAGGGAACAGACATCGAGATGGTGACATCCTATAAGTACCTGGGTGTTCATCTGAACAATAAACTAGACTGGTCACACAATACTGATGCACTCTACAAGAAGGGACAGCGCAGGCTGTTCCTGCTGAGGAGACTCAGGTCTTTTGGTGTACAAGGGGCGCTGCTGAAGTCATTCTATGACACGGTGGTGGCATCAGCCATCACTTTTGGAGTGGTCTGCTGGGGCAGTGGCATTACTGCAGCCGATAGGAAGAGACTGAACAAACTGATTAAGAAAGCTAGCTCTGTCCTGGGGCAGCGACTTGATCCGATGGAGGAGATAGGAGAGAGAAGGACGGTGGCTAAACTGTCATCTCTGCTGGAGTCCGAGTTCCACCCTATGCAGGACATACTGAATGCACTGAGGAGCTCATTTAGCAGCAGACTACATCATCCCAGGTGCACAACCGAGAGGTTTCGTAGGTCCTTCCTACCAACGGCTGTCAGACTGTACAACCTAAGCAGGGCTGCTCGCAGAGATAGCAAAAAGACGTAACAAACTAATAGTTTTTTGAATGCAAAAGATGCAATAGACTTACACAATGGTCCCCTCCGGCATACAACTAGGAACATACCGGTCGCTATGGAGGGTGAGAATATGTATGGGCACATAATCATACCATGTAGGATAACTAAGTAGACGGTTATGCTGTTTCATTCCATCTAGCAACAATGCTCTGCACTGTGTGTGTTTATATATTTACATATTTATTCCATCTAGCTACAATGCTCAGCACTGGGTGTGTTTATATTTATATATCTACATATTATTCCATCTAGCTACATTGCTCCGCACTGTGTGTGTTTATATACTTGCATATTTATTCCACCTAGCTGCAATGCTCCGTACTGTGGGTGTTTATATATTTGCATATTTATTCCATCTAGCTACAATGCTCTGCACTGTGTGTTCATATATTCATATATTTATTCCATCCAGCTACAATGCTCTGCACTGTGTGTCTGTGTGTGTGTGTATATATATATATTTTATAGTAATATGTACATATGTATATTAGCTGCTCTTGCTTGCTTGTTTTTTTCTTGCCTTCTGATTGTTGCTCTGAGTGTTGCTATCCCTGTGCTGTTGCAATCCTGGAATTTCCCCGTTGTGGGACTAATAAAGGCTTATCTTATCTTATCTTATTTTGGTTAAACATGTTTTTCATTGAAAGCCCGGGTTATTTCACGTATTTGCATCTCATATTGAAGCGTGACAACACGGGTAACTTTTATACAGCGACTGCAACACATGAGCATGTTGTTAAGCTACAGCCTTCATGATCAACAAAATTACATTTTATAACACTAAACGTTTCTTTATTGGTAAAAAAAAAATATGTTACAATTTGCATTAATTTTGGTAGGGTACATTACCTGTCAAGGAGAAAGCAGGCGACTTCGGCGTCACTTTTAAAACTTTTGTCCTTCATCAGCTGTTTCCATCAGGTAAAGGTAACACCAATGAGACATGAGTCTTCCGTTTTTGCTTGTCCTGACGTCTTGTTGTCTCATCATGTTTTCTTTTTTCTTTGATGAAGATGTTTCGCGCTTGTTTTTCTCTTTTTGATGAGAACAATAAGTATGATCCGCCATTTTTGTAAGTGCAACCCAAAAAAGTCCAACTCCTAACAAAAATGTTTATACTATAGCCACTCCTCTTCTGTGTTTTCTTCTTCATATCTTGTTTTGTCAGCCAACGGTCAACTAATGCTACAGCACCGCCAAATTCTAAAGGCCAGTTTGTCATTACAACATAGACGGTTTCTTCTACAGCCAGCTGTATGTTTGTCCCTTTGGAGCTACTATAGAAACATGACAGTGCAAAATGGTGGCCTCCATAACGGCACGGGTCCAGCTCCATGTAGATATAAACAACTTATTCTAAGGTAACAAAAATCAAACAGCTTTTTTTTAAAGACTGTACACTATTAAAAACATGCTTATACGTGACTATCTTAATTTTTAATACAAGATCATCCAAATTTGTACACAGTGTACCGTTAAGTCATTATTTATACAACCACTAGAGGTGTCTCAATGACAAATTGTAAAACTCAGGAGAAGTTGTTTCTTGGTTGGTCTGGGAATGCCTTGGCACACTTAAATGAAAGTGATGGCTGAGGAGATGGAAGTCTGGGTAACTGGTCAGCTGACCCTCGACCTGAATCCTTTCTGAGCCCTTAGATGCATTAATTCTAGGCCTCAATAGTGTTAATGAGACTTTTAAAATGAATTATTTTATTTACTGTCTGTACCTCCATTTTTAAACTCTCTTAGAGGACCTTCACACCTAGCCTGTTTGGTCCAGACTTTCTCAATTTTGAATTTGGTTCAGACAAAAATTTTAGGTATGAAACCTCCACTGAACTAGTGTCCTTATCAAAAAGCTGACATTTGGTCTGGCAAAAGAGGTGGTCTCTATCCAGATCAAACTGAACCTTGGTCCGGTTTGTTTATAGTGTGAAAGCAATTTTCAGAGAAGGTCAGACTTTCTGACCAAACACAGAATGTTGAGGCAGTCAATAAGAGCGAAAATGAGCTATGGTGGTACTGGGAGAGAGGAAATATGGTTGTTATTGGCATAAATAATTGCTTGAAAAAAATCACAAAAATGCATAAATTTACCAGATATTATTGGAGAGGATGCAACAGAGTTTCTCAAAAAAAATGGTCGAGCAATACAACCTCAATCACCACAGCTGATAAGGACAAACATCCTTTTTAATGAAGACCTGGATAATATTCTAGCTTGACAAAACTTCACCTCCTATAGGATGTTTTTCTCAGTTTCACTTTAAAGTGAGGTTACCAATGCGTTCAGAGCTGCAGAAAACACTTTGGAGGTCCAGTAGCATGTTTGCTAAATACTGGTCTGCGCTAACAACACAAACGACCTCATGACAACAAAAGGTTGCCATGACAACAAGACATAGGCACATAAAGCTGTTTAGTTCACTTGGAAAAGGGGCAGAGGGAAACCAAATCTAACTGCACCAAATATATACAGTGTAACACAAATATGAACCTAGGTGCAGGACCTTGGTGCAGATTTCCAGGTATGCAAAGGCCCTTTAAACATTTTCAATATCTTTTATGGTGGCGCTTTAAGATCCAAAACCAAACCAAATTTTTATCTTACTTTGGTATTTCCTTTAGATTGCTGGTTGGTGCTCAACGTGCAAAATATCAGGTGAATGTTACAGGAGTTGTTTATCAGTGTGACCTGACTACAACATCTGACCTCTGTCAGCCCATTGAGTTTGATAATCAAGGTTTGTTCAGTCATTTTATCTTAAGTTGTATTGGGGTGCATTCACAACTAATGTGTTTGGTCCAGACTTTCAGACCAAAATTTTGGGTGTGAAACCCCCTTTGAACCACGAACCATGGTCCAGGAAAAAAAGCTGAAATTTGGTTCAGCAAAAAGAGGTGATCTTGGTCCAGATCAAGCTGAACCTTGGTCCAGTTCCTTTAGAGTGTGAAAGCAATTTTCAGAGTAGCTAGGAGGACTTTCAGATCAAACGCAGGAGGTTTTGGCAGCCGAAAAGAAGGAAAATGAGCAGCAGTAGCACTCAGCTAAAGGAAGTTATACAGTTTTTAATTGAAGTATGGCCAGTTAGCGGAATAAAATAGTCAATTTTAAAAAACATTAAAATGCAGAAATCTACCAGATATTTTGGAGAGGATGTGACAGAAAGTATAAGAACAACCGGAAGAGCAATGGCACCTGAGACTCATCAGTCAATTAAGGACAAATGTAATTTTTATTGACAACCCGGATAATATTTTGGCTTCCCAACACTAGTTCACCAACTAATGTGATGGAGTCTTCCTCAGTTTCAGCTTAATGTGCTGTTACTGATGTGCTCAGTGTGGCATATTGGAAATACCACAACACACGCCACGGACGTGAGGACGCATGTACAGGATGACATCATCACGTCATTGGTATAAAGGAGGACTAACGGCGGGAGTCGTCCTCTTTTGGCGCTCCGCCTTCCAACCACCGAATTGCTTGTACCACCTCTTCATTACCTTAGTGCTACTGTTAGCTTGTTGCTGTTGTTAGCTTTCCTTAATAAAGCTACCCTCAACCTGTGGACGTGTCCGCTGGTCTCATTGACAAAACACAGACACAACATTGGCGACGAGGTAAACTGGTCTTCTGGAGGAGAATTAACTATTTTTCTGAAGATGGAATCATGTTTAGCACCCCTGCTGCCATTCTTTGCCATGCCAGGTGAGCCGCTCATTCCGTGGCCCCGTTAGTTTGAGTTTTTTGGAACGTATGTGTCTGCTATTGATCCGGCTAAGGCTAATAAGCTTTGGCTGCATCCTATGTTAATACACAGTCTCAGCAGCGAGGGACAGCATGTATTTAGAACATTCAAGTAGGTTCATTTTGTCTTCTTTAATTTCCATGGAGAAAGCGGGGCCGGCTCGGTGGATATGACAGGTCTGCTGAGCCGGCGCCACCTACGAAAGTCAGCTGATAAAATGTCACCTGGCAGCAATCAGCTGACTCTTCTGACGAAGGCTGCAGTGCACAGTCGAAACATGTTAAGAAGGTAAAGACATCTCCTTTCTATTTTTGTCTTTAATAAGAACAAAAGGTAAATAATTAAAAAAAGGCAAAATGAACCTACTTGAAAGATTACGTGGAAGTTATGGACAAAACTGCATTAAAGACTTCCGCCGGCTGGAGAAATTGGAGAAAACACGGGCACGTTTCAGAAACCACCTGAAATTTAACCTCTATTGCAGAGATGAGGATGTTACACCGGCAAGCCTCAACATAAGAAATCCAATTCCAACCAAAAATGCAGAGAAAATTGTCAATAAAGCACAGAAAGACCTGATCAAAGAACATATAAGAAAGGGTGTGCAAAAAGGGTCAGCAACATTTGCATTGTTTGAGGAAACTTGCACGCTTCCAAATTGACCGAACCATAATGACAATGTTTTATCGGGCTTTTATTGAATCTGTTTTATCCTTTTCTTTAGTGTCATGGTTTGGTCAGATAAAACTGAAAGAGAGGAAATCCTTGGATCAGGTAGTTAGATGGTCCAGTCGTTTGCTTGGTGAGTCACAGCTGAGCCTGACATCCTTGTACACCAGACAGGTACAGAGGATTGCTACCTCCATTTTAAATGATGACTCCCACCCTTTGCACTGCAACTTTCAGCTTCTTCATTCAAGATGGAGGTTTGCTGTCCCAAAAAGTAAAACCCAGCGCTACAAAAACAGCTTTGTTCCTACTGCCGTCAAAGAGTGGAACAAGTTGTCACAATATATTGGACATAATTTAGGTACCTATTTATTAACTCCATTTTGTATTTGCATATTTTTGTAGGATTTTAATTGGGTTCTAAATCTTTTATTGGGTTTTAAACCTTTGAGTTTTTAACCTCTTTGACTAGTCTTTAACTTTTTAATATGACCCTTCTCTCTTATCTCTGGTTTTTCTCTCATCTCTTTGTCTTTATATCCTGATTGATGGAGCCTTGAGTATTTTTATCATGTTTATATTCAGCTTCATGTGTGCCTGTGTTTGTGTTTATGTTGAATGTAATTGTGGCATGTAATTATGGATGTCACCAGACTGCAAAACAAATCTACCTACAGGTACAAATAAAGTAACCTGAACCTGAACCTGAATATAAGAGTGACGGCAAACAAAGTGGACAGAATCAACAACCAGATCAAAGAGGAAATGGACATTTTCAAGAAGCACTATCCGACCGACCAGGAAACGCAGGAGCAGATAGAAGCACAATTAAAACACGCACACAAATAAGAATTCATTATAACAAAAAAACGCCATTTAAAAAAAATTTAATAAAACTTACAGAAAGGAAGAACGGACGAAAAATCCCCCACACGGAATCTAATGCAAAGTGAGTCAGAAACTTGTCAAAACGCACACTCATGAACATAGAGAAAACAGTGCTGAGCAGAGGACTGAACTTCGCCATCACACCAGCCAGAATACCCCACGGAGAATACATCCTCGCAACAGAACTCGCATGTGAAAAAATCCAGGACCAAGGGGAAAAAGCATCACTCCGGAACGCAGTCGCAGGAATCCTCAAAACGGCCAAACTACCACAAAGCAATGTTACAAAAGAAGAAGAAAAAGCATTAAACTCACTCAAGACAGATAAAACAATCACAATCCTCCCATCAGATAAAGGCAGAACAACAGTAATATTGGACACGGAAACATATGAAAAACAGATGGAAACCATGTTGGCAGATGACAGCACATATGAAATCATTAAAACAAACCCCACAGAAGAAAAGAAAAAAATGCTAAAAGCCCTTCTCAAACCCTTATTAGAAAGTAAAAAAATCACGAAGGACGCATATGATGACCTGATACCCACAGCCAGCATCACCCCCCGGATCTGTGGAACCCCAGAAATACATAAAAAGGATATCCACTGTGGCCAATAATAGACAGTATTGGACCAGTCACGTACAACTTATCAAAAGCCCTGGTTGAAATCATCAAACCCCTCCTTGGACTATCAGATTTCCACTCAAAAAACTCAAAAGAGCTGGCACAAGAACTCAAAAATATGAAAATAGAATCAGGCGAGATCCTCATTTCACATGATGTCATTTCATTATTCACGAAGACACCTGTTGATATCACACTACATATAGTGCAAGAACGCCTCAGTAATGACAGTACCCTTAAAAGACGCACCAATCTCACAGTTCACGACATATCCAAACTATTATAATTTGTTGCAAAATCCACCTATTTTCAATACAGAGGAAAAATCTACAGACAAAAAGAAGGATTTGCGATGGGAGACCCACTATCAGCCATTATGAGCAGCTTTTTCATGGAGGATCTGGAAAACAAAGCCATCAACACAGCACCTACACAGTGCAAACCCACCCTTTGGAAGAGATACGTGGACGACATTCTGGAAAAAATAAGGAAAGGACACACACAAGAACTCACTGACCATCTGAGTAGCACGGACAGCAATGGGAATATAAAATTCACATACGAACAGGAGGAAAATGGCACCATAGCCTTTCTGGACATGAAAATCCACCACAACGATGACGGCAGCATAAAAATCACAGTCTACAGGAAACCAACCCACACAGATCAATACCTACTATGGACATCAGAACACCGCACAGCACACAAACTATCAGTTGTCAGGACGTTATATGAACGGGCCATCATCATCACAGACCAAGAAGACAGACAGGAGGAGGAAAACCACATAAAACACGCACTTATACGCTACCAATATCCAGTATGGGCATAAACAAAGGGAAACAGCAAGTCAAAAACAAAGAAAACAAACAGGAAATGAGAGACAGAAAAAAAGCCGAAATCAAAAACAAGGACACCATAATTATACCATACATCCGAGGGATCACGGAACCAATTCAAAGGATCATGAAAAAATACAAAATAAACACAGCAGTAAAATAACACAAAAAATTAAGACAGTTATTAGTAAACCCCAAGGACAGAATAGAACAAGACAAAAAACAAGATAGGATAAGCCTTTATTAGTCCCACAATGGGGAAATTCCAGGATTGCAGAAGCACAGGGATAGCAACACTCAGAGCAACAATCAAGAAGACAAGAAAAACAAGAGCAGCGAATATACATATGTACATATAAATATATAATATATAAACACACAGTGCGGAGCATTGTAGCTAGATGGAATAAATATATATACACACAGTGCGGAGCATTGTAGCTAGATGGAATAAACAGCATAACCGTCTACTTAGTTATCCTACATAGTATGAATATGTACCCATACATATTGTCACCCTCCGAAGCGACCGATATTGTCCTAGTTGTATAATGAAGGGGACCATTGTGTAAGTCTATTGCGTCTTTTGCATTCAATACTATTAGGTTGTCACGTTTTTTTGCTATCTCTGCGAGCAGCCCTGCTTAGGTTATACAGTCTGACAGCCATAGGTAGGAAGGACCTGCGAAACCTCTCGGTTGCGCACCTAGGATGATGTAATCTGCTGCTAAATGAGCACCTCAGTGTGTTCATTATGTTCTGCATAGGGTGGAACTCGGACTCCAGCAGAGATGACAGTTTAGCCACCATCCTTCTCGCTCCTATCTCCTCCACTGGGTCAAGGCGCTGCCCCAGGACAGAGCTAGCTTTCTTGATCAGTTTGTTCAGTCTTTTCCTATCGGCTGCTGTAATGCCACTGCCCCAGCAGACCACTCCAAAAGTGATGGCTGATGCCACCACCATGTCATAGAATGTCTGCAATGTAATATATGAAATATCATGCAGATCATGCAACAAAACCTACTTTGGAGAAACTGGAAGATCATTCACCACGAGAAAAAAAGAACACCAGAAGGAATGTGAGAAGGAAACACAAGGACGACTCACAAGATCACAAAAAGAAAAGGCGGAACAAGAAACATTAAAATCAGCAGTATCAGATCACTGCAAAAGAAATAATCACATCATGGACTGGGACAACGCAAAAATTATTGGCTCAGAGAGCAACAGACACAAATGCTGGATCAAGGAGGCCATAGAAATCAGGAAGCAGGGAAAAGACACCATGAACTGAGATGAGGGGGCCTTTATGCTTTCCCACACCTGGGATCACATTCTCCAGAGACCATCTGATGGCGGAAAGCGGGGCCGGCTCAGTGGATCTGACAGGTCTGCTGAGCTGGCCCCGCCTACGAAAGTCAGCTGATAAAATGTCACCTGGCAGCAATCAGCTGACTCTTCTGACGAAGGCTGCAGTACACAGTCGAAACATGTTAAGAAGGTAAATACATCTCCTTTCTCTTTTTGCCTTTAATAAGAACAAAAGGTAAAAAATGTATTTAGAACATTGGGCCCTGTGGACACCTACGACGAATGTGTCGCCTTACTGGCCAGTCATTTTGTGACACTCAAGAGTGTGTTGGTATGGAGAATTAGGTTTTGCCAATGCCAACAAGGAGTGGGAAAGATGATACAACAGTACGTTGCCGACCTCCGCTGTCTGACGAGTACATGCAGATTTGCCCCATTGGAAGACGAGATGGTGTGGGACCAGCTAGTGGAGCACACCACCAACATGAAGGTGTTAATGTCGCTGGACGACATGTCACTGGCAAGGGCGGTGAAGTTGGCGTTCCAGTTGGAGGCCACCACCCAACTAACATCACAGCTAGGAGCTTCAGAACAACAACCTCCACAAGCACACACAGTTTCCCTGGCAGAAAAGCCCGATGACACCCTGACCTTTTCGGAGGACCCCAAGATGAATGTCATGGGACAATAAAACATCAAGGTGTGCCAACTGTGTGGCAGCTGTGGTTCCCCTGTGCACCGGATGCACGCGCACTCCTGCCTAGCTAAAGGACAGAGATGCCAGCACTGTGGTAAGCTTAATCACCTCACCAAAGTGTGCCGTTCAACACTGTCAGTGACAAGCTCGCTACCCAGCTCAATTGGACTGCCTTTGTCAACAACCATTCATTCAGTGGACTGTAGCAATTCGGCGTACAAGTGGTGCACAATGAGACTCGATATCACTCTGCCGTTACTACTGGAAATCGCCGCTACAAGGTCATTGATGAAATGGGTCAGAGTGAAGAAGTTCTTTCCTCAGCATCCAGTCAAGCAGGATGCGGTGGAGGTCTACAGATACAGGCACACCAAAATCAGCCTCATAGGAACCATCATGTTAACTTGTTATCTGTCTAAGGCACAGCAGTGCTCCTGTCAGCTCACCTCCCTTTCGCGGTCAAGTTTTTTTTTCAAGAAAATATTTAGTTTAGATATGACAAATTCCAAAGGCTCTAACTTGAATGTGGTAAGAGATAATGGCTTACTGTCAATTAGAAAGATACAGAATATGATCCAAAGTTTGAGATAGGAGTAAATTTATGCATCTAATTTGCATAATGTGATGGCAGCCATATCAAATTACATAGCTTTTGGTCAAAGTGGACTTTGGACATATTTACACAAAGGGTGGTTTTGTTTTTTTTATCACCGTTTTTGTTTTTAGTTTTTTGTTATCTTATCTTCAAAGTATATGAACCAGAAAATCAGTAGAATGTACACAAACCAATAAAAAACAATCAGCCCTACCGCTCGTCGTGTCTTCATTCGTCCATTTTCGTCATCCACGGTCCTTATTTCATCTTCTGCCAGTCATTTTCATTTTCTCTCCCACATCCAGAAACTCTCACATTTATCTTATGATTTATTGCACCACAATTTCAGTTACATTACGCCGCCGAACCAGCGCTATTGTTCTCTGTCATCACATGCAGCTCCGTCAATGGCAGACGAAAGTGTACACGCTCCAAAACATCATCTGCTGTCACAAAATGTAAATATTTCCCTTCAGAAGCTAAATAATCTCTTTTTAGAATCATAGTTGGCAAAATTTGGAGCAAATGCTTCCTCCGTGTGGAAATATATGTTGGAATGGAGCCTTTGTTTACATTCTCTTCGTTGCATTTCTGGAAATGATGTTTTGAGGCGGCTCATTTGGGTGAAGTTCTCCAGTCCTCCAGTGAAGAGCAGTAAGCTATATGTGTCTGACATCTTGTGATGTGAAACGCTTGTTAGAACTGGGTTTTCTGTGCTTTTGGGACACATCAATTGACAGGCGCGGACCTGCGACGTAGGCAGCAGGTGACGCACATGTTTTATGACAGCCGGAAAGTTAAAGGGTTAACAGTTTACTACGGGTCCAAAGTCCTCCCAGCATTCACCTTCCAGGTAGCAACGCATGGTGACAACATCCTGGGATGTGACCTCTTTCACAAATTGGGTTTCACCATTACCAATCACCAAAGGCTTTGTTTGACCACTGAGGGCTGGAGCACGTTTCACCCAGACATGGGTACAGCTGCTCCAAGCTTTGCACCACATGGAGAGCAGAACATGGACTCGACTCAGATCCTCGCCCGACACAAGCCTCACGGAGCCACCACACAGCAACAGGAGATCGGGTCCGTGGCCAAGCAGGACCCCAAAGAACGACACCAACCCGGAGCTCATCCTGCCACCGGTGAGAACATCGCGCAGCCACAACAACCAGCAGAATCCACCACCAATGAGATGAAAGAGCAGCAGCAGCGCCGCCTGAAGCTCACTAGGTCAAAGCTCACGGTGCTCTATTGGGTTCATGTCTACCAATCCAAATGCCCCAATGACCTGCAGATGCTCCTGTCACCACCGAAGCAGATCACTGCACGAGTGGGGCCAGCCCCATTCCAGACGGCCGATGGTTCACAATGACACACCAGCTGTCTGAGGAAGGTATGACCAACAGCTGCCCCGGATCAAGACATGACATTGGAACTGACCCACAAAGTGTGGGACCCAGACTGGGACTTTGCTGATGAGCAGGCCATGATTCCACCAGGATGGCACCCAGCTCCACTGCAGCCAGCAACACCAGGGCCGCGCCCACCGTGGGCTCGTCAGAGGCTGCTGAGGTTGGATAGCAAAATTACTCTGTTTTTTGATGTTTAAGCAAAGCATGATTGGTTCTTAAGTGGCAGAATAATCCATTCAACCATGCAGGGTTTTACCGGTAGTCTACTTGGTTACCCAGGTTCAAATTAATGGTTATGGTGTATGGAACCTTAAATGATTTATTGTTTGGCTCTTAGAAGCTAATTAACCATATTGTGCTTTTGACATCAGGCAAATATATGTACCTAAACATTAGCAGGAATAGTGTGGTTTAACATCATGCAGTATTGTGTTTTACTATCACGTATATGTTAGCCACAGCACTGGTCAAAATACACTGTTGTATATATGTGTATTCTGCTATGCTACAGCCCTGACGTGAGACGTGTGTTAACCTTTCCTACTTCAGCCTCCAGACTGTGGTCGAGAAGCACAGGGAAGATGATCCTCTAGGGCCGAAGTTAGCGTTAGCTCCGGGGTTAGCTCCCTTCTTTTTACTCACAACAGCAGTGCAAAGCAGAGGATTGGACACAGTGGCTCGCCTGAGGAGCTGTACCATTTATTATCATGCTGAAACAGCATACACCGTACAGTTACTGCTAATTCTTCTGATCTGAACGCCAACTCTAAACTTACCCGGTCTCAGCATACAGCATGGCCTAACAGCTGCATTCTCTCTGCACCACTCTCTCATCAACACTCTTGCTCGACCACGTGTGCAGAGCTCAAGCCCTTAAAGGGACACACACACCAATCCTGCAACACTTCCCCCATTCTGGATGACAATAATGAAATTAATTCTACTCCAGTACACTGGCTGACATACAGTAAACCAATACTCATACAGGTATGGATTCTTGTTTGCATTCAGTCCAGAAAAGAATACTGTGTACCCATATTTACAGTCCATCCTTGGGTAGTAGTGTGGAATTCAGTCCATGGGTGAAGTGAGATCATCTGAGAGCACATATTAAACAAAATAAACAACATCAAATCTGAAAAGGCATTAACAGCACCTCTTGTTCAGGATATATGAATACATTTAATCCCTACCTAGGCATTCAGGAGCTTATGAAACTAAGTCTCTATGTCTACAACACAGAATACAAAGAACAGTTTGAATGGCAAAACTACTGTTACTCAGGCTTTTTCTTAGCATGAGCGTACAAAATTAGAACAATTTTTAGTGCAATGTGAGCTATTATTCAGAGGAGCTTCAGAACACTAAATGTCTTTGAACTTCCATAATTGTCCATAACACTCAAAGTTAATGAGCACCTGACCGGTGCCCTTCTCCGACATCTCTGCTTTGCAGAATCCTGATCCAGGGCAGGTGGTGCGACTTCTTCTAGTGTCCAGCCCCATGCTTGATCCAGGGCCCAGGTGTTGTTGAGAGGTTCACAGCACCAGTAGGGTTTTAGCTGGTCATGGTGAATCACTTTCACCTTGGCCCGAGGCCCTTTTTGGATGCGATACATCAAGTCATCCAGCTGCTCCAAGATGAAGTATGGTCCTTCATAAGATGGCAGGAACTCCATCCATCCATCCATCTTCTACCGCTTTTCCGGAGGTCCGGGTCGCGGAGGCAGCAGTTCAAGCAGAGAAGCCCAGACTTCCCTCTCCCCAGCAACCTGCTCCAGCTCTTCACAGAGGACGCTGAGGTGTTCCCAGACCAACTGGGGGATATAGTCTCTCCAGCGAGTCCTGGGTCTGCCCCAGGGACTCCTCCCAGATAGCAGGAACTTCCTGACTTTATTTTTGACCTTCCGAGTGCCTTTGTTGCGGTACCACACAGCATTCCCAACCTTATACTGTGTACTGCAGCAGTTTTTGTCATACTGTCTCTTAGCCGACCTCACTGACTCCCCAAGTACATCTCTGGTGATTTGGGGAGCCATCTCCAAGTGCTCTGTTTCATTCAAGGGCCCCATGATGTCCAAGGCCACTCGTTCTATTGGGCCTCCTGCTCTGACAGTTCCCATGGGTGCTTGCAATGTTTTCAGGGGTCTAGCTTTGGACTGACAGCTGGTACATGTGCTGCACCAGAGTGACACATCTTCTCTAATGCAGTACCAGTAGTATCGAGTTTGCAGTCGGGCTACGGTGCGTTCATCACAGAAATGTCTACCAACTGGCCTTTCACGAATCTGTCTCATTACACCAGACTGGAGCACATGTGGCAACATAACTTGAGGGTAAAACTGAGCGTCGTCTAAGCAGTACAGCCACAGGAGCAGTTCTCCATCTCTGATGTAGAGCCTTTCCCACTGGCTCCAATTTGCTTTGATGGCTGGATTATGCGATGACATGGTTACCCAGGAGGGGCGTTCACCACCAGACTCCAACCAGGGTTTGATGGGGGCGATGTCTGGGTCAGCCTCCTCTGCCTGACAGAGCTCCTCCAAGGACCAGCCAGAAAACAGTTCATTTTCATCTGTTTTGGTCAGGTATTTTCTCACATGAAAGTCTCTGTCTCAGTGGGACTATTACCACCTACCCCCACTAGACTTACAGCTGTGAAATCAGGATTTCCCTCTGCCTCCACTGGGTTCAGTGGCTCTTGGCTCGCAGCTGAGTGAACCTCTTCACAAAACAGCACAATTCATTCATTCTTGGTGTTAGAATAATTTTGAACTTAAATTATTCAAAGTCAAATAATCAGGCGGAAAGTTGAATTTATGTACATTTATTACAAAATACCCCATTGGCCACTATGGGGGAGAGGTTACAAGGCATGACATTCAGACACACCTAGAATCTGTAAAGGATCCATTCTTCTAAGTCTGATATATATAGGTAGGAGAAAGGAGAGGGAGGATGAGGATAAGGGAAGGGACAGAACAGGACAGTCCTGATAACTAAGCTTATCCAGGCGGATGTCAGACACTCTGGAGACATGGGTCATGAAGACATGAGATCCATAAAACTGACAGAATGTCCATCTACCACTGATTTGTACAGGCTGAGAAGTTCCTGTGCATTCCTGTGACCCAAAACAGTTTATGTCAAAGAGATTATAATAAATGGCTGTAACTACTACAACTCCTTCTATTGATGTCTGTCTTGATGAGTTTACTCCAATCGACCTTTGTGAGTTAGACAAAATAGTTTCCTCATCCAAACCTTCAACTTGTCTTTTAGACCCTATTCCTACCAGGTTATTTAAAGAAGTCTTCCCACTTATTGGTAGCTTTATTCTTCATATAATCAATTCTTCATTAACTTCAGGCCATGTACCGCAGGCTTTTAAAACGGCTGTAATTAAACCCTTACTCAAAAAGCCAACGCTAGATCCAGGAGCTTTAGTTAACTATAGACCAATCTCTAATCTCCCTTTCATTTCAAAAATCTTAGAAAGAGTTGTTGCTACGCAATTATTTGACCACCTGCAGGGAAATGATTTACTTGAAGAGTTTCAATCTGGGTTTAGAATCCATCATAGTACTGAAACAGCCTTAGCGAAGGTCACTAACGACCTCCTCATTGCATCTGATAATGGACTAGTTTCTGTACTTGTCCTTTTAGATCTTAGTGCAGCTTTTGATACTATTGATCATAATATTCTACTTGATAGATTAGAACACTATGTTGGACTTAATGGAACTTCGTTGCAGTGGTTTAGATCTTATTTATCTGATAGGTTCCAGTTTGTTCATGTAAATGATGAGTTTTCTTTCAGCTCAAAGCTTAGTCATGGAGTTCCACAGGGATCTGTGCTAGGCCCTACTCTTTTTAGTTTATATATGCTTCCGTTAGGCAACATTATTAGAAAGCACTGTATACATTTTCATTGTTATGCAGATGACACACAATTATACCTGTCAATGAAGCCAGATGATACTAATCAATTAGTCAAGTTAGAAGCCTGTCTTAAGGAAATCAAAGCTTGGATGACTTGTAATTTCCTGCTATTAAATTCAGATAAGACTGAAGCCATTCTTGTTGGTCCAAAAAACCTTAGAAATTCCTTTCCAAATCAAACTTTCAGTTTGGATGCAGTTACTCTTTCTCTTAATAGCTCTGTGAGGAACCTTGGAGTTATTTTGATCAGGATTTGTCCTTCAATTCAATTTTAAAATTTGTTTGTAAGACTGCCTTCTATCATTTGCGTAATATTGCCAAGATTAGGAGCATTTTGTCTCAGAGTGATGCTGAGAAGCTGATCCACGCTTTTGTTAGCTCGAGATTAGATTATTGTCAATTCTTTATTATCAGGCTGTCCTAAAACATCTTTAAAAAGTCTTCAGCTGATCCAAAATGCTGCAGCAAGAGTTTTAACAGGTACTAGAAAGAGAGATCATATCTCTCTGGTTCTGGCCTCCCTTCATTGGCTTCCCATAGAGTTTAGAATTAAGTTTAAAATCCTTCTTCTTACTTACAAAGCTCTAAACAATCAGGCTCCTTTTTATTTAAAAGATCTGATACTACCGTATCATCCTAACAGAGCACTACGCTCCCAAAATGCAGGATTACTTGTAATACCTAGAATCTCCAAAAGTACAATGGGAGGCAGAGCCTTCAGTTATCAAGCTCCTCTCCTGTGGAATCAGCTGCCAATCTGGATTCGGGAGTCAGACTCGATCTCTGTTTTTAAGAAAGAGAGCTAAAACCTACCTTTTTTGATATAGCTACAATTAGGGAGGGATCATGTGTTTCAGAACCCTCCCTTAGTTATGCTGCTAATAGGTTTAGTCAGCCGGGGGACCTCCAGTAATGCACTGGGCCTCCACTCCTTTCCTCACTCTCTATGAATTTTTTTTTTTTTTTGCTGGTCATTAACATTTGTTTGTTCTCTCCCATAGATTGAGTCCCCATCGTGCTGTTTGCTCTCTACATGTCTGTTCTTTTCTTCTTCTCTATCCCCTCACCCCCCAGCCAGTCGCAGCAGATGGACTGCCCCTCCCTGAGCCAGGTTCTGCTGGAGGTTTCTTCCTGTTAAAAGGGAGTTTTCCTCTCCACCGTCGCCAAGTGCTTGCTCACAGGGGATCGCCTGATTGCTGGGGTCTTTCTGCACTGTGGGGGTCCCCCCTACAGTTGATAGTGCTATGAGATGACTGTTGTTGTGAAATGGCGCTATATAAATAAAGTTGAATTGAATTGAATTGAATCATTCCTTATGCATGTACTGATCCTCAGTCTGAACTCACTGAAATTGCTCACAGAAAAAGGCCAAGAATATATAAACTTATCCTATGCGGAATGCACATATAAACATTAAACATGGCATATGAAAGGTATGATACTTCTCAAATATAATAATACATTATTAATATCAATAATAGTATAGATAATATGGAATTTTTCTATCATATTCCCCCCTTGATGCTTAATAAAGCATCAGGATTAAAAGAAAAATAATAAAATTAATGAATTAATATGTGCAAGAATTTACATGCTGTTATTTTGCAAGTTAAGAACATGTATAGAATATATCAAAAGTGAATATGTGTGATGTGACTAAAAGTAATCTCAGACAGTGTCAAATAAGAACATAGAAAATAATATGAAACAGCCTTAAATTATATTGCAACCTTCAAAAACATCCTCAGGCCAAAAACATCCTTGCCCCTCTCACCATCATCATCATCATCATATTAAGGACTCACACAATCTCACAACTCTCAAAACTCACAGGTTATGATGAGACTTCTCCATTAAGAGAAACACTAATTTCTACGAGTATCTGAGGTATTAATATGACCATTTGCATCATTTTCATGAATACAATAATCTCCTATAATAGGGCCTACACCCCTATGGGTGGTAACTAGTCAATCAAGGACCATTCTATTCTTTGTTATAATAAATAATTGTAGTCTACAATTAAGTGTTTTAATCCTAAGGTATTTGTTTCTACTCTCACTCAAAGAACAATGAACAAAACCTCACTCCTGTACTTTCCATCTGAAATTGCATTCATGCTTCATGAATGGCATCATGTGGTAGAAAAGCATTTCTCTCACCCTGCCCACCTGCCCTGCCGACATGATGAGGGTACGGTCAGTGCCAAAATGGGGTACACAGATCTGCCCAGTGTCCAGCCAGATGCGAATAAGCTCAATCACTCAATGACCTTTGACAATGTAGATCATTGTGTAGCGTGAAATATAGAATATTAATAAATATGAATATGATCAGGTATGAATTATTTAATTTATATTGATGTATTGGAATCTGAGATCAAGTCTTGTTTCAAATACATCAGAAAAGTTAATAACACTCGTAGGGGCACCAGCTTCTATCTTTAAGAAGCAATTTTAATTTCACTTTATACCTGTTTAATCACTCAATAAATTAATCAATAATCAGTCTCAAAAATTTTTCCGTGAATTCGATACCTGTGCTTGAACAGACTCAGAATGAAATAAATTCTCAACAACTTCTCTCATTTTCACATATTTATTAAACGAAATGGTTAACAGACATTGCAGTAATTTCATTAATCATAGAATCAATCTTGTAAACGATAGATTAACAATGTCAATATTTTCGGAACCAGGGTTAAACTGAGAAACCAATTTCTATCAGTTTGTGTTAACAGATTATGGAAACAATGCAAATTTATGGAGAAAGTTTACTAATTATATGAAAAAGTCCTGGATTAATCTTAAGAGAATAAAAACGGAATTTTAATGAAAAGAAGAGTTTATGTTAAGGGCTTCTTAATTTGCCATTGATTAGATACACAAATTATTACCGAACCTCAGACGTTTAATTCAGCAGATGAATTTAAGTTACGCCTCACGTGATCCCTCGGTGAGATGGTTCTTTCATCGTCCTCAGCCCAAGATTTTGTGGACGTTAATATCTGCCCGCAGATATTTCAGGGTCCACATTTCGACCTTTAAATTCAAGCGGTCGAAGAGGCTGGATTCTGGCGTATGACCCACAGTTGAAACTGGGTTTGGAGCCAGATGATGACGACATTTCTTCAGCGAGTGATGAACAGCTGCGTGGTTGATTCCTCAGCTGCACGTGATGTAGAGAGCTGCGTCTTCCTAAGAGGCCTTCCAGAGCGGGAGAACAGTGTTTGGAAATCACCGTTACATCAGAGCACCAGCTGTTGTTAATATAGAAGCACACTCCCTCCTCCAATAGACTTACCGGAGAGCTCTGTGACGCGATCAAGCATGATACAGCTGAAATCCCTCGAGGCTGATTGCGCAATCTGGAATGTTCTCTTTAAGCCAGGTCTCAGAGAAGCAGATGACAGACGAGGAAGCGAGGTCCTTGAAACGCATCAGCAGTCTTAGTTCTTCTACCTTGTTCAAGAGAGAATTGGCATTGGATAGAAATATGCCAGGCAAGGCTGTTCGCGTGCCTCTCTTCCATAGCCGAGCGAGAATCCCCCCTCTTTTTCCTCTTTTCCGCCGTCTTGCTTTTTTGGCCAAACAATGGATCAGATCGGCGGCAGGAGCTAAAAAAACTGGAAGAAGGTCCATGGGAGTGAGAGTCCTGATGTTTAATAGTTCTTCACGGGTGTATGAACCGGCAGACGCACAATCAATGAACAAAAACAGACAAATTATAAAAATTAAAGGGCAGCGAAGCACCATGGCGGCCGCTGTGGGCGCCATCTTGTCTTAAGTCTTAATTTCTTTTTATTAACTGCAAGCCATTTTATTCCCCGCGGGAGTTTGCCTCATTCATCCTCGCCGCTGTGTACGTCCCTCCCGATGCGGACACGCGCGAAGCTCAGCGCGTGCTCGCAGATCACATCCAACTTACGGAGCGGAACTTTCCAGACTCCCTGGTTATTGTGGTGGGCGATTTTAACCAGAGCAATCTGAGTCACGAGCTCCCCCGCTACAAACAGGTTATTAAATGTCCAACCAGAGGAAATAACACGCTAGATCACTGTTATACTTCAGTAAAGGACGCATATCGCGCTGATCACGTGATGGTCCACCTCATCCCCACATACAGACAGAGACTGAAACTCACTAAACCTGTTGTGACCACCACAAAGAAATTGACCAGTGAAGCTGGAGAGAAACTGAACACATGCATGGAAATAACTGACTGGGGCATGTTTAAAAGAGCCACACATGATCTTAATGAGTACACAGACCCTGTGAACTCATATATCAACTTCTGTGAGGAGGACATTCTCCCATCGCGCACCAGTGTGAGATATTCTAATGACAAGCTCTGGTTCACAGCTAAGCTCAGACGGATCAGGAAGGAGAAGGATGCAGCGTTGAAAAGTGGAGACAGGACTGCTACAGAGAGGTCAAATATCGGTTAACAGAGAGCTGAGGAGAGCTAAATCTGTGTATTCTGAGAAACTCCAGCAGCAATTCACTGCTAATGACTCGGCTTCTGTGTGGAAGAGACTGAGGCAAATCACCAACTATCGGCCTCAGGCTTCAAAAGGTCAGGATGACAAAGCCCTTTGTCAAAAACTGTCCCAACATTACGCCCGTTTTTGACACCTCGTCAGCTGTGTCCAACTCACCCACTCCACCCAAGCTCACTGCCTCCTCAGCCCCTAATTCATCAAAAGTGGTCCCCCCCTCCTCCTCCTCCTCCTCCCCCCCTCCCCTTGTCACAGTGACAGGACGTGCAAAGGACAGTTCTCCAGACTGAACCCGCGCAAGGCCCCCGGGCGACGGTGTGTCTCCCTCCACCCTGAGACACTGTGCGAAAGAGCTGGCCTCCTGTCTTCACAACTTTTTAACACCTCCTTAGCAATTGTCACGTGCCGACCCTGCCTCAAATCCTTCACCATCATCCCTGTCGCCTAAGAAGCCACGGATTACTGGACATTAACGACTACAGAACTGTAGCGCTCACCTCTGTAGTCATGAAGTCCTTTGAGCGCCTGGTCCTGTCTCACCTCAAGTCCATCACCACACCCCTCCTAGACCCGCTGCAGTTTGCCTACCGTGCTAACAGGTCTGTGGACGACGCAGTCAACCTGGCCCTCCACTCCATCCTGCAGCACCTGGACTCCCCGGGAACCTACGCCAGGATTCTGTTTGTGGACTTCAGCTCCGCATTCAACACCATCCGCCCCGCTCTGCTCCAGGACAAGCTGTCCCTGCTCAACGTGCCTGACTCCCTCTGCAGGTGGATCACTGACTTCCTGATGGACCGGAGACAGCATGTGCGGCTGGGGAAGTCTGTCTCAGACTCTGTTAGCATCAGCATTGGATCACCCCAGGGCTGTGTACTTTCCCCCCTACTCTTCTCCCTTTATACCAACTCCTGCACCTCCTCCCACCAGTCTGTTAAGCTGATTAAGTTTGCGGATGACACCACCCTCATCGGGCTCATCTCCAACGGCGACGAGTCTGCCTACAGGGAAGAGGTGGCCCAGCTGGTGTCCTGGTGCAGCCACAACAACCTGCAGCTGAATGCTCTGAAGACAGCGGAGATGATTGTGGACTTCAGGAAAGTCACAACCCCCCTGCCCCCCCTCACCATCACAGGCTCTCCCATCACCATTGCAGATTCCTTCCGCTTCTTGGGCACCACCATCACCCGAGACCTCAAATGGGAGCCAACCATCAGCTCCCTCATCAAAAAGGCCCAGCAGAGGGAATTCTTTCTGCGGCAGCTGAGGAAGCTCAGCTACCCACCAAGATGTTAGTGCAGTTCTACACGGCCATCATCGAGTCCATCCTCACCTCCTCCATAACTGTGTGGTATGCAGGAGCCACTGCCAGGGACAGACTAAGGCTGCAGCGCGTCGCGCGCACTGCTGAGAAGGTGATAGGCTGCGAGCTCCCATCTCTCCAGGACCTGTACACCTCAGGACCGGAGCGTGCTGGCCGGATCATAGCCGATCCTTCACATCCTGGTCACGTACTGTTTGCCCCCCTCCCCTCAGGTGGAAGACTTTGGTCCATTCGGACTAAAACCTCCCGGCACATGAACAGCTTTTTCCCCTCTGCCATCAGACTGCTAAACATTAAGTGACTTGTTGACTCTCATGCACTATGTACAGCAGCTCAACCAGACTCACGTCATTCATCACTGTTTTTCTGTTGCATTATCGACTGCACTATGGGGTACTTCACATTATCTGCTACTTGCTAATTTTTTAAAACTGCCTTGACTAGTACTACTCATTATTATTATTATTATTATTATTATTATTATTATTATTATTATTATTATTACTTATTATTACTTATTTTTCTACACTTATTGCACGTTTTTAGTCCTTTAGTTTTTTAGTTTATCCCTTTTTCTCATCATGTTTTAAATGTTGCAGCATGGCACCGAGACAAATTCCTAGTTTGTGTACTACATGAACAATGGCAATAAATCTGATTCTGATTCTGATTCTGATTCTGATTCTGGATTCTGGGCTGTATGACCCACAGTTGAAACTGGGTTTGGAGCCAGATGATGACGACATTTCTTCAGCGTGTGATGAACAGCTGCGTGTCGATTCCTCAGCTGCACGTGATGTAGAGAGCTGCGTCTTCTAAGAGGCCTTCGATAATAATTAATTAAGGATATCTAATCCGATCTCAAATTAAAGAGTTTCGGACTTCAGATAAAAATAGTAGCTTCTGGTGGGTGCTTGGTCAAGAAAAATATTATAAAAATAAAGTCAAAATTAAAGTTTACATTAAAATTAAACAAACGGCGGTTTTACAGAAAGTTTAACAAAGAAAAAGTGATGAATAAAAATTGGAGTTTAACTCCGATTAAGAATTGAGCTCAAAGAAATAGGAATTCCTAGGCATTTAAGAGAAAAAGGAAAAAAATAAAATACAAAGTTACATAAACAAATTACGAGTTATCTGCTCTGTGTTCAGAAAAGCGACACGTGGTCGAAGTCTTTGTTCAGACGGTCCTTTGTTCTTCCTTGCTGTGTGTAGACAATAGAGAGAGACGACCGTCCAAAGAGAAAAAAGATCGGTGGAGAAAGGGGCGAAGAGAAGAGAGAGGGAAAGAGAGGCTGAAGCAGGGGTCTCCCTCCTATTATATAAGTTCTGTTGAGCATCCGCGGGCTTCCGGCTGACAGGAATCTCAGCCAATGAGTGTCCTTCGTGGGTGTCCTCGATGAACTTTTAGTCCAATAACAAACAGTCTACAAGGGACCAATGAGATGAAGAAGGTGGGGTCTCTCTGAAGACTGATGAAATGTGATATCAGTCCAAATGAATACACACAATTTTAAATACATTGGAATATACACACTTATGTATAACTAAACTAACCTTAGTGTATCTTAGAAGCAGTGCTTCTAAATCAACATGCAGGAATAAACATTCATTTAAACATTTTTAACATGCATATATATAAAATCACAGATTAATGCACATATTGATTTTCCACATTAAAGCATCAGAGTCCATTTGTTTTTCATAGTTCTGAAAAGAAGAAGGTTTAGAATTGAGTTTGTAATAATGTACTTTAAAGTTCACTGGTTAAATCCAGCATGTCCCAGAGTTTAAGGAAATTTTATTGAGCTGTGGATCCATGTTTGGCCAGGTCTGTTGCATGTTTATGGGGGCAATAAAAGCAAAGCCGGACACTGGGGAAATTCCTTAGGCTGGTTTTAACAATGGAATGGGATTTCAGCTGTGGCCTGGGGGAGAAAATCCATTTCTTTGTCTTACTCCTGGGTGAAACAAAATGTCTTTAGGCAGAAGAATAATTATTGCTGAGCCAAAGTGAGATGATGCTACACTTGGTATAATACTTGCTCACTTCGTTGGTCAAGCAGGGTAGCAGTACAGGGGCGAGACGCACTGTAAGCCGTTGCATACTCAGAGAGTGTTAAACTGTTGAAAAAGGGACATCACCACTTCAACAAGAGGAGTTCCCTGATGAAATTAACCTTGCATTCGCAGAGTAAGGAGTGTCATCATGTTTCTAATCAGTGGAGTGATGTGTCAGGTGTGATTCAAAATAAGATAATAAGATAAGATAAGATAAGCCTTTATTAGTCCCACAACGGGGAAATTCCAGGATTGCAACAGCACAGGGATAGCAACACTCAGAGCAACAATCAGAAGGCAAGAAAAAAAAAAAAACAAGCAAGCACGAGCAGCTAATATACATATGTACATATTACTATAAAATATATATATACACACACACAGACACACAGTGCAGAGCATTGTAGCTGGATGGAATAATATATGAATATATAAACACACAGTGCGGAGCATTGTAGCTAGATGGAATAAATATGTAAATATATAAACACCCACAGTACGGAGCAATTGCAGCTAGGTGTAATAAATATTAAAGTATATAAACACACACAGTGCGGAGCAATGTAGCTAGATTGGAATAATTTGTAATTATAAACACAGCCAGTGCGGAGCATTGTAGCTAGAGGGAAATAAATATAGAGATATATAAATAAAACACACCCAGTGCGGAGCATTGTAGCTAGATGGAATAAATATGTAAATATATAAACACACACAGTGCAGAGCATTGTTGCTGGATGGATATGAAACAGCACAACCGTCTACTTAGTTATCCTACATGGTATGATTATGTGCCCATACATATTTCTCACTCTCCATAGCGACCGGTATTTCCTAGTTGTATGCCGAGGGGACCATTGTGTAAGTCTATTGCATCTTTTGCATTCAAAAAACTATTAGTTTGTTACGTCTTTTTGCTATCTCTGCGAGCAGCCCTGCTTAGGTTGTACAGTCTGACAGCCGTTGGTAGGAAGGACCTGCGAAACCTCTCGGTTGTGCACCTGGGATGATGTTGTCTGCTGCTAAATGAGCTCCTCAGTGCATTCAGTATGTCCTGCATAGGGTGGAACTCGGACTCCAGCAGAGATGACAGTTTAGCCATCGTCCTTCTCTGTCCTATCTGCTCCACCAGATCAAGGCGCTGCCCCAGGGGACAGAGCTAGCTTCTTGATCAGTTTGTTCAGTCTCTTCCTATCGGCTGCAGTAATGCCACTGCCCCAGCAGACCACTCCAAAAGTGATGGCTGATGCCACCACCATGTCATAGAATGTCTTCAGCAGCGCCCCTTGTACACCAAAAGACCTGAGTCTCCTCAGCAGGAACAGCCTGCGCTGTCCCTTCTTGTAGAGTGCGTCAGTATTGTGTGACCAGTCTAGTTTATTGTTCAGATGAACACCCAGGTACTTATAGGATGTCACCATCTCGATGTCTGTTCCCCTGTATAGTTACTGTGCTGTGAGGGGTTGTCCTTGCCTGCGGCAGGTCCACCACCAGCTCCTTAGGTTGTCCTCGCGTTGATCTGGAGGCAGTTCCGATGGGCACCAGTCCACGAAGTCCTGATAAGGCCTCTGTACTCAGCTTCATCTCCATTGGGAGATGAGGCCAACGATCGCAGAGTCATCAGAGAACTTCTGTAGATGGCAGTGTGTTGTTGTTGTGTGAGAAGTCCGCAGTATAAAGAGTGAACAGGAAGGGAGCCAGCACCGTTCCCTGGGGGGCCCCCGTGCTACTGATGATCGTGTCGGACACACAGTCCCGGGTTCTCACAAACTGAGGCCGGTTTGTGAGGTAGTCCAGGATCCATGATGACAGTGCTGGTCCACCCCTGCGTGCAGCAGCTTGTCCTTCAGGATCATCGGTTGGATGGTGTTGAAAGCACTGGAGAAGTCAAAGAACATGATCCGCACCATATTCCCGGGCTTCTCCAGGTGGGACAGAGAACTGTAAGGAGGAAGATCACCGCATCCTCCACCCCCAATGCCATGCTGGGTAGGCGAACTGGAGTGGATCCATCGCTGGTTCCACCAGGGGGGCGAGGTAAGCAAGGAGCAGTCTCTCCAGGGTCTTCATCAAGTGGGACGTCAAGGCCACCGGTCTGTAGCTGTTCAGGTCTTTGGGGTGGGAAGTTTCGTACAGGTACCACACAAGATGTTTTCCAACAGCTGTGGTACCCTCCCCAGTTCAGGCTCAGGTTGAAGATATACGTCACAATCCCACACAGCTGGTCTGCACAGGACTTGAGGAGCTTTGCGCTGATCCGTCCGGTCCCGACGCCTTCCTCGCCTTGATCTCCTCACTCCGTCCTCACCTGGGTCCTGGTCAGGGTCAGGATTGGGGGCTGTGTGTTGGGAGTGGGGGGGTGTTGGTGGAGTGGGGAGGGGCAGCAGGACTTGATTGACGAAATGACGAAATGACGTTTGCTGTGTTATTTCTGTATATAGCCTTTCTCTCTTTTTTTAACCAAACAGCCTGTAGTAGCTGCATTATTTTAGCAATAAAGATATTTTGCCTAACTGTTAGTGTTATTAGGAGCAAACATTCTCTACAAGGTAAAAGCAATGGAACAACTTAATGATCAATATTAAGTACTACTAGAGGATGATGATGATGATAAGATAACAACAATGACCACAAGACCTTTTTTCAGATTATTTTTTCTCTTGTCACGATAAACAAACAGCCAGCTTCTCTATCAGCAAGAGGTCATACTGGACGCCAAGTCCATCAGCTGACACTTGCATAGAGAAAACAGTTAGACAGTCATTTGTTGTTTTCGTCTTTTTTTTTCAAATATGTATACTATATATATTAAGCATTCTCTTGCTGATGGTTTCAGGAGGGGTAAAACGTTAGATGCACCCAAGTGCCATGTCCTTTTTTTTCCACGGCTGTTTAGGTCAGCAGGATAACCTTTGTCTGTCCTTGCCAGGAAGTTTTGGTCCAGTTTCCTTGATGACCAGATCTCCTGTTCGCTCAAGAGATGGGTGCACCTCCTACGGTTCCTTCGTCACATGGTCCCTCCTGGAAGGGCAGTATGGATTGACATCGCTGTCAGTTGTCATTCTTTGTATATAATCACCCAGAAACCCTTCCTCATCACCTAAAGTTAAATGGCTTCAATAATAAGGTTGTTATTCACAATCTCGCTATTTCTTATTTGAATATTATACTGATCTTGTAAATTGTTTGATGGTAAGCTAAATGGTTCCTAGGTAAATGTTTGATACTAATAATTTAGGAAATACACTTAAATGTGACATGATTTGGTTTACAGTGTATTCCATTTCCATTATCTCAGAATCAGAATCAGAATCAGGTTTATTGCCATTGTTCATGTAGTACACAGAACTAGGAATTTGTCTCGGTACAATGCGCAACATTAAACATGATAAGATAAGAGAAATAAACTATACTTGTAATAAAGAGTAGATAAGATTAAGTGATACTGGTCAACAGTTAAAATATATATTAGCCAGCAGCAGATACTGTGGAGAACATATAGTGCAGTCGGTAATGCAGAAAGAAAACAGTGATGATTGACATGAGTCTGGTTGAGCTGCTGTACATGGTGCACGAGAGTCAATAAGTCACTTAGTGTTCAGCAGTCTAATGGCAGAGGGGAAGAAGCTGTTCATGTGACGGGAGGTTTTAGTCTGGATGGACCCGAAGTCTTCTACCAGAGGGAGGGGGGCAAACAGTACGTGACCAGGGTGTGAGGGATCGGCTATGATCCGGCCAGCACGCCTCCGGGTCCTTGAGATGTACAGATCCTGGAGAGATGGGAGCTTGCAGCCGATCACCTTCTCAGCAGTGCGCACGACGCGCTGCAGCCTTAGTCTGTCCCTGGCAGTGGCTCCTGCGTACCACACGGTTATGGAGGTGGTGAGGATGGACTCGATGATGGCTGTGTAGAACTGCACTAACATCTTGGTGGGTAGCTTGAGCTTCCTCAGCTGCCGCAGGAAGAACATTCTCTGCTGGGCTTTTTTGATGAGTGAGCTGATGGTCAGCTCCCATTTGAGGTCCCTGGTGATGGTAGTGCCTAGGAAGCGGAAGGAATCAGCAGTGGTGATGGGAGAGCCTGAGAGGGTGAGGGGGGGCAGAGGAGTAGTGACTTTCCTGAAGTCTACAATCATCTCCACTGTCTTCAGAGCGTTCAGCTGCAGGTTGTTATTGCTGCACCAGGACGCCATCTAAGTAAATCATTTCAGCTATTTTAAATCATGATATTGTTTTAGTTAAAACAATATAAACAATATAAATAAGTAGCAATATCTAAATTAGTGTAGGGTAAAGCCTTTGTATATTCAATGTGTGTAAATAATTTCTAAACATTTTTTTACCTTCACTCTTACTTAGTTCAATGAGATCCATGCAAAGGTTTTGAAAAAAAAAAACAAGTTTATGCAGGGAAGATGAAATTATTTTGCTTTAAGCTCCGTAAGGCATTGTTCCCTTAACTGAGTAATAACCTGTATTGTCTTTGTAGTAGATTCTAAATTAAGTCCCACAGTCAACATAAATTCAGCACAAGTTGGACTTTCCTTAGACATTTGGAACTTTTCTCATATATTTGCATGGTTTTCTTTATCAGTTTACCTTGTTCCTTATAAACATGATATTTCCTTTACAATAATCTACAGATATTTCCTTAAATATCTGGAAATTTATTGATGTAACTTTTAACTTCTCCTCTTGAATGTTGTGATTTCATTACCAAGTGGTTTCATTTATATATTTTTCTATTCATTATTGATCATCTATTGATAATTTTTTATGTATTATCTATTTCTCTGAGGATTGCTAATTATTTTTTGCTAATTAATTTCTTTGGTACCCCTCTTTTGATGCACGGAGACGCACATGCAGCAAAGTTACAGGGGATTTGCTTGATGGGTAGTGTCTTTTACTGGAAGGAAGCATGTTACCACTTTTATGTGTTACACACATTTAATTTAGATGAAAATTTGTGAATAGTACAGCTCCTTCAAAATGAGATTCAATAATCATGGTTTCTTTTGTGACATCTCTTGAACTAATTTACAAATTCAATTTAGGAAAAAGCAATATAGCTGTCTTTGCATATTTGATATGATTTAGCATTGATAACCAAGATCAGTTTGTCCAGTTGAACACAGACAGGTTGAATTTGTGTAAGTGAATCCTTGTGGAAGGTTGTGTCACACTCCTTCAGTCAATGGAAAGGTGGACATGTTGCCTAATTAGAATTTGGCTTAATTTTGTACAAGGAATGCCTCTTTTTATACATTCCTTGGTAAATTATGGGGTGGACTGTAGTCCCGAGGCCCAGCTTGGCCACGGCTGAGCATCGGGAAAACACATTCCTTATTACTGTCACATTTCTGAAATGTGATATTGTCACATTATTATGTGATAAGTGGCATCAGATGTATCCTGCAGTGTGAAGTCATATGAACACTACATTTTTAGTCAGAGTCATTTAACTTGTTTTGCTTTATGTCATTTGCAATGTCATGTGTTCTACTTAGCTTAAAAAAAATGCTTGTCAACTTAAGAGGTCCTTCCCCCTGTGGTCCCTCCAGCCAATGAGCCCGTCTGGCCTCCCCCCATGTCCCACAAAGATCAAATGTCGGTGCAATCCTGCAAAGAAAAATTTGGGGAAAGCCTGCCAGCTTCCCTGTCTGCACCTTCAGTATTTACAGTACATCAACAGGAGTGCAAATGTCATCACCTCATAAATTGATTTAACTAATGTTCCAGTGATCATCATTATTTTTTGTGTCCCTTAAATGTTTATCCCAGTTGTTTATTATAACGTGTAATGTTAAGAAACACAAGTGAATTATTTTTTTTTTTATTACATATTGCATATGTCACCAAGGATTTATTAAATTGAAAGGTAATGGTGATGTTATGATTCCTTGTTTATTTGGCAAATCTAATTCCTAGTGAAAAAGAAAAAAATTGTGAATGCTTTCCCTTTCCTGTTGAAAAACGAAGAATGAACAATAGCAGAAAGACCTTTAAATTACACCTAAAGCTTCCACAATTTGAATATTATTTTGCTATTCACAGCAAGTATTCACTAAATACTCTGTGAATCAGTAAATGTTTTACCAATTGACATGGGTAATCACTAGTTTAGGACAGTATCATATGTTAGAAGCCTTAAACCAATACAGCAGTTAGAATTAGTAACTGGAAATCCAGGCCTAATCTCTGTTTTCAGGAATTTCATTCTCATCTTGCTGTGTTGTTTTAGGAGGGAAAAAGTCACAGCATGAACTGTCTCAGATCCTGCTCTTGCGTCCCCCCCCCCCACACACACACTTTTTTTTACATGGACAGGCCTAGGGTCAGAATGTAAATAAGATTGCATATGTCATTTATTAAAAAGTGAGTATCGTATTATTTAAACAAAGCAACAATATGACATACAATTACCAAGACCTCTGTTTGATAATCAGTAGTCTCTGGCAAATCATATGCACAAACACATTAATTATCAATCTCTTTTGAACCTCTATGCTTTGAATCATGTAATATAGGGTATACATAAAGCCTTCAGTGACTAGGCATTATTAAGTGACAGCATGATATTGTAATGTTCAATTAATTTCATCATTGTCATGCTTGTAGCATTGATTAAGGTGCAAGCATTTGTGCTTAACTTAGATGTTCAGCCGCCTCTTTGATATCGATGGGGGGAGGGGTTTACAGGAGGCTGGGTCTCAGAGGCTGGTTTTGTTTTGGCAGGGGGAAGGAGAACATCAGTCCTGCGTCCTTTTTCCCTGTAAAGTGCACTGTTATGCTTCAGTCAAAGAAAAAAAAAAGAAAAGTCAGTGATATGTCAAAAAATTGAATGAAAATAGTTCAATGTTTTTCATTTTCCAAACAAAAAAACTGGAGGGAAAATGAAAATATTGGCTTTAAAAATATGGAAATAGTTAATCACTTACGCAACATTAGAGTGAAAACCCACAAAGTTAGACTGAAAGAAAAGTAAAATCCCAAAATTTTGTAAAAAAAATACCCATATATAGATTTTTTTCTTTCTCTTCCCTTTTACCAAGTTTTTACACACAAATCAGTAGCTACACAGACTTTTTTTTTTCCACACCAGAGCAGATTAAACAGAGACAAAACCAGACTGCAGTAACTTTTATCTAAAACTCACAAAATAAAATATTTCAATGGTCGCTGTGTGCCTAAAACCCAAAGCCCAAAGTAAGACCTCCTCCCCCGGCATCTTGCAATAGCTCACCGTAGCGGGGAAAGTCCCATGGACGATAATGCAGACCCGGTAAGGGCACGAAGCTTCCGTGAAAAAACCTTTTCCCTTCGGGGTTCACGTAGCCTCCCACGAATGCTGAAGATCCAAACCCTGGACCATAAGCAGAAGTGATCAGAAGAGGCACGAATCTGTCCCCAAAAATTTACTTTTCTGGGATCATGTGACTTCCATACAGGAACGAGACCACAAATCTTTCCCTTTTTTCTTTGCATGCAACTTCGGACTTCCACTGCACTTACTTAGAGTGTAGAGAGCCACGGATTTCTAAGAATCACCCCGGGTCATGCGATGACGGTCACCGTTTGCAGAGGAAGACCTCGTTCCTCCCAAGGGATTATTACGAGATCACTCACCGTGAGTAGAAATAACTTAGCACTCAGGCAGCTAGTTTCACTCCTTTCAGTATACGCAGTGTGCTTTCGGTCCAGAATATCTCACTATCTTTTATCCATAAACAACAACAAATGTACTTACATTCAAGCCGCCTATAGGATTCTCAGATCCATCACCCAGTCAGTTCCAGCGTCCCAGTCTGAAATGCCTTCACTGCAGTAACACTGAGCCCTTTTTTTTTCCACTTAGCCTGGGAAGGTCTTTTTATCAGCTCTGCACTTGCTGAGATCAAGCAGAGGCGCCGGAAAGACGGAGATATGTGGATCCGCTGTTTGGACACCAAATGTTAGAATAATTTTGAGCTTAAATTATTCAAAGTCAAATAATCAGGCAGAAAGTTGAATTTATGTACATTTATTACAAAATCACCCCATTGGCCACTATGGGGGAGAGGTTACAAGGCATGACATTCAGACACACCTAGAATCTCTAAAGGATCCATTCTTCTAAGTCTGATATATATAGGTAGGAGAAAGGAGAGGGAGGATGAGGATAAGGGAAGGGACAGAACGGGACAGTCCTGATAACTAAGCTTATCCAGGCAGACGTCAGACACTCTGGAGACATGGGTCATGAAGACATGAGATCCATAAAACTGACAGAAGTCCATCTACCACTGATTTGTACAGGCTGAGAAGTTCCTGTGCATTCCTGTGACCCAAAACAGGTTATGCCAAAGAGATTATAATAAATGGCTTAGATCATTCCTTATGCATGACTGATCCTCAGTCGGAACTCGCTGAAATTGCTCACAGAAACAGGCCAAGAATATATACGGTGGGGCAAAAAAGTATTTAGTCAGCCACCAATTGTGCAAGTTCTCCCACTTTAAAGATGAGAGAGGTCTCCAATTTTCATCATAAGTATACCTCAACTATGAGAGACACAATGAGAAAAAAAAAATCCAGAAAATCACATTGAAGGATTTTTAATGAATTAATTGGTAAATTCCTTGGTAAAATAAGTATTTGGTCACCTACAAACAAGCAAGATTTCTGGCTCTCACAGACCTGTAACTTCTTCTTTAAGAGGCTCCTCTGTCCTCCACTCCTTACCAGTATTAATGGCACCTGTTTGAACTCGTTATCAATATAAAAGACACCTGTCCACAACCTCAAACAGTCAGACTCCAAACTCCACTATGGCCAAGACCAAAGAGCTGTCAAAGGACACCAGAAACAAAATTGTAGACCTGCACCAGGCTGGGAAGACTGAATCTGCAATAGGTAAGCAGCTTGGTGTGAAGAAATCAACTGTGGGAGCAATTATTAGAAAATGGAAGACATACAAGACTAACTAACTAACTAACTAACTAACCTGCACTTATATAGCGCTTTTCTAGTCACAAAGACCACTCAAAGCGCTTTCATTAACACTAACCCTCTATTCTAAGGGCCTATAGGAAACAAATATCTAGGGACAATTTAGAACAGCCAATTAACCTAACATGCATGTTTTTGGCATGTGGGAGGAAACCGGAGAAATCCCGGAGTAAACCCACGCAACACGGGGAGAACATGCAAACTCCACACAGATCACTGTTGGTCGGGGGCTGGGATCGAACCCACGATCCCACGATCCCCACAATCCCCCGGCCAAGGGTAAACTGTGCTGCCGCAGTGCTAACCACTGCGCCACCGTGGCTGCACGGTGGCGCAGACCACTGATAATCTCCCTCGATCTGGGGCTCCACGCAAGATCTCACCCCGTGGGGTCAAAATGATCACGAGAACGGTGAGCAAAAATCCAAGAACCACACGGGGGGACCTAGTGAGTGACCTGCAGAGAGCTGGGACCAAAGTAACAAAGGCTACATCAGTAACACACTACGCCGCCAGGGACTCAAATCCTGCAGTGCCAGACGTGTCCCCCTGCTTAAGCCAGTACATGTCCAGGCCCGTCTGAAGTTTGCTAGAGAGCATTTGGATGATCCAGAAGAGGATTGGGAGAATGTCATATGGTCAGATGAAACCAAAATAAAACCTTTTGGTAAAAACTCAACTTGTCGTGTTTGAAGGAGAAAGAACACCATACCTACTGTGAATCATGGGGGTGAAAACATCATACTTTGGGGCTGTTTTTCTGCAAAGGGACCAGGACGACTGATCCGTGTAAAGGAAAGAATGAATGGGGCCGTGCATCGTGAGATTTTGAGTGAAAACCTCCTTCCATCAGCAAGGGCATTGAAGATGAAACGTGGCAGGATCTTTCAGCATGACAATGATCCCAAACACACCGCCTGGGCAACGAAGGAGTGGCTTCGTAAGAAGCATTTCAAGGTCCTGGAGTGGCCTAGCCAGTCTCCAGATCTCAACCCCATAGAAAATCTTTGGAGAGAGTTGAAAGTCCGTGTTGCCCAGTGACAGCCCCAAAACATCGCTGCTCTAGAGGAGATCTGCATGGAGGAATGGGCCAAAATACCAGCAACAGTGTGTGAAAACCTTGTGAAGACTTACAGAAAACGTTTGACCTCTGTCATTGCCAACAAAGGGTACATAACAAAGTACTGAGATGAGCTTTTGTTATTGACCAAATACTTGTTTTACCGAGGAATTTACCAATTAATTCATTAAAAATCCTTCGATGTGATTTTCTGGATTTTTTTTTTCTCATTTTGTCTCTCATAGTTGAGGTATACCTATGATGAAAATTGGAGACCTCTCTCACCTTTTAAGTGGGAGAACTTGCACAATTGGTGGCTGACTAAATACTTTTTTACCCCACTGTAAACTTATCCTATGTGGAATGCACATATAAACATTAACCTCTTGCACTCCGGTGTACCGCGGGCGGGCACGTCTCTGCGTCCTAGAGTGCACGAGGGTGCCCTAGAGCGCACTGAGAAAAAAAAAAGCTGCATTTCCGTTCTTCCACTACAGACACAGCCGCGGACAGAAAGCCAAAGGAGTGCTTTGATTGGTTTAGATGTGATTGACCTCTCATTCGACTAATAAGAGCCTTGAATTGGGTTTCTGAAACCTTGAAGAACCAATGACTGAAAACCTAGCAAGAAGGACCCGCCTACCAACGGCTGTGAATACAGCGAGCCAATTGAAGCACAGAAGTTCGAAAGCGTGCCTCCCTTGCCTAAAATCTGTTTTGTGTAAGCTGCTGGGTGCCACACCACGCCAGTCTTTTTTTCTTACTACTGTTCTTATTTGTTTTGAAAAATCGTTTGCCAAAACCGCAATCATGGAAGCGCAAAACCGCAATAATGGAATTATGGTTCAACCGGGTCGTGTGACCAGAACCACGAGTCCATAACAAGTGGACCAGCGTCATGTTCGTCTGACAATGAGGAAGAGAAGTTCGCCAGCGACACTGCTGTTGTGGACAGGTAAGTGTTATAAGCTAAATTATTCTTTATCCCTGAAAATTGTAATCAAAATGACTTTTGACCGATCGGTAAATTACAACTGTGCGTCATCGCAACATGATGGACCCGGACCGCTCCGGTCCGGTCCGGATGGCGCACAGACCATGTCCGGTCCGTGCGCCGCGTCCGGACCATAAAGCCCCCCCCCCCCCCCACCGCTAATCTTCTGTAGTGGATTGCAGATATTATTGCAGATATTTTAGTACAACTGTGCGTCATCGAAACATGAAGACCGCGGCGCATGGGTCCAGTCTGTGCGCCGCGTCTGGACCGTGAACGCCCCCCCCCCCCGCTACTGTTCTGTAGCAGATTGCAGATATTATTGCAGATATTTTAGTACAACTGTGCGTAGTAGACCGCGGCGCACGGCTGCGGTCCGTCATGTGTCGATGGACGATGTCCGTCCTCTGTAGCCGGGGGGGGGGGGGGGTTGTTGTTATCTTCTACATTACAGATATTTTAGTATAATTTTTATTGCACTGTAGGTTATATTTTCTTGTAAAAAAAAGCCACACATTTTTTACGTGGCATGCTTCTTTGTGTGTGGGGGCTTGTTTGTTCATTCATTCATTCATGAATGAATAAACAACTCCCCCCCACACACACACACAGCCCTTCACCTTTCATTGGAGCCCAAGATGAAGCTTCTATATTGAATCATTCAAATATTACAGACGTTTTTCCAAACTGTGCCATTTGGCTCAATTTGGCACAGTTCAAAAACGCCTGGGAACAACCTAAGAAAAAAGCTGTGTAATATATTCATTTTTTGTGGTATTGTTACAAAATTTTGACCTCAGCTGGATAACACTTGGTTCTACATTTCTGTTGCATTTTCCAGCCCGGATCTGACAGCTGTATGTTATTTGCAAGCATTTGTATCCAAAAAAAACACCCAGGCAAACTTTATTTTCTTCAAGTTCAGTATGTTTAGATGACTGTTACTCAGTGGCAGGAGCACTTAGAGAGATTATGACTGTTTTGCCAAAAAATTCAAAGTGTTTTCTTTTAAATGAGATCAACCCCATGAAGATTCTGCAAAGGGTTGAATAACAGCTTTTGATTTACTTTGGGTACATTATTTTTTGGTGTTTTTAGGGAAATTGAGTGCAAGGGGTTAAACATGGCTTATGAAAGGTATGATACTTCTCAAATATAATAATACATTATTAATATCAATAATAGTATAGATAATATGGAATTTTTCTATCACCTGAAGTCGAGGCGGGCTTGAGCCTTGGTCAAGAATGGGTACCCCAAGAGGATCTCATCACCTGCAATGTCTGCGACCAGGAAATTCACGCCCACCTGTCTGTTATTGATCTGAACAGGAATGTGAGCCTCACCAAGCACAGGAACATTGCCATGCACAATACCTTGTACCATCGCTACACCTGACTGTTCAAGTGGAGGCTGGACATCGGGGTGCATAGCATTGTAATAACGCAGGGGCAGCACACTCTTCCCAGCACCAGTGTCCAAAACAGCACACACCTCCAGTTCATGCAGCCACATGTAAATGCTCATTTCTCATTGTGGAGGCTTAATATGAAGCATGTTAGGCTCAGTGGGTTCAGCGTGTATTGTTGCAATCTGGGCACTTATTGTTTTCTTTGGTGAGGGGCACTGTCTTTTCATATGACCCAGCCCAGAACAGTTATGACAGTGAACATCATCCCACTTTATATCTGCTTCGTGGCTGTTATGTCCACAAACCTGGTAATGAAGACGGACAAGTAGGCTGTGCTGGAAGTGAACTTTATTACAAAACTCTCAGTAGTGCAGTACACATATATGAGCATTCGGCTCCGAATTCTTCCTATGGTGAATGCCAGCAAAGAGACCATAACATGGCCGGCTCCTCCATTTTAGTATGTTGGCATGATGATGGTACCAGCCAGCTACGTCATCACGTCAGTCTGTTATAAAATCCTTTTATAAAATTCACACTCCCCTTGGAAAAACACAGAACACTTTATTAATTATTACCCTCCCCAATTTAGCAAAAACATGAACTTCCTGAACTAGGGTCAGCGGGTGGACCATCGCTGGACCCGACGCGGCTGAGTGGATTATTCTGCCACGTTGCCAGCAGCGCTCCTACTTAACCTTCTGAGTGTGTCTGTTGCCGAATTGCGACATAACCCCTAGTGGTCAAGAGTGGTAAATATTTTTGTCAATAAAACAGTTCAGATTTTCAAGGCTATAACTTGAAAGTGGTCAGAGATAATGGCTTACTGTCAATTAGAAAGATGTAAAATATGATCCTAAGTTTCAGACAGGAATAAATTTATGCATCTAATTTGCATGATGTCATGGCAGCTCTTTAAATTCCATAACTAAGTCAAAACTGGACTTAGGACATATTTACACAAAGAATGGTTAGGTCTTTTGACACCATTTTTTGTACAGAGATACCTCATCATCTTATCTCCAAAGTATCTGAACAAGAAATCAGTACATTATTAAAAAAAACAACAACACAGAAATAAGTCACTTACCAGCTGCTAATGGGACTCGCTTGCTGCCATGGTTGCTGCGTTTTCACCCGTCATGGTCGTTATTTTTGCATCCTGTCAGTCATTTATGCTCTCTACCATATCTACAAAGTCTTATGATTATCCCACATAAATTTCGCTTGTATCCCGTGGCTACTTTCCGTGTACAAAGCCGTCTACGTGACGGTGACGATGACCGATCGTGGCCATATTAGCTAAAAGAAGGGAATACAGGAAAAGGAAATGATGAGTTCTTCTTCTTTGGTGTATTACATGTCATCCATTGAGTCCTCCAACGGAGTTCTGCCACCTTCTGAAACTGGAAGATCAGTACAAATCAGTACAAATCTCCAGTGCAGCTGGCGATGTCAGAGTGAAATGACAGGTGCAGCACCGCACTATGCCACTAGGGGCACACTAATTCACACACTCAGAAGGTTAAACAGTCATTTTCATTCTCACAGTCTTCCATGGGAAAGGCAGTTCTGCTGGAGGGGCCTTGTAGCGGACCCGCAGTGGACGCACACCTAGAGATGCTGGGTCTCCCGGACAAGAACCATTCTTCACAATGCTGTGGCCCAAGTCCCATGCTGCACCAACTGACCCCTGTGAAGCCTCGCCGTCTGGAGCAGTCACTGGAATGCACTGGAGTTGGTTTGTGTGCCGTATCAAACCATCCGTCAGTCTGAAGCACGCTGGTCCCAGCTGCGCCACGATCCTTAAAGGCATCCACAATCTCGTAGAAGGTGACATTACCGGCCGCAGACCCAGTCGATCCTCCATGCATACTTGCATCCAGTCCATCACTTGAAGAGGTGCTTTGTTCGGTCTCACACGCCTTTGAGGTCATGAAGATGCTTTGTTTAGCTCCGTCATTCTGTTAGTCATGGACTCTTCACCCAGCACCCCTGCAGCAGTCTCTGGGGTCTAAAGCTGGTCATTTGTACTGAAGACATCCGGCGTCTCTCCTGTGTCACTCACCGTCACGGACCCTTCACCCATCCCCACTCCCATAGACTGGTGCTGAGTGAGGATACTGAAGTACTCCGGCTCCTCTTCTCCTTTGTTTGATGTGCTTTGTTGTTGTTGTTGTTCCGTGCTGTGAATAACATCCGTGCCCGGTTGGTGCACCCCGAGGTTCTCTACGTGCATGGGCTCCCTCTCCTGCAACTTTGCAGCAGCCTCCGTAGTCTCCGGCTGGGTGAGGCTCTGAGGCGAGTCTGGCCACTGCCCCCCCTCCAGGCAGCCCTTCTCCTGTGTGCTCGGGACAGTTGGTTTCTCATTGGTGTTGCCCTTTACACTCTCGTCCCATACCACATCATCATCATCAATATTCATTGTGTCCCAATTGCCGTAGCCTGACAAGTTGAGCCTATCACTGTCGCGGATGGTGAAGCCCAGTCGATAGAAGAGGTCACATCCCAAAATGTTTTCACCATGTGTAGCCACTTGAAACTTGAAATCATAAACAATCTTCAACTTGTAGTAGACCATTAGCATGATTGTCTCAACGATGCTAACTCTGTGGCCACCATATCCATACAGCGCTGCTGGATTTTTTCTAATTGGGTGGTTGGGGAAAAATCTTCACTGTGGCCTAATTCAGCATTGACTTAACTGCCGCAGTGTCGAGCAGTAGCAGCACAGTCACATCATTCAATTCAACCATGCCATATATGTATGAATTGATTTCAGGGCTTACCACATGAATGGTGGTCGTTGCCAGGCGGCTTTGCTTGTTTGGTGGGCCCCATGTCATCATCGACCGACACATTTTGGCGAAATGGTTGTACCTCCCACACTTGTTACATCATTGTCCTCTTGCCGGGGAAAAACCTGCTCTCTCATGGTGCATCAGGGAACCACAGTTACCACATGTGGAGCCTCTCGGAGAGGTCCTCCGGTTCACAGCATTCGCAGTGTTCACCTTGAACTCCTCTGCCGTGTCCCCATATTCCTCCATGGCCACAGGCGTTGGTGAGCGGTGACTGTCCTAGCTGTCATTGCTGTTGGCGCACACCTAGCTCCGTTAACTGTCCGCTGACTCCAATTGGAACACCAGCTCAATGGTGTTAGCTAGCGTCATGTCATTTGGCGCCATTAGCATCTTAGCCCTTAGCCTCGGGTTGTTTGTGTGTTTGGCCAATTGGTCCTGCACCATCCCATCCTCTAATAGTCCAAATGGGCACATGCTAGACAGTTGTCTCAAGTCAGCGACAAATTGTTGGGTGGACTCAACAATTCTCTGTCACCTCTGGTATGCTACGCACATTGTCTGGCATAGCATAGTAGCTAGCTAGCAGTTCCACAGCATCCACATACGAGTCCATCGGACCAAGCATGTGAAAAATCCTCTGACCTTCTATGCCCAGGTTGTGGACAAGCAGTGCCCACTTTCTTCCTTTATCCAACATTTCCAGGTCCAATGCAGCAACGTAGGTCTCGAACATGTCCAGCCAACATGGCCACGGGACAAGCGATTCGCCTGGGAGCTCAAGGAAAGGCCTCAGCGGTCTTAGGCATGCTTCCATGGTTCGCTAATTCTCGTCACCAAATGTTATGTCCACAAACCTGGTAATGAAAATGGACCAGGAGGCTGTGCTGGAAATGAACTTTATTACAAAACTCTCAGTAATGCAGTACACATATGAGCATTCGGCTCCTAACTGTTCCTATGGTGAATGGCAAAGAGACCATAACATGGCCGACTCCTCCCTTAAGTATGTTGGCATGATGACGGCACCAGCCGGCTATGTCATCATGCCACTCTCTGTTATAAAATCCTTTTATAACAATGGCTTCTTCTGAATGGGGTGCATTTGGGAGGGCACGCTGCACTTGTCACACACCCCTCCTCTTTGATTCTCAAAACAGCAGCGTGAGTCCTACGTTTAGTCATGTTGCGGGCCCCTGCTTGCATGAGGTTTGCAACATAGGATGCTTCATGCTTAATGGTTTCATGGTTGTGGGAAATGTCATAATCTTGGGCTAATGTACGGAGCTGCTGCTTTAATAGTGCTTTGTTTAATAGTGTCTTGTTCACTCTCTGTTCTGTTGCTGTATTCTACTGTAACTTTGCCATATACTGTATGTCATCCCTTAAAACACAAAGACCCTCACCAGGTTTGCGAATGTGCTTTCTCACCTCAATAGCCACAGCTGCTGCATGCTGTGATGAGAGGCCATATGCATTTTCCATCTCCTCCACTAGACGGCTGTAGTCCCACTTAGAGGAATGCGGGTTTCTGTGCACAACCGCCCCTGCTGCACCCATGAGGCTGAACTTCAACTGGATTGTCATTGTCTTTTCTGACCAGTTATTTGCTTCGGCACAGCACTCAAACCGGTGTAAAAACTCTCTCCAGGGGGTAGTGCCATCATATTGCCCAGGGTAAAGTGGGGACTCTCTCTTTCTGGTCATAGTCATCCTCACTGTCAAAACAGAGTTGGCAGTCTATGGTGGAATAATTTGTGCACTGCCTATACTGCTCATATTTGGGGGAAATGTCATTTAATAGCACAGTCTGATCACATTTTCGTTGGAGCATTTGTCCATGGTGGGGGCCTTGGCTCCGAGTACGGCATTGATAGTCTCCACAGTGATCTTTTTCACTTCTCGTGCTGATAAGGGGTTTGTGCTTGATAGCACTGGCTGGGGGAAAACACATGACATCTGAGCCATTTCTGCTCTAGGGCCACCAGCTGTGCATCACTCAAAAACAGGTTAGAATGTTCATGACTCTGATTAGTTTCACTCACAAGGTCTGTTCTTAGAGCAACATTATTCTCTTCAACCATAGTTAGTTCCATGATGGGGTTAGAGTGGCTGGCCACTTGCCCAAACACACGCACAAAGAGGCGAGGCCTTATTAGCTGTAACCTTCTTAGCTTAGCTCAGTAGCTCTGATGGGGGATATTATAAGAGTCTTGGCTTATTTCACCCTTTAACTGCTCACTAAAGCTGCTGCAGTATGTCTGAAAGAGTCCCTTTGTGGTCACCAGTGTGAACCCTTCCTGCTTCAGCCTCCAGACTGTGGTCGAGAAGTACAGGGGAGATGATCCTCCAGGGCCGAAGCTAGCGTCAGCTCCCTTCTTTTTGCTCACAACAGTAGTGGAAACGAAAAGGACAGGACACAGTGGCTCACCTGAGGAGCTGCTGCATTTATTACCGTGCTGAAACAACATACACCGTACAGTTACTACTACCTCTTCTGCTCGAATGCCAACTCTCTGCACCGCTCTATCACCAACACTCTCGCTTGACCACGCATATGGACCTTACCCTCTTAAAGGGACACACACACACCAATCCTGCAACATGTGTTCTGATTCGATTGTCGAGCTTAATCCACTCGCATCTATGCACCACACAGTTATACCATCTACCGATAGCCAGGTCATGTGTGTGTTAGCTAGTTTTAGTGACTTGCGCTGTGCTGTACCCGGTTGTAGTCTCCGCTACTTTACATACTATGGTTCTGGTTGTACAGTGGTATGAAAAAGTGTTTGCCCCCTTCCTGATTTCTCTTTTTTTTTTTGTATGTTTTTTTGTATGTTTGTCACAATTAAATGTTCCAGATCAAACAAATTTAAGACAAAGATGACACAAGTAAACACAAAATGCATTTTTTTAAATGAAGGTGTTTATTATTAAAGGGGAAAAAAAAATCAAAACCTACATGGTCCTGTGTAAAAAAGTGATTGCCCCCTAAACCTAATAAGTGGTTGGGCCACCCTTAGCAGCAACAACTGCAATCAAGCCCAACTGGCAATGAGTCTTTTACAGTGCTGTGGAGGAATTCTGGCCCACTCATCATTGCAGAATTGTTGTAATTCAGCCACACTGGAGGGTTTTCAAGCATGAACCACCTTTTTAAGGTAATGCCACAGCATCTCAATCGGATTCAGGTCAGGACTTTGACTAGGCCACTCAAAAGTCTTCATTTTGTTTTTCTTAAGTCATTCAGAGGTGGACAGTGGTGTGTTTTGGATCATTGTCCTGCTGCAGAACCCAAGTGTGCTTTAGCTTGAGGTCACAAACAGATGGCCAGACATTCTCTTTCAGGATTTTTTGGTAGACTGTAGAATTCATGGTTTCATTTACCACAGCAAGTCTTCCAGGTCCTGAAGAAGCAAAACAGCTCCAGACCATCACACTACCACCACCACCACCATATTTTACTGTTGGTATGATGTTCCTTTTCTGAAATGCTGTGTTATTTTTACGCTGGATGTAATAGGACACATACCTTCCAAAAAGTTCAATTTTTGTCTCATCAGCCCACAGAGTATTTTCCCAAAAGTCTTGGGGATCATCAAGATGTTTTCTAACAAAACTGAGATGAGCCTTTCGTATGTTCTTTTTGCTCAACAGTGGTTTTCATCTTGGAACTCCATGCAGGCCATTTTTGCCCAGTCTTATGGCTCTTACTGTGGTTCGCTGGAGTCCCAAAGCTTTAGAAATGGCCTTATAAACTTTTCCAGACTGACAGATCTCAGTTACTTTGTTTCTCATTTGGTCCTGAAGGTTAAACCAACACCAGTGAAGTTCTGGTTTTCCGGGTGGGGGGTAAATGGGGCATATCGGAAATACCACAACACACGCCACGAACATGGGGACGCGTGCACGGGATGATGTCATTACATTGTGGGTATAAAGGAGGACTAATGGCAGGAATCGTCCTCTTTTGGCACTCCGCCTTCCAACCACCGAACTGCCTCTCCCACCTCTCCATTAGCTTAGTGCTACTATTAGCTTGTTGCTATTGTTAGCGTTCTTTAATAAAATTACCATCAACATGTGGACAAGTCCGCTGGTCTCATTGTCACAACACAGACAACAACACCCATAGCTTCAGAAAACCCCTCAGAGGATGAGTAGTATGTTTGCTAATTGCCATGGTCTGCTAACTACACAAATGTCGTCATGGCAACAGTACATAAGCATATCAGGTGAAGATGTGAAAGGGGTCAATGACTGAAAAATAGAGGCTGATAGTGGGTCAGATCATCCTCAAAATCAAAGTGACTGGTTTTTGGTCAATTTCTAATTTCTCCTGAAAATTTCATTATTGATTTGAGTAACATCCTAATGCACTAATTATTGCAGGCGTAAACATATATTCTTTGATTTGTAAATTGTGTGTTTAAGCAATATTACACAAGACGAAGTACATTATCATAAATATAGTTAACTCCGGGTGTGGTACGGCTGATGCCCTCCGCTGTATCACACCCAGAGTTACTACCAGTCCCTCCAGGATTTTGTGTCAATTCATGCAAAATCAACCAATCAGCACAATTATTGCACGACCTTGCAACTTTGTCCAATCACTGCAACTTTCCTGCAATTTTGGCCAATCCTCATCAACTTCCTCCAATTTCACCAAGCAAATTTGTTTTTCACTGGCACTAAAACGCTCAATCTAACCAACCAAATGCATTGCTGCATCATGTTCGCTTCTGTGTTTATAGTCAGTATTGATGGAACACATCAGCAAACAGAGTATGTGATTTAAAAAAAAAAAACACTCACCCGCGAGGTTTCCAACACCGTCCCTTCCTCCGTCTCCCCCAGCCTGCCGATGGACATCTCGCCATGTCTCCATCCTGACCGTGTGTACGAAGTGCTGGGTTTGTGTTGAAAAATGTCCACCTGCCCCAAAAGCACCTCGTCGCAGGAGCACACGGGAGGAGAGATGCCGTAAAACTATTAACACTACAGCGAGTGTTAACATTTTACACATCTTTAGAGGTAAAATCATTACTTCATCTGGTCAATGAGCTTTAAAGCTGTGAATCTCTGGTCTGGATGGACCCCCCCCCCCCCCCGATCGTTCCGCAGTAAATGAAAGATGTGTGTGTGTCAAGACCGACGTGCAGACAGACAGGTAGGCATGGAAGGAGAGAGTATATTCTCTTTTTTTCAGAAAAACACAGATTCCTATAGACAATACAGAGCAACAGAATAAATTACACAGGGTTACAAAAATAATGTTTTTTAAGTTGTCTGTGTTTTTTCAACTGATTGAAGACAATTTTGCACCGCTGAATCCAAAAATGACATCTGTTTCTCTTGATCAGGTCAGGTTTTTATGCTAAGTTGATTTTTAAAAAATCTGATCTTCTGACTAAATCAATTACATTTTTGTGACATTATCGGTTGATTTTTGTTAATATTTCTCATCCAAAATAGATTTTCATGAGAAAAAAATCGTTTTCTAACACAATTTATTGATTAAATGTTACAAACTTTGATTACTGTAAATTGAATAGTAGACAATGATAAAGGTAAGTACATGTAAATTGAATGTTACGTCATCATTGTTCAAAATTCAGAGCTTCAACTTCCGTTTATTCATAGATAGATAGATAGATAGATAGATAGATAGATAGATAGATACTTTATTTCGAACAAAAAAGTATAACAAAAACAAAACAAATGACAAATGCAATAAAGTAACAGTATACACTGTTCGAAAGGGAGAAGGAAGAAGTGAACACTTATTAATTCCATCTCCTCTTTTCCATAAATACACTCATGTGAATTATATACAAATTTCCACATTTAAGATCCCAAGTAAACAATTAACTGTATTTTGTACATATCAACATTAACACCCATCCATCCTAGCATACATTGATGTCCATACATCAAAACCAGCCTCAAACAACACAGATATACACAGTGCTGTCCCACCCACCATTCCATAGTGTCCCATAGTGTCCCAGGGTGAGCATAGTGAATCGTACATATAAATACTACCCTTCTAACATATATCCTTTCAGCAAATAATGTTTGTACCTCTTTTTGAATTGATTTCTGTTTGTACATAGTTTCAGTTCTGGCTCCAGACTGTTCCACAAATCCGCCCCACAGACAGATATGCACATACTTTTCTTGGTTGTTCGTATCTTGGGTTTTGTAAAGTTTAAGTCTCCTCTCAAATTATGATCATTGTCTCTTTTATTAAATATTTTTTGTATATTAGTTGGGAGTTGATTATTAATTGCCCTGTACATGACTTGTGCTGTCTTAAATTTAACTAAATCGATGACCTTTATGACATGTGACTTTAAAAACAACGAATTGGTATGGTCTCTATATCCTACATTATTTATTATCCTTATAGCTCTTTTTTGTAATGTGCATATTGACTGTAGGTTGGTCTTGTAGGTGTTTCCCCAGACTTCTACACAGTAGTTAAGATAAGGTAGAAACAGTGAATTGTACAGTAAGATCAATGATTTATAGTCCAAGATGTGTCTTGTCTTCCCCAGTATGCCTATATATTTTGCCAACTTGGCCCGGATGTGACTGATGTGAGGTTTCCAGCAGATTTTATTGTCTAGCGTCACCCCCAGACACTTATTTTCCTGTACTGTTTCTATTCTGGTATCATCTATCGTTACCATTATTTCATGATTTATTTTATAATTTCCAAACAACATAGTCTTTGTTTTTTTTTTAGATTTAGAGATAATTTATTGATTAATTTGTTGAACCACTGCGTTAACTTTTTCATTTCAGTTGTGACCCCCTCTAAAACCTGTTGCAAATTCTCACCAGTGCAAAGGATATTTGTGTCATCCGCAAAAAAAATAAATTTCAGAATTTTTGATACTTGGCATATGTCATTTATATACAAAATAAAGAGTTTGGGTCCCAAAACTGACCCCTGGGGCACACCACAAGTGATGTCCATGAAGGGTGATTTGTGCTCAACAATTTGTACAAATTATTGTCTGTTACTTAAATAACTTTCCACCCAACTCAGTCCAACCCCTCTTATCCCATACCTTTCCAGTTTCTTTAGTAGTATTCAGTGGTCAGTGGTGTCAAAAGCTTTCTTTAAATCTATAAATACTCCTATAGCAAACTTTTTTTTTATCTATACAACTAGTAATTTCTTCTATAAGTTCGATCAGTGCCAAAGATGTAGATTTATCTGCTCTAAAACCATACTGGCTTTCTGTAAGGAGGTTATGTTTTTCAATGAAATCATCCAGTCTCTTAGTGAAGATTTTTTCAAGTATTTTGGAGAATTGTGAGAGTAAAGCGACTGGCCTATAATTTGTGAAACAATGACTGTCTCCTGTTTTGTATAGAGGTATTACTTTTGCTATTTTCATTTTGTTTGGAAATTTACCAGTTTGAAATGACAGGTTACAGATGTGGCTGAGTGGCTTAACAATTCCTTCAATTACTTTTTTCACTATTGTCATGTCAATTTCATTCCAGTCCGTTGATTTTTTGTTCTTAAATTTACTCACAGTCTCGATAATTTCCTTTTCAGTAACTGCACCCAAAAAGATTGTGTTTGGATTTCTATCTTCTATTTCATTTACAGAACCACTGTTGTTTGTTTCTGTTGTCACTATTGATTTTGCTAATTCAGGACCAACGTTTACAAAAAATTTATTGAAACCACTGACCACATCCTTCATATTATTTATCAAATTGCCATTTTCAATAAAATATTCTGGATAATTAGCATTCTTAGGTCGATTACTAATAATCCCATTGAGTACTTGCCATATTCCTCTTAAATTATTTTTATTATCCTCTAATATTCTGTTGTAATATTCTTTCTTACAGGTCCACATTATATTAGTAAGCTTATTTTTATATCTTTTATATTTGATCTCAGCCTCCACTGTTCTGCACTTAATGAATTGTTTATATAATGTATTCTTCTTTTTACTTGCATTAATTAACCCCTTGGTGACCCAAGGAATATTTTTCTTTTGTTGTCTGTCACTGTATTGTTTTATAGGACAGTTTTTATTGTATAATGATTGAAATATTTGTAAAAATTTATCATATGCTTTATTTATATCATTTTCATCATAAACTATCTTCCAATCTTGTATTAATAATTCCTTTGCCAGTAAATACATAGATTCTTCGGTTCTTATTCTTTTATATTTAATATTTTGGTATACTTTTTCTTCCTATAATCACATTGATAGACAACAAAAATTGGCAGGTGGTCACTGATATCATTCAATAAAAGCCCACTCCTGATATTATTTTCCATAATGTTTGTGAATATGTTATCTATTAGTGTGGCACTGTGTGACGTGATTCTACTAGGTCTGGTAATTGTTGGATGTAAGCCCATACTGTACATTGTGTTGATAAATTCTTCTGTCAAACTATGTTGTTTTGAATTCATGAGATGAGATGAGATGAGATGAGATGATGAGATTCAACTTTATTGTCATTACAACATGTATGAATACAAGGTAACGAAACGTGACTTGGCATTTGGGCACACTCTGCAGAACACATTCAAGGCCGGGGCAGCCGCTAGGCGCCAGTCATAAAGAAGAAAGGAAAAAAAAAGAAAAGAGAGAGGATATGACACAGTAGGCGAGAGAAAAAAACATGTTTTATCATATTGACGATTAATGAGTAAGCGAAATTTTGATTGCAGGCAAAAAAAAACCTCAATGCATATTTAGCAGACATTTAGTAGACAAATCACACAGCAGAGGGAGGGAGAGCAGTGTGTGTATATCAGTATGATGATGATGTCAGTGTGTGTGCAGTGTTGAGTGTATCAGTTACTGGAGTACAACAAATAGTCTCCTAGGCAACGATAGATGTTGTAGTTCATGAACGCTGTCCCTGAAGAGTTCTGTTTATTGCACAGCAGCGGTGTTTGGGTTTGCAGAGCCAGCTAACACATCCGCTTATCTCAACTCTGGAGGAGTGAGTCATCCAGGGGTGCCGATCAAGGCCGAATCTGCACAGACAGAGTATAGGATTTCCCTGTTCTCATATTCTGAGCTTACAATTCAAATTAACATTCACTGGCTTTAAATTCATATCATTCCCTGGAGAGCACGAAGCGACTCCAGATGTTTCCCCTTCTAAACACAGATGAACATGTCCGGTAGAGTCCATCTCTCTACAGTGCATGCAGATGGTAAATTCCATGTTGGTCATTTGCCGCTATTTCGTGCACTCCCCATCTGGTCGAATTATTGAGAAGCAGCTCCGCCGGGTCCGCATTTTGATTAGCTCTTCCAGTTAAATTTTCGATACACCAGGAGAACTCCAAAGCCCAATCGGCAGAAATCCTGTGATCGTAGCCAAAACAGGTAGATGTTTTTCTACATCTTCAGTCGAATCACACAGACACATGAGTTCCAATCCATGGGTCTCTCCACATTTGGGCTCCCCCGGGCCCAATTTTCTGTTTGAAAAGGTGGTGTCAATTGCGTTTAAAGCCCAGCTTATATCCATTTTCCATATTTTCTATTTGGGTTGAGATCAGCAAGATGGTGAGACGGCACAGACACTCAGACGCAGCAAGCTGGGATTAGGTCAGGAAGGCAGGATAGGAGGAGGGAGGAAAAATGCGACTGCTCTCTCTGAAGGCAGAAGGAAGAATTTATTTCATCAGCTCTATATTCAAATCCCCACAGATGAACATAACTTTATGAGTTAGTTTTGCATACTTTTTTTCCATCCAGTCCTTAAATAAGTCAATGTTTGATCCAGGTGTTCTATATACACAGCTCACTACTATATTCTTCACATTGTCCAGACAGTGTCACATGCGCTGAGGCGCCGTTGCTATCCGCGCTCAGACCATATTCCTCCTCAGCCCGACTCTTACTTTGACAGCGTCTCAGCGGGCCTCCAGCTGCCAAGCTCTATGGGACGGCTGGAGGCCAATTACCTCTCATCAGCTGAGGCGCTGTCAACTACTATAAAAGGGAGCAGTTCTGATCATTCGGGGCTGTGACCTCGCACTATTATCCACGCTCTTCTCCGGCGTGGGTAAGGCTGGAACCCCTTCGTCTGGCGCCAGCCACCCGCTCGTCATTCAGCATCGTTTGTAAGTGTATACCATTGTTTGATCGTTTGTGTTTTGGCCCCACGAGACCCTGTTCCTTTGTTCCTTTTCCTTCTTTGCCAATAAACAACGCAAACTCACTGGTCAGCCCTTGGCTCTCATTTATGGCTCGCAAGAGCCATACGTAACAGACAGATTTCTATTGTAATACATTCAAATAAATCATCCACAGTTACTGACAGATTTTCAACAACCTTGTATTTCAAGCTCTTGTCAACATAAATTGCAACTCCTCCTCCTTTTTTCACTTTTCTATTTATATAATTTAATTCATAGCCATCCATGGTAAAATCCACTCCTTTCTCTTCACTGAGCCACGTCTCTGATATTGCCACAATATTGAATGGCTCTTTAAACTGATGTAAATAATCTTTAATGCTTTTAAAGTTGGCATAGAGACTTCTGCTGTTGAAGTGGATCATAGAAATATTGAAATCAGATGTGACCATTGTGTTAAACTGTTCATCCGTGTAGTAACTACAGTCATTATTGATGGAGCTAAATAAATTATCAGGGTCTATGTTATATTCTACGTCCTGTGGGTTGTGATCTGTATATTCAAAAACTTTCAGTTCCTGTTGTTCCTGTTTGTTGATCTTTTGTTTCATGTTGTTAAATGCCTTGTAGCAGATGAGTATATCTCTTCAGTGTTCTACAATTGTCTGTTGTTGCTGTGACTCCAGTTCATAACATTCATTGATATTTGTCCAGTTCCATAATATTACGGATGTTAATGACCTTGGCTTCTTCAGGTGATCCGTTTAATTTGATGTATATTTTACAGTTTGATGTCCAGGTGTTTTGAATCTTTGTCTGCTTTCTCAGGTATCTTGCTTTTCTGGCTATTTCTTCGTTTTCTTTTGTGAGGTGCTTGTTTATGTAAATGTTCGTTCCTTTCAGTTTCCTACCTTGTTTTAACAGCGCAGTTTGTGTTTTCTGTTGACAAAACTCATGATCACAGCCGGTTTGTCGCCGTTTTTCCTGGGCAGAGGGTGGCAGGTCTCTATGGTGTTACGGTCCAGCTGGATTCTGACATAATGCACGGCTCAGGAGACATGCACGCAGGCTCAGGGTAGATTTAATAGCTTTATTAACAAACAAGTGTGTGTGTGTGTGTGTATGAGAGATGGTAATGTATTGGTGGTGGCGTCTGCGTCAGGCACGGGGACAGGAAACCGTACAGCCGGACAACCCTATGGGAGAAGCAGAGGGAGAAGGGTAACGGGCACCACACCAACACAGGAGATGAGATAATGGCTACAAGCTTACTTGGTAAAGCCGGGGAACTGGCGTTGCAAGGACGTAGCCCGGTAGACAGCAACCCGGAGCGCCTGAAGCAGCAGCGAGGAGGAGATGGCTGGGGATCGTAGTCCACCGCCGGGAAATCCACCTGTGCACAGGGGAGGATAACTGGAAGAAGAAGGTAAGGATGCTTACTTGCAATCTTGCTTGGTGAAGGGGATTCCTTGCAGCAAGAGTAGCCGAAGAGAACAGATGGCTTCAGGCCAAAGCCCAGGGCGAGGCGGCTTAAATCCCTCGCCGCTGACGAGGCGCAGGTGTGCGTGCAGCTGGCTCCGCTGATGAGCGGCGAGATGTGACAGTATTCCCCCCTCTAGCAGTGCCTCCTGGCGATGGTTTCTCCGGGTGCGCTCGGTGGAACTCAGTGATGAGAGATGGATCCAACACAAACGACGAGGGTACCCATTGCCTATGTTCAGGTCCATAGCCCTCCCAGTCCACTAAGTACTGTAACCCGCGACCCCGGCGCCGGGAGTCCAGGATGGAAGAGACTGACCAGGCCGGATGACCATCAATCATCCGGGGCGCGGGCTGCGCAGCAGGAGGAGGGCAAAGGGGGTCGGAGACTGCCAGCTTCACCTTGGAAACGTGGAAGGTGGGATGGATGCGGAGAGAGGGGGGGAATAGCCACACGCACAGCCACCGGGTTGATAATCCTGGTGATGGGGTATGGACCCATGAAACGCTGTGCCAACTTCCTCCTCTCACCCTTTAAAACGACGTCCTGGGTAGACACGTAGACATGTTGGCCCACCTGGTAGGCTGGGGCAGGTCTTCTGTGCTGGTCCACCGTAGTCTTGTTGTGCTCCGCCGTGCGTAAAAGCGCATTGCGCGCCGACGCCCAGATGGAGCGGCACCGCCTGAGGTGCGCCCGAACTGAAGGGACAGTTACCTCACTCTCTTACGTAGGGAACAGAGGGGGGTCGTAACCTAGAGACGCCTTAAATGGGGACATCCCAGTGGCAGAGGAGCGGGCGGTGTTATGGGCGTACTCAACCCAGGCGAGATGGGTGCTCCAGGACGCAGGCATGGATGTTGTGATGCAGCGGAGCGCAGCCTCCAGCTCCTGGTTGGTCCGCTCACACTGCCCGTTGGGTTGGGGGTGATGGCCGGAGGAGAGGCTTACCTTGGCTCCCAGGGCGTTACAGAAGGACCTCCAAACCTCTGAGGAAAACTGGGGGCCCCGGTCCAAGACCACGTCCACCGGGATCCCGTGCAACCTGACCACGTGCTGGATAAGGAGGTCCGCCATCTCCAAGGCAGATGGAAGCCCCCGTAATGGGATGAAGTGAGCAGCCTTGGAGAAACGATCAACAATGGTCAGGACAGTGTCGAAGGTGTTAGAGACCGGGAGGCCGGTGACGAAATCCAGGGCGATATGCGACCAGAGCCTGCCAGGGACGGGCAGAGGCTGGAGCAAACCCGCTGGAGGGGCATTACCTGATTTGCTGGTAGCGCAGACGGTGCAGGCCCGGGCATAGCGGGCAGCGTCCTTCCGCAGGCCCGGCCACCAGAAGGACCGTTGGAGTAAGTCAATCATCCGAGAGGACCCAGGGTGGCAGGTGAGCTTCGATGTGTGCAGCCAGTGGATGACCTCCCCCCGGACCGTGGACGGCACAAAAAGCCTCCCCTCCGGTCCGCCGCCAGGGTCTGGTTCCGATTCCTGCGCCTTTTGGATCTTACTTTCAATGTCCCAAGTGATGGCTCCCACGATGCACGACCTGGGCAGGATGGTATGGGCTGCGTCCTCAGATGCCTCAGGGGCAAATTGCCTAGAGAGGGCGTCAGACAGGCCGTTCTTGGAGCCAGGCCTGAAGGTGATGTTAAAGCAGAACCTGGCGGAGAACAAGGACCAACGCGCCTGGCGGGCGTTCAGACGCTTGGCAGATCTTAAATATTCCAGGTTCTTGTGGTCGGTTAGAACCACGAACGGCAGGGCTGCCCCCTCTAGCCAGTGACACCACTCCTGCAGTGCGAGCTTGATGGCAAGGAGCTCTCTGTCCCCCACGTCGTAATTACGTTCCGCCGGGGACAAGCGCCGAGAGAAGAAGGCGCAGGGCCGTTTGATTCCGTCGTCAGGTGACCGCTGAGATAACACCGCCCCCACCCCGGTGTCCGAAGCATCCACCTCCACGATGCATTGCAGCGAGGGATTGACTTGGCTGAGGACCCGGGAGGAGGAGAACTCCGCCTTCAGCCCCTGGAAAGCAGCCGCGGCCTCTTCAGTCCACCGGAACGGGACCTTAGGAGACGTGAGGCGGGTCAGGGGACCGACGATGGTACCAAAGTTCGGGACAAAGCGGCGGTAGAAATTGGCAAACCCAATAAACTGCTGTACTTGTTTTCTAGACGTGGGAGTGGGCCATTCCACCACCGCCTTCACCTTCGCTGGGTCCGGAAGCACCTGGTCGTGGGAGATGACGAACCCGAGGAAGGACGTTGTTTTAGCGTAAAACTCGCACTTCTCAGCCTTGACATACAACCGGTTCTCCAACAGCCTCTGGAGGACCCGCCTCACATGGACCCGGTGCTCGTCCCTGGATCTGGAGAAGATGAGGATATCATCCAGGTAGACGAACACAAACAGGCCGATGAAATCCCGGATGACGTCATTTATAAGGCGCTGAAAGACGGCTGGAGCGTTGGTCAACCCGAACGGCATAACCAGGTACTTGAAATGGCCGTTCGGGGTACGGAAGGCTGTCTTCCACTCATCTCCCTCCCGGATCCGGACGAGGTGGTATGCGCTGCGAAGATCCAGCTTGGTGAACCAAGTCGCCCCCTGGAGGGAGTGGAAGGCGGTGTCCATTAGGGGCAAGGTGTATCGGTCCTTCTCCGTGATGTCATTCAGGGCGCGATAGTCAATACAAGGATGGAGGGAGCCGTCCTTCTTGCCCACGAAGAAGAACCCTGCGCCTAATGGTGATGACCAGGGGCGGATGATTCCAGCACTCAGCGATTCCTTCAGGTACGATTTCATGGCCTCCTTCTCCGGCGCAGACAGGCTGTAGAATCGCCCCGAGGGTAAAGGTGCCCCCTGGCGGATGTTTATAGCACAGTCATAGGGCCTGTGCGGGGGAAGAGACATCGCCTTGGATTTGCTAAATACCATACCCAGGTCGTGAAACTCCGATGGCACCAGGGTAAGATCTGGAGGCGCGGCGTCCTTGGGAGTTGAAGGCGAGGACGGGGCGCAGGCAGCGGATTGGAGGCAGATGCTCATGCAGAAGGAGCTCCAGGCGGACACCCTGCCAGACCTCCAGTCCAGGACAGGGTTGTGGAGGCGGAGCCAGGGGTATCCGAGAATGACGGGAGATACAGCGTTAGGTAGGACGTAGAAGATGATCTCCTCCCGATGGTTTCCAGATATAATAACAGGGACAGGGATGGTCTGGTGTGTTATTCTTCCTTGGGAAACACGGGAGAGATTTACCAGGGCAAGAGGAGTCTTGAGGGTATGGCAACTGATGCCCAATTGGGTTGCCAGGCTCTGTGAAATAAAGCTGCCCTCCGCGCCTGAATCCACCAGTGCATGGGTGAGGTGCCCTGTGGAGTTATGACAGAAACGAATGGGCAGCGTCAATTGAGTGAGGGGAGTTAACCGATTAGCGTCCGCAAGGCCCCCTACAGTAACTCGCAGACCTCCCCGTTTGGCTTCTGTGGACAAAGCTCCACCGTGTGTTGACTGTCTCCGCAATACATACAGAGACCCAACTCACGGCGACGTTGTCTCTCCGCTGGGGGGAGCTTTGTCCAACCGGTCACCATCAGCTCCGACTCCTCGGAGAACGATGGTGGCGGCAACGCCAGGGGGCGAGCTTGGTGCGGGCGCAACGAGGCACCTCGAGGGCGAGAAGACAACTTCCGCTCCGAGGCCCGCTCGCGTAGCCTGTTATCCAAGCTGATGGCTAGGGAAATTAGCTCCGCTAACGTCTCCGGGGGTATCCCGTCCAGCCAGTTCATCCTTCAGACCAGCGCTGAGACTGCGAAGGAAGATGCCACAGACCGATCATTCGCCCCAGCCAACTTCCTCCGCTGCGACCCGGAAGTCGATCGCGTAGTCAGCTGCCGACCGGCTTCCCTGCTGAAGGCTGAGAAGACGGTTGACCTGAACGCTTTCAGTACGCGAATGATCAAACACTTCCAGGAACAGTCTCACAAATTGGCTATAGGTGAGGGTGGCGTAACTGGGCTTCGCCATTACGGCGTAAGCCCAGGTAAGCGCTCTTCCCTCCAGGAGATTCCCTATGTAGCCAATTCGGCTGTGGTCTGATGGAAAATCTCCGGGCACACGGTGAAACACAGACTCACATTGCATGATAAACCCCCGCGCTCCACCGAGCTTACCGCTAAAGCGGGCAGGGGTTGGAATGGGTGTGAGCCGTGTTGATGCCGCCGGAGCTGGCTGAACGGCCGCTGGAGCAGCAGGAGCTACGCTACCCTGGTGAGCCGGGGGGAACGGCTGCTGGGGGTCCAAGCGGTCCAATCGACTAGTTATTATGCCCAATTGGGTTAAAATCACCTGTTGTTGATGGGCTATTAGATCCACCCGAGCCTCGAGGGTGGAAAGACGGCGTGCGAGCCCGCTGTCCGCCGAGCCGCTCTGCTGAAGCCGTACTGACATAGTGCATGGCTCAGGAGACACGCACGCAGGCTCAGGGTAGATTTAATAGCTTTATTAACAAACAAGTGTGTGTGTGTGCGTGTATGAGAGATGGTAATGTATTGGTGGTGGCGTCTGCGTCAGGCACGGGGACAGGAAACTGTACAGCCGGACAACCCTATGGGAGAAGCAGAGGGAAAAGGGTAACGGGCACCACACCAACACAGGAGATGAGATAATGGCTACAAGCTTACTTGGTAAAGCCGGGGAAATGGCGTTGCAAGGACATAGCCTGGTAGACAGCAACCCGGAGCGCCTGAAGCAGCAGCGAGGAGGAGATGGCTGGGGAGCATAGTCCGCCGCCGGGAAATCCACCTGTGCACAGGGGAGGATAACTGGAAGAAGAAGGTAAGGATGCTTACTTGCAATCTTGCTTGGTGAAGGGGATTCCTTGCAGCAAGAGCAGCCGAAGAGAACAGACAGCTTCAGGCCGAAGCCCAGGGCGAGGCGGCTTAAATCCCTCGCCGCTGACGAGGCGCAGGTGTGCGTGCAGCTGGCGCCGCTGATGAGCGGCGAGATGTGACAGATTCCTTTGGACTGCATGAAGGCCGCCACTTGTTGCTCCGTGGATTCGTCTTCCAGCGTGTCGAGCCTCCCTTCGCTGTCCGCGGCCACCGCTCGCGCGTACGATCGTGGTTTAATGTGGAGCCCCGTGATGATCACGTCGTTCACCCTGGTGTTCTGCTCCAGTTCCGACACTCTGCTCTCCAGATAACGCCAGCCTCTTGTCCTTCTCGGCGTTCTGGATCTGCAGCGCTTTCACCTCCTCGACCGGGTCCAGGATGTTTCTTTGCTGCAGCTTAACAGCAGAAATCTCTTTCGCCAAGAAGTCCAGCGCTCTTTTAATGTCGTCCACCTCCTCAGTCTGCTGAGCTTTCTTGGGACCCATGATCCCGGCCAATGTTCGTTGATTGATTCAAACCTCTAGAATGCTCAGCGGCAGGGATGTCTCTCTTCAGAGTCCAGCAGTAATCAAACATCATGACAATTTATGACATGATGTCATAAATTGGCGCATGCAAACTCTTCAGAGTTCAAGAAATGTCAAGAAATAAAAAAGGATTTTGCATCATATAAAGCGAAAATACCCGTACATGTAAACAAAAACGTAAAAAACAACATGTTGCCATAGTTCAAAAAGTTGACCTGATTGAGCAAAACCAATGTGATTTTTGGATTCAGCACATCAAAATTGTCCTAAATCAGCTAAAAAAAAAAAAAAAAAAACAGACAACAAATTTGATGTTGACCAGTGTTATTTATTTTTTCCTCTCTGTTCGGTACAGAGTGGTTGAGACCGCAGGGAATTTTCAAATGAAAGTGCTGCTAATAATTTCCAAATCTCTGTATTTGCTGGTGCACAAAGGTTTTTTTCTGTATAGCAGAAGTTTCTGCTTAATTTACAGATCACTAAAATAGGAAATTTTTGACAATCCTGTGCTTTTCTTGTATTGTTATGTAGAATATCACTGCAGTAAACTCGAAAAAAACCATCTGCTTTAAAATTTGTGATTCTTCCCACAACTTTTACAGCAAAAAAACACTCTCAAAACACTACAACTTTTATTGCAACTTTTTAAAAAAGCTCCCGTGAATTCAGGCTTTTTAGGGAACAACAAAAACATCCCACAAAATCCTGGAGGGACTGTACTATATTCATGATACTGTAACGAGTGTAACATTACTTTTATACAACAGTTCCAGCAAACATAATTTGTTAAAGGTCTGATGACACAATTTTGACATTTTTTAGCATGTTGTGTAAACCCAAAAGTCGTTGATGATCAATATAATATTTACAACTGTGCCTGCATAAACTAATTATCATTAAAAAACCACAGCCGCTGACTGGACTGTGGTGCCTCCCACCAAATGAAGGGCGGCACTACCATGACGTATGCGACAGAACGGACTCTGGTGTTGTTGACTGGAATGACAGCAGCTTTGTAGTTTACCGTTTCTCTTGTCTCTTGTTTTAATTGTACGAGTATGCCTTTGTGTTGTGTCGCAGGCTTGGATAAACAGCAGGCCGTGAAAGACCACATCACACGCTTCAGCTCCAACTGTCATAAACCTCCTCATGCGCTCCTCCTGCATAAAAGCGCCCGAGGAGCGCACGAGGAGGGGAAGGATTAATGGATTTATGTGCAGCTTTGACCTACTTTCTGTGATCGCATGCTGACGCTCACTGGTCCGGCCACGTCCTCTCTCTCATTATCACCATCTGATTCAAACTCCCGCTGATCATGTTTCCCGGTCCTCGCCCAGGCGCTTCTCATCACACCATCACCAGCAGTGCGTGTACTTAGCGGCCATTTGCCAGTCACGCACTGCTGGTCCATAGCACTAGTACATAGCACTCTCACAACGTTAGTCATTCGATGTTCGCCGTGGTCCTCGTGCATCCTTGAAGCAATGTCAGCTGTGGGGCGCAACTGTGGCTAACACGTCTCCTCTCATTTGTTCTCTGGGCGATGCCGGCCCCTGAACACCATCAGTAAGTGTGTTTGTGGTTTTTGTACATCTTCACCTTTTTGGGAATTGTCTGTCTTTCTGTATTAAATGTGCTGTGGTGAACCCTGCTTGTAAATCCTTGTTATTTCATCCTCCCTCTCTGTGCCCTGCGTAAGAGTGCACGGAGGGTCATGATGAATGGATTTACATGCAGAATTCACCACAGTACATGTATTGAACATAAGAATGATGCCAACAGCTCCCAAAAAGGTGAAGACTTACAAAAATAAACAGAAACACTTACAGTTGGCGTTCGGGGCCAACATCGCCCAGTGAACATGGAGAGGAGACGTGTTCACCACGGTTTCGCCCCAGGGCCGACATCACTTCAAGGGGCGCAACAGAACCACAGCTGTGTGGAGTGGCTAACACGTCATGATAGTTTTGGCAATATTGGCTGGCTGACAACACGGCAGATGATGCACACAAAACATGAACAGCTGACTGTCAAAGAGAGAGGGTGCGTGGTTGGACTGGCGAATCTTGGACAGTGCCCACCTGAAAGTGGGTCAAAACGCACATAAAACACATGTACAAAACAAAAACAACAAAAACTCAAAATATAATACATAATAAACCCGATGCCTGAGCAACAGAGAATACACTGCTATGATTTTATTGACAAATCAGGTTTAAATAAATTCTATTTATGAACAAATAATTTGTTGCAATGTCTGTGACAAAACCATAGCACTCGGTGTTCCTCTGCCATGTGCTTGTCGCTGCTGCTGCAGCGGGCATGTGTGCCTCTCCACTGTCACTATCTGAGTCTGACTTACTAGGCACAATGCCCGCTTGGCACAGCTCAAACCTATACGGTCTGATGCCCCTAGATTCTTCATTGTCATCCCATTCTTCGGAACTATAATCATCTGAAGACTGGACAACACAAACCAATTCCAGACTACATGTGCTCGAACCATCGTCAATGTTTTCTATCGATTCCATCCTGTGTGTATAATGGGCAGCCAAGCGCTGTGTTCTGTCGATGACGTTACAACATGGCCGGTGGGTTTTCCAGCAACTGATGCAATTGGTGATGTGGCGCTCATGAAAACGTTGGATATTCACATGAAAAAAAGCCTGTTTGACTTAGAACTGCACAGACCAACCTATTTCGTCATATTGTATTATGTGTTGAAAAATTGGACATTACATGAAAAAAAGCCTGTTTGACTTAGAACTGCACAGACCAACCTATTTCGTCATATTGTATTATGTGTTGAAAAATTAGATGAAGTCAAAAACGTGTCAGACCTTTAAATGACAGCAATACTGGACAAAATATTATGATTTGTTTGTTTAACCAGTTGTTTTGTGCAGCTGAGAAAAAATAGTCCCTTCTAAATGTAACCAGTAGCTGTTGCTAAATCAGCATGAAGATGTTTATTGTCATTTCACACACATGTAAACAAATATTGTCAAGTGCAAAAGTAATAAGTGTTTGTAAAACATATACCTGTTGAGTCGGTACTGCAGAAGACCCCAGATCAAAATGTATCCAATGTTGTTCATCAGAAGCACCGGTAGATAGCCAGTAGCTAGTAGTTAGCATGCTAGCGATTTAGCACACTTTATTGGCTTTTCTTCCATTTTCAGATGAAACGAAGAGTTCATCACCACAAAGGCATTGTCGTTTGTTAATGGATACAATAAATCAAACTCTAGCACTGCCTATTCTTTTAAACAGAGGTGAAATAGCTTAATGATAGCTTAATGAGTTTAATGACAAGGTAGACAGGTAGGCGGAAACAGGGTTTTTTTTGGGTTTTTTTTTCAAAACGGCGGGACTTCCGGGTCACAAATGTATAATTTCTTGTCAAACAGCACCTCACTGTGGAAATTAAAGTATCCAAACAGTACTGCAGTTGTCAGAGTTGATAGAAAATTACTGTTAATAATTTAGCGGTTACTAGAACACCTTTGAAGTGAAGTGATACATTTATCCTTTTTTTTTTTTTTTTTTTTTTCCTTTGAAAGACAAAAGTAAAATAGAAAGATGTCTTTACCTTCTTTACATGTTTCAACTGCACTGCAGCCTTCATCAGAAGAGTCAGCTGATTGCTGCCAGGTGACATTTATCAGCTGATTTTCGTAGGCGGGGCCAGCTCAGCAGATCTGTCAGATCCACCGAGCCGGCCCCGCCTCCCGCCGTCAGATGGTCTCTGGAGAATGTGGTCCCAGGTGTGAGAAAGCATAAAGGCCCCCTCATCTCGGTTCATGGTGTCTTTTCCCCGCTTTCTGATCTCTATTGCCTCCTTGATCCAACGTTTGTGTCTGTTGCTCTCCAATCCAATAATTTTTGTGTTGTCCCAGTCCATGATGTGATTATTTCTTTTGCAGTGGTCCGATATAGCTGATTTTAATGTTTCTTGTTCTGCTTTTTCTTTTTGTGATCTTGTGAGTCATCCTTGCGTTTCCTTCTCACATTCCTTTTGGTGTTCTTTTTTTCTTGTGGTGAATAATCTTCCGGTTTCTCCAATGTAGGTTTTGTTACATGATCTGCATGATATTTCATATAATACATTGCATTTATTGTCTTGTTCTGTTCTGTCCTTGGGGTGTACTAATAACTGTCTTAATTTTTTGTGTGGTTTGACTGCTGTGTTTATTTTGTATTTTTTCATGATCCTTTGAATTGGTTCCGTGATCCCTCGTATGTATGGTATAGTTATGGTGTCCTTGTTTTTGATTTCAGCTTTTGTTCTATGTCTTGTGTCCTGTTTATTTTCTTTGTTTTTGACTTGCTGTTTCCCTTTGTTTATGGCCCATACTGGATATTGGCAGCGTATAAGTGCATGTTTTATGTGGTTTTCCTCTTCCTGTCTGTCTTCTTGTTCCGTGATGATGGTGGCTCGTTCATATAATGTCCTGACGACTGATAGCTTGTGTGCTGTGGGGTGTTCCGATGTCCAAAGTAGGTATTGATCTGTGTGGGTTGGTTTCCTGTAGACTGTGATTTTTATGCTGCCGTCCTCGTTGTGGTGGATTTTCATGTCCAGAAAGGCTATGGTGCCATTTTCCTCCTCTTCGTGTGTGAATTTTATGTTCCCCGTACTGTCTGTACTGTTCAGATGGTCAGTGAGTTCTTGTGTATGTCCTTTCCTTATTTTTTCCAGAATGTCATCTACGTATCTCTTCCAAAGGGTGGGTTTGCATATTGTGGGTGCTGTGTTGATGGCTTTATTTTCCAGATCCTCCATAAAAAAACTGCTCATGATGGCTGATAGTGGGTCTCCCATTGCAAATCCTTCTTTTTGTTTGTAGATTTTTCCTCTGAATTGAAAATAAGTGGATTTTGCAACAAACTGTAGTAATTTGGATATGTCATGGACTGTGAGGTTGGTGCGTCTTTTTAGGGTACTGTCCTTGTTGAGGCGTTCTTGCACTATATGTAGTGTGACGTCAATAGGAGTCTTTGTGAATAAAGAGATGACGTCGTGAGATGAGGATCTCGTCTGATTCTATTTTTATGTCTTTGAGTTCTTGTGCCAGCTCTTTTGAATTTTTACAGTGAAAGCCTGATAGTCCAAGGAGGGGTTTGATGATTTCAGCTAGGGCTTTTGATAAGTTGTATGTGACTGATCCAATGCTGTCTATTATTGGCCGCAGTGGGATATCCTTTTTATGTATTTTCGGTGTTCCATAAATCCGAGGGGTGATGCTGGCTGTGGGGATCAGGTGATCATATGCGTCCTTTGTGATTTTATTGCTTTCTAATAGAGGTTTTAGAAGGGCTTTGAGCATTTTTTTCTTTTCTTCTGTCGGGTTTGTTTTAATGATTTCGTATGTGTTACTGTCTGCCAACATGGTTTCCATCTGTTTTTCGTATGTTTCCGTGTCCAAAATTACTGTTGTTCTGCCTTTATCTGCTGGGAGTATTGTGATCGTTTTATCTGTCTTGAGTGAGTTTAATGCTTTTTCTTCTTTTCTTGTAACGTTGCTTTGTGGTAATTTGGCCGTTTTGAGGATTCCTGCGACTGCGTTCCGGAGTGCTGCTTTTTCTCCTTGGTCCTGGATTTTTTCGCATGCCAGTTCTGTTGCGAGGATGTATTCTTCATGGGGGATTCTGGCTGGTGTGATGGCGAAGTTCAGTCCTCTGTTCAGCACTGTTTTCTCCGTGTCCGTGAGTGTGCGTTGTGATAGGTTTTTGACCCACTTATCGTTCTTTTCCGTGTGTGTTTGTCTTCGTCCGTTCTTTCTTTCTGTGAGTTTTTTTAATTTTTTCAATTGGCGGTTTTTCGTTGTGATGAATTCTTGTTCGTGTGCGTGTTTCAGTTGTGCTTTTATCTGCTCCTGCGTTTTCTGGTCCGTCGGGTAGCGTTGCTTAAACATGTCCGTTTCCTCTTTGATTTGGTTGTTTATTTTGTCTACTTTATTTGCCGTTATTCTTATACGTTCTTTTATAAGGTCTTTCCGTGCTTTGTTGATGATTTTTTCTGCGTTCTTGGTCGGGATTGGATTTCTTATATTGAGGCTTTGGGGTGTGACCTCCTCATCTCTGCAACGGAGGTTGAATCGTAGGTGGTTTCTGAAGCGTGCCCGTGTTTTCTCCAATTTCTCCAGCCGGCGGAAGTCTTTAATGCAAACTTGTCCATAACTTCCACGTAATACGTCAAACAGGTTCATTTTGTCTTCTTTTAATTATTTATCCTTTTTTTTTTTTTCCTTTGAAAGACAAAAGTAAAATAGAAAGATGTCTTTACCTTCTTTACATGTTTCAACTGCACTGCAGTCTTCATCAGAAGAGTCAGCTGATTGCTGCTGGTGGATCTGACAGATCTGCTGAGCTGGCCCCGCCTACGAAAATCAGCTGATAAATGTCACCTGGCAGCAATCAGCTGACTCTTCTGATGAAGGCTGCAGTGCAGTTGAAACATGTAAAGAAGGTAAAGACATCTTTCTATTTTACTTTTGTCTTTCAAAGGAAAAAAAAAAAAAAAAAAAAGGATAAATAATTAAAAGAAGACAAAATGAACCTGTTTGACGTATGAAGTGATACATATCCAGTGAAATTGGAGTGCAATTATCGTGGATTATAGTAACTCCTGGAATCGCTATTGTCGAATCAAATTGCTTGGTCAGAACTAACTCTTGTATAAACAAATTTTAACAATGTCCTCATCTACAAAATTTACAAAAAAGTATAAAATTCTGTATCTTCATTGATACTTCAATAACAACAACCCTCATCCAGGATAAAATTGATTGCTATTTTTATTTATATATTTCTGTATAAAGTACATTTCCAGAATTTTTTTTTAATATTTAATATTAAATACAGCACTTTCAGTTGGACTCTACTTTTTTCAAAGACTTTTATCTGTCACACAAAAGACACATTTCTGTATTAAATTTTGAACATTTTTAAGATTGATTTTGTGACCACTGTCAGAATGCCAAAGGCAAGCTCAGTCTCAACTTTTTATTTTGAGCTTGTTACCGGAGTGTGACTTAGAGGTAGAGCATCCTCCCCAGAATCGGGTGATCAGGGTTCAAGTCCCAGCCGGGTCCTGCCAAAGACCATACAAAAATAGAACTTCCTGCCGTCCAGCTTGGTGCTCAGCAAGCATGGAATGGAGGAGGGAAATGTTGGCAGAAGTGGCTCAAGAGGTAGAGCGGGTCATCTAATAACAGGAGGGTTGGCGGTTTGAATCCCACTCTCCACAGACATCCTGCCGTTGTGTCCCTGGACAAGACACTTTACCTGCCTTGCCTCCAGTGTCCATGACACTGGGTGTAGTGGTTGGTAGTGATTGGAAATGCCATTGGCGCGGAATGGCAGTCATGTTTCCGTCAGTCTGCCCCAGGGCAGCTGTGGCTACAGTAATAGCTTACAACTACCATTGTCTGTGGAGTGAATGAATAATGTATCCATTGTAAAGTGTCTGTGAAAAGCACTATATACTGTAAATCTGATGCATTATTATTATTGTTGTGTGCAATAAGTAGGGTTTTTTTTTTACGTATTTATCTGTCTTCTTTAGTAAAAGGATTAAGTACTTGTCATGACTATAATACTGGCATTGCTACATTGTGAGCAACTTTAAATTATGTTTGCAGAGTTTCTTGAAAGTAGAGGTATAAACAACCAGTGGATGGGTGTCAGAGTCACAAGCCAAGGTCCTGGTAAAAATGTCATGGTAAGGAAATACTCCTACTTTAAATAATTCATTTACCTATTTATTTAAATGTTTTTTGTATCCACCTTATTCCTAGGCCCCATGATGCCTTGCGTGAATTATGGTAGTAACTTCCGGTACTAGTTTAGAACGTATGGTTGTCACTGAAATGGGACACTTTTCCTTGTTAAAAAACAATGACTTCGGCATCAGAAATGCGGGAACACGGCTTTTGCACCTCAAAAACAGCAATATAATCATACCACTTCCCATGACTATCGAGAGATGAGAAGATGACCTTAAAAAGTGGCCTGGCAGACTGTAGCTCAGTTAGTTAGCGCCGCTGCTAAGATGCTAACGCAGTAAACAAATGACCCATGCTGGCAAAATAAGTCATTTTGAGGACCTTTTCAAAACTGATGTAATGTTATTTCCATATTCTGTGTTGAAAGACCTTCAAAATGATATTTAATTTCTAGGAAGTGTGCAAAAACAGACAGAAAAGGATGATTTGTTTATATTTTGGCTAAGTTGAAAACTCGCGTTCGATCAGTCGGGAGTTGCGTCTTCTGCAAAAACATATGTATTTTTAGAAAGTACGATTTCTTAGCTTTCCAATGATACCAGGCACTCATGGGGGTTTTCCCAGGACTTGCCGCTAGTGTGACCTCTCTGTAGTCAGGCTGTCTTCTTGGAATCACTTTCTGGAGCCACTCATGTTGAGAGTAACAGTTGTTTATTACACCTGCATGTGTAACAAGACAACTGGGTAGAATGGAAACATCCCAAGGCAACGATAGCACATACATCAGCCTTTAGTAATTCCCCCGTTGCTGTGAAGGAATTTTTACTGTACAATAAATGTGCAATTAAATGTATCTTTGGCAAAACCTGGTAACATTATGATCGTATAGTGAATATTTTTAACTCAAAAACACTGACAGACTGTAAAGAAATCAAAAATAATATAAAAAAGGCATTTGTCACTTTAAATCTTTTCCAACATATCAGAAAAATAAATAAAATTGTCCTGACTTGTTTTTACACTCTTGTGCACACAGCATTTTTTAATTTCACATTTTGTCATGAAATATATACATTAGAAAAGTACAACCGACATATAGACAGTAAACCTTTGGTCTTTTATGAACCATAATATTCTTAGTTAATGAACAGTGTAACATGCCTGCATGTGTAACAAGACAATTGGGTAGAATGGTAACATTCAAATCAAAATCAAATCAAATCAAATCAGACTTTATTGTCATATTGCTGTACATACAACTGTAGTGCAGGCAAGATGAAATTGCGTTTCTCTCGGCATCCATATAAATAGAAGCAGCAAGATTTAAGACACACTCACACATAGCTTCACCCCCCCACCCCCACCCCACCATCCATTCACACATCCCTGAGACATACTTGGGAAAAAACTAACTAACTATAATATACAAATAATATGCAAAATGTCCGTAGGTGCAGTAGTGTGTATGAGAGATTCTGGGTCAACTGTTCAGCATCCTGACAGCTTGTGGAAGGAAGCTGTTGATCAGTCTGGTGGTTCTGCCTCTGATGCTCCGGAATCGTTTACCAGATGGAAGAAGAATTCCAAGGCAACGATAGCACATACACCAGCCTGAAAGATGGCACAATGCTAGGTTAGCAAGCTGCTAGTTAGTGCCCTTTTTTAAATGATAAAACAAGAAAGTAGTTAATTTATCAAAAACATGGCAAAATTATACTTGAAATTATTATCAATAACCCAGATATATCCATCTTCTGTAGTATGTGCATTTGTGATGACTTATTTTTTACATTCTGAGAGGCATTCACAGACACGTTACCTTTAGTAATTCCTGTAATTAACACAGTAATTGCTGTGAAGGAATTACCCATAATGCATTGCCATATCTACCCAGAGAAGGGAGCTGCAGTTACACATTGATGACAGCAGTGTTACTGTTGTACTATTTGTTATGTCCATAACCCATGCTTCAATAAACAGGCCAGAGGTGAAGTAGAACGTTACTTTATTGATGAACCACAATATCATACAGGCACACCACATAGGCAGAAGGTCTGGTCGAAAAGAGACTGTGCCTATTCCGCATTGGCCCTTTATACTCCAGGGTGATGGCAGAACCAGAAAGGTGGAGCCGCCACCCTTAGTACAATCAATAACAAATGTATCGCATTGATACATTACATTTTTCCCTCCCTGTAGAAAAGTCCTAAACACACCAATTAGGCCCTCCCAAATTTATGACCCGACTCACAAGCTAACAATAACAAAATATACAGGCCTATCCATGCACACAAAACAACAAAACTAGAGGGGGACAGGTGGACTGCCGTCCCACCTCCACATGGCTAGACGGATTATTCTGCCGTCTTTGTTTGTATATAGTCCATAAAATAAAAAAAAAACTGCCATGTTCCTAATAAACTAAATTAATCCCAGAACATATATATACAACCAATTTTACATTTCACACAATAACAGTCAATATGTACATTCACATCCCGCTGTACCAGCCCCCACCCCAACACACCCACCCCACAACCAGGACAACTCACAAATTTTCATGCAATTGAATGCAACAAAACAAACAGTGTTGGCTTTTTTTTCCCAAGCTGGGCCATCATGTAGCCAGTACACGTGAAACAATTAACTACGTGACAACCCGAAATGGATTAAACGGTAGAAGATGGATGGACTTGGGCAATCCAGCATATTAACATTTCAACCATAACATGTTAATAAGTCACCCCTTAGTCACCATACAGTCCCGATGGAGAAGCCACTCCCGGAGTTCTGTCTGGCAGATCCCGCCCAGAGCGTCTTCGTCTCTTCGACTCTGGGGATGAGCCACATCGGCGTTTTGACACCTCCTTCTTGTCGTCAATGCACCGCAGCTCGTTGAGATAGCCGTCCTCCCGAGCACCCATCACCCACAGCTGCCCCTGGTCATCCCAGCGTTTCCTTTTGTCATGGGCCCGCTTTAGCCAAGCCTCCCCCCTAGGCTGAACCATGTCAGCAACCCGCAGGGGAGCTCGACTTGGCTTCAGATGTCCACGACGTTTAAAAGGGCTTCTTCTCTGGGTCGAACCGCTCCACCAATCCGATTCGAAGTCCGCCTCAGCTTCCAGTGTTGCTGGGTGGCACGTTGGTCCTGTCCGCTGTCTTTCATTTGAAACGCCGGCAAAGCCGTTGTAGCTCCTTGCTTCACAATATCTCCAGGCTGAACTCCGGAAGCAGAGGGGACTACAGTGATCCCTCGCTACTTCGCGCTTCACCTTTCGCGCCCTCAGTGCATCGCGGATTTTTCAAAAATATTCATCAAAAATTCAAAATTGAGAAATAATGGGCGGGCGCTAGCCAAAGGCAGGGAGACTACATTAGACCATCACGTGTCAACACGGAGAGCAGCACAACTCTCTGTTCGCTGTTGTCGTGTTGGCTGGGCTCGGAAATCTCGCAAGCTGATTGGCCGAGACGTTTCACCCCGCAAGCTGATTGGCCGAGACGTCTCACCCACCTCCTCTCCCTGCCAAGCACCCATGAAGGGAAGAAAGACCGCATTCATTGCTTTTTATCGCTCGTGTTACTTAGTTTCGCCGCGTGGAACTTTTTGCTATTCTCTTGTGCCATTTTGTGCGAAATAGTCTTCCCGTCGAGGCACTACGCCGCCTCCTGCAGCTTCAGCTCTATCGGAAACTGCCCTCGCTGATCCTGAGCCTCCAGCACCTCACGATGAGGCGTCACCTGAGGAGCAGTAAAGCTCTCATTAACCTGTGCAGTAAATCATTTTCATCTTGAGTTACGTATCTTGTTATAAGAATAAAAGAGTTCTAAAAACATATTTATGTACACTTTGTTTACATCTACGTATGTATGTACACGTACACACACACACACGTATCATATGAGAGAGAGAGAATGAGAGAATGAACGTACATATTGTTTATGGATGACGTCATTGGGGTGACGCTACTTCGCGGTTTTTCACTTTTCGCGGTCGGTTCTGGAACCCATTAACCGCGATAAGTGAGGGATCACTGTATTTTCTTGGCTCCATCCGCCATCACGGGCGTTCCACTGTGCCATCCAGTTCCCACATCCAGGGCAACTTGGACATTGGCACCGGAACCCTCCCGCGATGGCCCCGGATGGCATTGGTCCTGGTCATTTCCCAGAATACTAGACCAGTCAGTGTCCCATACCGCATCATCCTCCACGCACGGAACCGGTTGGTCTCACAAACCACAGCCCGACCACTCCTCTCCAATGCCGCTGGTGATCGTGAAGCCCAGGCCGTAGAACATGTCACAGCCCATTATGTTCGACCCACTGGCAGTCACCATGAATTGGACGTTGGACATCATTACCGACTTGTATCTCGCCATCAACTCCAGCGAACCCACGATGGCCAGCTTATTGCTTCTGCAGCCAAAATATGACATTTACAGTCCTCTCACATGGTGATAGGGGAACAAACTCCCCACAGTGAGCCAGTTTAACACGGAAGCCGCCGCTCCCATGTCCACAAACAACGGCACTTCTACGCCGTTTAGTATTACGTTGCAGTAAATTCGCCCATCTGTGCTCAGGGAGACAGTGTGACGGAGTCGTGGCGGGGGAACACACTTCACATCTTCGGTCCCCTCGCTCAAAATTTTTACAGGCCCTGGCTAAATGGTGTAGGAGTCCATACTTGCCACAGCGTTTGCCCTTCAGCGGACACTCTCTTGCCTTATACTGGTGTGTGGTGGACCCACAGCCATAACACTTTGGCGAACCCTGGGCGGACCTAATTTTTATAGCTGCAGCATATTCGTCTTCATCCACGCTGTCTTTGCTATCCAGGTCCACAGCCAGTGCCCTTGATCATGGTTCAGTATGTCCCAATGTAGTTTTCTCACCAAGGTTCTTGGATAGTTTTTCAGCTGCTTCAAACTGCTGCACTATCTCGACTGCTGTGGCTAACGTCAGTTCACCAGAGTACATGAAGAGCCTCGACCGTGCCGCAGAACAAAGCATATGTTCTGCCAACTCGTCACGGACTATTTCTTTCTCCAAAGCTCCAAACTGACACTCCCCAGCCAGCTGACGCAGGTCTGTGACGAATTGCTGCACTGACTCTCCCGTCCGTTGGTGGCGCTGCCGATACTGGATCCTCCGGACTATAACGTTTTCCAGAGCACGAAAGTAGCACGTCATTAGCCCAACCATGTCGTCAAAACTATCACTCTCTCCCAATGTGCTGAGAATCCGTTGTCCCTCCATGCCAAGATTATGGACTAAAATAGCTCTTGCACGCAGTTTCTCCAATTCACAGAGGTTTAGGGCCACCAAGTAGTTCTTGAAGGCCGCATACCATCTCGCTCAGGGAACAGGCGGTTCGACTGGGACCTCCAAAAATGGTTGAATACTGGAAACGGCTTTATCCATACCTTTATCCGCATTGCCAAATATGTCCATAATCCGTGCTTCAATAAACAGGCCAGAGGTGCAGTATAATGTAACTTTATTTTTTTTTTCTCCTCCTGTAATAACTTTTAATACTTTATTTTAATTGTTTTACCCATGGAAGACCCAACACGATGGGGAAGAGGGAAAGGAAGTGTGTGAAGGGGGGAAAGAAAAGCGAGGGGAACAGACAAAAAAAAAAAAAAAAAAAAAAAAGACAAACTGCTTCTTCCACCGGAGATGTCTCAACACGAGTCTGGTTTCTGCACCTGTTAAAGGAGAGACACTTGTACATGTATGTCTGTGTGCCTATATATGAGAACGCGCGCAAAATAAGTGTGTGCATGTGAGTGGTTTGTCAGGAAACATACGAGCGGAGGGCCGGTTGCAGCAGCCCTCCCCCCAAGGACCCCAAGCAGGCAAGGCAGCACCACCAACCCCCAGCCCCGAGGTCAGCAAGCCCCAGGAAAGCCAAGCATCCACCCTCGGAGAGACGATCAAGGGAGGGCAGGCCGCCCGGCGGCCGGCGCGGTGAGCCCACACCCCTGGACCCGCCCGACCCCCACCCACCCCCAGTGGGGCCAACATCCGCCCCCAGGCCCCAGGCACCAGGAGGCCAGCGACCCCACCCCCCAGGACAGAGACCAGTCAGTGCCCCCCGGCACGAGCCCCCCCAGGTACCCCCACAGCGGCCCCGCCCCAGCGCCTCGGCCACACACCCCGGGGACCCCTACGTCCAAAGAAGTCCCCTCGCCCGGGTGAGCCCACATTGCCGAGAGGCACTATCCCTCTAATCCAGCCCCTCCTGACTCGCAGGCACACCCCTCCCCATACCTTCACACCCACATGTTCCCATGCACACCCCTCTCACTCAGCCAGACCGACCCATTCGCTCTCACTCCAGTACCCACTTAAATTCACTCCTCATTCACCTTTATTTCAAAAGCCGGCTGCGAAGCAGATGCAGCGAGCCTGAACATGCACCAGTGCCCGGCAGTGACCAGGGAGGCCACCGGCGCAGGCCACAGAAGCAGACCCCCACCCCCCCGGCGCCCATCTGAGTGAACAATCAGCAGACCACCGCAGGCGCCCCAAGATGCCACCCGGCATGCAAAGCGCCGCACAAAACCGACCCACCATCACCACCTCCATTCATCACCCTGTCACTCACACTTAAACTCATATTCAGCCCCCCGTCACTTCCTTGGTTGTATCTATATATTAGTAGCATCCAGGGATTTATAACGTAACTTTATTGATGAACCACAATACCATACAAGCGCTCGGCATAGGCAGAAGTTCTGGTTGAAAAGAGACCGTGCCTCTTCCGCGTTGGCCCTTTGCACTCCAGGGTGACGGCGGAACCGGAAAGGTGGAGCCGCCACCCCTAGTACACCCTTAAACCTTAAACTATCCTTTATTGTCATTCAATCCATACAGCCAATCATGTACAGTAGAATGAAATTGTGTTTCTCGTATCTACAGTGTTAATCACACACACACACACACCCATCTATAGAATCAGAGGGGTCGCTGCCATGCCAGGCGCCACCACAGATTTCCCTCCTCCATTCCATTATTGCTGAGCACCAAGCTGGATGGCAGGAAGTTCCGCTTTTATATGGTCTTCGGCATGACCCGGCCGGGATTTGAACCGCTGCCTCCCGGGTGTGGGGCGGATGCTCTACCAACTGAGCCACCACTCCGGTGGCTCACCCAATGACAAATGTATCGCATTTGATGCATTACACTATTTAGCTGGATGTAATCCAGACCTTTTTGACTCTGTTACACTAGCAAACAAAGAAAGAGTCATGATTTATGACTTCTCTGCCTGTAGCTCGTAGTGACGTGGTGCACATTCTGACTCATTTTGCCAGCACAGGTCACATATATTAATGTCTCCATCGCAATAAAGTTGGGCGCATTTTGTTAAAATATGTTGGACATAATGAGATTTACCTCAGAGCAGATGTAGAATCTTGTCAGAACCACAAAGAAGCCTCCATTTATACAGTCTATGGCACAACCACAAACACCAGCAACAAGTACCAGAACTATGCCAAAACATTCAAAAAATACAAAAACTACAAGTGCTGAAATTGGTTGCCACTTGAGTGCAAAACACGTATGTGGACTATACATTAAAATGAATTTGAAAAACGTTTAAAAACACTATTTTAAATGCCCCTGCTACTCCACTCTTACTGACTGATTTAACACTACTTCAGCCGAAACTGGAAGCTCTGCCCATAATCATTCCTACAGCAGCACCCCCAGGAATAAGGTGTATATTTTATTAATCCCAGAGGAAAATTCAGGGCATCCACGTGGATGGATGAGGCAGCCACGGTGCGGCGCCAATTCCTTCACCATTCACACATACATTCACACCTAGGGCCACTTTAGAGTCTCCAATTAACCTAACCTGCATGTTTGGGAGGGGGTTTTGGCCTGTGGGAGAAAACCGGAGTAGCCGGGGTAAACCCACGCAGACACGGGGAGAACAAGCAGACTCCACACAGAAGGGTCACTGATGGTCAGGGGGGTGGGATCGAACCCACGGCCTTCTTACTGTTCTGACACAGTGTGAACCACTGCTCCACCAAGTTCACATTATTATTATTATTATTATTATTATTATTATTATTATTATTCAAGATTCAAAGATTCAAGATTCAAAGATTTTATTTGTCAATGCTACTATACGTATAGGACATACAGGAGAATTGAAATGGTGTTTCTCTCTCTCTTCAGTGGTGTGTATAGTATAAAAAAAGAAAAAGGAATAAGGCTGGAAAAACAACAGCAGTCTATGTACAATAATGCTACCCGTAGTGCAAATGCCGACAAAAGATAGACCCAGACCTCCCATAGTGCAAATAAAGATAAACAATAGACGATGAAACCCAGCAATTCTACATACAGAAAGCAGAGCAGTAATACTCGTAGTTGCAGCTAAAAATTCAGCAAATTCCAATAGAAACTCTGAATAGGCCGAGGGAGGACGATAAACTATGGCAAAGAGAATTGTGTTCAAGCCAAGATTGCCAACAGGCCCCACACTGAGGACCAAACCTTCTAAGGAATTAAAACATAATTTTTGCTTAACATTAACTAGTAATTTAGAACGGAAAATTACCGCCACACCACCACCACGACCAGAACCTCTGGGGTTATGACAGTTTAAATACCCAGAGGGAGTTGATTCATTCAGACCAACATAATCATCTTGCCTGAGCCAGGTCTCTATGAGGGATAGTAGATAGATCTGAAGATCGATTAATAGATAATGAACCAGAAGAGACTTAGAAGATAGAGACCTAATGTTTAATAGACCACATTTTTAAATATTGAGGAGGAACAGACGCCAATTTATTAATTTTAGGGACTTGAGGCTGGATTTGAATTTTACCAACATTTTGTTTAATCAATTTGGGAAGTTTATGCATTTTATTTTTTTTAACTTTTTTATTAACTTTAGAGGGAGCAGAAAATGGTTCTCTGAGGAAGGAGACAGGGGCAAAGTTGAAAGGTGGTGGATGAGAAGGAGCAGCAGAAGTGTGTGTGTTTTTCAAGTTGTGTTGTATTTGTCCTGGGTTACAATATTTAGGGCAACGGGAGACAGACTCAGTCTCTGTAGGATTATAAATCAGAGGCTGATCCAAATGGTAAAAACCACCTGAATTAATGGGATCGATACAAGAAGTGGGAACAGAACCAAAAAAGGGCAGTTTGGCAAACCCAGAAGCTTCAGAGCGAGTAAACACACCAAGTCCCAGTCACTGTACCAAAAAACACCGAATGGAATAGAAAAGATTGTCTCTTAAAACACGTGCACCAAGTCTATTTGGGTTGATGCCATCAGGCCTCATAAGTAATGGGCGGTTCCAAAATAAGTTAAAATTGTCAACAAAACCATCCATCCATCCATCTTCTACCGCTTTTCCGGAGGTCCGGGTCGCGGAGGCAGCAGTTCAAGCAGAGAAGCCCAGACTTCCCTCTCCCCAGCCACCTGCTCCAGCTCTTCAGAGGGGATACCAAGGCGTTCCCAGACCAGCTGGGAGACATAGTCTCGCCACCGAGTCCTGGGTCTGCCCCGGGGTCTCCTCCCAGTGGGACGTGCCTGAAACACCTCAAGTGGGAGGCGTCCAGGAGGCATCCTAATCAGATGCCCATACCACCTCAACTGACTCCTTTCAATGTGGAGGAGCAGCGGTTCTACTCTGAGCCTCTCCCGGATGACTGAGCTCCTCACCCTATCTCTGAGGGTGAGTCCAGCAATCCTACGGAGAAAGCTCATTTCAGCCGCTTGTATCCGCGATCTCGTTCTTTTGATCATTACCGAAAGCTCGTGACCATAGGTGAGAGTAGGAACGTAGATTGACTGGTAAATCGACAGCTTTGCCTTAGAACTCAGCTCCCTCTTCACCACAACAGACCGGTACAACGTCCGCATCACTGCAGATGCTGCTCCAATCCGTCTGTCGATCTCTCGCTCCATTTTCCCCTCACTCGTGAACAAGACCCCAAGATACTTAAACTCCTCCACTTGGGGCAGGAGCCTGTCCCCAACCCGGAGAGGACAATCCACCTTTTTCCGGCTGAGGACCATGGACTCGGACTTGGAGGTGCTGATTCTCATCCCAGCTGCTTCACACTCAGCGGCAAACCGTCCCAGCAAGAGCTGTAGGTCATTGCTGGATGAAGCCAACAGCACAACATCATCTGCAAACAACAGAGATGAGATCCTGTGGCCACCAAGCATGACACCCTCCATTCCCTGGCTGCGCCTAGAAATCCTGTCCATAAAAATTATGAACAGGATCGGTGACAAAGGGCAGCCCTGGCGGAGTCCAACTCTCACTGGGAATGAGTCCGACCGAGTGTTGGCAATACGAACCAAACTCTCACAATGGTTGTACAGAGACCGAATAGCTCGTAACAACAAGCCCGATACCCCATACTCCCGAAGCACCCCCCACAAAAATCCACGAGGGACACGGTCAAATGCCTTCTCCAAGTCCACAAAACACATGTAAACTGGTTGGGCAAACTCCCACGAACCCTCAAGAATTCTCGAGAGGGTAAAGAGCTGGTCCGATGTGCCACGGCCAGGATGAAATCCACATTGCTCCTCCTGAATCCGAGGTTCGACCAACGGCCGGACTCTCCTCTCCAGTACCTTGGCATAGACCTTCCCAGGGAGGCTGAGGAGTGTGATCCCTCTAAAGTTGGAGCACACCCTCCGGTCCCCTTTTTTGAAGGCAGGAACCACCACCCCAGTTTGCCATGCCAAAGGCACTGCCCCCGACCTCCACGCAATGTTGCAGAGGCGTGTCAACCATGACAGCCCAACAACATCCAGGGCCTTGAGGTACTTAGGGCGAATCTCGTCCACCCCCAAACAAACAAAACATTGGTCAACAAAACCAATGTTAAAAATAGGACAAGTAAAACACAGCCAAGAATTAAGACTGAGAGTTCTGCTAAAACGATTGCAGCCTCATCTGAGAGGTGCCAAAGGCCCAGAGATGAGCGCACGTCTGCCACAGTTCATAAGAGTGGACAGAAGGCTCCTGAAGTCACTTTTTAAAATCTCAGACGCTTCATCTGGGATGTTATTGCATCCCACATGCACAACGACAGTTTGTACGTGGGGGAATTCATTTAGCAGGTCAGGGATAAGAGCCTCAATGTCAGAGACTCTAGCTCCGGGAAAAAAATCGAGTGATGCAATACCTGCTTCTGATGTTCCTCATGATCGAGTCACCAATTACCAGCGTCGTCTGAGGGGGTTTTGTCAGTGGATTCTGACGTGGAGAGTAATTTTGAAGAGGGTGAGGTTGTTGTTGTTGCGAAGGCGGGGTGATGCGCTCTCTTCTATCTGGAGCTGGTGTGTAATTTGACACACCCAGGGTGGTCTTTATCCGGGGTTTGCGGACATGAGCCGCCGCTGAACGAGAGGAGGGATGATGAGGGGCGTCCACAGGTGGACGGCCAGCGTCCAGGTGGGGAAAATCCTCCAGGGAAAGGATATCAAATCTGTTTTCCAAGGACACGGGAAGAGAAGAGGCGCAACCCATTCTGGTCGATCGACAATGGTTGTTAGCTGGTCGAACCAAGGTCCAAGGCACGCATGGAGGATGACAGGGACCAACCGAAGCTTTGGGTTTAGCCCCGAGATGAAACCAGTGTTTGTTGCTAAGGTCATGGGCGTCTGCAGAGGCTGGAGCAGGAGTAGAGGTAGATGGAGACGCGCTGAGCTCACCCAAGTAAGTAGCAGTCACTGCCAGCTGCGAGTCGGTAGCCGGAGCCGATGATTGCCAAGAATGATGGTGTTGAGGTGGTCTTTGGCCTCCCGAATCTTATAAAGGTTGGAGAGTCTCGTTTCCACATCGAGTGGAGGTCGAGGACAATGCCCTTGGCATGGCAAACAGGGGTGGTGGTTCCTCTGTTTCAGAAAGGGACTGAAAGGTGTGTTCCAGCTTTAGGGGACAAACACTCCTCAGCCTCCCTGGGAAGGTCTATGCCAAGGTACTGGAGAGAAGAGTCTGGCCATTGGTCAAACCTCGGATTCAGGAGGAGCAATGTGATTTTTGTCCTGGCCATTGCACATCGGACCAAGTCTTTACCATCTTGTGAATCTTCGAGGGCTTGTGGGAGTTTGCCCAGCAAGTCTGCATGTATTTTTTGGACTTTCATAAGGCATTTCACCAGGTCCTTCATGATTTCTTGCGTGGGGTGCTTTGGAAGGAAGGGGTATGTTGCTACGACCTATCCAGTCCCTATGCAACCAGTGGGAGAGTTTGGTTTGTATTGCCAACACTCAGTCAAACTCGTTCCAGTGAGACTTGGATTCCACCAGGGCTGCCCTTTGTCACCAATTCTGTGCATAATTTTTATGGACAGCATATCTAGTCGCAGCCAAGGAACGGAGGGTAGCATATTTGGTGACCACAGGATCTCGTCTCTGCTGTTTGCAGATGGTGTTGTCCTGTTGGCTTCATTGAACAATGACCTACAGATCTTACTGGAGCAGTTTGCTACTGAGTGTATAGCGGCCGGGATGAGAATCAACACCTCCGAGTCCGAGTCCATGGTCCTCAGCCGGAAAAGGGTGGATTGTCCTCTCTGGGTCGAGCTCCTGCCCCAAGTGGAGGAGTTTAAGTATCTCGGGGTCTTATTCACAAGTGAGAGGAGAGTGGAGCGGGAGATTGGCCAATGGATTGGAGCAACATCTGCACTGATGTGGATATTGTACCAGTTTGTTATGGTGAAGAGGGAGCTGAGCTCTAAAGCAAAGCTGTCGATTTAAGATAAGATAAGATAAGCCTTTATTAGTCCCACAATGGGGAAATTCCAGGATTGCAACAGCACAGGGATAGCAACACTCAGAGCAACAATCAGAAGGCAAGAAAAAAACAAAAAACAAGAGCAGCTAATATACATATGTACATATTACTATAAATATATATATATATATATATATATATATATATATATATATATATATATATACACAGACACACAGTGCAGAGCATTGTAGCTGGATGGAATAAATATATAAGTATATAAACACAGTGCGGAGCATTGTAGCTAGATGGAATAGATATGTAAATATATAAACACACACAGTGCGGAGCATTGTAGCTAGATGGAATAAATATGTAAATATATAAACACACAGTGTGGAGCATTGTAGCTAGATGGAATAAATATATAGATATATAAACACACCCAGTGCGGAGCATTGTAGCTAGATGGAATAAATATGTAAATATATAAACACACACAGTGCAGAGCATTGTTGCTAGATGGGATGAAACAGCACAACCGTCTACTTAGTTATCCTACATGGTATGATTATGTACCCATACATATTCTCACCCTCCATAGCGACCGGTATTTTCCTAGTTGTATGCCGGAGGGGACCATTGTGTAAGTCTATTGCATCTTTTGCATTCAAAACTATTAGGTTGTTACGTCTTTTTTGCTATCTCTGCGAGCAGCCCTGCTTAGGTTGTACAGTCTGATTTACTGGTCAATCTACATTCCTACCTTCATCTATGGTCATGAGCTTTGGGTAATGACAGAAAGAGTGAGATCACTGACACAAGCGGCTGAAATGAGCTTTCTCCGTAGGATTTCTGGACTCACCCTTCAAAATAGGGTGAGGAGTTTGAGTCATCTGGGAGAGGCTCAGTGCAGAGCCACTGCTTCCCCCACAGTGAAAGGAGCCAGCTGAGGTGGTTTGAGCATCTAACCAGGATACCTCCTGCACGGTTCCCACTTGAGGTGTTTTGGAAAATGGATGTATTATTATTATTATTTTTTTTTTTTTTAATTATCCCAACAGCACACATATGTTGCACCATTGTCGGCAAGTTTACATTGGGAATACATCATATAGAGATTGTTTGCACATTGGCAAAACATTGCTCATATGTCAGAGATGACCATTAGCTGACATATCAAAGCTATAGGAACTGCAGCCACATATTAATCTTCTTTCAGTTGCTCCCTTTTTGGGTCACCACTGCATATCTTTACCTGATATTGTGATGATCCACATATTTCATCTGGCAAGGATTTTATATTGGATGCCCAGTCATAAACCTAAGACCTTCCAGCTGTGGGGCAGATGCTTCTTCTAGTTAGATATTAATTATGACCTTTATTTATTTAGGTCAGATCTTTAAGACTGCAACTATTTTGTTATTCAAGGTCAGAAACACTACTGCTAAATTCTGACTAGTGGTAGAGCATCACAGCCACAGCCAAAAGGTTGTGTCACACCAAAGACCATATAAAATCCTTACCAAATCAAATATGTGGACCATCACAATGTCAAATAATGATAAGGTGTGGGGATCTGCAAAATCTTTGCCGACATCTTGCCAATGTGCAAACAACCTCTGTATGAATTTCTGATGTAAAGTTGGTACATTAGGCCAACTTCGGCATGATGTATGTGTGCTGTTGGGATATTATTATTATTATTATTGTTTTTATCTTTTAGACTTGTGCTCAACCCCAAGCGTCTCTGTTCCTCATCTGCTGAGGGGGCAGTGTTACCTCTTAGGGGACAACCTGTGTGTTGGAACTGAAGAAAGGACTTGGCGAAGGGTAGTTTGTGATGATGAGCACCTAATTAAACGTCGAAAGGACCACGAATGGTTTGCATACTGCCAGAAGGGTCATGGAGCAGCTTTTGCAAAGGACAACAGCTCCCTGTTCTTTGGTGCACCGGGAGCATATCAGTGGAAAGGTGAAGTAAAGCGCACATCTTTAAAGGATAGAATATTACATTATTTCAGTGCTTAATTGTGTTTCCTTTTTTTTTCTCTCTGTTTGATACCATTTAAAGCAATTGTACGAATGGAGCCCTTAGACAACCAGGACTTTGACAGTGATGAACCTTGTGAGACTGGTGACAAAGATCAGTTTAACCCCAAACTCATTCCTCTACACAGAAGCAGCTACTTGGGTCAGTTTATAGAGGGGTCTGTTTAACCCCTTGAACTCTGTGAATTCCGCGGGCAGTCACGTCTCTGCATCTTAGTGCGTCTCAGTGCACACTGAAAAAAAAAGCTGTATTTCCGGTCTTCCAGTACAGACACAGCCTTGTTACAACCTGAGAAAAAAGCTGTGTAATATATTCATTTTTTGTGGTATTTTTTACAAAATTTTAACCTGAGCTTGAAAACACTTGGTTCTACATTTCTGTTGTGTTTTCCAGCCAGTATCTGACAGCTGTATGTTATTTGCAAGCATTTGTATCTAAAAAAACACCCAGGCGAACTTTCTTGTTACTCAGTGGCAGGAACAAATAGAGAGATTATGACTGTTTCGCCAAAAAATTCAGAGTGTTTTCTTTCAAATGAGACTAACCCCATGAAGATGCTGCAAAGGGTTGAAGAACAGCTTTTGATTTACTTTGGGCATGTTATTTTTAGGCGTTTTTAGGGAAGTTGAACAGAGTTCAACAGGTTAATAAATGCTCAAGAATGAGTCTTTTTGCATTAACATTTGAGTTCAAGAACATCCTCCTAGTCAAAAATCTTCATCTCATATTGTCCAGGATTCTCTATTGACTCTGGAATGGCCTTCATCAGAAAAGGTGAGCTGACTCATTTCGGGAACACCCAGAGGGGGTTACAGTGTTCAGGTGACATTTTTGAAGCCAGATCCTGTTACACAAACAAATTTATCTGTGGAGCTGGTCCTGTCTGGGCCAGGTCTGGCCTGCTCTTTTGGTTATGATGTGGCAGTGGTGGATCTCAATGGGGATGGGTAGGTCTAAACATCAGTGTAGGTAATTTCTGCCATAACAAACATGGGCCTGTGTGATAATATTCATTTGTTGAGGTGTTATATCCTTGTTGGGATGTGCAGGTGGGAGGACCTCGCTGTTGGAACGCCACAGTTCTTCGTTAAAGATGGTGCTATTGGAGCAGCAGTCTACTTTTATATTAACAACCAGGGAAGGAACTGGGAGAAGGTTGTTCCAATCACAGTTTGTGGAGAAAAAGATTCCATGTTTGGGCTTGCAATAGAAAATACAGGAGACATCAATCAAGATGGTTTTGGAGGTAAATCTTTCTTCATTAGTGGCATTTACATATAGTAATAAGGACAGGTACAGTAATGTTTGATATAAAGTATTGTCCATTTATACAGTAATTGGCTCACAGTGAACAACTGGTCATCAGGTTAGGGAAGATTCTCGAACTGTACTCTTTCAGTTGTTTTTTTTGTGACTATATACATGTGATAGAAAGTAGCAATGTTGTTGAGAGAAAGTCTGCTTGATGTGCACCCTTTTCTGTTGGAGAATGTAGAACATCGCTCATCTGGCCAAGAATGTTGCCAGATCCTTGCCCATTTAACCATGGATGGTTGCCATTTACCCAAAGTATGAGGCTGTTTTGGTGATTTCTGGGACATGCCCACAGGCCAGTCTGCCCCCTATTTGCCCAAACTCAGGTCTCAACACACTATTACCAATGTGCTCCTGTGGGAGGTTACACTAGTGTCTTGCTTGGAAAGAGGCTATACCTACAGGGGGATTCTTACACATGATTGAGTCGACTCCGCGTTCCGTTGAGTAGAACACAGAGATGAGCACTTCTGGTCCACCATCTCGGCGTAGAAGGTCGGAAAATTTTCCACACGTTGGGGGAGACGGAGTCTTATACAGATGCTGTCAGACGGATACCTTGCCGAACACACAAGGAGCATGATGTTGTGGGTGGAAAGGCTGTTGACGCCAAAAGTAGCTTAGCTCGCGAAAGCTAACAGCTCAGCCAGTGGCAACGGTGAAGTTAGCCATGGAGCTAGGTGGACACCAAACACTAGCTAAAAGCTATAAGCTAATTTTCACAGTGGCGTTGGAGCCACAGGAGAGGGAGCCTGCATCCACCAAAGATGACAAGCCAGCCGAAAAGCACAGCATGGTGAGTGACCGCAGCACTGGAGGTGAGCAAAGCGTGGTGAGCGAACATGGCACGGGGGGAGAGCAATGACCAGACTCGGCTCAGTTTTCCCCAGAGCTAGGGTTGGAGCAGCAGAGGATGGGGGAGCGTGAGCATGCTGAGAACCCTGAGAAACAGCAGTGACAGCCAGGTGCAGAGACTGACACTGGGAGCAAGCAGTACGAGTATTTACCGAGCACCATGGAGGTCGAGCAGAACCAGCCTCGCTCAGGGTTGGCACAGGAAGACCTCAGTGCCAAATCCCAAGACGCCTTGGAAGAGGGTACTGGGCATGATGGCAAGACATCTGCATCGTAGAGCGAGGCTGACAAGCTAGCTCCTGTTTTCCCCGGAGATCGGCCACAGGGGCCCGGTGAATATGGGGCTACAACGGCGACAGCTGCAGCGGCTTTGAAAGTGGTCAGGTCCAGACCATCAGGCACGGAGAAACCACGTGCCAAGCAGCAACATTGTAAGCTGAGCAAAGCTCCCCTGAGAGTTACGGACCAGGTTCGGGTTTGTGAGGAGCGACAACCACGGTGAATACGGACCAAACAACAGCCTAATGATCACCAGGGGCAGATGCATATCATGGCTAAATGAGGCGCAGCTTATTTTCAACTGTCGGATGGTTCGTGGAGGCACAACAACGAGCTGCGGCGTGTCCGGGAGGAGGCTTCGGATGACGGGTCCGGACGAGAGGAGCAGTTGATGGTGAGGAGAAGATGCACTCTCACCTGTGAGTTCAGTTACGAACCTGGGAACAAGCTGCTTCTAAGGGTGCTCCTATCGAGGGGCTGCCCTGGGCCCTCAGGCCGGTTCTATCCTTTTCTGCCTGAGGACAGTGGTGTAACTCGAAAAATGATATTAAATAGTTCTAATGTTCATATGGGTACTTGTGTTTAAAAATCATAATTATTAAACTGTTATTGTTTGGGGATTATTTTTATGTTATATTATTCTTATTTTTAGGAACACGGCAATATTTTAGTTTATTAATGGACTTTTATTTAGTACAGATGGCAGAATACTCCACCTTGCCGTGTGGAGGTTGGATAGTAGTCCACCCATCCCCCCAGTTTTAGTTTGTTGTATGAATGTGATAGGCCATTTAGTGATTTCAGTTTAGTTTTCTTAGTGCGTGATTCGGGTCCTAAATTGGGGAGGGTCTTAATGGTGTGTGTGGTTTTAGATTTTTCTAAAGGGGGGGGGAGAATATTGTATACAAGTTTGGCCCTAGACACTTGCCGTAGCCACCCTGCAGAGTGACGTCAGGTGGGCTGCGGCCAGTGTATAAAGTTGTGTGTGTTCTCAATAAAGTTCAGTTGGATGTTCGGTACAAGATGACTCCTGTCTCACTAATTACAGACATGGGCCAACTTTGGAAAAAGTTTAGAAAAATTTATAATGTAGTACACTGCTGGGTAATGGTGAAGGACAAGCTGACAGACAGAGTCAGGCAGGATTCTACATGGACTACAATGTTTGCAGATGACATTGTGATATGTAGCAAGAGTAGGGAGCAGGTGTAGGAGAACCTGGAGAGGTGAAGGTATGCACTGGAAAGAAGAGGTATGAAAGTAAGACAGAATACATACGTATGTGTAAATGAGAGGGAGTAAGGTGTAACAGTGAAAATGCAAGGAGTAGAGGTAGTAAAGGTAGATGAGTTTAAATACCTGTGGTCAACCTTCCAGAGCCATGGAAAATACACAAAGGTGAAGAAGAGAGTGCAGGCAAGGTGGAGTAGTGGAGACTAGTATTTCGGGTGATTTGTGACAGAAGCATCGCAGCTAGAATGAAAGGGAAGATTTATAAAACGGTAGTGAGACCTGCTATGATGTATGGTTTGGCACTGACAAAAAGACTGAAGGCAGAGCTGGGGGTGGCAGAGTTGAAGATGCTAAGATTGCCATTGGAACTGCCTAGAAGGGACAAGATTAGAAATGTGTATATCAGAGGGACAGCTCAGGTTTAGTTGTTTGGACATGTGCAGAGGAGGGATAGTGGATATATTGGACAAAGGATGTTGAAGATGGAGCTGCCAGGCAGGAGGCCAAGAGGAAGACCAAAGAGAAGATTCATGGATGAAGTGAAGGAGAACATGAAGAGGGTTGGTGTTACAGAGGAAGATGCAAGGGACAGGGTGAGATGGAGGCAGATGATCTGCTGTGGCGACCCCTAAAGGGAGCAACCGAAAGAAAAAGACCGTACTGCTGGGTTTCAGAAACATAACATTTGTAATTTGATTTTCATTTCCTGAGTGAAAATTGGCTAGTGAGTCTTGATAAAAATAAATGTCTTATGTTCCAGAGCAACATCAGGGACAGGTTGCAGAGTATTCCTGTCTCTGTGACAGTGTCTCTCTTGGGCTCCAGTCAGATAACCAGGACCAGTACAGATCTGCCCAACGTTACTGCTGTCCTTAACTCCTTCCACCAGAAGACCACTGTGTCAGAGGTACAAATGTGTGCATATACAATGTTGCAATTTGGTTTAAAGACAGTGCCCATAAAGAGAGAAAATATGAGATGGTTAACAAGAAAAAAAGAGATTGACAAAAGCAATGAAGAAATTTTACATGTGAAATGCAAACAAAAGCAGTGAGCCCTGGATGAGGGACATAACAATTTCTACCTTTTTAGATTATCTTAATAAATGAGGGTTGTGGCAGTGACAATGTTTGCCAAAGTAACCTTCAGTTACATTACAAGTTTTGTTCCAAAAAAACAGAAAATGGTCAAGATGTATTTAAATCACTGGCAAGGTAAACCAAGATTTTTTTCACACTTTAAAATCCTTCTTCCTCACATAGTAAAGCATGGAGCTGGGCATTTATCTTTGGACTTCTCTCTAGAGAGGATGGTGTTGCAGTCATCACTCCTTCTGATGAAGATGTAGCTCTGAAAATAACTGTAACCAACAGAAATGGAGATGATGCTCACCAGAGTCATGCAGTCATCATGCTGCCAGACACATTACACTACTCATCCATAATCCAGAGCAAAGAAGGAGTACATATAGAAAAAACTTAAGTGTTGTAGTTGAGACCAGAGTATGAAAGACCAAGACTTTAAGGGGCTGAGACCAAGTCAAGACCGAGACCTAGCCAGGCTGAGACCAAGGTCTTGGTCTTGACTATAGTCTTGGATTTGTCTGGTCTTGTCTTGGTCTTGGGAGACTCTGGTCTTGACATTGTCTTGGCTACAACACTAGAAAACTCTAAAAGTCATAATATATCATTGTATCCACAGGAATCACAAATGAGTTGTACAGTTAACGACAAAGGAAACCTTCTAAACTGGGAACTGGGAAATCCGCTCCAAAGAGATGCAGAAGTGAGTACCATTGCTCAGATTTGTTCACAGGTGCATCACTATTTACATTCTATGCATCTTATTTGGTTCTCTTCAGGTTACCTTTTATGTCGTTCTCATAACTTCGGGCATCTCACTAAGTACAAAAGATGTCAATGTCACAATGAAACTGGAGACGTAAGTAGCCTGATCAGTATGGAAACTTGCACATAGCATTTGATCAAAGGGCTGTCAGTTATTTATGAAAAATATGTTGTGTTATTTGTGTGACACAGGACAAGCGTGCAGATCACAGAGCCAGTTGAGGCAGTAGCTAAGGTTGTTTTTGAGCTGGCGTTGCAAATACATGGGTGAGTTTTGGTTGTTGCTTTTACTTCTGCTTAATTGTAACACAAATAACAGTTCTGTTGTTCTTTTTCTCAATTATATACAGTGGAGATCAAAATTAGAGAACAATGTATTAATACTTGATTTATTCTGAAATACTGTTAATCTTCATTGCTCAAAATTTGACAGAATATCATCTGTAGCTATACCACTGTTATACTAGCATATTTTTTTAAATAACCAAGGCACTTCAACATAAACATTTATTTAAAAAAAAAAAACAGTGAGCAAAATTAGAGAACAGTGATCACTGCATCAGAAGAGAAGATTTAAACAATGTTTTTTTTTTTTTTTTTTAGGCTATAAGATTCAAAAGTTAATAGGAAGTGTAGAGGCCCTTGCTTTCAATGACTTCAGCACATCTGCACCCACAGGACATCACTAGTTTCTCACACTGCTCTGGCTTGATCTTGGTTCATTCTTCTTGCAGTCTCTTCCACAGTTCAGTAACTGTAGTGGATTTCTTAGCCATTACTTAAGCCCCTTTTCCACTAGCCCCACATGGCCCTACATGGTATGGCTCAGCCCGATTTTGTAGCCTTTTCCATTATACCCAGCACCGGTTAACAGGTCCTATTTTCGTACCTATTCAAGGCCAGGGTATAACCGTGCTGAGTCGAGCCGAGATGTGACGTCAACAGACTGCGAGCCACTGATTGGTAAGGGCGTAACGTCACGAAAGCGTCCGTCTTCTGTGGAATCTACACAACCGCCATTTGCAATATTTCATGGACTAACTTGGTCACAGAGTAAATATGATATTAATACAGATGATGTTGTAGGTTTTGCGGAAATCTACACCGTGGTCCAACGAAGAGGTGCAGAGTTTTCTGTGCTTGGTGGCAGATCCACAGTGAGAGGAGCGACCCGCCCAGTTACAGATGCAGCTCAGCATAGAACCGGACTACGGACAAGCTGAAGACGAATGTGAGAGAACCATTGATGGTGTGTGATTTGTAATATTGTGCATCTGTTCGCTTATTTATCCTGTCGGTGGTAAGCTCACTTTTTTTGAGCGATACAGTGCCGTCCTGTCCTGGCTAACGAGTGTTAGCTAGTAGCTAGTTAGCTAGTAGCCAACTCTGCTGATTCGAGCTTGTTTTGTCCTAAGTATTCGCTTGTGAGAGCAAAACAATGAAATATGTTAATCCTGGTTAAAGTCCTGGCTTGTGTATGTGTTGCACTTTGGTGTTGTGCATTAAGTTGTGTGTAATTTCTTCCTAGAATCTGTTTCCACATGCCAGGGGTTAGCCTCCCTCAGTGTTTATGATTGTGAATACAGGTCAAGTGGACCCCAGGATCCAAAATCTCAACATATTTAAGTGCATTATCAAACCAGTGATTTATAAAGTGAGTCATACAATTTTCTAAAGCGTCAGAATAGACCCACACACCTATTCTGTGGATTTTCAAAAAAAAAAGTGTTGGAACAGTGTTTTCGTGCTGTTTCTGTTCCACCATAAATCCCTGGATTGATAATGTACTTGTACATGTACAGAGTGGATCGTGGGGTTCTCACTGGTCAGGGAAACAAAGCATTTTTGTCACATCCCACCACTGACTTTCACAAGTGTATTTCCCTAATACAGGTACATCTCCAAAAATTAGAATGTCATGAAAAAGTTCAATATTTTTTGTCACTCATTTCAGAAAGTGAAATTCGCATATTATATAGATTCATTACACAGACAGTGATATATTTCAAGCGTTTATTTATTTTAATTTGGATGATTATGACTTACAGCCCCTGAAAACCCCAAATTCAATTTGGCAAAAAATTAGATTACATAAAATTACTTTTAAAAAAATAGTTTTTAAATAGAAATATTGGCCGCTGAAGTGTTGGTTAATATGGGCTGTAGCCATAATCATCAAAATTAAAATAAACACTTGCAATATATCACTGTCCCTGTAATGAATCGATATATCTGTTTCACTTTCTGAAATGAGTGACAAAAATATTGAACTTGTCACGGGTGGCTCTCGCAAGCCACCATAAGATGCCACACAGTCACCAGTGAGTTCAGTGAGTTTTATTTACGGTGAAAAAGTGACAACACAAGCTGCTGAGACAATGACACAAGAGTCTACTCACAACAAGAGGCATAGGCTAAACAGCTCTACAGGTCCAGAGGAGGAGACAGTCAAGTACAGACAGACAAGGTTGGTGATAATAATAACACCGGCTGCTAAGGCAGAGACACACAAAGATCGATACACACCGGGAGGGGTAAGGGTATACAGCACACTTACTAGTCCAGGGGCACGATGGTCAAACCAAGCAGACGTGGTAGGAATAAACCCTAAGCATCCGTAGCGTGACGGAGAGTTAACAGACACTGCTGCGCCGATGCGGCCGCCAGCGCGGGTAAAAGTAGCTTGAGCGCTAACGACCACAAATGCAGCACAGCTGTTGAGGATTTGACAGCTGGGCGGAAGCCTCCCCGAGCACTATCACAATAAGAGCTCGGAGAGCTAGAATCATAACGCCGCTGTCAAACCCTGACAAAAATAATCAGAATCAGAATCAGGTTTATTGCCATTGTTCATGTAGTACACAAACTAGGAATTTGTCTCGGTACAATGCTGCAACATTAAACATGATAGGATAAGAGAAATAAACTATACATGTAATAAAGTGTAGGATAAGATTAAGTGATACTGGTCAACAGTTAAAATATATATTAGCCAGCAGCAGATACTGTGGAGAACTATATAGTGCAGTCGGTAATGCAGGAAGAAAACAGTGATGATTGACATGAGTCTGGTTGAGCTGCTGTACATGGTGCACGAGAGTCAATAAGTCACTTAGTGTTCAGCAGTCTAATGGCAGAGGGGAAGAAGCTGTTCATGTGACGGGAGGTTTTAGTCTGGATGGACCGAAGTCTTCTACCAGAGGGGAGGGGGGCAAACAGTACGTGACCAGGGTGTGAGGGATCGGCTATGATCCGGCCAGCACGCCTCCGGGTCCTGGAGATGTACAGATCCTGGAGAGATGGGAGCTTGCAGCCGATCACCTTCTCAGCAGTGCGCACGACGTGCTGCAGCCTTAGTCTGTCCCTGGCAGTGGCTCCTGCGTACCACACGGTTATGGAGGTGGTGAGGATGGACTCGATGATGGCTGTGTAGAACTGCACTAACATCTTGGTGGGTAGCTTGAGCTTCCTCAGCTGCCGCAGGAAGAACATCCTCTGCTGGGCTTTTTTGATGAGTGAGCTGATGGTCAGCTCCCATTTGAGGTCCCTGGTGATGGTAGTGCCTAGGAAGCGGAAGGAATCAGCAGTGGTGATGGGAGAGCCTGAGAGGGTGAGGGGGGGCAGAGGAGTAGTGACTTTCCTGAAGTCTACAATCATCTCCACTGTCTTCAGAGCGTTCAGCTGCAGGTTGTTATTGCTGCACCAGGACGCCAGCTGGGCCACCTCTCTCCTGTAGGCGGACTCGTCGCCGTTGGAGATGAGCCCGATGAGGGTGGTGTCGTCCGCAAACTTGATCAACTTGACAGACTGGTGGCTGGAGGTGCAGGAGTTGGTGTAAAGGGAGAAGAGTAGGGGGGAAAGTACACAGCCCTGGGGTGATCCGGTGCTGATGCTAGTATAGTCTGAGACAGTCTTTCCCAGCCGCACATGCTGCCTGGGAAAGTAAATAAAGTAAATAACCCGAGCACCAAGGCATTGTGCTCGGGTCATGACAGTAGGCCCCCCTCACTTGACGGGCTCTGAACGTCTAGTAACACCTGCCCCCCCTCCCCCCAACCACAGGGCGAGTGGATTGAGGAACAGGCAAGGAAGGAGCCAAACAAAACCTAACAAAACCCTAAACAGAAAAGGAAAAGAATACATCACCTGACATATCCATCCCATTTTCCCCAGAACAATGACGAGAGGAAAAAAAACCAGAGAAAAAACAAAACAAGACATGATTACAATACAAGGGAAAAAACAAAGCACAAAAAACACTTGACCCTGAAAATTTTCCCACCGAGACCACAGACAACCCGTCTAACTCCAGTGTACATAACCTAACCCAAAACATACAATGACCCTGGAAACCGAAACAAGAAATAAATGCAAACATGATAACTATGGAAAAAAAAAACAAGACGTAAATGCAAACACATGACTATGACCAAGAAAAAAAAATGCACACTAACACATGGTAACTATGAAAGAGAAACAAGAAATAAATGCACACACCTGGAAACTAAGAAACGAGAACACCAAACTATGGCCCCTCAAAAGAAAGAGGGGAGAACAAACAAAAAGCAAAAACATGGCCATAGCCCCTCAAAGGAAGAGGGGGAAACCAAACAAAAAAAAAAAAAAAACAAGACCCAGACTATGGGTCTAAGGTTAAGACTGCCTTCTATCATTTGCGTAATATTGCCAAGATTAGGAGCATCTTGTCTCAGAGTGATGCTGAGAAGCTGATCCACGCTTTTGTTAGCTCGAGATTAGATTATTGTAATTCTTTATTATCAGGCTGTCCTAAAACATCTTTAAAAAGTCTTCAGCTGATCCAAAATGCTGCAGCAAGAGTTTTAACAGGTACTAGAAAGAGAGATCATATCTCTCCGGTTCTGGCCTCCCTTCATTGGCTTCCCATAGAGTTTAGAATTAAGTTTAAAATCCTTCTTCTCACTTACAAAGCTCTAAACAATCAGGCTCCTTTTTATTTAAAAGATCTGATACTACCGTATTATCCTAACAGAGCACTACGCTCCCAAAATGCAGGATTACTTGTAATACCTAGAATCTCCAAAAGTACAATGGGAGGCAGAGCCTTCAGTTATCAAGCTCCTCTCCTGTGGAATCAGCTGCCAATCTGGATTCGGGAGTCAGACTCGATCTCTGTTTTTAAGAATAGGGCTAAAACCTACCTTTTTGATCTAGCCTACAATTAGGGAGGGATCATGTGTTTCTGAACCCTCCCTTAGTTATGCTGCTAATAGGTTTAGTCAGCCGGGGGACCTCCAGTAATGCACTGGACCTCACTCCTTTCCTCACTCTCTATGAAATATTTTTTTTTTGCTGGTCATTAACATTTGTTTGTTCTCTCCCATAGATTGAGTCCCCATCGTGCTGTTTGCTCTCTACATGTCTGTTCTTTTCTTCTTCTCTATCTCCTCACCCCCCAGCCAGTCGCAGCAGATGACTGCCCCTCCCTGAGCCTGGTTCTGCTGGAGGTTTCTTCCTGTTAAAAGGGAGTTTTTCCTCTCCACCGTCGCCAAGTGCTTGCTCACAGGGGATCGTCTGATTGCTGGGGTCTTTCTGCAACTGTGGGGGTCCCCCCTACAGTTGATAGTGCTATGAGATGACTGTTGTTGTGAAATGGCGCTATATAAATAAAGTTGAATTGAATTGAATTGAATTGAATTGGATTACAAAAACTCATGAGGCAATCTAAAATTGCTTAGCATAACTTGACTATGGCTTGACTATGGACTTCAAAACACATGAGGCAATCTAAAATTGCTTTACATAACTTGACAAGACTTGACTGTGGCTTTCAAAAACACATGAGGCAATCTAAAATTGCTTTACATAACTTGACAAGACTAGACACCGTATGGCTTACAAAACACATGAGGCAATCTAAAATTGCTTTACATAACTTGACTAGACTAGACACCATATGGGCCAAAGCAAAAAGATGATCGGCGGAGATCCAACGCCCCCCCAGGCAGAGCTCAGAATCATAATCAGAATCAGAATAAGTTTATTGCCAAGCACATTTACAAGTAAATAACAGGTAAATATACGAGGAATTTGACTTGACACTGAAAACGTCATAAATGACATTCTCAATGACGCGGCGAGCTCCGGCGAGCTCCCTGCCTCTGATGGCCCACGGATAGTCCCACAAAACAGTACATGGTCAGGCGGCCTGCCCCAGTCCCAGGCCCCCAGAAACAAGTCTTCTGGTGGCCGAACCAGGTCACCCCGTAGCAAACACAGTTTATCGGGCGACCAACCCATGATGCTGAACGCACAAAGCAGTTCCTCGGGTGGCCGACCCGCATCCCACAACCACCAGGACCGTGGAGGATTAGCATGCAGCCCGCCTAATGACGACAATACATAAGAGAGCAAGACTGCCAGATAAAACCCTCCAACGGCCCCCAGCTGGTGGCTCCTGAGAGGGGAACAATCAAAAAATTGGACCTCCTCGAATCCTGATTGGGTCACAGCCGCACCTGCGCTGGACCCCCACTGGACCTCGTCGGACCCCGATTGGGTCAGGACGGACCCCGATCGGGTCACTGCTGCACCCACGTTGGACCCCGACTGGGTCACCTCGGCCCACGCGTTGGACCCCGACTGGGTCAGGACAGACCCCGACTGGGTCACTGCTGCCCACGCGTCGGACCCCGACTGGGTCACCTCGGTCCACGCATCGGACCCCGACTGGGTCAGGACGGACCCTGATTGGGTCACCGCTGCACCCACGTTGGACCCCGACTGGGTCACCTCGGCCCACGCGTCGGACCCCAACTGGGTCAGGACGGACCCCGATTGGGTCACCGCTGCACCCACGTTGGACCCCGACTGGGTCACCTCGGCCCACGCGTCGGACCTTGACTGGGTCACCTCGGCGACGACCTCCATCCCCGAACCTGGAACCTCCAGTCCCATGACCATGACAGATTCCAGACTAGTAACGCTGTGGAGAAGCTCAGAGAACAAAAGAGGACCGGGATCAGTTCCACCGGCAGCGCCAGAGCCCAGCGAGACGAGCTTGGGTGCAGCAGACGGCTGCCCCTCGCTCGCCTCCCCATGAGGCAGGCAAAAATGCTCTAACACACCATAAAGGAAAACAAGAAAGAGCACTTGCCTGCACTCGGGCTCTGGAGCCATCCAGGACTTCGTCAATCCAGGTTCAGACAGCCGCTCGTCGTCAGGCTCCCACTCGGCTGCGTCGGGTTCCACAGCCGGCCTGATGGTCTCTGCAGCTGGATCCTCTCGCACTGGCGTCCACGGCAATAACCCGTATGGCGTGGGGGCAGAGGACCCTCGACCTGCTGACTCGGGCTGCATCTCTGAGGAACCCTGGGGACGCTCACTCGTCGGCTCTGGCTCCTCACCGCAGTCCGTTCTCCTCCTCTGTCCAACACTAGGCTGCAGGGCCGGGATATCTCCCAGAGCCGCAGGCCTTCCCCTCGTTCAACGGCGTGGGACTGACGCCCAGGACCGCTCCGCAGGAGGAAACACAGAGGCAGCAGGTTCAGTATAACTGGCTTCAGCTGGAGAAGGAAACTCGGGGAGCTGCGAACCCCGAGCTTCCCCCCCCAGGAGTCAGACAAGACAAATCACTATAATGACTAGAAAAGTGAAATTGAACTTGCCTGTCTCCCGAAGGTAAGATGGTGCCAGCTGAAGAGGACGTTGCTCCTTCCCTCGCTCGCTGGATGGTAACATAGGGCTCATGGACAGAGCTCACCGGCACAGGACTCAGCTCACTCTCAGCAGCTGGCTGATTGAGGGGGTCATCCCGGCGGCCCAGAACTGGATCTGGAGCAGGAGCTTGCTGAAGACGTGCTCTGCCGCGGCGCCGACGCCTCCGCCGGCCCCCAGATGGTGCGAACTCTAGGACTGGATCGAGGACGGGATCAGGATCCATAGGCCACGAGCAGGAGTGCCTCTTCTCCTGCTTCACGCCGCGCTCCTCCTCCAGCATCAGGAAAATCTCGCGTTGTGCGGCGATATCTTCCCTCCTCGCGTCGACTTCCGGGTGGTCGGCCCAGCGGGAAGGGAGATGACGAAGGACGTTTTCAGCAGCATCTAGGTACCAGTGTATACCGTGATGGTAGTCCAGCAGGGAAGCGGAGATGAGCATCTCATCCACGACTTCCAGGAAGCCTGTCAGCTCAAGGCTCGGGCTCCCAGCGTGGCCCCTCCGCGACGGCATTCTCCCCACACACTCAGTACCCAGATGGGAACAGCAACTGTCCAAAAAACTAAAAACTCCCTGGTGAATTGCGTCTCGGGTTGGCGTCACCGTAAATGCCGTTTTGGCAGCAGTGTACTGTCACGGGTGGCTCTCGCGAGCCACCATAAGACACCACACAGTCACCAGTGAGTTCAGTGAGTTTTATTTACGGTGAAAAAGTGATAACACAAGCTGCTGAGACAATGACACAAGAGTCTACTCACATCAAGAGGCATAGGCTAAACAGCTCTACAGGTCCAGAGGAGGAGACAGTCAAGTACAGACAGACGAGGTTGGTGATAATAATAACACCAGCTGCTAAGGCAGAGACACACAAAGATCGATACACACCAGGAGGGGTAAGGCTATACAGCACACTTACTAGTCCAGGGGCACGATGGTCAAACCAAGCAGACGTGGTAGGAATAAATCCTAAGCATCCGTAGCATGACGGAGAGTTAACAGACACTGCTGCGCCGATGCGGCCGCCAGCGCGGGTAAAAGTAGCTTGAGCGCTAACGACCACAAATGCAGCACAGCTGTTGAGGATTTGACAGCTGGGCGGAAGCTTCCCCGAGCACTATCACAATAAGAGCTTGGAGAGCTAGAATCATAACGCCGCTGTCAAACCCTGACAAGAATAACCCGAGCACCAAGGCATTGTGCTCGGGTCATGACAGAACTTTTTCATGATATTCTCATTTTTGAGATGTACCTGTATATGTTTTGAACTTGATTTAACTAACCACCATCCATTTCTGTCTTTGGTCTAGGCAAGAGGAAAGGAAAAGCAGCCGCCCCACAATGGACCTTGCCACTGTGGAAAGTACTGAAATCCTTTGCTTTTATAGGTAAAGTGCCAAAACCAAAGTAGCACAATTTCCACTTAATATAAAAGGGACTGAACTAAGATTTATTTGATTGTGTGAATATTAATTACAGAATAATTGAAAATGACTGGCACATCAACTGTAAAATAAATCGCTTCTTAATGTATTTATTTATTTATTTATTGTCAGAGCACTTGTGTGATCCTTTGTAAGTTATATTCATAACTGTATGTTGCACTTTTGGGGAATGGGAGTTGTTCAGTCATCAATATGATTTAGTTAATATGTGTAGTTTATAGTCTATCATCAATAAACTCATGCAGTAACAGGACACATTACAAATATTTGAGACCCATTGTAGTGCTTCCTTTTATATTTTAGCAATAAAAGTACAAAACACCACCCACACTTGAAGCCAGGGCAAGACGAGACACAGTGGTGACAGAGCGGTGGCTAAACTTTTATTGATAAAAATTCCATATTTTGACCGAGCAACTCCATACTCAGTGATGCACACCTTCAGTTAAAGTACTAGATTCCATTCAAGTGAATGCATTAATTCATTCTGATTGCTGATGCCACAGTAAAAACAGATGATTTTAAATGTAACCCAGCCCTTGTAAAATCTACTTTACTAAAGCGCAGCTACACGAAAATTGTGGTTAAATACAACAACAAAGTACTTTATTGTCACATTCAAATTGTAATTGCTCCTGTTTTGTTTTTCTTTTGAATTCTTGGATGGAACATGGGTGGGCAATATAAGCTGCAGCTTCAGCCATCACCCATTTCAGCTAACCTATGTTGAACTATAATCAGAGGAGTTATTGTTTAATTTGACCTTGTTAGATTTTTTTGCCCTTTGTTATATTATTCTATTTTCTTTTAATCTTTACTTTTAATCTACCCGAAATAAAGATTCATTCATTCATTCACATTCCACCACTGGCTTTTAGCAACATGTATTTCCCAAATATGTTTTAAACTTGCTTTAATTAACCACCACCCATTTCTGTCTTTTGTCTAGGCAAGAGGGAAACGATCCACCCAAACCTGACCTTGCCTCACTATTTACAGAGATGCAGGCCTGAGATCTGCTGAACTGGGTCCAGCTTGAGTGGCACATCCCAGCTGCTTCTCAGTGAGGCAGCGTGGCCGGCGTGTGTGACCCATCCCAAGTTTTTTTTTTTTTAACAGTTTGAATTTTGCACATTCTGAATAATCTGGAATTTGCTGCTGATTGTAATAAACAATTTAGTGACTTATGTGTTTGCATCATGATTTTCTATTTTGTCTGTTAAGACACTGGTGGGAAAAGAGTCAACAGTACAAACCATTTATCGGTGACTTTGAAAATAATGGCTCATTTTTTAAAAAAAAGTAACCAAAACAATTATTTTAACTGAAGACTGTATTGTTGGATGTACCACCGCAGAAGACCCTGCACACTTTAGTGACAGTACCAGTATATGGAGGAATTCTGGGCCATATTAGCATCTGTTCTTCATCATAATGGGTTTGGGGCCTAATCATGTGCCATGGAGGGCCAAGACCCTGCAGGCTTTACCTCCAAACAGTGTCTTCAACAGCAGATTCCATTAAATTACTTCCACTGACTGCTGATCAGTGAGAACACCTACTGAAGAGACTGGGTAGAAGAGAGAACCTGCAGGGTCTTGGCCCCCCATGACACATGATTGGAAACCCCCGGGTTAGGGTTTAATGGGATTTAACATTTTGACAAAAACTGCTTTATGGTTCATAATTCTGTTGACAGACTTAGACCAAGCCAAAAGCGATTTCTCAAACTGCTGGATTGTTCTTAGACAGCTTTTCCAGTCTGTTAGTATTTAATTTGTGCCACATGGTGGTAACCTTCACATATAAAAAAGAGACATCTGCAAAAACTTCAAAGGTTTATTGTCAGTGCAATTCCCAGTGCAGTACTACATGAATGCATGTATAGTACTTTGTTGATGCAGAGAATATTTATTTCTACAGTACATGTATCTAGTAAATCAAGTATTTTCCATGTAACCTTGTGACTGCATTATTTTAATTGCTTTTAATCCTAGATCAAGTTTGTTTTGGCCTAAAATGCATCATAATTGTCAAATATATCTTATTATACCTAACTCAGTACTGTTTACTTTTTGAATATATATTTTGTGGCTAATATAGTTATTAACCTGGCGATCAAGCTGTGTCAGCTGATCATTTTTTGCCATGACACCACCTCAGACTCAGTGCTGCTGGAGCAGGTACATCCATGATGTCTCAACAGTCTCTCCATGATTTTCACGCAGATCAGAGCAATTTGTTGCACAGGAAATAAACATTTCTACAGACATTCTTAAGCTCTGTAACCACTGATCACTTGTGAAGCTGGGGTGACATCAGTGACGGGTTGTGTTGACATCAGTGACAAGCTGTGTTGAACACCAGACCGACTGTTTGAAGTGGTAATTTTCCCACAACAGAGCCATCTGAAACATACACACACAGCATACATATTTTAGTACCTAACAGTGATAACTTGCAGACATTACAGTGTAGTACGACGTACTTATAGCAAACTAGCATTAGCAACCATTAGCTTACCGTCATATATGACCTAGTTTGTATCCTCACGTCTTTGGCTCTCCCAGAAGCTGCAGTACTATTCCAGAGTGTTTCGTCTCACTGCCTGTACCCTTGTCTGGCGGTCCTTTTTGGCATTTATGGTGACAAAAAGCCATAGACCGAGGAGTCGCCTTGTACAGCCGCCATGTTATGTTTTGCTTGGGTCGCGTGTTTTACGTCACGGGAGTGTGGCGCCACCTTGCTGTAAAAAAAATCCTACCCACCCCAGGCGTACCCAGCTGTAATGGAAACACAATCGAGGCCAAAACGACTAGTGGCGAGTAGAGTAGAGTAAAGCCAAATGGGGCTAGTGGAAAAGGGCCATTTGCCACCAAGGATTTTCCAGACATTCTCTATGGGGTTTAGATCTGGACTCTGGGCTGGTTATTTCATTGTTTCAGCATTGTTAGATTCAAGGAATGGTTTAACCCCTTTTGCAGTGTGACAGGGGACATTGTCTTTCATGGAAATTGCGGGTTGATTGGAACACAATTGCAGTAAAGGAATTGCATGTTGCCAAAGGAGGTTCGCATAAACATTTTCATTCACCCTGCCATGTAGCTGTACAAGAGTCCCAACTCCTGCTGCAGAAAACTTCCCTCAAACTATGACACTTTCTCCTCCAAATTTAACTGACTTCTTTACACACTTTGGGTTCAGTCTTTTCCCAGTTTGACACCTAACATATTGTTTCCCATCAGACCCAAATAAATTGAACTTACTCTCATCACTGAAGTGCACTCTGGACCAGTTCTGTCCATACAACATGCTCCTCAGCAAAGGCAAGTCTAGCCTTTTTATTCTTTCTGTTGATGAGAGGTTTGGTCACTGCAGAGTTAGCTTTGAGTCCAAATTGTCTTAAATAGTGAGACACTGTGTAACAAAGACAGATCCTTGCCATGTTCAGCAGTGAACTGGTGAGCAATTCCAGCTGCAGTGTTGAACCAATTCCTCATTGAGAGTCTTTACATAACCCTGTCCTCCAAACCAGAGCAATGTGAGAAACTAGTGATGTCCTGTGGGCACAGATGTGCTGAAGTCATTCAAAGCAATTTTTCTTAGTATTTTTTGAATCTTTTAGCCCTGAAAAATATTGTTTAAATCTTCTCTTCTGCCATAGTGGCCACTGTTCTCTAATTTTGCTCAATGTTTTTTTGTTTTTTTTTGTTTTGTTTTGTTTTTTGTTTGTTTGTTTTGTTTTGTTTTTACAAAATAAATGTTTGTGCAAAGTACCTTGGTTATTAAAGAAAAAAAAAAACAGGCTAGTACAGCAGTGGTATAGCCACAGCTGATATTCTGTCAAATTCTGAACAATGAAAAATAACATATTTTAGAATAAAATTTACAAACTGTATATTTGTAAATTACTAATAATACAATACTGTTCATCAGGCTTGCCAGACCTTCTCAGGTTTCACTTGGTGAAAAATTAATTGGTGAAAGTGCTATAAAAACAGTGGACCAAATAGGAACCTCAGTTCAATATGAATTTAGGGTGAGTTGTTATTTATTACTATCTTTGTGGAGCAGAATGTGTTGCTCAGTTTTTTCTCAGTCAAAAAAAAATATATCTTCTTTGGAACAGATCACTAATTTGGGAAAACCATTGAAATACTTTGCGAATGCATCACTAAGCATCTTCTGGCCAAAGGAGAACTCTGTAGGAAAGTGGCTTCTGTACCTGACTAAAATCAGTAGTAAAGGAGTACAGTCTGTCCCCTGCTCACCTGTAGATGAAGTCAATCCACTGAAACACATAAAGGTAGGGGATGACTCCACCTTTACTGTCACTTATAGACATGCATGTAGTATCTCTAACAAAGCAATGTTTAAACTAAATCAAGGGTTGGCATAATCTAACCTGTCATTTCAAACTGGTAAATTTCCAAACAAAATGAAAATAGCAGAAGTAATACCTCTATACAAAACAGGAGACAGTCATTGTTTCACAAATTACAGGCCAGTCTCTTTACTCTCACAATTCAGGGGTCAGTTTTGGGACCCAAACCCTTTATTTTGGATATAAATGACATATGCCAACTATCAAAAATTATGAAATTTATTTTGTTTGCGGATGACACAAATATCCTTTGCACTGGTGAGAATTTGCAGCAGGTTTTAGAGGTGGTCACAATTGAAATGAAAAAGTTAACGCAGTGGTTCAACAAAAATAAATTATCTCTAAATCTAAAAAAACCAAATATTATGTTGTTTGGAAATTATAAAATAAATCATGCAATAATGGTAACGATAGATGATACCAGAATAGAAACAGTACAGGAAAATAAGTTTCTGGGGGTGACGCTAGACAATAAAATCTGCTGGAAACCTCACATCAGTCACATCCGGGCCAAGTTGGCAAAATGTATAGGCATACTGGGGAAGACAAGACACATCTTGGACTATAAATCATTGGTCTTACTGTACAATTCACTGTTTCTACCTTATCTTAACCCCTTGCACTCTGGTCAATTTCCCTAAAAACGCCAAAAAATAACGTACCCAAAGTAAATCAAAAGCTGTTCTTCAACCCTTTGCAGCATCTTCATGGGGTTGGTCTCATTTAAAAGAAAACACTTTGAATTTTTTGGCAAAACAGTCATAATTTCTCTAAGTGCTCCTTCCACTGAGTAACAGTCATCTAAACATACTGAACTTGAAGAAAATAAATTTCGCCTGGGTGTTTTTTTGGATACAAATGCTTGCAAATAACACACAGCTATCAGATCCAGCTGGAAAATGCAACAGAAATGTAGAACCAAGTGTTATCAAGCTGAGGTCCAAATTTGGTAACAATACCACAAAAAATGAATATATTACACAGCTTTTTTCTCAGGTTGTTCTCAGGCGTTTTTGAAATGTGCCAAACTGTGCCATTTGGCACAGTTTGGCACAGTTTGGAAAAACGTCTAGAACTTTTGAATGCTTCAACATAGAAGCTTCATCTTGGGCTCTAACGAAAGGTGACACTCAGGGCTATCTTGGTAGATAGCCCAAACTGTGCCAAACTGTGCCAAACTGTAAACTGTGCCAAATGGCACAGTTTGGCACAGTTTGGAAAAACGTCTAGAACTTTTGAATGCTTCAACATAGAAGCTTCATCTTGGGCTCTAATGAAAAGTGACACTCAGGGCTATCTTGTTAGCTGTCCAGAAACACTGTCAGTAGTAATGACGCAGAGAAAGTGAAGTTTCAATTCTAAACACGCTTTACTGAACAAAAATGTCAATATACAAAACATACTATTTACAAACAACAAATTCAATTCAATTCAACTTTATTTATATAGTGCCATTTCACAACAACAGTCATCTCATAGCACTATCAACTGTAGGTGGAACCCCCACAGTTGCAGAAAGACCCCAGCAATCAGGCGATCCCCTGTGAGCAAGCACTTGGCGACGGGATATTTTACAAGTTGACAGCAATACCCTCTCAATCAAATGTAATTTTCTAATCCTACTCATCATCATACTGATTCCTAGAAAATGTGTCAAGATTTTGCTGAGGCGGTCATGCATATCCGTGCCTCTCTTCTGCTCATTGGCCTCTTCTGCTGCTGGGCTGCTGAGGTGAAGGGCCCAGCTGATCAGAAGAAACTTTGTCCTGGTCATTACACTCTTGGGGAAACGAAGGCTGTACAGGTGTCCCCCTCGCCAGTAATCACTGAAGGATTTGCACTTGACTATACCCATGTAAATAATCAGGCCAAAAAATGAGAGCAGGTCGGAGCATGTGAGGTCAACACACTGGTGGGTGTGTTGTAGCGTGCAGAGCCATGTAGGTTGGTGTTCTCAACAATGTGGTCTAGCACAGATGGAGTGAAAAATAACTCAAACAACTGAACGGGGGGTGTATGAAGCTGTTGTAATTAGCTGAGGTCCAGGTGGATTTTTGGGACGAAAAATGGGCTGTGGTGGAATGATGTCAGGGGTGTCGGAATCATGCCACCTCTCCTCAGCTGATGAAGGGCCGGCCGATGTCCCAGGCTGAGGGCTGCCATCACCACTCTCGCCTCCTCTTCCTCTCCTGCTACCTCCTCTTCATCTCCCTCTTCCTCTCCTTCCTCTTCCTCTCCCCAGTGGTGTCCCTCTTTTTGGGGTAGGGGTTTCCTCTTCTGACAAGCTCGCCTGCAGCTCCCTTCTTCTGCGCTTGCTGGCAGAGTCCTCGTCTGGCACCCACTCCTCACCAGAGTCTTCATCTGAAGTTTGTCTATTATATGAAAATAAAGTAATTTACAATGTTCAGTTTTTATTTTTTACTATTCTCCTATTTTCCCAGAGTTCACATACACAGCACAGTTCCTGTTTTTTTTGTTTTTTGTTTTTTACAAGAAAAAATAGCCTAAAGTGCAATAAAAATTATACTAAAACATTATTACATTTCTAGAGGGTAACAAACAACCCACTGGGAGGAGACCCCGGGGCAGACCCAGGACTTGGTGGAGAGACTATGTCTCCCAGCTGGTCTGGGAACACCTTGGTATCCTCTCTGGAGAGATGGAGCAGGTGGCTGGGGAGAGGGAAGTCTGGGCTTCTCTGCTTGAACTGCTGCCTCCACGACTCGGACCTCCGGAAAAGTGGTAGAAGATGGATGGATGGATGGATAGATAACAAACAACCCCCCCCCCCACACACACACACACAAAAACATGCCACGTAAAAAATGTGTGGCCTTTTTTACAAGAAAAATAGCCTACAGTGCAATAGAAATTATGCTAAAATATCTATCTGCAATGCAGAGGATAACACCGCCCCCGCCCCGCTACAGAGGAACTCTGCACACCAAAAAACTTGTGGCCATGACGCACTGTTGGAATTACCGATCGGTCAAAAGTGATTTTTATTACTACTTTCATCGATAAAGAATAATTTAGCTTATAACACTTACCTGTCCACAACAGCAGTAAGTTCCTTTGTCAGACGAACATGAAGCTGGTCCGGTTGTAACGGACTCATGCTTCTGGTCACCCGACCCGGTCAAAACATCTCCGCTTCCACGCTTGCAGTTTTGTGAACCATTTTTCCAAACAAATAATCCAAAAAAGACTGGCTGATGCTACCGTTCCGCACAGGTCTCAATGTCAGTCACCCAGCGGCTTAGGCAAAAGAGATTTTAAGCAGGGAGACGCACGTCAACTGTCAAACTTCTCTGCTTCAATTGGCTTGTATTCGCAGCCGTTGGTAGGCAGGTCCTTCTTGCTAGGTTTTCAGTCATTGGTTCTTCAAGGTTTCAGAAACCCAATTCAAGGCTCTTATTAGAGGTCAATCAAATCTAAACCAATCATACACTCCTTTGGCTTTCTGTTCACGGCTGTGTGAAAAGAAAGCTGAACAATGCAGCTTTTTTTTTTTTTTTTTTCCGTGCGCACTCAGACGCACAGGGCGCACTGTGCATCTGAGTGCGCACTGAGACGCACAGTGTGTTCTAGGATGCACGAGGGCGCCCTGGGACGCACGAGGGCGCACTGGGACACAGAGACGTGCCCGCCTGCGGTACACCAGAGTGCAAGAGGTTAACTACTGTGTAGAAGTCTGGGGAAACACCTACAAGACCAACCTACAGTCAATACGCACATTACAAAAAAGAGCTATAAGGATAATAAATAATGTAGGATATAGAGACCATACCAATTCGTTGTTTTTAAAGTCACATGTCATAAAGTTCATCGATTTAGTTAAATTTAAGACAGCACAAGTCATGTACAGGGCAATTAATAATCAACTCCCAACTAATATACAAAAAATATTTAAAAAAAAGAGACAATGGTCATAATCTGAGAGGGGACTTAAACTTTACAAAACCGAAGATACGAACAACCAAGAAAAGTATGTGCACATCTGTCTGTGGGGTGGATCTGTGGAACAGTCTGGAGCCGGAACTGAAACAATGTACAAACAGAAATCAATTCAGAAAGAGGTACAAACATTATTTACTGAAAGGATATATGTTAGAAGGGTAGTATTTATATGTACGATTCACTATGCTCACCCTGGGACACTATGGGACACTATGGAATGGTGGGTGGGACAGCACTGTGTATACAGTGATCCCTCGCTACTTCGCGCTTCACCTTTCGCGCCCTCAGTGCATCGCGGATTTTTCAAAAATATTCATCAAAAATTCAAAATTGAGAAATAATGGGCAGGCGCTAGAAGAAGGCAGGGAGACTACATTACAACATCAGGTATCAACACGGAGAGCCCGCACAACTCAAAATCCACCTCTCTGTTCACTGTTCTCGTGTTGGCTCGGCTCGGGAATCTCGCAAGCTGATTGGCCGAGACGTTTTACCCAGCTTCTCTCCCTGCCGAGTGCCCACCCAGCGAAGGAAGACCGCATTCATTGCTCTTTATCGCTCGTGTTGCTTAGTCTCGCCGCGTGGAACTTTTTGCTGTTCTCTTGTGCCATTTTGTGCGAAATAGTCTTCCCGTCGAGCCATTACGCCGCCTCCTGCAGCTTCTCCAGCTCTATCGGAAGCTGCCCTCGACGATCCTGCGCCTCTAGCACCTGACGATGAGGCGTCACCTGAGGAGCAGTAAAGCTCTCATTAACCTGTGCAGTAAATCATCTTCATCTTGAGTTACGTATCTTGTTATAAGAATAAAAGAGTTCTAAAAACATATTTATGTACACTTTATTTACATCTACGTATGTATGTACACTTACACACACACACGTATCATATGAGAGAGAGAGTGAGAGAATGAACGTACGTATTATTTATGGGTGACATCATTAGGGGTGACGCTACTTCGCGGTTTTTCACTTTTCGCGGTCGGTTCTGGAACCCATTAACCGCGATAAGTGAGGGATCACTGTGTCTGTGTTGTTTGAGGCTGGTTTTGATGTATGGACATCAATGTATGCTAGGATGGATGGGTGTTAATGTTGATATGTACAAAATACAGTTAATTGTTTACTTGTGGTCTTAAATGTGGTAATTTGTATATAATTCACATGGGTGTATTTATGGAAAAGAGGAGATGGAATTAATAAGGGTTCACTTCTTCCTTCTCCCTTTCGAACACTGTATACTGTTACTTTATTGCATTTGTCGTTTGTTTTGTTTTTGTTATACTTTTTTGTTCGAAATAAAGTATCTATCTATCTATCTATCTATCTAATCCATCAAGCAAAAGATGTGAAGCCGAAATTGAAGCTCTCTCAACGGATAACTTCTCATTCCTTCCAACAAGAAGAAAATACAAAACTCTGGTAAGAAAAGCATGTTTTTTAATCTTTAAGATATCCATTAAAAGTGTGTTGCAAAATGTCTCCTTGAAGTGGTTTAAATTCAGTAACAAGTATCATAAATGCCCATCTCAGTGCACTTTTTGTTGTAAGATACACAATAAACATCATACATGCACAAACCTATGTTTTTTAGGCTTTGTCTGTAAGGTGACAGGGTTAATGGTGACATTTCATGCTGTTGCTTGCTTTGCTGGTTGTCTTCACCTCCAGAACTGCTTCGAGGGACTCAATTGTGTGACGATACAGTGCCCTCTGCTGGGCTTGGACAATACTGCAGTCATTATTCTACATTCACGCCTTTGGAACACGACTTTGGCAGAGGTACTTCCTGAAATATCTCTTGATACACTTTATAATCACAGCAAGCAGGCATTTTAGGCATTTTAAAATGTAAATACTATATATAAACATTTACAAAATAATCACCACAGTGGATCACCTGCCTCCATCTCACCCTATCCCTTGCATCTTCCTCTGTAACACCAAGCCTCTTCATGTCCTCCTTCACTACATTCATGAATCTTCTCTGTGGTCTTCCTCTTTTCCTCCTGCCTTGTAACGCTATCATCAACATGCTTTGTCCAATACATCCACTATCCCTCCTCTGCACATGTTCAAAACATCTCAGCCTTGCCTCTCTTACTTTGTCTGCAAACCACTCAACCTGAGCTGTCCCTCTGATATACACATTTCTATTCCTGTCCCTCCTCGTCACTCCCAGTGAGAATCTTAGCATCTTCAACTCTGCCACCTCCAGCACTGTCTCCTGTCTTTCGTCTTCACCATTACACCTGACTCTCTCTCATTCACACACATGTATTCTCTCTTGCTTCTACTGACTTTTTTTAATTCACACATCACAAACCAAATACATCCAAATTAACATTTCAGCATTGAGTCGATGTGTGAGAGGGTCACCCCAGGGTAGCTGCTTAAAGCTTATAATTGGGGGCCCAATTACACACATTCACAACAGAGGTTAGACGGGTTAGAGTGTCAAGTGTAGTTTCAGCATCACTATAATTGTAGACTTTGTACTATGTCTTGGCCTACATGTTCTCACTCAGACATCTTAAGCTTTCTCCATTAATCACTTTCATTTTTATTTTCTGATGTGAGAATGAGGGTCTACCAGCAAGTTCAAGAAATAACACAACAGGGAAATGGTCAGAAATTTAATTCCTGTCCCCTTCAGAGCATACCTCCACTGCTCCAGGGTCTCTTCCACCTACTTGCTATTCTCACTACAGATCACAGTGTTATCTACCAACATCATAGTCCATGGAGACTCCTGCCTGACCTCGTCTCTCAGCCTGTCCATCACCATGGCAAACAAGAAGGGGCTCAGGGTCGGTCCCTGATGTAATCCAACTCCCACCTTGAATCCATCTGTCACTCCTATAGAGGGTATGTGTATGATGTCACCGATCGGAACTCATGTCAGTTAAAAAACATTGAGTGGCAAAAATGAGTGGCAGCATTAGGGTGTATGCAGTAAAACACAAGAAATACACTCAATTATTTACCTTGTGTTCTTATTAAAGACAAAAATAGAAAGGAGATGTCTTTACCTTCTTAACCTGTTTCGACTGTACACTGCAGCCTTTGTCAGAAGAGTCAGCTGATTGCTGCCAGGTGACATTTATCAGCTGACTTTCGTAGGCAGGGCCAGCTCAGCAGACCTGTCAGATCCACCAAGCCAGCCCCGCCTTCCGCCGTCAGATGGTCTCTGGAGAATGTGATCCCAGGTGTGGGAAAGCATGACGAAGGCTGCAGTGTACAGTCGAAACATATTAAGAAGGTAAAGACATCTCCTTTCTATTTTTGTCTTTAATAAGAACAAAAGGTAAATAATTAAAAGAAGACAAAATAAACCTACTTGAGCTAAATACACTCAATATTCAGTCACAGCAGTACACAGAGTACCTGCTTATATTGTGGAGAGTTAATTTTATCATTCTATCTTGATTAATTGGCAAAAAATAAATAAATGAATAAATAAAGGTTCTGAATCAGTTCTTCAGTTACTACATGCTCCTTGTTTTTTACCCACACATCACTACAGTCAAGTAAATGGTGGGGCATTAACATATAAAGTAAAAAAAAAAAAAAGTGTGCATTGATGTGACTAATTATTTTGTGTGATTTTTATGTTTAGCTGCATACAAAATAAAGCTCTCACATGTGGTTGCCACTCAGTGCTGTGTTGCTATGGTAACTGTCCTATAACTGCCAAGAATTCTGTTCCAATGCATCCCCTCTATAGCACACCTCACCACGGTGTCGCTGCCCTCATACAAGTTCTGCACTACCCTGACACTTCTGTCACTCCTGACTTCCTCATATAGTACCACACTTCTTCTCTTGGCACCCTATCATATATTTTCTTTAAAGTCACAAAGACACAGTGCCACTCCTTCTGACCTTGTCTATATTTCTCCATCAACACTCTTAAACAGATTTATTTTTATTGCGTTATGGTGGAGAGTTATGTAGATGCCATGTTTGCTTTAATATCTTTTTTCTTGGAATTGTTTTTACATGGACATTCACTTTTGATTCTAAATCACCCACCAATGATTCATTTAATTTTCTTCTTCCCATTTAGGATTACAGTTCCTTCAACTACCTGGACATTGTTGTGGATGCCAAAACAGAAAATCCTGGCACCACGGTAAACAGTAGTGTTGATAAAAATATATATGATCAAATAATTCTGGAAAACATTTTTATGATATTTGATACCACCGTGCTCTCTGAAAAAGTGCAACATGAACAGATCTTTAACCTCTAATAATTATAGTACACCTAGAATTTTTTTTTTTAATTCACAGGTAAAACTGACAGTATTCCTGGAGAAAAAGATTGAATTCTTGATCAAAGTTGCTTGGTGGATAATCTTCCTGACTGTTGTTGCATTGCTGCTGTTGTTGGTGTTGTTTGGCTTCATCATCTGGAAGGTAACAACGAACCAGCTGTGAAGGGACATTTTCTCGTATTTATGGTATCTCCATTTCTGAACTGAACTGTCCTTGTCCAACAATAATAGACACCGTACTGAACACAGGGTAGTCATAGATAACGACTGTATTTTCAAACCAAACTGAAAAGTTTAAAAGCACCTAAATCCAAAAGAAAAAAGAATGTTAAATGCACTATATTGTTTGTCAAACTGATTGCACTTGAGTCGGTCTAACTGTGTTTAGGGATGTTATTTGTATTGAACTGCAGTGTCTGTGTATTCAGTCTTGTACTGACTCCCTTTCATGTTTTGTTCCTTTCAGCGTGGTTGCATCCATTGCCTGGATCACACCAAGAAGCTGCCACAAGACGAAGATCCAAAACCAGACGTCTCCACTTAAACTAAAAGGACCAGTTTGAGAAGCATCTTCTGAGGTGGTGATCTCTTCCTCTATCTTTGATTATGACAGAATATGTGTGCGTGTTGAACTTGTGTCACTGAGATGTGGAAATGCCATGTTAAGTTACTGTTTTTTTTGTCTTTTTTATATAAAATAAAAACAGTAAAAACAAACATTTATTTCTTCAAATTTTTAATGAAGCAGAAAATATTACTTGTTGGATACCAAAAAAAATTGTTACAATCACAGGAAAAAAAGTTTTGCTATACTTTTACCATAAAGGAATGTGTGAGTACTGGGAATGGATGAGAAGAATATTTCTGAAATTTAAGGGAAATTTTGCAGCTGCCACTGACTAATCTGACACTGATCATCAGAAATGAACAGGAATAAAACTGTCACTCTGAAAGTAATGTGAAACTATTTTTTGGTGGTGGTGCAATATAGTGGGAGTCTAAGATACATTTTTTGGAAGAATTTCATTCCAAGTTTGCTTATGATTAGTAACACTGGATTTCTTGTATTTTATTTTGCAGGTGTACAATTGCTGAAACTGAGGAGGAATATATACATTTTCAGAATAAACCCTTCCCTAGCTCATCTTTGTACTGTACTATTAAAACAGAAGTTTTATCTGAAATGACTATTAGAAGAGGCATGCCTTCAGCACAGCAACAGAGAGAATCTACTTGCACACAAGATCTGACGGCAGGCTTTTCAACCTCGCCCGCCTGAAAGCCAGAACCAAAGTACGCGAGGCTCTAATCAGAGACATGCTGTTCGCAGACGACGCTGCAGTCGCAACCCACACACAGCAGGAGCTTCAGACCCTGATGGACCGCTTCTCCCAGGCATGCAAGGACTTCGGGCTTACCATCAGCCTGAAGAAGACTAACATCTTGGCGCAAGGCACGGAAGCACCACCAACCATCACCATCGACGACTACGAGCTGGAGGTCGTGAATCAGTTCACGTACCTGGGGTCCACGATCAGCAACAGCCTCTCCCTTGATACAGAGATCGACAAGAGGATTGGAAAATCTGCCTTCACACTCGCTCGCCTCACCACACAAGTGTGGGAGAATCCCAAACTCTCTGTCAAGACGAAGATGGCAGTGTACAACGCCTGCGTCATCAGCACACTGCTCTATGGGAGTGAGACGTGGACAACATACGCCCGGCAGGAAAAGAGACTGAACTCCTTCCACTTGCGCTGCATTCGCCACATCCTGGACATATCCTGGCAGGACAAAGTGCCCAACACAGAAGTTCTGTCCCGCGCCGGCCTTCCCTCCATGTTCACTCTACTCAGGCAGCACAGGCTCCGCTGGCTAGGCCACGTTCACCGTATGGAGGATGGCAGAATCCCCAAAGACGTCCTCTACGGAGAACTGGCGACTGGCAGGAGAGACGTTGGCCGCCCACAGCTGCGCTTTAGAGACGTCTGCAAGAGAGACATGAAGGCCCTGGAGATCAACACAGAGCGCTGGGAGGACCTTGCAACGGACTGCTCCAAATGGAGAGGCACCCTGACCAGACAGCTCAAAGCGGGTGAAGAGAGACTGACTGCTGCAGCAGATGAAAAAAGGACCTGCAGGAAGAACCGCCACAGACCCAGCAGCACGGAGACCACCCTCAAGTGCGACCTGTGTGACATCGACTGCCATTCGCGCATCGGTCTGTTCAGCCACAGGCGGTGCTGTTCCAGCAGAGTAGACATTTAGGATTCTCTTCCATGGTCATCATAGACCGACGGAGGCCGACGAATATAGTGGGAGTCTTAGATACATTTTTTGGAAGAATTTCATTCCAAGTTTGCTTATGATTAGTAACACTGGATTTCTTGTATTTTGTTTTGCAGGTGTACAATTGCTGAAACTGAGGAGGAATATATACATTTTCAGAATAAACCCTTCCCTAGCTCATCTTTGTACTGTACTATTAAAACAGAAGTTTTATCTGAAATGACTATTAGAACCAATGGCAAATCATAATGCCTCATACAACAGAAGAGTTATTTTACAGCAACTTTACAGTCTTTCATAAGCTCACTGATCATGTTTTACCTTCAGAAAAGTCAAAAATTACTTCTGTATAAAATTTAGGAAAACATGCTTGTTTGCTTCATAGGGATTCCAACTGCAGCTACCAGTTTAGTAACTATCCACTTTTAAAATTTATCAAACTCTGAGTTGTAGAGGTGCTGATGTTTAATCCAGCTAAAAAAGGGGTGATACGTGGTGTACACACTGGACAGACTATGGAAGATAGATTTTTAAAAAATAATAGCTATACTAAAACTTGTTTAGCAAATATTATTTAGATGCTGAATAATGATGTGAAACATCAATAGTGGGGCTTTGTGTCAGACAATGGTTTACCAAAAAAAAAAAGATTTCATTAGTTACTGCTTGGTAGATTAGAATATAAAAGAATGAATGAATAAATATTTTTTTTGAACGAATGAATGAATATTTATTTCGGATAGATTAAAAGTAAAGATTAAAAAAGAAACAGAATAATACAACAAAGGAGAAAAAAAAATCCAACAAGGTCAAATTAAACAATAACTCCTCTGAATACAGTTCAACATAAGTTATCCGAAATGGGTGATGGCTGAAGCCGCAGCTTATATTGCCCACCCATATTCCATCCAAGAATTCAAAAGAAAAACAAAACAAGAGCGATTACAATTAAACTAAGCAACAACAATTTACTAAAATAAAACTAAGCAACAACACAACACAGACTGGATATGATAGTTTTTGTTTAAATTGTCCAAGCGTTGTACATGATTTTAATTCAGGTCCAAAATCGTTCCATAATCTGACTCCTTGCACTGAAACACAGTGTTGCTTGGTGGTAGTTCTCACTGAAGGTTTTTGAAATATACATGTTCCTCTGAAATGATATTGTTTCTCCCTTAATTGGAACAACTTTTGGATATTTGCGGGCAGTGATAGATTCTTCACTTTAAACATTATTACTGCAGTTTTTAAGTCAACCAGATCTTTCAACTTGAGAGCTTTTAATTTAAGAAAAAGTGGGTTTGTTGGTTCCCTGTAAGCAGCTTTGTTTATTATTCTAATAGCTCTCTTCTGAAGCATAAAGATTGGATATATGTTTGTTTTATATGTATTTCCCCATACTTCAGTACAATATGTCATGTATGGGAGTATTAATGAATGATACAAAGTATATAGTGTGGGTTGATTCAGCAAATATTTCACTCTGTGTAGTATTGCAATTGATTTAGATATTTTACCTTTAATATAATTAATATGTGACTTCCAACACAGTTTATTATCAATTATTACTCCAAGAAATTTAGTTTCGGATACCCTTTCAATCTCTACACCATTTACACTGAGTTTAGATACTAAGTTGTTGTGATAGTTGTTAAAAACTATAAATTTTGTCTTACTTAAATTGAGCGTTAATTTGTTTGAATCAAACCACAGTTTAAGCTCTCCTAATTCCTTTCCGAGTGTATCCAAAAGTTGTTCCAAATTGCTTCCACTGCATAATAGATTAGTGTCATCGGCAAACAATAGTAAATCCATTTTTTCCGAAACTTTACATATATCATTTATATACATATTGAATAACAATGGCCCCAAAACTGAACCCTGTGGGACTCTACAAGTAGCCTTCAGTAACTGTGAGTTTTTGTTACCAACACATACATACTGATATCTATTCTTTAAGTAACTACATAACCAGGACAGTGCTACCCCCCTAATACCACAATTTTGTAGTTTCTTTAATAATAAATTATGATCCACTGTATCAAATGCTTTTTTAAGATCCAGGAATACCCCAACTGAGTACTCTTTATTTTCAACGGCAGTTGATATTTTTTCTATAAATTCCATTAGAGCAAATGCAGTTGTCCTCTTGTGTCTGAACCCATATTGCTGCTCACACAATAAATTATTCTTCATTATGAAGTTGTCAATTCTCTCACAGAATATTTTTTCAAGTATCTTGGAAAATTGCGGCAATAGTTAAATTGGTCTATAGTTTAAAAGTTCTCTGTCACCCGTCTTGTATATCGGAATTACTTTAGCTATTTTCATTGGATTGGGAAATATACCTATTTGGAGAGACAGGTTACAGATATACGTCAGTGGTTTCACTAAGCATTCAATAATAGTTTTAACTAAGAGCATGTCAATACCATCACAGTCCGTAGATGTTTTACTTTTAAACAATTTAACAATTTCAATGACCTCTCTCGTCTGTGTTCTTTATGAAAATGGAGTCTTTTATAGCAGTGTTTTTGCTTATTGTATCACCTGTAGGTGCCGTAATGGGTATTTCTCGAGCCAAATTAGGACTAATGTTAACAAAAAACTTATTAAATTCATCTGCAGGTGAAACTGCATTCACACTCTGAGTCGTTTTATTATTTTTTGAAAAATTGGTTGGGTAGCTTGTATTTCTGTTTTTATTTCCAAGAATATTGTTAAGTATTGTCCATGTATTTTTAATATTGTCTCTGTTTTTCTCCAGTCTTTACTGTAATAGTCTCTTTTACTACATCTCATTATATATGTTAACTTATTTTTGTATGTTTTATACCGCTGCTCTGCTTCTTTTGTCCTTTTCTTTAGAAAAGCTTTATATAATGAATTTTTCTTTTTACATGCCTTTTGTAATCCTTTGGTTAACCACGGCTTATCGACAAATATATGTTTAAGCTTTTTCTTTACTATTTTTTCATAAAGAGTGGTTACAATGTTCATAAATGTGTCATAGGCTTCATTTACATCTGATACATAGACTTTTGTCCAGTCTTGCTTCAGCAAGTCTTCTTTAAAAGAACTGATTTCATTTTGTGATTTGTATCTGAAAGATTTTAAATTTTTAAATTTTTAATTTTTTTTTCTGTATTGGCCCCAATGTGGCCATGGATAAGTGCAAAGGTTGGCAAATGGTCACTTATATCATTTGTCAATAATCCACTTTCTATTTTTTTATCAATAATATTAACAAACAGGTTGTCAATAAGTGTAGCAGTGTGAACTGTGTTTCTACTGGGATGTGTTATTGTGGGATATAGACTCATACTGTACATAGAATTCATGAACTCTGTAATTACATTTTGTTGAAATGGATTTAGTAAATCAATATTGAAATCTCCCAAATTACAACCATTTTCTTACTAGTAATATTATTGTACAGCTCGACTAACTTATCTCTGAATGTCTCAATGCAAGTTCCCGGCGTTCTATATATACAACTTATAATTAGATGTTTTGTTTTATCTTGGTCGATCTCAACAGTAACGCATTCCAAAATCCCTGGTAGTGCAAAGGACATTCCATTTACAAGCTTACACCTATACAGGTCATCAATATACAGTGCAACACCACCACCCTTTTTTTGAGATATGTTAATATGAAACATCTGACATCCTTCTATTGCCATCAGGGGAGCCTGCTCTTCATTAAGCCAAGTTTCAAAGACTGTGATAGCTGTAAATTTTCTGTCTAGCTGTTTTAAATAGTCCTGAATCTGTGGAAAGTTTTTGTTAAGACTTCTGCTGTTGAAGTGTATTATTGATAGTTTACCATCTAGTTGCACTTGGCTTTTGAATTGCTTTTCAGTGTAATATTCACAATGATTATGAATATTATTGAAAAAGTGGTTATCAGGGTCAATATCATTTTCCATCTCTTGTAGTTTATGTTCAGCATAATGGCATACTTTCAGAGTTTGAATTTCCTCACTCTGTGTCAAATGACTTCCTCCAACTGGGGATAATTGATGTCTACTCAAGTCAGTCATAAGTTTTTTGTTTTGTTTTTTTTTTGTTTGTTTTAAGTACATTGACATGGTATGTCACAAAAGAACTATTCTTGCAGTGTGTGTGGATATGGATTATTATAGTCTCTTAATTTTCTTAATCAGTGTTGATCTATATTTATTTAAGTCAGTAAGATCTCTGATTTTTATGGCCTTTGCTTCCTCAGGTGTTCCATTTAGTTTGATCCAAACTCTACAATTTCTTGTCCACGTTGCCTGTATCTTATTTTGTCTGTTCAGCATCCGTGCTTGCCGTGCTATTTCAGCATTATTCTTTGTCAAATGTTCATTTAGGTAAACTTCTGTTCCCCATAGCTTTCTGGCCTGCCTCAGTATGTCATTCTTTACCCTTCTGTTCACAAAGCACATCACAATTGATTTCTTTGTTTTATTATCCTTTCTGGGTAAAGCATGACAGGCTGAAATTGCATTTGCTTCGACCTTTATATTTCTACTTTCAAGGAACTGAAGCACCTGGTTTTCCAGGGAGACTGATTCACTTGCAGGAGCCTCCTCACCTCTCATTCCTGCTGTAGCATGAGCATATGATTGATATTTAATGTCTAGTCCACTTATAATTAGATCATCCATACGAGAACATTGTTCAAGATCCTCGATGTGTCACTCCAAGTCTGCAATTTTTTGTCTTTTTCTTTAATTGTTAATTTTAATTCTCGAACTTCTTCTATTAGCCCTAATAGTTTAACCTGCTGACTAGCTACTTTGGTCAGTTCTTTTGACAAGAAGTTCAGAGATTTTTTGATCTCTTCCATTTTCTCCTTTCCTTGGTGGCATTTTTACTGACCTGTTGATAGTAAAACAATCTCTGCTGGTGTCGCCGGTATCCAATCCGACCAACCTCGAATCCAGCTGGGCCTCAACTAGCCCCCTCCGCTGCTAGTCCCGCTGCTAACCGCCGCTGCAATTGAGTTCCTGACCAGCCGGGGTACCGGCAGCTCCTCCACCGAGTCCCGCCACCCACCGCCGCTGTAGTTGAGCTCCGATCCTGCTCCTGTCCAGCTGGGGTCCCAGTAGATCCTCCACTGAGCCCCGCCACCTACCGCCGTCTTCCTCAGTAGTTCCTCCGCCAAGCCCCGCCGCTGTAACTGGGCTCCGATTCCGGCTCTTATCCAGCTGGGGCCCCGGCTGCTCCTCCACTGGTCCCCGTCTCCTACCACCGCTGTGCTTGAACTCCGATCCAGCTCCCGTCCAACTGTTGCCTCGGTTAGTTGAGCCGGAGGAACTAACTATTCTGGTAATTATTCTGGTAATCTGGTCAGTTGAGCACACAGCCCATGGACAATTCTCAAAGTAGCCTTCCCTAAACTGCAGTCTATCAACAATAACGCTTTACTTATTCATATTTGGGGACCTAGCTCATGAAATGTGCATAAAACTGCCAACAACTGATCATTGACTCCTTTCCCACAGCCAGCAGGCCTGGTCTGACCATTTCTGCATTTTTCGCTTTTGTATCATGCTGGGAAAACAGTGATGTAAACAGCAAAAAGCAGCATGGGATACATGGTGATCAGCATTGGTTTTCCATGTCTTTTCTTGCCAGGTTTGCATAATTATCCAAACAAGAAATCACTGTTGTACACTGAACCTGCAACGTTTGCTCCTCAGTCACTGACTCAGTTGTCTTGCTGCTCAGTTATTGGCCCAGAACTATCACATAGTGACATTAAAACCTATATCAGTGCATTAGTTTGGGCATTCACTGGGCTGTGCTGTTCGTATCGCATCCAGTCAGAGATGAAGCTGATATACTGTGTATCCCTGTCTGCTACAGAGCCATTTGCCTTTGGAGCGAATGCTGAGTGAACCAGAAAAAGTCTGATGTTTGTTGCGAGGGTGGATCCCAAGGCAACACCCTTCTGCCCCTATGTATTCGGCTGTTGTAGGGATGTGTCCTTGTATGCAAGGGTCATGTGATGTATCCCACACCTTGAAGAGAAGGAGCCACTGACAGAAACTAGCTATTAAAGGACACACAGAAGAGCCCCACAGTGATGGAAATTTCCTTGTATGTTGATAGAAGACCAGGTGGAAAGCTCGGTCAAAGACCAAATAAAATTAGACCTATTTGACCCTGTCCACACTGGCAGAGGGTAAGGGTCAGGTTCGAGGACAGCGGTACTGGAGAAGATTTCCAAACATGGGTAGAACCTGTAAATGCTGTTATATAGCCTGAGGGAGACCTGGATGAAGTTATTTAGTAGCTAGACAAGACTCCTTAACTCACAGGCAGCTGTGGCAGGTTTAAAATATTGCAAAAATGTATATTTGTGAATGTGACCTTTAAATTTGTGCATTTAATGCTCAAATAATGGTCATAGTGCTACAGCCTCATAGTAGATGTACGTAACTGAGAAAGAAAATTCTGTGATAACCCTGGGTGTCTGAGGATGAGGCGTAGTGTTTTATAAACAGGAGCAAGCTTACATATTTGTGAGCACAAACTGACACCACTCTGCTTCACGCTGGTGAAATTCACCTCAGAGGGAAAAAAAAGTCATGTTCTGACACAGGTCTACATGGCGGGAGTTTTGGCCAGTGGAAAAGGAGCTTTTGTAAGAAACTTTTGTCAATAAAACCCAAGTTTCCAAAGGTTATACACAGTAGATTTAATTCCTTGCGAATCAAGCATATTTCCCTAAAGGTAACCTTTTTAGCTGAAGCCATCTCTTCCCTTTTACATGTTGGCATTTACCTCCAAGTTTTGTTTTCTTCACAGAATATTCTTTCATCTTCATCAAACACATTCAGCCTTAAGCATCATGGTCACCATTTGTCCTTCAAGATCCATTCAATGTCATATTTCATCACAATCATCATCTTTTAAAAAATTAAGTACAAAAGCAGACATTAAAAAAATCTCCAATTCCTCTCAGCATGGCTTCATACAAACACACAGTACAAACAGTAACCAAACAATAAAAAAGCGTCACACAAACACACACATTCAGACATCATGTTCACTAACATTTTCTGCTTAAAGATGCCACAAAAACACTGCAGATGATAACTACTTCATTTTCTTCTTTTTTTAAATATCAGAAATTTAAAGACTTGTTTCAGAAAATGAAAATCCAGACTTAAAAATAAATACATAATAAGTAAAAAATACAAATACATATATCACAACCCAGAGATTGAAATTTACATTCAAAATCAACTCCTTTAGTTTCAAGGCTCAAACTTTTGCCTTTTCAGGAAATTTCAAACCCAAAGTACAGATGTTTAAATTAATGAGTTAATTAAGTTCCATAAGATAAACGACGAACCCCACATCAGAGCCATACTCAAAGCAAATTAATTAAATGAACATTTATGAGAGAGCCAGCAAACAAATGCACTTAGACCAAATCAGCTCATTGATCCAATGCAGTAATTACTGCTTCAACTGATCCCCCACCAAACTATCGGCTCCATCACCTAAAACAAATGTTTATTTGGTTGATGTTTAAAAAATTGGTCCTTATTTGTCCCCTTACAAGCATCCAGGCCACACCATTCAGCATCAGATTCCAATCGGTCAAACATCCTAAAATTAGTATTTAAAAAATTATGGCATTTATTGGTTTGCAATTATCAGTTTGTGCTGATGTCTTGTTTTGGTGTTTGGAGAATATGAAAATATTTGTTTATTCATTTGTTGCTGTAAACAGGTGTTGGATTATTGCTAAATTAGCCTGTGTGGTCTGGGATATTTTTTCCTGCTGGTGTAACCTAATGGAATGGTATTTTTTTATTATGTCAACAATGTGCTCCAGCATGACAGAAAACTCACTTCACCTTCACACTGGCAGTAAGCAGCTATCTCCACAGGGTGGCAGGAGTGACCACAAAAGACAAACACAACAAAGGAAGCAGGGAGGAGGTGAGCGGGCTGGCTGCAGATTTGACCCGGCCGTGGCTGTTGTTTCTGTTCCACTTGGATCCAGTTTTCTCTCGGCCTCAAGGCGGCTTTGCTGGGTTGAGTGCAGGATTGTGTGGGGGTCTGCTGTAGGGTGGAGAGTAAGGGCCATGACCGGGCCAGTCATGGTTGTACCACTGTACAATCATGTGCTGTTTGAGGGTTCTTCATCTCAAACAGCTCTTTTAGTCTTTCTAAAGCCTCCTACAGCTGGGCAAATGTGAAGCTGCGCTTGAATGGAAGAACTGTGTGCTCATGGGTGTACTGTTCTATATTTCCAACATGGCGGCTAAACAAACCAAACCATCAATTATGGAGTAGCTCATTCCGGCCTGATGAAATTAACCCAAGAGTGCTCAGAACTCCTGACCTTTGACTTGGACCTTGAGCACAACCTTGATACAGACCAACTTAAGGGTCATTGTGCATGAGTTTGCCCAACTCTGGAGCAGTTGCTTAGGACGAGTAAAGATTTTTGTGAAATTATAAATTTCCAGCTCTTCAGACCTTTGAAAGTGACCTTGAGCTCAACCTGGATGCAGACAAACCTGAGTATGATTGTGTGCACGTTTGTTGAGAATTAGGGCAATTGCCGAGAAAGAGTAACCGTTTTCATAAAATCATAAGTGCTGAGATCTCCTCCTGACCTTTGACCCTGACCTTGAGCACAACCTTGATGCAGACCCACCTGAGGATCATTGTGTGTGAGTTTGGTGACTACTGGGACAGTTGCCTAGGACAGGGATCTACAGCCTTTTCCAACCCGAGAGCCATCTTGCCCATCTCCGACTAAAATAGAATCTAGTAGCTGAGTGCCACAACAGCAGTTTGACCTTTAAAATAAAGATTGTGCTGCTTATAAAGTTTTTTATAGACATAGCTCTGAATATTATACTACTCACAAAAAGTTAGGGATATTTGGCTTTTGGGTGAAATTTATGGAGAATGTAAAAAGTTCACACTACAGTGAAATTATATCATGAAAGTAGGACATTAAGTAGACACATGCATGATTTCCTCATCTCAAACAATTTATTGAAACAAAAGCCAACAACAGTGGTGGGTATACCACAACAAAAAATGTCAGTGTCTCAATAACTTGTCATGCGCCCTTGAGCATCAATTACAGCTCAACAACAACATCTCATGCTGTTCACAAGTCGACTTATTGTCTGCTGAGGCATGACATTCCACTCTTCTTGAAGGGCATACTGATGGTATGGTGGGTGGGACGGTACTGTGTATATCTATGTTGTTTGGGGCCGGGTATATATGTATGTATATGTATGGACTGTATGTAGGGATGGATGGGTGTCAATGTTGATATGTATAAAATATAGTTAATTGTCTACTTGGGGTTCTTAATAGAGGTAATATGTATATATTTCCCATGGGTTGTATTTAGGGGAAAAGAGGAGTTGGAATAAATGTTAACTTCTTCTTCCTTTTCCTTCTTGGAGCACTGTATACTGTCACTTTTATTACCTCCGCCAAAGGGGGAGGTTATGTGATCATCGGCGTTGGTTTGTCTGTCTGTTTGCCGGTTTGTTTGTTTGTCTTTTTGTTTGTTTGTTTATTTGTTAGCAAGATAACTCAAAAAGTTATGGACGGATTTTCATGAAATTTTCACAGATTGTCAGAAATGGGGTATCCTACAGATGATTAGATTTTGGTGGTGATCCCAATCACCGTCCACAAGAAAACTGCCATTATGCAAAATGCCATTTTCGTGAATAACTACTAAACCACTAATCCTATCATTGTCAATCCAATTGCTTGTCATATGTTTTCATGGTCAAGGAATCTGAAAACGTACACACAAACACTGTATGGGGGGAACTGTGGCGCTAAACCGCCATTACGGAAAATGCCATTTTTGTCAATAACTACTGAACCACTAATCCTATCTACTAATCCATTGTGAATCCAATTGCTAGTCATATGTTTTCATGGTCAAGGAATCTGAAAACGTACACACAAACACTGTATGGGGGAAACTGTGGCACTTGGCGGAGGTCTGCGCTCTCTGAGTGCTTTTCTAGCTGCACTTGTCATTTGTTTTGTTTTTTGCTTTTTTTGTTTGAAATAAAGTATCTCATCTCAAGGGCGACCCTCACATCATTGAGGTTGTGGGGTGCAGGGTTACGAGTCTCTACATGGTGACCCAGCTGATCCCATAGGTTTTCTATGGGATTCAGGTCTAGAGAAAGTGCAGGATACTCCATTTGAGGTACCCCAGCCTCCAGCAGTCATTCCCTAATGATGCAGCCTTGATGAGCTGGAGCATTGTCGTCCATGAAGATGAAATTAGGCCTGTGTTGTTCAGGCAGGGGCACAGTGACTGGATTAATGATGTTATTCAGGTAGTATTGGCTTGTCACTGTGCTATTCACAAGGCGTAGGCAGTTCTGTATTGACTAGACCCATCTGCCCAGAGTGTAACACCACCAAAGGCTAGTCTAGTGACAACAGTGGCTGATGCATAGCACTCTCCTTGACATATCCAACATCGATGGTGGCCATCATTTCTGCTCAGTGTGAATCGGCTTTCATCAGAGAACAGCAATGAGGCCCACTGGTCCCTCGTCCAGCATAAATGCTCCCTGTCCCATGCAAGATGATGATGTCTGTGCTTGGTAGTGTGGTCAGGTACCCTTGCAGGTCGTCTAGCACACAGGCCACACTGATGTAAACGGTTTTGAATGATCTGATGTGACACTTGGGTGCCTCTCACCTCCCTTAAATGTGCCTGGAGTTGAGTGGCATTCATCATCTGGTTCCACTGGGCACTGTAGCAGTCATCAGCGTGGGATGTGGCCAAAGGACGTCCACTTCTATGCCTTTCTCTGACTCTTCCAGTCTCTCTGTATCTCTGTTACAACCTGCTGATGACACTCTGTGCCTCTTTAAGCTCAGTGGCCACCTCCCTCTGAGAACTTTGAGAAATGAATCCAATTGCAATAAACAATAATTTGAAAAATAAAATAATTAAAATTAACTTCATTCATTTCCATGTGTTTTGAGATATAACTGCAGGGTGCAACAGCATAGAGGCTGAAGGGCCGCTCGCGGTTCTGGAGCCGCAGGTTGCCGACCCCTGGCCTAGGAGGAGTAGCTTTTTTTCTTAAATCACATAAATGCCCTGATCATTTGACCTTTGACCATGACCTTGAATACAGCCTGGATGCAGACCCACCTGAGGATCACTGTGTGTGAGTTTGGTGACTATGGGGCAGCTGCCGAGGAGGATTAGCGACTCCCGTGTAATGTGGACGAATGGACGCCACACCATCACAATAATTCCTTTTGGCTTCACCGGAAAGAGCTAAAAACTTATATCTTGAAAACAAAACAATAAAAAGTGTTATTGAAAATGCTTGGGGAAAGCAAAAAAAAAAAAAAAGCTGTTTACTCACTGAATCTGTTTTTATTTGACACTATCAACTGCTGGTTTAAATGTTCAAAATCACAAGTTTCATTGTGCTGCTCCCAGAATACAATGCAAAGCATTCTACACAGACAATGACTGGAAAAATGGAGAAACCACAGATCCAGTGGAGGAGAGCTGAGGCATCATAAAGATGTGTGAAGATGGGGAGAAGCTCTATAACTATAATTTTAATGTATGATCAGCTATACTGATATTTCTCCACTGCATTTTCTAACCTCACACACCACTCAAAGAGCTTAACTAGGAACTACACTAATCTGTTCTATGGGCTGAACAGGATAACTAGGCCAAATTTAGAATCACCAATTAAACAATATGCATGTCTTTGGATTGTGGGGAAAAAACAGGAAAACCCAGAATAAATCCACACATCACAGGGAGAACATCCAAATTCCGCACAAAGGTTCCTACTCCTGCCAGCTTGGGGATTCAAACCAGGAACCCTCAAGCTTTAAGGCAAAAGTGCTAACCACTGTACCATCGTGCAGCCCAACTATTGTCTCACCATATTCTGGGTGGAAATCTACTGATAAACAGTAAACAGTCAACATATCATCCAGCCCTGAGACATACAGTGGAGGTACAACTCAATTGTGAGGAACACTCACTGTCCATGAAGTCCACGTCCTGTCCGCTCATAGCGTGCCTCAGTTTGTTGGTCACCACTCGGAGCTCCATGATCAGCTGTCTTGTCCTCACATCTGGATGAGTGATGTCCACCTCCACCTCAGGGTTGTTGATCTGACTGACCAGGCCGTCTCCCGTCACATCTGGGAGGTACCAGAGCACACAAACACACAGGTATTCACGTCCATCATTCATATTCAAATAAACCTGTGACTTTTTTTGCCCTTAATCAGTGGTTTCCTCTGCACTGGCAACAAATAAAAAAAAATACTTAAAAGTTACAAGAACAGTTAAGATTTAAAAGGAAAAAGGCATAAATATGAGTTACAGTAAAAGGCTGGAAATTTACAAGGGAAACATTTCAAATTTCCAGAAAGTCTCACATTTCTGACAAAAAAGTTGCAAATATAGAACAGTCTCAAGTTTACATAAGTTTGTTTTTTTTCAAACTTAGTAGTAAAAAGTCACACGAGTAAAAAAAAAAAAAAGCTAATTATTGTGTTTCAATATTTTTACCAAACTGAAAACTAAACATATTCCTCAAATATTTTTTTTACAGTGTTTCTGTCCTCTTAAGTAGTTCTTATTCTTTTCAAGTGTTTGTTCAGTTTGCTTTTTATTAGATATTTAATGCTTTAAAATCGGGGGTGCAGTCATGATTGAGTTTGGTTGGGACTGGTCATGACTGAGGGGGCTGCTGCACAGACTGTAATGGGCAGCTGTATTGGCTGGAACTTGATGCTTCGTGGTCTTGTTGCAAATAATGTCACCAATGCAAGATTGTAGCGTCCTAAATCCAGGAAGTAGAGCTTCACTTTTCTTTTTCTACAATGGATCTAAGTGGCAGAATATTGTTTATATTTATACACAGTATAGGTGGGCAATAAATCGGTTTTAAATCATATTTCAAGTACTTTTGTTTGGAAGATTTTTTTTTTAATGAAAATCGACTGAATTGAATTTTTTCCCACAAAAAATATTTTATTTTCATTTTCCCCATTTTTGCTAAAGTAAATACAGCAGCTTCTAGAACTGCATCCCCCACCATCATCTCTCTTCAACACAAACCCAAGGGAAACATGGCAGCAGAGTTACTAAAATCCACGATAATTACACTCCAACTTTCACTGGATATGTATCACTCCACTTCAAAGGTGTTCATGCACCCGTTAATTACTAACACTAGTTTACCGTCAACTAACTTTCAGTGACAATTGCAATATTGTGTTGAATACCTTAATTTCTGCAGTGAGGTCCATCCATCGATCTTCTACCGCTTTTCTGGAGGTCCGGGTCGTGGAGGCAGCAGTTCAAGCAGAGAAGCCCAGACTTCCCTCTCCCCAGCCACCTGCTCCTGGTCTTCAGAGAGGATTCCAAGGTGTTCCCAGACCAGCTGGGAGACATAATCTGTCCAGTGAGTCCTGGTCTGCCTCGGGGTCTCCTCCCAGTGGGACGTGCCCAAAACATCTCAAGTGGGAGGCGTCCAGGATGCATCCTGATCAGATGCCCATACCACCTCAACTGGCTCCTTTCAGTGTGGAGGAGCAGCGGTTCTACGCTGAGCTCCTCACCCTATCTCTGAGGGTGAGTCCAGCAATCCGACGAAGAAAGCTCATTTCAGCTGCTTGTATCGGTGATCTCGTTCTTTTGGTCATTACCCAAAAGCTCGTGACCATAGGTGAGGGTAGGAACGTAGATTGACTGGTAAATCGACAGTTTTGCCTTAGAGCTCAGCTCCCTCTTCACCACAACAAACCGGTACAACATCTGCATCACTGCAGAAGCTGCTCCGATCCGTCTGTCAATTTCTCACTCCATTCTCCCCTCACTCATGAATAAGATCCCAAGAATCTTAAACTCCTCCACTTGGGGCAGCAGCCTGTCCCCAACCCAAAGAGGAATATCCACCTTTTTCTGGCTGAGGACCATGGACTCTGACTTAGAGGTACTGATTATCATCCCAGCCACTTTACACTCAGCGGCAAACCATCCCAGTAAGAGCTGTAGGTCATTGCTGGATGAAGCCAGCAGGACAACATCATCTGCAAACAACAGAGATGAGATCCTGTGATCACCAAGCATGACACCCTCGTTCCCTGACTGCACCTAGAAATCCATAAAAATTATGAATAGGATCAGTGACAAAGGGCAGCCCTGGCGGAGTCCAACTCTCACTGAGAATGAGTCCGATTGAGTGTTAGCAATATGAACCAAACTCTCACAACGGTCGTACAGAGACTGAATAGCTCGTAACAACAAGCCCGATACCCCATACTCCCGAAGCACCCCCCACAAAAAACCATGAGGGACGTGGTCGAATGCCTTCTCCAAGTCCACATGTAAACTGGTTGGACAAACTCCCACAAAACCTTGAGGATTTTCGAGAGGGTAAAGAGCTGGTCCGATGTGCCACGGCCAGGATGAAAACCGCATTGCTCCTCTTGAATCCGAGGTTCGACCAACAGCCGGACTCTCCTCTCCAGTACCTTGGCATAGACCTTCCCAGGGAGGCTGAGGAGTGTGATCCCTCTAAAGTTGGAGCACACCCTCCTGTCCCCTTTTTTGAAGAGAGGGACCAGCACCCCAGTTTGCCATGCCAAGGGCACTGCCCCCGACCTCCACGCAATGTTGCAGAGGCGTGTCAACCATGACAGCCCCACAACATTCAAGGCCTTGAGGTACTCAGGGTGAATCTCATCCACCCCTGGGGCCCGGCCACCAAAGAGATTTTTAACCACTTTGGTGATTTCAGCCCCTGTGATAGGCAAGTCATCCCCCTCATCCACAAGCCCTGCTTCCTCTGTGGAAGGCGTATCAGTGGGATTGAAGAGATCCTCAAAATATTCCTTGCACCGCCCAACGATATCCCCAGTCGAAGTCAACAGCGCCCCATCCACATCATACACAGTGTGGACAGGGAGCTGCTTCCCCCTCCTGAGCCGCCGGACAGTTTGCCAGAATCTCTTCGAGGCCGACCAAAAGTCTTGTTCCATGGCCTCACCAAACTCCTCCCATACCCGAGTTTTTGCTACAGCAACCACCCGAGCTACACTCCGCTTGGCCTGCCGGTACACCTCAACTATTTCGTGAGTCCCACAAGCGAACCAAGCTTGATAGGACTCCTTCTTCAGCTTAATGCCCCCCCCCCACTGGTGTCGACCACTTGGGTCAAGGGTTGCCACCACAAGATGCCCCGATGACCTTGCGGCCGCAGCTCTAGACCGCTGCTTCAACAATGGAGGTGGAGAACATGGCCCATTCAGACTCCATGTCTCCAGACTTCCTTGGAAATATTCAAAGTTCTTCCGGAGGTGAGAGTTGAAGACCTCCCGGACAGGGGCCTCAGCCAGACATTCCCAGCACGCCCTCACTATACGTTTGGGTCTACTAGGTCTGAATGGCATCCTCCCCTGCCATTGGCACCAACTCACCACCAGGGGGTGATCAATTGACAGCTCTGCACCTCTCTTTACCCAAGTGTCCAAGACATACAGTCACAGGTCTGATGACACAATAACAAAATCGATCATCGACCTGCAACCTAGGGTGTCCTGGTGTCAGGTGCACATATGGACACCCTTATGCTTGAAAATGGTGTTCGTTATGGACAAACTGTGGTTAGCACAGAAGTCCAATAACTGAACACCACTCAGGTTCAGATCGGGCAGGCCATTCCTCCCAATCACCCCTTTCCAGGTTTCACTGTCATTGCCCATGTGCGCATTGAAGTCCCCCCAGCAGAACAATGGGGTCTCCAAGAGGACCATCCTCCATCACCCCAGTCAGAGACTCCAAAATGGGTGGGTACTCTGAACCATCATTTGGTGCATAGGCACAAATGATGGTCAGGACCCGTTTCCCAACCCGAAGGCACAGGAAAACAGCCCTTTCATCCACGGGGAAAAACTCCAATATAGAGGCAGCAAGGTGGGGGGATACAAGAATACCCATCCCTGTTTGTTGCCTCTTGCCCGGGACAACTCCAGAGTAGGCCAAGCTCCAGCCACTCTTCAGGAGACTGATTCCAGAACCAGAGCTGTGTGTTGAGGTAAGGCTGACTATATCTAGCCGGTATCTCTCAACCTCGTACACCAGCTCAGGCTTCTTCCCCACCAGAGAGGTGACATTCCATGTTCCAAAAGCCAGTTTAGGAAGCTTGGGATCAGACCGCCAAGATCTCTGCCTTTGACCACCACCTGATCCACACAGCACTGGACCCCCATGATCCCTCCTGCAGGTGGTGAGCCCACTGGAGGGCGGACCCATGTAACTCCTTTGGGCTGAGCCCGGCCGGATCCCATGAGCGGAAACCCGGCCACCAGGCACAGGCCATCAAACCCCTCCCCCAGGCCTGGCTCCAGGGTGGGGCCCCAGTAACCCCATACCGGGCGGGGAACACTGAATCTTTGTTCTATTATTTATCATGAGAGTCTGTTGGATCATTCTTAGTTTGGCCCTTCACCCAGGACCAGTTTGTCTTGGGTGACCCTACCAGAGGCAAATTGCCCCGGACAGCATAGCTCCTGGGATCACTAGGGCACACAAACCCCCACCACCACGATAAGGTGACGATCCATGAGGGGTCTGCAGTGAGGTGCTGTCTGAAAAGATTTCTTACCTGACCTGGAAGTCCTACCCTTTTGAAAAAAGCTTTATTCAATCAGATTACAGTCTTCCCTTGTATAAATATCAAAGCAAATTTCATGTCTGTTTAAAAAAATAAGCAGTGCTAGAGTTGGATTTATTGTCTTGAATAGCAAACCATAATGCCTTTGTGGTGATAGACTTTGTTTCATCTGAAAAAGTGAAAAAAAAAGCAAAGTGTGCTAAATCACTAGCACGCTAACTACTAGCCACCAGCTAGCTACCAGCAAAAGCTATGTTTTGATATCAGGCCTTCTGCAGTACCGACTCAACAGGTATGTTCTATAAACACTTACGTCTTTTGCACTTGACAATATTTAATTTGTTTATACGTATGTGAAATGACAATAGAAGTCTTCATGTTGATTGAGATGTTTAGCAACAGTTACTTGCTACATTTAGAAGGGACTACTTTTTTCCCTCAGCTGCGCAAAATAACTGGTTAAACAAACAAATCAACATTTTGTCCAATATTGCTGTCATTTAATAAACTGTGCTTGAGGAACTGTTGTATAAAGGCAATATTACACTTGAGGTTGTTATGTTATCATGAATAATATACTAACTACAGGTGCGATACGTCTAATGCCCTCCGCATACCCACAGTTACTATATTTATTGATACCGTAGTCCCTCTTGTTACATTACTACTCTTGTGGGGTGAGGGCTTGTTGGCCATCACCATGCGTAGAGCCAGTCAGGTTAACCACTGCATGCCAACATTGCCGGTTTTGTGGCCAGCTCCTCTGCGTAGTCAACAGCGACTCCGAACTGTCGGAGATCTCTCTCCACCACATCAAACCATCTGGTGTGTGGCTTGCCCCAAGGTCTTTTCCACCTTGAGGCCCTGAGGTCGAACATGAGGATGGCTTTTGTCGGGTGTTCTGGTGTGAGGTGGAGGACATGACCAAACCAGTGGATGTGCTGCTGTGTAATAAGGTGGGATGCTGCAGGCTGATGTGTGGGGGCTCGGAGCACATCATTAGAGGTATGCTGGGACCAACTGATGTTCTCAATGGTTCTGAGGGCCCGACTATCAAACCCATCCACTCTCGAGGCCAGAGTCTTATTCAGTGGCTATGTCTCTGAACCATCGAGTAGGATGGAGAGGACAGACGCATTGTATTTGCGGAGCTTCATCTTTTGGGTGATTGGCAATGGCACCAAAGACGTTTCTATAGTGCCTGGAGGGTTGACGCCGTGAGGCCATGTCTGCGGTTGATCTCTGGTTTCATGTCCCCGTTGTTGGTCACTGTGGAGCCCAGATACACAAAGAAATTGACAAACTCGACAGCATCATTCCCGAGTTGTAACGGGGGTGGATCCGGTCTGTTGCCGACATGCATTAGTTTGTCTTTGTCCAGCTCACCTGAAGGCCCAGCTTCACTGCCTCTTCATGGTAGACTAGAGCATCCCTGAGCTGACTGTAGGATGGGCTGAACAGGATGGTATCATCAGCATATTCAACACACACACACATACACACACATACATACTGTACATACATACATACATACATACATACATACATACATACATACATATACATAATTGTATAAACAGCCCAGGAGGTGGGGATTTTGCTGTCAGGACACTGCTCTTTCAAAAACCAGAAGCTTTCTGTGAGAGATGTTTCTTCTACACAAAGTTCAGTGGAGTCAGAAAGTGGACAAAGGTCAGTAACTTGTGCCAATATTGGCTACAGTGGGGCAAAAAAGTATTTAGTCAGCCACCAATTGTGCAAGTTCTCCCACTTAAAAGATGAGAGAGGTCTCCAATTTTCATCATAGGTATACCTCAACTATGAGAGACAAAATAAGAAAAAAAAATTCCAGGAAATCACATTGAAGGATTTTTAATGAATTAATTGGTAAATTCCTTGGTAAAATAAGTATTTGGTCACCTACAAACAAGCAAGATTTCTGGCTTTCACAGACCTGTAACTTCTTCTTTAAGAGGCTCCTCTGTCCTCCACTCGTTACCTGTACTAATGGCACCTGTTTGAACTCGTTATCAGTATAAAAGACACCTGTCCACAACCTCAAACAGTCAGACGCCAAACTCCACTATGGCCAAGACCAAAGAGCTGTCAAAGGACACCAGAAACAAAATTGTAGACCTGCACCAGGCTGGGAAGACTGAATCTGCAATAGGTAAGCAGCTTGGTGTGAAGAAATCAACTGTGGGAGCAATTATTAGAAAATGGAAGACATACAAGACCACTGATAATCTCCCTCCATCTGGGGCTCCACGCAAGATCTCACCCTGTGAGGTCAAAATGATCACAAGAACGGTGAGCAAAAATCCCAGAACCACATGGGGGGACCTAGTGAATGACCTGCAGAGAGCTGGGACCAAAGTAACAAAGGCTACATCAGAAACACACTACGCCACCAGGGACTCAAATCCTGCAGTGCCAGACGTGTCCCCCTGCTTAAGCCAGTACATGTCCAGGCCCGTCTGAAGTTTGCTAGAGAGCATTTGGATAATCCAGAAGAGGATTGGGAGAATGTCATATGGTCAGATGAAACCAAAATAGAACTTTTTGGTAAAAACTCAACTTGTCGTGTTTGGAGGAGAAAGAACACCATACCTACTATGAAGCATGGGGGTGAAAACATTATACTTTGGGGATGTTTTTCTGCAAAGGGACCAGGACGACTGATCCGTGCAAAGGAAAGAATGAATGGGGCCATGTATCATGAGATTTTGAGTGAAAACCTCCTTCCATCAGCAAGGGCATTGAAGATGAAACGTGGCTGGGTCTTTCAGCATGACAATGATCTCAAACACACTGTCCGGGCAACGAAGGAGTGGCTTCGTAAGAAGCATTTCAAGGTCCTGGAGTGGCCTAGCCAGTCTCCAGATCTCAACCCCATAGAAAATCTTTGGAGGGAGTTGAAAGTGCGTGTTGCCCAGTGACCGCCCCAAAACATCACTGCTCTAGAGGAGATCTGCATGGAGGAATGGACCAAAATACCAGCAACAGTGTGTGAAAACCTTGTGAAGACTTACAGAAAACGTTTGACCTCTGTCATTGCCAACAAAGGGTATATAATAAAGTATTGAGATGAACTTTTGTTATTGACCAAATACTTATTTTACCGAGGAATTTACCAATTAATTCATTAAAAATCCTTCAATGTGATTTTCTGGATTTTTTTTTCTCATTTTGTCTCTCATAGTTGAGGTATACCTATGATGAAAATTGGAGACATCTCTCATCTTTTAAGTGGAAGAACTTGCACAATTGGTGGCTGACTAAATACTTTTTTCCCCCACTTTATTTAGCATCATAGAAAACATTATTATGAAATGATAATAAGAATGAAGCATTCTGCCTTCTCTGAGTTACTAAAAGGATGGAGACTGTAGATACAGTGGTTGTCTGTCCTTTAAAATTAGGTTTTAAACCAATAAAGCTGTTAGTAAGTTGGCAAGTAAATGTCATATTGATAGAAAGATCAGCTCACATGCAGGGTACCACACCAGAGAAAACACGCACGACACAGAGAAGCTACGTTTACACATTTTATTAATTCCAAAAATATGGAGCACAGTTCGAGAAAGACATCAATCGCCAGAGGAAGACTCAGCCAGTGGGGAAGTGGTAAAGACTAATATGCCACTTATGTGTGCTGAGCAGAGAACCCGACAGAGAAACCCAGAAGGAATAGACGAACCAGCTGGATGAGGCTGGCAGGGAGTAGGGAAAGAGAGGAGCTGGGTGGTGTCTGACCGGCTGGAAACAGGCAGCTGAGGGGGAGATGAGGATGATGGAGCAGGTGAGCGCACAACGATCCCCCAAGGAACACCGCACAGATGGCAGCAACCTGGAAAGAGGAGAAAAAAGAGGAATATAGACAGTTAATCCTCACTGTGGAAATATAATTTGCTCACTTGTTTAGCAGGGAGTATACCCAACGAGCCAGCGCTCACACAAACGTTCACAAACTGGTCCTTTTCAACACTGGCAGAGAAGAGGCAGCAGGTGCGTCTAATCACACTGGTGAGGTGATTATCTGTGGAGCCTGGGAGAGTTTTGCAGGAAGGGAGGGGGAGCGCACTCACCTGATCATGACAGTGCCCCCCTCCCCCTCCCCAAGGAGCACCTCCTTGAGGGCCACTGGGCTTGGTAGGATGGGTTCTGTGGAAGGCCCGGACCATCCCCTTGTCGAGGAAGAAGGATAAGGGGATCCAAGACCTTTCTTCGGGGCCGTAGCCCCTCCAGTGGATGAGATATTGCAGGCCTCGTCCCTGACGGCGAACATCCAGAATTCTCTGTAGGTGGTCTGGCTGTCGAGGATCCGGGGAGGAGGAGGGGGCTTCGGGGGGGGGGGGTGATTTTGGAGACATGGAATGTTGGATGGTTACGAAGTGTCTGTGGGAGTTCTAGGCAGGCCGTAACATCATTTATTATCTGGGAGACGGTGAACAGGCCCAGGAAGCGAGATGATAGTTTCTTAGATTCTGTCTTCAAGGGCACTTGGTCCGCCAATAGCCACACTCGCTGCCCAACTGTATATTTAGGTTCTGGGACCCGCTTGCAGTCCGCGTACTGGCGGTTCCATTCCGTAGAGTGGAGGAGGGTAGCTCGAGTGGCTCTCCAGATGCGACAGCAGCGGGGGGCGTGGACCCCCACAGATGGCACCATGACCTCCCTCTCCGCCATGGGCAATAAAGGAGGGGTATACCCCATGGATGCCTCAAAAGGTGTGAGTCCAGTGGCTGAAGAAATTGCTGAATTATGGGTGTATTCCACCCAGGTCAGATGGGTGCTCCATGTAGTGGGGTTGCAAGAAGCTGCGCATCTGAGGTCAGCCTCCACCAGGGACTAGTTGTTGCGCTCAGCCCACCTGTTGCTTTGTGGGTGATATCCCGAGGTGAGGCTGACTGTGGCGCCCAATGAGCGCCACAGTATCAAGGATCTCCAGATATGGGAAGTGAACCGTGGGCCCTGGTCAGACACAATGTCCATGGGGATTCTGTGAAGACGGATGACGTGGTTCGTTAGTAGTTTGGCGGTCTCAGAAGTGGAGGGTAATTTGGAGAGGGGCACCAGGTGGCTGGCCTTGGAAAATCAGTCAATTATGGTGAGAATTACAGTGTTGCGTTGAGAAGGCAGAAGTCCTGTGACGAAGTCGAAGGCGATGTGGTACCAAGGTCGGCTGGGGACAAGTAACAGATGGAGCAGGCCCGCAGGAGGTAAGGAGTTGGTCTTATTACAGGCACACACCTGGCAGGCTTTGACATAGTCATTGATGTCCATCCACAGAGTGGGCCACCAGAACACTTGCCGGATTAGGTCTATCATCCGGGAGACCCCAGGATGGCAAGCAAAGTGACTGGAATGACCCCACCGGATGACGTCACTGTGGAGGCTGGCCGGGACAAACAGACGATCACTCGGTCCTCCATCCGGTCTGGGTTCTGTGAAGTGGGCCTGTCAGACCCTCTGCTCAATCTCCCAGGTAAGGGCTCCGAGGATGCATGAAGGCGGCACAATAGGCTGGGAGAGGGACGGGGGGCTGGATGGTCAGTACTGAATTGTCGGGAGAGAGCGTCTGGTTTGATATTATGTGAGCTGCGTCTATATGTGATGGTGAAATTTAATCTAAGGAAGAATAAGGCCCAGCGGGCCTGCCTGGTATTGAGTCAGCGGGCCAACCGGAGGTACTCTAAATTTTTGTGGTCGGTCCACACGACAATAGGATGGACTGCTCCCTCCAACCAGTGCCTCCATTCCTTCAGAGCCAACTTAATGGCTAGGAGCTCTTGATCCCCTATGTCGTAGTTCCTCTAGGCTGGGGTGCGCCTCTGAGACAAATATGTGCATGTGTGGAGCTTCTGGTCGGAGGTTGAGCGCTGCGAGAAGAAAACGCCTGCCCCCGAGTCAGAAGCGTCCATCTCCAGGGTGAACTGGAGCTGAGGGTCAACCTGGGCCAAGGTGGGGGTATTAGAAAACAGGCTCTTTAATTTGGAGAAAGCCTGTTTACCTGCCTCGGACCAGAGAAATGGCACCTTAACGGAGGTCAGCTGTGTAAGGGGCTGTGCTACCCCACTGTAGTTCCTGATGAACCTGCGATAAAAATTCACAAACCCCAAGAAGTGTTCAAGCTCCTTGCGGGAGTGGGGTGTAGGCCAACCCAGCACAGCCTTCACCTTGGCCAAGTCAGCTCTCAGTTCCCCCTCTGCCACAATAAATCCCAGGAAGGAAGTGGAGCAGGTGGAAAACTCACACTTTTCGGCCTTCACAAAAAGTTGGTTCTCCAGGAGCCGTTGTAACATGGCCCTGACATGGACTGTGTGTTCCTCTGGCATGCTGGAAAAAATTCACATATAGTCCAAGTAAACAAAAACAAATTGATTCACCATATCGCGGAGGACATCATTAATGAGGCGTTGGAAGACAGCGAGGGCATTGGTGAGTTCAAAAGGCATTACTAGATACTCAAATTGCCCCAAGTGTGTCATGGTCTGCTCTGTGCCTATCACCATCAGCTGCGCTCACACCTGCTCTCCATCAGCACCTGGCCTACTTATACCGTGCTGCCCAGGCTTCAGTGTGGAGTTGTCTCACTATGCTCCAGACGAGCTTCATCTTCCATCCTCAGCCTTCTTGCCAAAGCCTATCGTTGATCCGGTTCCAAGCCTGCTGCCAGAAGTCTAAAGGACTTCTCCAGCAGCTCACGTAAGACCCATATTCTACTCATCATCTCTACTCATCATCTCTCTCTCTTCTTGCCTTGAGAGAGAGCAGTCGCATTTTTCTTCCCTCCTCTCGTCTGCCTTCCTGACCTATTCCCAGCTTTGCAATGTTTAACCCAAACAATTGACAATCAGTTGTTGTCGTATCAGCGGATTGGACCCTCAAGGACAGTGCCCATGTGCCTTCTGCAAGCAAGAGAGATAGACTCTGGACTTGTTTATAAGTCACATGATTATAACATCTATCCACTGCCAGGAGGTGCCCTCTGCTGCTCACTAACAACTGTCACATTTACACTACACAATGCATTCAACATTACATGCATACAATACACTGCCTCTCAACTTTTGTGTGTGATCTCCTGCTAAATGTCTGCTAAATGTGCATTGAGGGTTTTTTTGCCTGCAATCAAAATTTCGCTCACTTGCCGAGCGCCATTTTGATAAAACATGTTTTTTTCTCTCGCCTACTGTGTCATATCCATTCTCTTTTTCTTTTTTTTCCTTTCTTCTTTATGACTGGCGCCTAGCGGCTGCCCCGGCCTTGGATGCGCTCTGCAGAGCGTGCCCAAATGCCAAGTCACGTTTCGTTACCTTGTATTCATACATGTGTAATGACAATAAAGTTGAATCTCATCTCATCATCTCTATTAGTCCCCTGTGCACAGGCAGAACTCTGTGGCGGCGGACTCTCCCCTTCTCTGTGGCGGATTCCTCTCCTTCCCTCCAACTCTACATCTCCACCTCCAAGCCAACACACCATCAGGAGCTGCAACAACATCTGCAGACACTGTCCTCCCGGCCATAGCCGCTGCGGTGAACCTGAGCCTTTCACCATCTCTGCATACAGTAAGCCACAGACTGAACTATCCATCACCTACAGTTTCTGCCACTAACTGTCCCGCTTCTGTGTTCTCCTAGGGTTGCCAGGTTGTACGGTGTGCTGCTCTGCTCCCTGCTGTTCCTGCTTACACTTACACACACGCATCCACACGCTCTTCACGCCAATAAACCTAACTGAATCTATTCTTGAGCCTGTGTCTGGTCACTGGGTCACAAAACCATGTCAGTACAACTCTGCCAGAACAACCCAGCTGACAGCGCTTTGGTGCACCAGATTAATAACATCAAGACTCGAATAGATCAACTGGCTTATCAGCAACAGTCTATACTCACCCAATTAGCTCGTGTTACCAACCAGCTGGACCGGCTAACTGGTTCCCAGGCATTTTCCCCGTCTTCTTCTGCCCTAAGTAGCTTCCCAGCTCCCGCTAGCTCCCCGGCTAACTAGCTCAGACCGGCGCCTTCTGCCCGGCTAACCCCCGTCCCAACTCCTAATCACTTTAACAGTAAGCTAGGGGAGGCAAGGGGTTTTGTTATTCAGTGTGAGGTAGTTTTCCAGCGGATGCCCGAGGACTTTACCACAGACCATAGCAAGATTGGTTACATGATTAATTTATTGGAAGGGTGAGCGCTAGCTTAGTCTTATGCTGTTATGGCTAGGGCAAACTATACTAGCTTGATTTACAGCCAGTTCATTGGGGAGTTTAATGAGGTATTTGACCATTCTGACCAAGACAGTGTGCTTACCTCCCAGTTGTTAAATCTGAGACAGGGTACCAAGGCTGTGGCTCACTACGCCGTTGATTTCTGGGTGGTGGCTATTGTGGTTGGGTGGGAGGACTCTTCCCTGTGTAGTATTTTCATCAGGAGTCTCAGTCCTAGCCTTCGGGACGAGCTAGCGCCCCTAGAGAAACCTACTAGGCTATCCGAGCTAATTGCACTAGCCATCAGCTTAGATAATAGGTTAAGGGAACGGGCAGTGGAAAGGAGATCTTCCGGTCGCTCGAGCGCCCACTTTCGCCACTCCTCCCAGTCTCCCCTATTGGCTCTTCCTCCCTCCGATTCCCCTGAGCCCCTGGAACCAATGGTAGTAGGACAGTCCAGGTTGTCTCCGGCGGAGAAATAGCACCGCCATGAGTTGGGGTTGTGTCTGTATTGCGGGAGCGAGGAGCACGGAGTAGCGTCCTGTCATCTTCGGCCAAAAGGGGGAGTCCATGCGTCACAGTAGGGGGACTCACGGACTCACCTCAACCAAATCCCCTCTCTAGATTTCTCCTTCCTATACGGTTCATGCACAAACACAAAGAGATCCTCATGCATGCATTGATTGACTCAGGAGCAGATAGAGTTTTGTTTCTAGAGATCTGGCAACAAAGTTGGGCCTTCCCTGTCACCCACTTAAGTCCCCACTACGTCTCATTGCCCTGTCCAAAACACCTATGGCCGTAGTTTCCCAGCAGACTGCCCCGGTATCGGTCATCATTTCTGGTAATCATCGGGAGGAGTTGCAGTTCCTCGTACTACCGGTTTCCTCATCCCCAGTCATTCTTGGTTTTCCCTGGTTATGCCCCATAACCCATCTATTGATTGGCATACGGGGAGTGTTATGTCCTGGAGTTCATTTTGTCTCGGCCAACCCAGCACAGCCTTCACCTTGGCCAAGTCAGCTCTCAGTTCCCCCTCTGCCACAATAAATCCCAGGAAGGAAGTGGAGCAGGTGGAAAACTCACACTTTTCGGCCTTCACAAAAAGTTGGTTCTCCAGGAGCCGTTGTAACATGGCCCTGACATGGACTGTGTGTTCCTCTGGCATGCTGGAAAAAATTCACATATAGTCCAAGTAAACAAAAACAAATTGATTCACCATATCGCGGAGGACATCATTAATGAGGCGTTGGAAGACAGCGAGGGCATTGGTGAGTTCAAAAGGCATTACTAGATACTCAAATTGCCCCAAGTGTGTCATGGTCTGCTCTGTGCCTATCACCATCAGCTGCGCTCACACCTGCTCTCCATCAGCACCTGGCCTACTTATACCGTGCTGCCCAGGCTTCAGTGTGGAGTTGTCTCACTATGCTCCAGACGAGCTTCATCTTCCATCCTCAGCCTTCTTGCCAAAGCCTATCGTTGATCCGGTTCCAAGCCTGCTGCCAGAAGTCTAAAGGACTTCTCCAGCAGCTCACGTAAGACCCATATTCTACTCATCATCTCTACTCATCATCTCTCTCTCTTCTTGCCTTGAGAGAGAGCAGTCGCATTTTTCTTCCCTCCTCTCGTCTGCCTTCCTGACCTATTCCCAGCTTTGCAATGTTTAACCCAAACAATTGACAATCAGTTGTTGTCGTATCAGCGGATTGGACCCTCAAGGACAGTGCCCATGTGCCTTCTGCAAGCAAGAGAGATAGACTCTGGACTTGTTTATAAGTCACATGATTATAACATCTATCCACTGCCAGGAGGTGCCCTCTGCTGCTCACTAACAACTGTCACATTTACACTACACAATGCATTCAACATTACATGCATACAATACACTGCCTCTCAACTTTTGTGTGTGATCTCCTGCTAAATGTCTGCTAAATGTGCATTGAGGGTTTTTTTGCCTGCAATCAAAATTTCGCTCACTTGCCGAGCGCCATTTTGATAAAACATGTTTTTTTCTCTCGCCTACTGTGTCATATCCATTCTCTTTTTCTTTTTTTTCCTTTCTTCTTTATGACTGGCGCCTAGCGGCTGCCCCGGCCTTGGATGCGCTCTGCAGAGCGTGCCCAAATGCCAAGTCACGTTTCGTTACCTTGTATTCATACATGTGTAATGACAATAAAGTTGAATCTCATCTCATCATCTCTATTAGTCCCCTGTGCACAGGCAGAACTCTGTGGCGGCGGACTCTCCCCTTCTCTGTGGCGGATTCCTCTCCTTCCCTCCAACTCTACATCTCCACCTCCAAGCCAACACACCATCAGGAGCTGCAACAACATCTGCAGACACTGTCCTCCCGGCCATAGCCGCTGCGGTGAACCTGAGCCTTTCACCATCTCTGCATACAGTAAGCCACAGACTGAACTATCCATCACCTACAGTTTCTGCCACTAACTGTCCCGCTTCTGTGTTCTCCTAGGGTTGCCAGGTTGTACGGTGTGCTGCTCTGCTCCCTGCTGTTCCTGCTTACACTTACACACACGCATCCACACGCTCTTCACGCCAATAAACCTAACTGAATCTATTCTTGAGCCTGTGTCTGGTCACTGGGTCACAAAACCATGTCAGTACAACTCTGCCAGAACAACCCAGCTGACAGCGCTTTGGTGCACCAGATTAATAACATCAAGACTCGAATAGATCAACTGGCTTATCAGCAACAGTCTATACTCACCCAATTAGCTCGTGTTACCAACCAGCTGGACCGGCTAACTGGTTCCCAGGCATTTTCCCCGTCTTCTTCTGCCCTAAGTAGCTTCCCAGCTCCCGCTAGCTCCCCGGCTAACTAGCTCAGACCGGCGCCTTCTGCCCGGCTAACCCCCGTCCCAACTCCTAATCACTTTAACAGTAAGCTAGGGGAGGCAAGGGGTTTTGTTATTCAGTGTGAGGTAGTTTTCCAGCGGATGCCCGAGGACTTTACCACAGACCATAGCAAGATTGGTTACATGATTAATTTATTGGAAGGGTGAGCGCTAGCTTAGTCTTATGCTGTTATGGCTAGGGCAAACTATACTAGCTTGATTTACAGCCAGTTCATTGGGGAGTTTAATGAGGTATTTGACCATTCTGACCAAGACAGTGTGCTTACCTCCCAGTTGTTAAATCTGAGACAGGGTACCAAGGCTGTGGCTCACTACGCCGTTGATTTCTGGGTGGTGGCTATTGTGGTTGGGTGGGAGGACTCTTCCCTGTGTAGTATTTTCATCAGGAGTCTCAGTCCTAGCCTTCGGGACGAGCTAGCGCCCCTAGAGAAACCTACTAGGCTATCCGAGCTAATTGCACTAGCCATCAGCTTAGATAATAGGTTAAGGGAACGGGCAGTGGAAAGGAGATCTTCCGGTCGCTCGAGCGCCCACTTTCGCCACTCCTCCCAGTCTCCCCTATTGGCTCTTCCTCCCTCCGATTCCCCTGAGCCCCTGGAACCAATGGTAGTAGGACAGTCCAGGTTGTCTCCGGCGGAGAAATAGCACCGCCATGAGTTGGGGTTGTGTCTGTATTGCGGGAGCGAGGAGCACGGAGTAGCGTCCTGTCATCTTCGGCCAAAAGGGGGAGTCCATGCGTCACAGTAGGGGGACTCACGGACTCACCTCAACCAAATCCCCTCTCTAGATTTCTCCTTCCTATACGGTTCATGCACAAACACAAAGAGATCCTCATGCATGCATTGATTGACTCAGGAGCAGATAGAGTTTTGTTTCTAGAGATCTGGCAACAAAGTTGGGCCTTCCCTGTCACCCACTTAAGTCCCCACTACGTCTCATTGCCCTGTCCAAAACACCTATGGCCGTAGTTTCCCAGCAGACTGCCCCGGTATCGGTCATCATTTCTGGTAATCATCGGGAGGAGTTGCAGTTCCTCGTACTACCGGTTTCCTCATCCCCAGTCATTCTTGGTTTTCCCTGGTTATGCCCCATAACCCATCTATTGATTGGCATACGGGGAGTGTTATGTCCTGGAGTTCATTTTGTCTCGGCGCCTGCCTATAATCAGCCGCTTGCTCACCGTTCATGCCCTTGGGGGCTCCCATCGCCCTGCCTCCCGACCTGTCTAAAGTTCCCCCGGAGTACCATGACCTCGGAGCCACCTTTAGCAAGACCCAGGCCCTGTCCCTTCCCCCCCACCGCCCATATGATTGTGCCATTAACCTCCATCCCGGAGCCCTGCTACCGTCGAGCCATTTGTACAGCCTGTCACCTCCGGAGCGGGAAGCCGTGGAGGCTTATATCAAGGACTCTTTAAGCTCTGGCATAATTCGGCCATCTTCTTTGGCGGTGGGGGCGGGATTTTTTTTTGTCGGCAAAAAGGACGGTTCACTGAGGCCATGTATCAACTTTAGGGGACAAAGACACCCTTCCTTTGCTCAACACTGTCTTCAACTCCCTCCAGGGGGCATCTTGGTTCACCAAGCTGGATCTTCGCAATGCTTGCCATCTGGTGCGGATCCGGGAGGCCGATGTGTGGAAGACGGGGTTTCGGACTCCCAGCAGTCACTTCGAATATCTAGTGATGCCCTTTGGTCTGACCAATGCCCCAGCGGTTTTTCAGCGCCTGATTAATGATGTGTTGAGGGATTTTCTGGGTGTGTTTGTGTTTGTTTACCTTGATGATATCTTAATCTTCTCACAGTCCCTGGATGAACATCGGGCGCATGTGCGGTGAGTGTTGCAGTGGCTATTGGAGAATAAACTATATGTCAAGGCTGAGAAGTGTGAGTTCCATGCTCCCAAGACATCTTTTCTGGGGTTCATCATCTCTCACAAGGAGATACTCCCGGATCCCGGTAAGATCAAGGCGGTGGTGGAATGGCCTACTCCCTCCTCCAGGAAGCAGCTTCAACAGTTTTTAGGGTTTGCAAATTTCTACCGCCGTTTTATTAAGAACTACAGCATGCTGGCTCTCCCCTTGACGCGCCTCACCTCGCCCAAAGTCCCCTTTCAATTAACGGAGGAGGCGGCTACGGCCTTTTCGGTGTTCAGGAAATGGTTCTCTGATTCCCCCATCCTGGCTCAGGTGGATCCGGCTCTACAGTGTCTGGTGGATGTGGACACCTCGGATTCTGGAGTGGGGGCCGTACTGTCCCAGCGCTCCCTGACGGATGGCAAGATTTGACAGTGTTCCTTCTTCTCCCGGCGGCTGTCCCCAGCGGAACGCAATTACAGCATCAGTGACAGGGAGCTCATGGCAGTCAAGCTCGCACTGGAGGAGTGGCGTCATTGGCTGGAGGGGGCCTCTCAGCCATTTGTGGTCTGGACGGATCACAGGAACTTGGAGTACCTTCGGACGGCCAAGCGCCTGAATGCTCGCCAGGCCCACTGGTCCCTGTTTTTTGGACGCTTTGACTTCACCATCACGTACTATCCCGGGTCCAAGAACACCAAGCTGGATGCCCTCTCCAGGCAGTTCGCTACTGATGTCATGGGGCCTGAAGACCATCCCATCCTTCCTCCTTTCTGTGTCATGGGCACCCTCTCTTGGGGCATCAAGGAGAAGGTCCAGAGGGCGCAAGAGATGGAAACGGACCCGGGTGGGGGGCCAGTGGGTAAGATGTTTGTTCCTTCGGCCGTCCGGGGTGAGGTCATCCATTGGGCCCATGCCTCCAGGTTCACTTGTCACCCAGGGAGGACGCACGGAAGAGCTTCTGCTAAGAATGTTTTGGTGGCCCTCTCTCCAGAAGGATGTTGGGGAGTATGTTCCTGCCTGTCTCCAGTGCGCCGCTGGCAAATCTTCGTCTTCCTCTCCAGCCGGGCTGCTCCATCCTCTCCCTACTCCCGGCAGACCCTGATCCCATGTGGTATTGGACTTCATCACCGGCCTCCCACCTTCGAATAACCAAACTGTAGTGCTCACCATTGTCGACAGGTTTTCCAAGGCTGCTCATTTTGTCCCTCTACAGGGGATACCTATGGCTAGGGAGACAGCTGACCTGCTTGTCCAGTATGTGGTGAGGCTACAAAGGATCCCCCTGGACATCATCAGCAACTGGGGGCCCCAGTTTACCTCCCAGGTGAGGAGGTCATTCTGCAACGCCCTTGGGGCTATGGTGAGCCTGTCGTCCAGTTACCACCCCCAGTCCAATGGCCAGTGTGAACGGACTAACCAGGAGTGTAATCGGGACTGAGGATCGTCACTTCCTTGTGGTAACGTAACGTATCGTCACTTCCTGTTTTGCTGTCTGCCTGTGTGGTTGCTCTCCAGCTATTAGCTATGGCTACTAGCTCTCTTTCCTCTCCTCTGGTGTGCTCTCTCTGTCAGATGTTTAGCTACACCTCTGCCTCTTTTAGTGATAACGGTAAATGTAATAAATGTTGTCTTTTTGAGGCGCTCGAGGCGAGGTTGTCTGATTTGGAATCCCGGCTCCGCTGCATTGAAACACCGTCTGCGCCAGTTAATCTCGACGGACGCCCATTAGCTGCAGCGGAGCTAGCTAGTTTAGGCCCCCCTGTCAGCGGTTCCCCGGCTCTCCTCAGCAGCGAGGAGACTGGGTGGGTGACGGTGAGAAGGAAGCCTAGTCGCAAAGCCCCGGTTCACCACCAACCTGTTCACGTTTCTAATCGTTTTTCCCCGCTCAGCGACACACCCGCTGAGGAAAAAACTCTGATCATTGGCGACTCTGTAGTCAGAAACGTGAACCTAGAGACTCCAGCGGTCATAGTCAAATGCATTCCTGGGGCCAGAGCAGGCGACATCGAGTCAAATCTGAAAATGCTGGCTAAAAGTAACTGTAAATACTCCACAATTGTTATTCACGCCGGCATTAATGACATCCGTCTCCGGCAGTCGGAAGTCACCAAACTTGATGTAGAATCGGTGTGTGACTTTGCAAAAACGATGTCAGCCACTGTAGTATTCTCTGGGCCCCTCCCCAATCTGACCAGTGATGACATGTTTAGTCGCTCGTCATCCTTGAACCACTGGCTGTCTGTGTGGTGTCCTAAAAATGACGTGGGCTACATTGACAATTGGAGCTCTTTTTGGGGAAAACCTGGTCTTATGAGACGAGACAGCATTCATCCCACTTTGGATGGTGCTTCTCATTTATCTAACAATCTGGCATCTTTTTTATCCAAATTTCCAAAACCATGACTACTCAGAGTTGGGACCAGGAAGCAGAGTCGCAGTCTTACACGCCTCTCTGCAGCTCCTCTTCATCCGCCACCCCTCAGCTTAGCCCCTGTCTTCCCCATCAGAGAATCGTTGTCTGCTCCCTCCAAAGTAAATAAAAATATCATGCATAAGCATCCCAAAGTGATAAAGCAAAACATTGGTAAAACTCAAATTAAACATAAAGCCTCTAAATTGAATGATTTGGCCTCTGTTCCTCCTAATAATTTAAAAATTAAATGTGGTTTACTAAATATTAGGTCTCTAACTCCCAAGTCTCTGTTAGTCCATGATCTGTTAATTGATCATCAGATTGATTTAATTTCCCTTACAGAGACTTGGTTAGGGCAAGAGGATTATGTTGGTTTAAATGAATCAACTCCCTCTGGTTATTTAAACTGTCAAAATCCCAGAAGTTCTGGTCGTGGAGGAGGAGTAGCAACAATTTACCATTCCAAATTACTAGTTAATGTAAAGCAAAAAACATGTTATAATTCCTTTGAGGGCCTGGTCCTCAGTATTGGGCACTTTAGCAATTTTAGGTTAAACCCAATTTTATTTGCCATAGTTTATCGTCCCCCATCAACCTACTCAGAATTTTTATCCGAATTTGCTGATTTCTTAGCTGATTTAGTGCTGAAATCTGATAGAATAATTATAGTAGGGGACTTTAATATACATGTGGATGTAGATAGTGACTGCCTTAATGTGGCATTTAATTCAATATTAGACTCGATTGGGTTTTCTCAGAAAGTAGGAAATTCTACTCATTACCTCCACCATACATTGGACCTTGTTCTGACATATGGCATAGAAATAGAAAATCTTGTAGTGTCTCCTCATAACCCTGTACTGTCAGACCATTGTCTGTTAACCTTTGATTTTACCATTTCTGACTATTTGGCTCCTAAAGAAAAATATTATTACAGTAGATGCCTCTCAGATGATGCTGTTTCCAAATTTATGCAGATTGTTTCCTCTATGCCATGTGTCAACACAACGGAAATAAGCTATAGACAGCTTGCTCCTTCTGTAATTGATAACATGGTGGATAGTGTTTCAGCTTCTCTGCATCAGGCTCTAGACTTGGTGGCCCCCTTAAAAAAGAAAAAGTCTAATCAGAGATTTCTAACTCCTTGGTTCAACACAGAAACTCGTAGCTTAAAACAGAAGACTCGTCAATTAGAAAGAAAATGGCGCTCTACTAATTTAGATGAAATCTATTTAGCTTGGAGAAATCATCTTTTAATTTATAAAAAATCTCTTAGAAAAGCTAGAACAAGTTATTACTCTGCATTAATAGAAGAGAACAAGAATAATCCCAGGTTTCTTTTCAGTACTGTAGCCAGGTTGACAAAGAGTCAGGACTCTGTCAATCCTAGCATTCCCTTAGAGCTTACTAGTCAGGACTTTATGAACTTTTTCAATAATAAAATTTCATCCATCAGAGATAAAATCAATCAGATTCTTCCCACAGTTAACTTAAATACTGTAACTACTACAACTCCTTCTTTTGATGTCTGTCTTGATGAGTTTACTCCAATCGACCTTTGTGAGTTAGACAAAATAGTTTCCTCATCCAAACCTTCAACTTGTCTTTTAGACCCTATTCCTACTAGGTTATTTAAAGAAGTCTTCCCACTTATTGGTAGCTTTATTCTTCATATAATCAATTCTTCATTAACTTTAGGCCATGTACCGCAGGCTTTTAAAACAGCTGTAATTAAACCCTTACTCAAAAAGCCAACGCTAGATCCAGGAGCTTTAGCTAACTATAGACCAATCTCTAATCTCCCTTTCATTTCAAAAATCTTAGAAAGAGTTGTTGCTACGCAATTATTCGACCACCTGCAGGGAAATGGTTTACTTGAAGAGTTTCAATCTGGGTTTAGAATCCATCATAGTACTGAAACAGCCTTAGCGAAGGTCACTAACGACCTCCTCATTGCATCTGATAATGGACTAGTTTCTGTACTTGTCCTTTTAGACCTTAGTGCAGCTTTTGATACTATCGATCATAATATTCTACTTGATAGATTAGAACACTATGTTGGACTTAATGGAACTTCGTTGCAGTGGTTTAGATCTTATTTATCTGATAGGTTCCAGTTTGTTCATGTAAATAATGAGTTTTCTTTCAACTCAAAGCTTAGTCATGGAGTTCCACAGGGATCTGTGCTAGGCCCTACTCTTTTTAGTTTATATATGCTTCCGTTAGGCAACATTATTAGAAAGCACTGTATACATTTTCATTGTTATGCAGATGACACACAATTATACCTGTCAATGAAGCCAGATGATAGTAATCAATTAGCCAAGTTAGAAGCCTGTCTTAAGGAAATCAAAGCTTGGATGACTTGTAATTTCCTGCTATTAAATTCAGATAAGACTGAAGTCATTCTTGTTGGTCCAAAAAACCTTAGAAATTCCTTTCCAAATCAAACTTTCAGTTTGGATGCAGTTACTCTTTCTCTTAATAGCTCTGTGAGGAACCTTAGAGTTATTTTTGATCAGGATTTGTCCTTCAATTCACATATTAAATTTGTTTCTAAGACTGCCTTCTATCATTTGCGTAATATTGCCAAGATTAGGAGCATCTTGTCTCAGAGTGATGCTGAGAAGCTGATCCACGCTTTTGTTAGCTCGAGATTAGATTATTGTAATTCTTTATTATCAGGTTGTCCTAAAACATCTTTAAAAAGTCTTCAGCTGATCCAAAATGCTGCAGCAAGAGTTTTAACAGGTACTAGAAAGAGAGATCATATCTCTCCGGTTCTGGCCTCCCTTCATTGGCTTCCCATAGAGTTTAGAATTAAGTTTAAAATCCTTCTTCTTACTTACAAAGCTCTAAACAATCAGGCTCCTTTTTATTTAAAAGCTCTGATACTACCGTATTATCCTAACAGAGCACTACGCTCCCAAAATGCAGGACTACTTGTAATACCTAGAATCTCCAAAAGTACAATGGGAGGCAGAGCCTTCAGTTATCAAGCTCCTCTCCTGTGGAATCAGCTGCCAATCTGGATTCGGGAGTCAGACTCGATCTCTGTTTTTAAGATTAGGGTTAAAACCTACCTTTTTGATATAGCCTACAATTAGGGAGGGATCATGTGTTTCTGAACCCTCCCTTAGTTATGCTGCTAATAGGTTTAGTCAGCCGGGGGACCTCCAGTAATGCACTGGGCCTCACTCCTTTCCTCACTCTCTATGAAATTTTTTTTTTTTTGCTGGTCATTAACATTTGTTTGTTCTCTCCCATAGATTGAGTCCCCATCGTGCTGTTTGCTCTCTACATGTCTGTTCTTTTCATCTTCTCTGTCCCCTCACCCCCCAGCCAGTCGCAGCAGATGACTGCCCCTCCCTGAGCCTGGTTCTGCTGGAGGTTTCTTCCTGTTAAAAGGGAGTTTTTCCTCTCCACCGTCGCCAAGTGCTTGCTCACAGGGGATCACCTGATTGCTGGGGTCTTTCTGCAACTGTGGGGGTTCCCCCCTACAGTTGATAGTGCTATGAGATGACTGTTGTTGTGAAATGGCGCTATATAAATAAAGTTGAATTGAATTGAATTGAATTGAGCTGGAGGCTGTGCTGCGGTGTGTGGCCACTGCCAATCCGGCATCATGGAGCTCGCATCTGCCTTGGATTGAGTATGCCCACAACTCGATGGTGTCCTCAGCCATTGGTTTGTCTCCCTTCAAGGCCTTGCTCGGTTACACCCCTCCATTATTCCCTGAGGAGGAGGGTGACATCGCCGTCCCGTCTGTCTGAGCACACCTGAGGCACTGCCGCCGACTGTGGAGAGTGACCCGGACCGCGCTATGACGCACGGCGGAACACAATTCTTTAGTTGCCAACCACCACAGGACGCCAGCCCCGGCTTACCAGGTGAGTCAGCAGGTTTGGTTGTCTACCAAGAATATCAATCTGAAGGCAGAGCCCAGGAAAATGACTCAGCGCTTTATTGGACCCTTTGCCATTGCACGCATTATCAATCCTGTGTCTGTGTGCTTAACTCTCCCCCCCTCCCTCTGCATATGTCCCACCTTCCACGTCTCCCAGATTAAACCTTTCTGTTGCAGCCCTCTGTGTCCCCCTCCAAGGTCTCCACCTCCTCCGATGGTGATCGACAGCAACCCGGCATGGAAGGTCACTGCCATCCTGGACATCCATCGCCAGGGTCGCGGCCTGCAGTACCTGGTGGACTGGGAGGGCTACGGGCCAGAATGGAGGTCCTGGGTGTGTCCCTCCCTCATGTTGGATAAGAGCCTCATCAGAGACTTCCACCAGACACACCCAGGTAGGTTGGAAAGACCGCGGAGAGGCGTTCCGTAGGGGGGAGTACTGTCATGGTCTGCTCTGTGCCTATCACCATCAGCTGCGCGCACACCTGCTCTCCATCAGCACCTGGCCTACTTATACCACGCTGCCCAGGCTTTAGTGCGGAGTTGTCTCACTATGCTCCAGATGAGCTTCATCTGCCATCCTCAGCCTTCTTGCCAAAGCCTATCGTCGATCCTGTTCCAAGCCTGCTGCCACCGAAGTCTGAAGGGCCTCTGCAGCAACTCACGTAAGACCCATCTATTCTACTCATCATCTCTAGCTCCGTGGTGGCGGACTCTCCCCTTCTCTGTGGCGGCGGATTCCTCTCCTTCCCTCCGACTCTACACCTCCACCTCCAAGCCAACACACCAGCAGGAGCTGCAACGACATCTGCAGACACTGTCCTCCCGGCCATAGCCGCTGCGCTGAACCTGAGCCTTTCACCATCTCTGCATACAGTAAGCCACAGACTGAACTGTCCATCACCTACAGTTTCTGTCACTAACTGTCCTGCTTCTGTGTGTTCCTAGGGTTGCCAGGTCGTACGGTGTGCTGCTCTGCTCCCTGCTGTTCCTGCTTACACTTACACACACGCATCCATACGCTCTTAATGCTAATAAACCTAATTGAATCTATTCTTGAGTCTGTGTCTGGTCACTGGGTCACAAAACCATGTCAAAGTGTATCTTAAAGGCCGTCTTCCACTTGTCCCCCTCGCAAATACAGACCAAGTGATATGCATTGCGCAAGTCCAGTTTGGAGAACACCCACACGTTCTGAAGGAGCTTGAACATGGAGTTGACCAGGGACAGAGGATATTTGTCTTTGACGGTAATTGCGTTTAATTCCCGGTAATCAATACATGGGCGCAGAGATCCATCCTTCTTTCCGACAAAAAAGAATCCTGTCTCAAGAGGAGCTGAAGAAGGCCAAATGAGGCCGGCGTTCAGCGAGTCCTTAATATATCTCTCCATCACTTCCCTCTCCTGCCCAGTGCTCTCAACTTGCTAAAGATCTCCCCAAGGTCATGATAGAACTCAGGTACAAGGCTGAGGTCCGGCAGCTCCACTGGAGGGGAGGAGATGGGTATGGATGGTGAACGCTCGGCCGAACTGAGACATGTTGCCAAACAGAAAGGACTCTATGAGGAAATTGAGTTTTGTGTCTAGTTAATAATGGGCTTGTGTCTCCAGAGCCATGGGTACCCCAGGACCACCGGGGAGGATGAATTTGGGAGGATATAGAACGATAACTCCTCCCGGTGGTTCCCGGAAAAAAGAACGGAGATCAGCGTTGTGCATTCGGAGACTGAAGCCACATTAAATGGATAATTTTGGTGACAGGAATACCCATCTCCTGCACGAGCCGGGAAGAAACTGATTCCACCCCTGAATCAATCAAAGCCATAACCCTCCTCTCGACACCCAGCAACTGGATAAGGGCCAAAATGGAGACGTTAGCGAGGGGAAGAATAAGGTCCCGCCCATCAGACCCCCCCACAGCTACTGATGGGCTGCGTCTCTTTGGCTTCAGGTGGCAGTCGTTCAATTTATGCTCTAAGGAGCCACAGTACATGCATGCACCGGCCCTCCTCCTCCACTGGTGCTCTTCCGGAGCCAAACGGGACCGGCCAAGCACCATTGGTTCGGAGAAGGAGTCGGTTCCACCTGTCTCAGTAGCTTGGACAGGCACACGTGCGACAGGCGGGTGAGAGGAGGATTTGCGCTCCTTTGCGCGCTTGCAGCACCAGTTGTCCAAACCAACAGCCAGATCCATTAAATCGTCTAAAGAGGAGGGAACAGTGTGAACCACCAGGTCGTCACTGAGGTTTGTGTTTAGACCCCAGAGGAAGGCGCTCCGCAGCGCAACGTCATTCCATCCAGAGTCCCCTGCAATGACCCGAAAGCCCACAGAGTAGTTGGCAGCAGACCGGCTTCCCTGACAGAGAGACATGAGGTGGCTCATTATCAGTGTTGGGAGTAACACCACTACTTTTGCAGTAACGTGCTGTGTAACGAAATTACTGTTTAAAAATTCAGTCATGCGCTACAGTTAATGAAATTTGATTAGATGCGTTACTCGCATTACTCGTTTTATTAATGTGGATAGATATTTTAGTGCAAATAAATGATCATACAACTTGCAGTTGCTAGACACCCTCATCATCAACTGCCAACTGGGGATGAATACACAGTTTCGGCGTCTTTTAGCGGGACAACTGCCATCCCCAGCGCCACCACCAGCCTCAAGCCACTGGAGGTTGTCATACCAAAGGCAAAGGCAAGCAAATAAATAAGCAAATAAATATAAACTGACCCCACCGTAACTGACACAGCTGTCACACAGTCTCCTCCACGGGTCCATTTCCTGTCCTGCCCCAGTTCACATCACAACCTCCATCAATATGGACTTCCTCCCCTTTTTTGCACTGCTGCTACTTTTCCTTCGGCTCTTTGTCTCTGAGGTAAACGCGATCGGCATCATGGCGGGCAGAATACATTATTCCAGGGACATGTTGCTGCATTTAAACACGGTTGATGCAGCGACTGTGATTATTGAGCCTAAGCCGCAACTGCCGGACTTTATTTTGAGAGACGGACACAGCGGTGAAAAGAGAGACGGGAGAGACGGGAGAAGGAAATGCGGAAAGCGTGGAGGCGTGAAATTGTGCCTGAGAAGACATCAGTTTGGTAACATTCCTCTTCCTTCTATGACTTTTGGGAATGTACAATCTCTGAGGAGTAAGGTGGATGAAATTCAAGGAAATGTACGCTACCAGAAGGACTTTAAGAACTGCTGTGTCATGGCTTTCACCGAGTCTTGGCTTAATGAGCATGACCAAGACGCAGACCTGTGGATTGACGGCTTTGGAGCCCCACTGCGCTCGGATCGGCAGGAAGAGGTAACGGGGAAACGTCGGGGGGGGGCATATGTTTATACATTAATAAGCAGTACTGCACATCTGTCACGGTCAGAGAGCGCATCTGTACACCCGATGTGGAGCTGCTGTCTGTGTCACTACGCCCCTTTTATTTGCCTCGCGAGTTCCCACAGCTTTTCATCACAACTGTGTACATTCACCCGAGGGCAGACGCTGACTCCGCCTCCAGCACCGTCTTTGATGTGGTCCAGCGGCTGCAATCAATTTTTCCAGAGGCGCCAAACTTCATTCTTGGGGATTTTAACCATGTTTCTTTAAAGAAGACACTTAAAAACTTTTATCAGTATGTCTCCTGCCCAACCAGGCGAAAAAAGACATTGGACCTGTGCTATGGATCCATAGAGAGGGCCTAGAAATCACTCCCCCTTCCTCCTGCAGGATCCTCAGATCACAACTGTGTACATTTGCTGCCCACATATAAAACTGCTCTCAGAAGAGGCAAGGTGGAGATGAGAGACATTGATGTGTGGACAGAGGATTCAGTGCACAGCATCCAGGAATGCTTTAACTGTACAGACTGGGAGATGTTCACACTGTCCTGTGGGGATGATTTGGACTCTTTGGTGGACGTCACATGCTCATACATGGCTTTCTGTAAAAAATAAGATCGTTCCACGTAAACGTGTCAAAATATATCCCAACAACAAACCATGGGTTACAAAATCAGTTAAATCCTGCTTACAGAGGAAAGCACTTGCCTTTAAACAGGGGTCTGTTTCTGAGCTACAGGTTGCCACCAAAGAGCTGAAGTCTGAAATTTTAAGAGCAAAACAGAATTATAAATCAGAATTGGAAAGCAAGATGGCAACAAAGAAACTTGGTTCAGCCTGGGCCAGTATGAAAACTATTGCAGGCCTTCAGAGCACAGAGCGTAGTAATCGTGTGTTTTTAGATGGTTTTAATTCAGACACAGAGCTGGCTAATGCTCTTAATTGTTTTTATGGTCGTTTTGACTCCTTTGATTTTAGCACAGAAACCCAAGATTTGAAACAGAAACTCAAAGACAATCAGCACTTTAATATTGAGGTGCAGGATGTTAAAAGGGAGTTCTGCGCTGTAAAAGTGAACAAAAGTCAGGGCCCTGATAATATATGTGGGCGCTTGGTAAAGTCCTGTGCACATGAACTGAGTCCTATATTTCATTACATTTTCAATAAGTCCTTACAGACACAACATGTGCCTAAGATCTGGAAAGAAGCCGTGGTTGTTCCCGTTCCAAAATCCAGCTGTCCTAAAACGGTAAATGACTTTAGACCAGTTGCTTTGACTTCAATTTTAATGAAAATTTTTGAAAAACTGGTCAGATGTGAGGTCCTAAAGCAAACTGAACATGCATTGGATCCTCTGCAGTTTGCCTATAGGCCTCACAGAGGAGTGGAGGATGCCACTGTCACTCTGTTTAACATGCTTTTTAAACATCTGGATTTTAATGGGACACATGCCAGGCTCTTATTTGTGGACTTTTCCTCCGTCTTTAATACAATCCAACCTCATATCTTAGTTGAAAGGCTCCTGCAACAATTTGATTTGAGCAATAATCTGGTGGGTTGGATTCTGGATTTCTTAACCAACAGGACACAGAGAGTATGGGTCAATGGTACATTGTCTGACCTAAAGCGCTCTTCTACTGGCTCTCCTCAGGGGTGTGTGTTGTCACCACTACTCTTCATCCTGTACACAAACGTGTCGGAGCAGACATGACAACAGACACATTATAAAGTATGCTGATGACTCAGTTATTGTCAGTCTCCTCCAGGATGGTGAGAGTGGCCACGGCCCAGTAGTTGATGATTTTGTTCACTGGTGTGAGGATTCCTACCTGCAGCTGAATACGACAAAAACTAAAGACATGATTGTTGACTTTAGGAGGAAAACTCCCAGGCACAAAGTCACCATACTAAAAGGCCAGACCACCAAATGTGTGCAATCCTACAAATATCTTGGGACGATTATTGATAGTAATTTAAACTTTGAAGAGAACTGTGAAAGGGTGTGCAAAAAGGGTCAGCAACATTTGCATTGCTTGAGAAAACTTGCACGCTTCCAAATTGACCGAACCATAATGACAGTGTTTTATCGGGCTTTTATTAAATCTGTTCTATCCTTTTCTTTAGTGTCATGGTTTGGTCAGATAAAACTGAAACAGAGGAAATCCTTGGATCAGGTAGTTAGATGGTCCAGTCATTTTCTTGGTGAGTCACAGCTGAGCCTGACATCCCTGTACACCAGACAAGTACAGAAGATGGCTACCTCCATTTTAAATGATGACTCCCACCCTTTGCACTGCCACTTTCAGCTTCTTCCCTCAAGATGGAGGTTTGCTGTCCCAAAAAGTAAAACCCAGCACTACAAAAACAGCTTTGTTCCTGCTGCTGTCAAAGAGTTGAACAAGCTGTAACAATATATTGCACATAATTTAGGTACCTATTTATTAACTCCATTTTATATTTACTTATTTTTGTAGGATGTTACTTGGGTTCTAAATATTTTATTGGGTTTTAGACCTTTGAGTTTTTAACCTCTTTGACTAGTTTTTAACTTTTAATATGACCCTTCTCTCTTACCTCTGGTTTTTCTCCCATCTCTTTGTCTTTTTATACCCTGATTGATGGAGCCTTGAGTATTTTTATCATGTTTATAGTCAGCTTCATGTGTGCCTGTGTTTGTGTCTATGTTGAATGTAATTTGTGGCTTGTAAATATGGATGTCACCAGACTGCAAAACAAATCTACCTACGGGTACAAATAAAGTAACCTGAACCTGAACCTGAACCTGGTGGGGAGAAATGCTGTGGCAGTGGCGACTTCTCAAATCGAGCCCCGATCACCTGTTGTCCGGGCAGTAAGTAGCACCTACCATCTCCTACCTCTGTGGTTGAACATGAGTACTTTTTGAGCAAGAAGCTTGCATTTAATGTCCGCATTAAATGCATTTAAAGTTTTCTTACGCACAGAGAAAAAGTGACTGATTTGTTGCAGTAAGCGGTGAACTTTCATTTATCTGTGCTTTCGATTTTATTTTATCTCATTCATTTACATGCTGTTGTGATATGCAACTATTTCATGGAAGTAAATCCTCTAAATGTGTATTTTTAATGGGCTGGTCCAGGGGTGTCAAACATATGGCTCGTGGGCCAAAAATTCCCCCCCAGGGGGTCCAACATTTTCACTGTGAATTCCTAGTAAATTTCCGACTTTCTTCTTATTATAAGTTTGTGTAAATCTGAGACATTTTTTCTCTGTAAGATGAGACTTTTTTTCTCATCAGTTTTCTTTTTTTTCCTTTTGTCTGATGAGAACAAGGGGCCCTTGATCTTGCTGTGTGTGCAAGATGATTTAAGTATCCATTTAAGAGTAACATGAAAGTTACTTTTCCAAGTAACTAGTTACTTTAATCATGCAGTAACTCAAAAGTAACTCAGTTACTTCTGAAAAGAAGTAACTAGTTACTGTTTTTTAGTAACTTGCCCAACACTGCTCATTATATTGCCCTCACTCTCTGTTTGAGAGTGAGGGCAATATAAGTGAAAGTGAAGTGAAATATAAGTGAAAGTTTGAGATTTTTGCAAGTTTATTAAAGATTAAAAAAATAATAAATCACTTGTACATAAGTATTAATCTGAGTGTGAGAATTTGTGTCCCTAGTGGCAGAGCGCAGCACTGTGCCTGCCTTCTCACTCTGACTTTGTCAAAAATAAGTGAGAAATTTGTGATTTTTTTTAAATGTACTGATTTCTTGTTCGTATACTTTGAAGATAAGATGATGAGGTACCTCTGTACAAAAAATGGTGTCAAAAGACTGAACCATTTTTTTGTGTAAATACGTCCAAAGTCCAGTTTTGACTGACTTATGGAATTTAAAGGGGTGCTGCGACATTATGCAAATTAGATGCACAAATTTATTCCTATCTGAAACGATGGATCATATTTTACATCTTTCTAATTGACAGTAAGTCATTATCTCTTACCAATTTCAAGTTATAGCCTTTGAAATCTGAACTATTTTATTGACAAAAAATATTTACCACTCTTGACCACTAGGGGGTATGTCGCAGTTCTGTACCATACACACTCAAAGGGTTAACAGCCTTTGCCATGAACCGCAAAACTGAGCTCAGGTGCATCCTGTTTCCACTGAAGGGTACAGAAAAATTTCTGTGACTTTGAAGGTCCTAATGAGCACAGTGGCCTCCATCATCTGTTAATGGAAGAAGCTTGGAACCACTAGGACTCTTCCTAGAGCTGGCCGGCTGTCTAAACTAAGCAATCAGGGAGAAGGGCCTTAGTCAGGGGGGTGACCAAGAACCCGATGGTCACTCTGTCAGAGCTTCAGCGTTCCTCTGTGGAGAGAGGAGAACCTTCCAGAAGGACAACCATCTCTGCACCAATCCACCAAACAGGCCTGTATGGTAGAGTGGCCAGATGGAAGCCACTCCTTAGTAAAAGTCACATGGCAGCCCACCAGGAGTTTGCCAAAAGGCACCTGAAGGACTCTCAGACCATGAGAAACAAAATTCTCTGGTCTGATGAGACAAAGATTGAACTCTTTGGCGTGAATGCCAGACGTCATGTTTGGAGGAAACCAGGCACTACTCATCACCATGACAATACCATCCCTACAATGAAGCATGGTGGTGGCAGCATGTGTGTTGTGTGGATGTTTTTCAGCGGCAGGAACTGGGAGACTAGTCAGGATAGAGGGAAAGATGAATGCAGCAATGTACAGAGACATCCTGGATGAAAACCTGCTCCAGCGCACTCTTGATTTCAGACTGGGGTGACAGATCGTCATTCAGCAGGACAACAACCCTAAGCACACAACCAAGATATCAAAGGAGTGGCTTCAGGACAGCTCTGTGAATGTCCTTGAGTGGCCCAGCCAGAGCCCAGACTTGAATCCAATTGAACATCTCTGGAGAGATCTGAAAATGGCTGTGCACCGATGCTTCCCATCCAACCTGATGGAGCTTGAGAGGTGCTGCAAAAAGGAATGGGCCAAACTGCCCAAAGATAGGTGTGCCAAGCTTGTGGCATCATATTCAAAAAGACTTGAGGCTGTTATTGCTGCCAAAGGTGCATCAACAAAGTACTAAGCAAAGGCCGTGAATACTTATGTACATGTGATTTCTTAGTTTTTTTATGTTTAAAAATTTTTCAAAAATCTCAAAAAAAAACTTTTTTCATATTGTCATTATGGGGTATTTGTAGAATTTTGAGGAGAAAATGAATTTAATCCCTTTTGGAATAAGGCTGTAACATAACAAAATGTGGAAAAAGTGAAGCACTGTGAATACTTTCCGGATGTACTGTAACCGCAGCCAGATGCAGGACAAGACTACTCACCTAGAGACTACATCAGCCGGGACAGGACTCCAGATCAATAAGAAGAAGGCGGAGCTGATGAAGATTAACACCACTGCCAACACACCAGTCACAGTTGGAGGAAAGCCCATCAGATAGGTGGAGCCCTTTGTCTACCTGGGAAGTGTGGTGGATTAAAGGGGACCACAGCCTGAGACGTCACAGCCAGGATCGGCAAGGCAAGCACAGCTTTTTGTCATACTGAAGAATATCTGGGCATCAAAAGAGATCTGTACGATAACAAAACTTTGCATCTTCAACTCTAACGTCAAGTCTGTCCTACTTTATGGATGTGAGACCTGGAGGACAACAAAGATGATGCAGCAGAACAGCCAGACTTTTTTTTAACACATGCCTGAGGTGCATCTTTAACATCAGGTGGCCAGAGAAGATCAGGAATGAAGACCTGTTGGAGCGAGCGGGACAGAAACCAGTAGCAGAACAGATTCTGTGGAGAAAGTGGGACTGGGTTGGATACACCATCAGGAAACCAGCATCCAGTATCACACACCAAGTCCTGACCTCGAACCCACAGGGGAAGAGAAAGAGAGGCCAGCCTTGAAACAGCTGGAGATGAGACACTGAGGCGGAGCTGAAACAGCAGGGAGCCAACTGGAGGGGAGTAGAGAGAGCAGCCCAGAACTGAGTGCGATGGCGAGGGGTTGTCGATGGCCTATGCTCCATGTCGAGCTATGGGCTTAACTAACTACTAACTACTGATTTACAAGTACAGGAGCAGAGTCAGTGGCCACAGTTACATGGGCAAAATTTCTTCAATGTGATTACAATTCAGATCAGAATTTTACTGTTTACATGGATCCTGAAAAAGCTGATCTGATTAGGACATACGTTTCCATGTGTCATACGTTTGAACGGAATAAATCATTTTGACATGCGCACGTCGGCATTTCGACATTCCGAAAATAGTAGAAGAAGAAGCAACATCCGGTGTAAGCAAGCCCCGCTTTGTGTCAAAATTGACCTGTATTGTGTTATTCAGACTGTACTTTTGCTTCTGCTAGTCTCCGTAATGAAGCTACAAGTACATACTTCTGCATATGACGAACAGAGGGAGACAGCAGGACGATACAGACCAGTTTTGTTTTACTCCCACTATGTTTTCCACTAGCTGCTGCTAGGGTGGAAATACGTCACGTCGGCATGCGGCTGGTGTACAGACATGTGCAGTAAACATATTTTCTGCCCTGTGTTCGTAATAAGTGTTTATATGCGCACCATTCGATTAACAATCGGCATAACCCACCCCTCTCAATCGGAATGAAATTTTGATTCGAATGAGCGTGATCGGGTTACAATATTCAGATTGCCGTGTTTACATGAAGCATTTTTATTCTGATCATGTCATGGTGGCCACTGGGCCGTCATCAGCCCCGGCTGCGCACACACCTGCCGCCAATAATCAGCAGGCCTTAAAAGCCGGTGTCACTGACTGCTCAGCACGGAGTCGTCTGTCTTCTTCGCCACACAATGCGTCATGGACCCGACCTCTAGCCAGAGCATCCACGACGCATCATCGTCAAGCCTCGTCACATAAGCCACAGAATAACTCACCTTGTCAGAGTATTCTCCCCTGTGCACAGGTGGACCTCCCTGGCGGCGGACTTGTCTCCCCTAGTAGCGGGGCTTCTCCTCCTCCTCCTCGGATCTCCTCCTCATCATCACAGCACCAAGCTCCACGCTCACCTAGCCACACTGAGCCACGGAGCCAGCAAGAGTCTCCCAGCGTCACCTGCAAGTAAGCAGCGCACTTTGTTACATCGTCTTACTACGAGCTGCATTAATCCCCCTGTGCTTGTGTGTTTCCAGGGTTGCCGGGTCGCAGCGGGACTCACTCAGCTCCAGCTGTCCTCCAGCTTCACACTCACCCACACATCCACACTCATAACACTCATTGATTTAATAAATAATTGTCAAACGGTAATTACTCGTGTCAGTATCTGTCTCCTGGGTCAAGCAATTATGTCAGATCAGGCTTTTAATCCGGTTACTTGTGTCCATGTAAACATAGCCAGTGTCAGTAGATTAGGAAAATTCAACAGTTTGTAAAACAGGAAAAAATTAAACTGTCATGTTCTGAGCTCAGATTCCCCTGAGCTCAGACCCTTACTTTATGTTTCAGTATTATTTATCTGTAAAATCTGTGTCTGGTTATTTTCTGTACTTGTGGTTTACCTTTTGTTGCTTGGCTGAGCTCTGCTTTCATCCCTCTGACACACCCACCAACTGATTGCTGTGCTTCAGGTTCCTCAGCTGCAATCAGCTGGTAATTAGGTCATCCTGCCACTTGCACATGCAGCTCGTTAGTGCCCCACTGTTTATTTGACTGCAGCAGTCTCCTCCAGTGCAGCAGCCAACCATGGTGTTAGACTGTTCTCCTGCTCCTACGGCAGTCTCCCCCTCCTGATCCTCCTGGGATTTCTCTGCCAGGAGAGACTCATCTGTGTAAGTTTTTTCTATTTCCTTTTTTGTATGTCTGCACAGTTATTTTTTGGACTGTTATGTTTTTCTGTCAATAAATGTTCCTCACTGCAGTCAAGTGCTTGAGTTTGTCTTTTGCCCCAGAGAGGCATTTCATGACAGATGGCTGCCGCCAGTGAAAAAACTCAGCTTCTGCAGAGAGGCATTTTTTCACCTTTTTGTGTTTTTTTTACTACTCACCTGTGCTCTGGGGCTATGATGTCCTTGGCTCACCATCCTCACCAAAACCAAAGGAGGCTGGCAGCGGGGTCTCTGAGCCTGAAGGAGGAATGGGCAGCAGACTTTATCCAGAGTTTTGTTCACCGCCTGCGTTCCTAAGAAAATGTGGGAGAGCGTTAATGCGGCTGTGGGCATTATGGAGGCACATCCTGGCCTCTGGAGTCATCCCCAATATGCAGAACTCCTTTCCATGGTCTCCACACTTCAGCGCTCCTTCCCCAGACTGACGTTTGCGGCATCTCCCGTTAGACCAAAGCCATCACGGAGGCACCCTCCTCAACGGAAGTCCATATCCTCTCCAAGTTTACTCACTCCACCGCCAGGGTGTGCGTCGCCTACACCATTGCGGCAGCAGCGTCATCCTCCTCCAGACGACCGGAGGAAGAACCTCGCCTCTCCTGCAGCCTCCTCCCGAACACCGAACCCGGCTATTCCCGCAGCAGTTCCCCGTTCTCTTTGCTCTTCGTCGGCAGTTCCGCATGCTACTCCCGCTGTGAGGCCACTTCCCTCGGTGTCTCTCCCCGGTGATGAGAGGTGTTTTATTTTTCCACCGGCTACTCATGTTCCTGTGGCGAGAGGGACGGCTCCTCAACGATCCACAGAGGGGCCCAACACCACCCTAGTCACACAGAAGGACGACACCCTAAGCGCAGCAGCAGACACCACCATGATCCGGGAAAACAGGCAAGTTTTATTTCATTCAACTTTAGTTTATGATGAAATGTCTTGCCTGATTTCCGGTAGGGATACTCAGGGAGAGCAGTCCCCTGAGTTTTCCCCAACTGCTGCTGTAATGAACTGTCTCCCTACTCTCTCTGTGTCTCCTCCTCCTTCTCCTGAGTGTCCACCGGATCTGGAATCAAGCCGCCAGCCCATGGAGGAGCTCATGGCTCTGGAAGATTTCATAGCAGAGTCAGCATGGAGTCAAACCCCAGCTCCCACGTCGGAGGAGCCTCTACCGTGGGTCACTCCAGCTGGGGCAATCAAGACCGTTATTTCCATCATGCCTGCTGTGGAGGCCACCACAGCAGAGTGGGAACTGGAGCTGGACCTCCTAGAAGCTGAGCCCAAGACGACATCGCCTGGATCGTCGGAGTCCTGAACAGAGGTGGGGTTTGAGCTCAGGCAAGTACTCTCTTTTGTCTTTCTCCTCTCAGTATTAGAGAAGTCTTCCCTGGCACTTGGTGAGGAGAGCCAGGCCATTCGCTGCACCTGAGCTCACCTCGCCGGGCTCCGCCACTGCCGGCGACCTTGACCCTGCTTTGCTTTGTGTTTTGTCTGAGCTCCCTTCCAGGGTTGCCAAAGATGTTTCAGTACCATCTGAGGACCCAGGCTCATCATTGGATGACATCGTGGGTCCAGCTTCCTCCACTGAGGTCGTCCCAGATCCAGCTACCCTCCTGCCTGAGGCTGTCCTGTGGGTTCCTCTGCAGGCTGAGTCTCTGTGGGTGCGGCATCCAGGCCTGGGGTCCTCATGGGGGCTGCATTCCAAGGTTAGCCCAACGTGGGTGCAGCATTGCCCCAGTCAGGGTCCACCGTGGGTGCAGCATTGACCCAGTCGGGGTCCACCGTGGGTGCAGCATTGACCCAGTCGGGGTCCACCGTGGTTGCAGCACTGACCCAGTCGGGGTCCACCGAGGGTGCAACATTGGCCCAGTCGGAGCCCACCGAGGGTGCTACAGTGCTCCAGCCTGGGGTCACTGAGGGCGCTGCCAGGATGCCGAGGCCCCTTCTCCTCTGCCGGACACCATCGTGGTCCCCCTTCCTTCCCTTCCAGACATCGTTGTGGTCTCTCTTCCTCATCTGCCTGATGACATCATGGTTCCCTCCCTCCAGCCCAGCTTCCTATCCTTGGGACTTTCTGTTGGGAAACATCCTCCTGGGTCATCCTGTTGCCCTGGTGTCTTAAAAACTCAGGCCGGCCACCTGATGGACATAGTCTGTGAGTCGGGTGGCCCATTTTCTCCAGCAGGCCACCGGACTCTTTTCATAAGGCCGTCTGGATGGTCTGGGACTTCAGTAGGCCACCTGACTGGATGCATCTCGCCGTCTGTTGGGCCTAGGACTCTGGTCGGCCTCCCGAACTCTTGGGCCCGGGGACTGTGGGGGTTTCTGAGGTCTGAATGAGTGCAGGTGCGGGTGATGTATTGTGTCATTTTTGCCCTCCTTAGGCTGTTCCCCCTTCCTCCCACCCGGTGTAGTTTTGGTTGTAATTCCTCTCGGGAAGGGGCGGGGGTCTTTTGGGGGTGTCTGGACCCCACCCCTTGAGGGAGGGGCTCTGTCATGTTCTGAGCTCAGATTCTTCTGAACTCAGACCCTTTCTTTATGTTTCAGTATTATTTCTCTGTAACATCTGTGTCTGGTGTAAAATTCGCTGTACTTGTGTTGTGGTTTACCTTTTGTTGCTTGGCTGAGCTCTGCTTTCATCCCTCTGACACACCCACCAACTGATTGCTGTGCTTCAGGTTCCTCAGCTGCAATCAGTTGGTAATTATGTCACCCTGCCACTTGCACCTGCAGCTCGTTAGTGCCCCACTATTTATTTGACTGCAGCACTCTTCTCCAGCGTGGCAGCCAGCTATGATGTTAGACTGTTCTCCAGCTTCTAGGGCAGTCTCCCCCTCCTAATCCTCCTGGGATTTCTCTGCCAGGAGAGACTCATCTGTGTAAGTTTTTTTCTGTTGCCTTTTTGTATGTCTGCAGTTATTTTTTGGACTGTTATGATTTTCTGTAAATAAATGTTCCTCACTGCAGTCAAGAGCTTGAGTTTGTCTTTTTCCCCAGAGGGGCGTTTCATGACAGAAACAGCTTTCATTGTGTACTAATTTATTGTATTTAGTTTAGTAAATACCATATTTGCATTGTGTCGTATATTTATTTATGTCTATTTTTTAAACAGGAAAGGTCCAGAGATGAGCTTGATCTCCTGTTTTAACATTCAAGCACATCCTGGTCTTCAGAAGAATTCGTGATGAAGTAATGAGGAGAGAACGGCATCTTCTGCTTCTGGAGGAAGTTCAACGTTATTATTAATGATTTGAGCACTATGACCTATAAGCAGCCTGGGAATTGGAAATATTAGATGGCTAATAAATTCTTATGGGGGTCCTTTTTTTCTAAATCTCATTGTATCATTCATTTCTTTACACATTTTAACATTTCTAGCATATTGTACTATGATTTTTTTTTTTATTTCAAATACTTGTAGTTTTTTAAGCTATCCATTTGATCTTATCCAGTCCAATAAGTCTTTGAATCTATTTTTTAAAATACAGTTCCCATTGAATCAATGAGATTTGTTCTGAAAAGTGCTGTTTAAATACAGCTTCACTGCTCTATATATTGTTAGTATCACAGAAACTGGCTCAGACTTTGTTTTTGGTAAACTGGTGTGAGGGGCTCTATGTTGCTTTAAATGAGACACTCCACAATATTTTTTTAAATTTGTGTTGGCATCTTATTTGTTCTGCAGATTATAATGGAGTTCTTATCTGTAAGTACAAACACGTTGTTGCACCTTTTGCCCACATGGTGGCATTTTTGCTCTGATTGTGAGCTAAGGAATATTGAATTTGTGGGAGTTGTAGTTGAAAGTACCAATATACCTCAGCAGAGGCTCAAGAGGCAGAGCAAGTCATCCAATAACCAGAGGGTTTGCTTTGCAGTTTGACAAGTGTTTTCTGTTTCTAAAACTAAAATATACACTACCTAAATGTGCCCTCCAAGCAATTAGAAAATAATTTCATATATGATGAGAAAACCTTTGCTCCCATTTATTTAAAATCAGTGAAATCAAGATACTGAAAGAGTGCAGTCATGTGTACTTGAGTAAAAGCATCAGGATTTTTTCTAATTGTTTTTTCTTTTTTGGCTCAGTGAATATTTATTACTGTTATTTAGTTAATTAAATTTAGTATATCAAGTAATTTTGAGGGATCACTTGTTTACTTATTTTCTTTAAATAACTTCTTGAGTTGAATCTAGTGAGTACTGATAATTAATATGGTCAGACATGATCCCAAAATAAGTTTACATTAATATTAAGAAAAATTTAATCATTTTAAGGGTTGGTCCAGCTGTTGGTCGAACCTCGGATTCAGAAGGAGCAATGTGGTTTTCGTCCTGGCCATGGCACATCGGACCAACTCTTTACCCTCTTGAGAATCCTCAAGGGTTCGTCGGTGTTTGCCCAACCAGTTTACATGTGTTTTGTGGACTTGGAGAAGGCATTCGCCCAAGTCCCTTGTGGTTTTTTGTGGGGGGTGCTTCGGGAGTATGGGATATCAGGCTTGTTGTTACAAGCTATCTGGTCTCTTTACGACCGTTGTGAGAGTTTGGTTCGTATTGCCAACACTTGGTCGGACCCATTCCCAGTGAGAGTTGGACTCCGCCAGGGCTGCCCTTTGTCATCAATCCTGTTCATAATTTTTATGAATAGGATTTCTAAGTGCAGCCAGGGAATGGAGGGTGTCATGCTTGGTGATGACAGAATCTCATCTCTGTTGTTTGCAGATGATGTTGTCCTGTTGGCTTCATCCAGCAATGACCAACAGGTCTTACTGGGATGGTTTGCTACTCTGTGTGAATCGACTGGGATGAAAATCATCACCTCCAAGTCCGAGTTCCTGGTCCTCAGCCAGAAAAAGCTGGATTGTCCTCTCTGGGTTGGGGACAAGCTCCTGCCCCAAGTGGAGGGGTTAAGCATCTCAGGGTTTTATTCGCGAGTGAAGAGAGAATGGAACGAGAGATTGACAGACGGATCGGAGCAGCATCTGCAGTTATGCGGACATTGTACCAGTCTGTTGTGGTGAAGAGGAAGCTAAGTTCTAAGGCAAAGCTGTGGATTTACCACTCAATCTACGTTCCTACCCTCACCTATGGTCATGAGCTTTGGGTATTGACCGAAAGAATGAGACTGCAGATATAACCTGATATAACTGACCTGTTTGCCTACCGGTCAAACAGGTCAGTGGATGATGCAGTGAATATGGGACTACATTACATCCTGCAACACTTCGACTCCCCAGGGACGTACGCCAGGATCCTGTTTGTCGACTTCAGCTCAGCGTTCAACACCATCATCCCAGGCATTCTTCATCAGAAACTCCTCCAGCTCAAGGTGCCCCCCTCCACCTGCCAGTGGATCTCCAGCTTTCTGACTGACAGGTGGCAACAGGTGAAGCTAGGGAGATTTACATCCAGCTCCCGAAAAATTAGTACTGGCGCCCCCCAAGGATGTGTCCTTTCCCCACTGCTCTTCTCCCTCTACTCCAATGACTGCACCTCAGAGGACCCTTCGGTGAAGCTCCTGAAGTTTGCGGACGACACCACAGTCATCGGTTTGATCCGGGATGATGATGAGTCTGCATACAGGCGGGAGGTGGAGCAGCTGATCCTCTGGTGCAGCCAGAACCATCTTGAACTTAACCCAGCCAAAACGGTGGAGATGACTGTGGATTTCAGGCGACACCCCCCTTCATTCCCCCCACTCACCATCCTCAACAGCACAGTGTCCACTGTGGACTCCTTCAAGTTTCTGGGTACCACAATCTCCCGGAACTTGAAGTGGTCCTCCCATATTGACACTGTCCGGAAAAAGGCCCAGCAGAGGTTGTTTTTTCTGCGTCAGCTCAAGAAGTTTGATTTGCCTCAGGAGCTGCTGGTTGTCTTCTACACCGCCATCATCCAATCTGTCCTCTGCTTTTCCATCACTGTCTGGTTTGGATCTGCCACTAAACAGGACAAGACCAAACTGCAGCGGATCATTAAGTCTGCGGAGAGGATCATTGGTACCGACCTACCCTCCATTGAGAACTTATATCGGTCCATAACCAGGAAACGGGCGGGAAACATCTGTGCTGACCCATCACACCCCGGCCACAAACTGTTTGAACTTCTATCTTCTGGTCGTCGTTACAGATCACTGAAGGTCAAAACCACCCGTCACAGGAACAGTTTCTTTCCTCAAGCCATCACTCTGATGAACTCCTAACATTCACCTAGTCCTACCTGTTGCTGTACTCATGACTTTTCATCCATTATTACATTGCACATAACTCTCACACTGCTTTTTACTTCATTCACATTATATCACTGAATCTGAGTCCACATTGAAATACTGTGTGATTGTATATTTTTTCATATATTTCTGCAAAGTGTGGTTAGTCCGAGTAAATAACTGCATATATTCCTGTATATATTTGCATCCTTTTATAGAAACGTGGACAGACTGTAATTTACTGTACATACTCTGGTTGTCATTGAATCCTTATTTAAATCCTTCACCTGAACAACGAGAGCAAGTTTTTAGCCAAAGTCAAATTCCTTGTATGTGTTGTGCATACTTGGCCAATAAAGCTGATTCTGATTCTGATTCTGATTCTGATAAGTGGCTGAAATGAGCTTTTTTTGTAAGATTGCTGGACTCACCCTTAGAGATAGGGTGAAGAGCTCAGTCATCCGGGAGAGGCTCAGAGTAGAACCGCTGCTCCTCCACATCGAAAGGAGCCAGTTGAGGTGGTTTGGGCATCTGATCAGGATGCCTCCTGGACTCCTCCCATTTGAGGTATTTTGGACACATCCCACTGGGAGGGGACACCAGGGCAGACCCAGGACTCGCTGGAGAGACTACATCTCCCAGTTGGTCTGGGAATGCCTTGGTATCCTCTCTGAAGAGCTGGAGCAGGTGGCTGAGGAGAGGGAAGTCTGGGCCTCTCTGCTTGAACTGCTGCCTCGGTGACCTAGACCTTTGGAAAAGCGGTAGAAGATGGATGGATGGATGGATTTTAAGGGGTTTAGTGACACTATATGACCTACAGCACATATCAAACCATCTCAGAGTTAAATAAAAAAATATGATTGCATTTTCCACAAGTTTTCCAAAAAAACTTTATTTTTAAATTCAAGTTCAACAAGAATTTACATGATTATATATCACTTATTTTAAATGTTGGGTCTTTTTTCATCAGCCACCTCTCCAACAGCTATAAACTGGGGCTGTAGTTATTCCTCCTCTTCAGTCTCTCATGTTTAGAGGTGAAAGTCCATTCATTCCAGTCTGATACTGATGTTCTCCTCTGTCTGATAGGAGGTCTGTCATGTTGAAAAAGAGAGCAGCAAAGACGCTGAGACCTGGAACAGATCTGTTCAGGTGTGCTTGAGTTGATAAAGTGAAGGTGGAAACTGACACATGTGGTCAGGAAAGAAGAGCAGCAGGATCATTATGGTCATCTTCTCCTTGCCAGAGGAGACAGAGGTGAAGTTAGGAGTTTTTATAGTGAAATAATTCAGTCACGTGATGGCATCAAACAGGAACCTGTCTGGAGTCTACAGTCTTCTACACCTTGTACCTACACGCTCTTGGGGCCCCTTAATACAGCATGGAGATCTTTGAGATGTTGGACCAATTTTTGATCTTAGGGATCATTTAGGAGATCCGTGTGTGTTTTGGAATGAGTCAAAAGTCTGAGGACACTGTGGAGATTGTGGAAATCATTAAATGTCATTGATAAATAAAAAAAAATTGGCCAGATCAGCACCTTTGTGTAAAGGGGGTATTACACTCATATCTATGTTCCAGGATCTGATCTAGATGGTTTATGGATTTGCAGTAAAATGTATTGGAACAAACAACCTCTGTTGTCTTACTGGTGGAGGACTTGCTGACTTCTAATAAAATCATATACCATGGGTCACCAACTAACGGACTCCAGTCTGGATCTGGACCCTGAGAGTCCTCTGTCCAGACCCCGAAGCCTTTTGATACAATTTGCGGAAAAGGAAGACCATTTTATTTTGGTGGGAAAAAAGTGGAACTGAACTGCTGCATCAGCGACCGCCCGACAGATTATGGCACGGGCCCTTGGGCACTCTCCTCCTGCTGCAGACTGCCCTCTTCGCTGTCCCATGAACGCCACTCTCTGCAGAGACTTTGCAGCTCCAACCACCCCAGAGAGTATGCAGCGGGTTGCAAAAGGCAGACAGATTCGCTACTGGCACCCCCACACACACGCACCCCCCCTCCTCCCCCACACACACACAAGGACAACATGGAAAAACTCTGTAAAAGCTCCATGTGTTACAGAACATAAAAAGTTCCACCTCCCCTCTCCCTATAACCATGGAGTTACAGTTCCATCCATGCTGTAACAGAGTTTACTGTTGTGATTTTAAAAAAAATGTCAAGGAATTCTGTCCTGTGGAATTATATTTTGTGTCCAGTTTTTTGTTTTAGTTTGAAACAGTTTTTTCTGCAATGAAAATATTGTATAGAGATGGACTTTTTGTGAAATTTAGTTTTTTAGATATTAATCTTTTTATAAAATGCAATACAATTTAGTTTGTGTTCTCCTGTCACATTTTTAGGATTTTTGTTGTAGATTTTAGAATTTCAGAATTATTTATTTGGAGTCAACAAACACATTTAGTGTTCTCCTGTATTATAAAATTTTATATTATGTTTTGTTTGAAATTGAACAAAGAATTCATTTTAATATTTTTTTTGTTTAAAAATTAATATAGAGCTAAAAGCAGCTAAAACATGAGCTTAATAAAATAGTGTGAAAGCAAGTTAAATGATCCTGGCCTGTCATGAGACAGCTGTGGTCTTCTGAAAGAATGTCCATGAAAGGATGACAGTTCTTTAAAGCACATCATTCATTCATCTTCTTCCGCTTAGTCCTTTTTCAGGTCTTAAAAGCACATTTTGAGATAAATTTGTCCATGTTTATTTTACCTTTATTTATACAGGGTAGTTCTGTTGAGAGACAACCTCTCCTTTTCAAGGATGCTCTCTTCACACACACATTCACACCAGGAAGCTACCCAGTACAACCACAGACTGACCTGTGACCACTGAGCAGCTCCAGTTGGGGTTAAGGGCCTTGCTCAAGGGCACCACAGTGGGGTTAAGGAGGGTGGAGCAAACACTGCTATGTTATCTGTCCCACCCAGATCTAATCCTGCCAGTTCAGCGATCGACCCCGCGACCCTCCGCTCACCAGTCTACAGCCCTAACCATTAGGCCACCACTGCCCACCATGTGTCAGGTTTCTCTACTATTTGTTTTAATAAAAGATGTTGGAAGTAAATACTTTGCTTTAAAAGGCCCAACTTGTCACACAGTGGGAGGGAAAAATCTTGAATAGAAAAAAAAAATGTGACAAGATGCACTGAGAATTGTTTTAGAGTCAAGTCAGAGTTCTGAACCATAATCGAATCATGAGGTGCCTAAAGATTCCCACACCTAATTCGGACCTCAGCTGCAGAGGAGGACCGACTTATCGGACCTTTTGCAGTTTTATTTGGTGACCCCTTTCATATAGGAAATGGTAAAAAGAAATGCATATTTCCTGAGCCTGAGTTGACAATGATGTGAACACTGATTTATATTAGATACAATTATAAATTCTGGTTCCAAGGTAGTTCCATAGCCAGGAGCGGCACTGGGGTTAAGCTCCCAGTGCTTATAAAATGTTCCTTATGGTGTGCGTCTCGAAAAGCCTCTGACAACTAAGCCAACTCCTAGCCTGCCCGTGTGGTTTAGTCTCTAAGCCCGGTGGAACTGCTTTTACTAATAGGAGAAGGGGCGAGGGCGGATCTCTGGCGCCTTAAAACCAGATGCTTCGGGTAGATGGTGGCTTGTCAACCTGGGAAGGTAGCCCATCTAGGGGAAGGTAAACCCTGATTTCAAACCTCCGCTGCCTTGCGGCACACCCGGTCACAGGAAAGGCTTCGGGAGTCAACCCTGAGGAAAAATCCGGAGTCGGAGTCCCTAAGGCAGTTCTCTGTTGTGCTCAACATCATTCTGGCAGCTCCTGCAACGGCGCTGGTACCAAACTGTAGCAGCCATGCTGTTCCTTTGGATTCATCAGTGATGTGGAGAGGGGGGACATGCTGCATGGGCAACATCTTGTCCTCCATATCTTCCTGCCCAGGCTTGAATCCTACCAACGCCCAACGCTGGAAGCTAGAACACCGGATCACTGGAGAGGACACTCCAGCTTCGCCTTTGGCATAGACAAAACACGGGGAATGACAGTTACCAGTTATAAGCCACCACTCAATTGGTGTAGAGCGCGGCACCAGGGGTTGCTCCCGACGGTGGGAGGGATCATTGGATCTCACTGGACAGCTACCGCCCGCCTCAAGCTGGGCGGCCCCCAGCCAATAAGGTGTTGTCCCGCCACAGCCTGCTTTCCTCATTGGGTGCATGGGGATGAGGAGAAGTCCGAACGGCAGGCTGAGAACCTTCGCACCAGGCAAGACAAAAAAACAAAAGAGATCAAGTATGTCAGAATCTTGAAACTTTAGAGTGATCGTATGTTGGTTCGTTACCTCAAATAAGATTCATGACACAAGTATATTCCTCATATGAGCTCTTTACTTGCAAGGAGTGCCATACTTTTAACAGAAAATGCAGCACTGGCCATCAAAAACAATCAGGAAGTATTTATACATAGTCAGTCACACAAAACATCTACTGGATACAATTCAGTCATAATATGAGTATATGAAACACTGGCCTGGACAGAAAACATGGCCTTGCAGGTGTGCCCCAGACTCCAAGTTAATCATAGTCACAGCATTTCATAGGAAAACAAGATTAATTCTCCCTCACTCCCAGACACCTTATCATATACATAGTCTGGTCTGGAGAGACACTTTGACTTCTAAGCACATCTTAATGAAGGACACTCAATGGGTCCACTTATTACAGAGAAAACAATATAGTATGCTATAAACTCATAGAAGATGCATGCAGTATACATTTTAATCATATAAGATGGTTATGCAATGATAATGATGTTAGTAATTATAAAATGATAAATGATTGAACATGCATGATAAACAATTTTCTGACATTTCCCTCCTGTTTTATCATTTTTTATCACAGTTAGATTTTCCACTGTCCATGCTCACGCATTTATGTGATATGTAGCCAGGTAACTGCCATACATTGGAAAAAGAGTACTCATTACAATTTTGAAATCACCAATCCTCTGTTTCCCAGACAGCCTACCTATTAGTTGTTGCATATCTGGGGTTGTACTTCTCTGTGCCCTGGTGTGAATTTCAGTTTGATCAGGATGATAATAATGGGAGTATGATGTCTTCATTTTATGTGTGAGATTTGAACTTATGCTAATGTGTGGGATCAAAATAGCCATGTAGCATTTGCCACACCACCCTGGAGGAAGTAATGAGTAAACATTAGACCCTAAACATCCATACCCATCATCATTTGGCCAAAAACAGTAGGATTATTGCTACAGTTAAAAGTATAATTTTTGCTCTTTAAGGTAAAATTTCCAGTAGCAATATAGGGAAAGTGAAATGCATTTCTACAAACAAAATCATGGTATCTTACTCCACAGGTTGCCGTCTTCACATCATTACACCTTGGTGATTGGTGGTCTTGGTGGTCTTTATTAAAACAGATTGGTGAAGTAAACAGTGTAGGATTTACCTTCATCAAAGACTTTTTAACAGCAAGCAAAGACTTCCCAATTCCAATAGTGTTGAATATTCTTAACTTAGACCCAGTGTAATCAGTAACAGTGACATTCAATTTATTAAAATACCCTTCAGACAAATTTCTTACCAACCAATGTCTAACACCATTACTTGAATTTAGCAGATTAAGACGTGAGGTCATCGCTATTGTCACTCCAGCTGTCTCCTCTTCGCTCAGCGGCACATCATGGGGATTGCAGTCTTGTGTGAATGGGGTAGCAATGAGCACACATAGCAGGAAGTGTTGATTCCCAGTCCTCTCACCGAAACCACCATTGTTTGGTACCACAGGTTGTGCGTATAGTCCACGTATTGTCCATTGTCCATTGTCCATGTCTTGCGGTCCATGTTTTGCGGGCTCCTCGTCCTGGAATCAGAAATGGTCCCCCACCCCACAGTCATGAAAAGTATGGGACACAGAGTCATCAGTACCTTTGGTGCCATGCCTCCACCTGAGAGAGTACCCATCTGGGCCCCTATCTTCACCAGGGTTGAGACGGCTCTGTCCTTAGAAGGACAAAGCCCCCTTTGTAACTGGACTTACTCAGGGAAACAAGTTAGTTCACTTACAGGCACCCGCAGTCTCTTAACGTGTGAAAGGTGAATCCAAGATGGTTGTTCAGCAATACGTATGGCAGTGGGGGTGGGAGTGTCCAGTGTTATCGGTGGTGGTTCTTTATGAAGCAATGGGTTATCCGCTTTCTTTCTGTGGAGTAGAGAGAGCTCTTGACAGAATCAATGGGCTCTGAGATGTATTTGTTAGACGTGATTAGTGGTGAGAGGTCAGGCAATACATAAGGATGGTATAGGGTTAATCATTAGTTTGATTGTACCATTTTTCTTTTCACAAAACCTGTACTTTGTGGGTGGTAGGCACTATGAAATTTGATCTTACTTCTTACAGCTTGATTTAAGTCTTGAACTGTTTGTGCCGTAAACTGAGTTCCATTATCTGCATAAATCAGTTCTGGAACCCCAACGGCGGGAAAAACGTGATTCATGTGCTGCATTTGCTGAGGATGTGGGGTGAATTTCTGTCCACCTTGTGAGGGTGTCAATCAACACCAAGCAATATCGTAGCTTCTCATTCCTCCTTGAGCATTATTTTATAAACAAATGATGCACTTTTGGCATGCTTTTGTTACTTCTTTCAAAATATTAGGACAGTTTTCCCAACATCCTCATCATTCCCTCCTGCTGGCATATGAATAGTTCATGTGCCACCAGGGCAGCCCATTTGTATAACATGGGTGGCAAAACAATTTTTCCATCAGGCAAGCCACATGTAACAGGAGGGAGGTCCAAATTATTTTAACAGTCTTTTAAAACATCAACATTATTAAGAAACAGATGGTTTTTAAAAAAATCAATAGCAGTATAATGAGCAGCGATATCAGCCAAGGTTTACTGGTTTTCCTGTGGAGGTGACAAACCCCGCAGGTTCAAGGTAGCGGTATGCAGGGAGCATGCGTTATAAGGATAATAGAGGGCCTGATCTTGCTATTATCCCATAAATAATAAGACAGTGGTTTGTATTGCTCAGCATGTATTTGAGTTATAATTGCAGCAATGTGTTTATCCTGGGTACTACAGAAAAATAGAGAATGAAATAAAATAAAAGTCCTGTCCTAATTTAGCAAAGCTAACACACATAAGCATCAATAAGCTCTTTAAGTTCAGTCCTCAATTCTAAATTGGAGGCTGGTGTAACGTTTTTTCCTCTCTCCTCAAAATGTCATATGCTGTAGCAATTTTTCTTCATTTTCCCTCCTCCTTAGAGAAAATGACACTTCATTTATTTAGATGAAATCTATTTAAATCTATTTAACTTGAAGAATTTCCTTATTTTATTTTTTTTTTTAGAAAAGATAAAATAAGGTCTATTAATGAAGTCTATTAATGACTTATTAATAAGTCATTAATAGAAGAAAACAAAGGTAATCTCAGTTTTTTCTTTCTTCTTTTCTCAGCACTGTAGCTAGGCTGTCAGTTCTGCAAGTATGGGGGTGCAACTATGGGAGGTGCAAGTATGGGGGTTCCCCCTATAGCTCAAAGTGCAATGAGGTGTTATGAAAATAAAGTTGAATTGAATTCATTTATTTATTCATTTATTGATAATTTTTATGCATTATCTATTTTTCTGAGGGTTACTAATTATTTGCTAATTAATTTCTTTGATACCCCCTGCTTTGATACATGAAGACGCACATGCAACAAAGTTACAGGGTATTTGCTTGATAAAAAGTGTGGGTAGCCCAATTCCTTCAAAAATAAGAGTTCAATAATCATAGCTTTTTTTTTTTGTGACTTTTCTTGAACTAATTCACAGATTCCATTTAAGAGAAACAAATAACTATCTGTGCATTTTTGATATGCTTCAGCATTGATGAATAAGATCAGTTTGTCCAGTTGAACACAGATGGGTTGAATTTGAATAAATGAATAAAAATTGTATCACACTCTTTCAGTCAACGGAAAGGTGGACCTTTTGCCTAATTAGAATTTGATTTAAATTTTTTACCAGGAATATACAAAATGCTTTTTATATATTCCTTGGTAAATTATGGGGTGAATGTAGTTTACCCTGACCCAGCTTGGCCACTGCCGAATCAGGAAAAACACATTCCTCCTTACTGTCACATTTCTGAAATATGATGTTACCACACCATTTGTGGTGAGTAATATCAATATAAAATCATATAAACATTACATTTGTAAAGTCGAAGTCATTTGAATCAGTACACCTTATGTTATCTACAATGTCATACAAAGTCATACTTGGCTTCAAAAAATGTTTATCAACAAGGATCCTTTCTCCAAGATCCTTGTCTGATAACCCATAGCCCCTGGAAGATCATATGTGTTACACGTCAGTCCTGCACTGTCATGTTTCAGTCAAAGGAAAAAAAAAAGGTCAGTAATGCATCAAAATTGCTTTTAAAAATATGTTAACAGTTTATCACGTACGCAACATTAATCAAGACCCCACAAAGTTAGATTGAAAAGATCAAAATCCCAAACCTTGTAAAAATACGCATATTTAGACCACTTTTTCCACACAGATCAACCACACACACACAGAGGATTGTTTTTATTTCCACAAGGTCGACGCAGCTCCTTCCATTCTCTCCACACTCTGCCATAACACAAAACTAGTCAACTCCTTCTGCTCAAGGCCACTATTTTCAGATACTTATAATTTCAAACATTTCTCAGAAGGATAACAATTAGACAATCAATCCTTTTATACCAAAATTACAAACAGTTTAAAAACCTGCTCCCTCTGCCTTTGCAGAGAACTCAGAACTCTCATCCCTTTTCCTCACACTGGAGCCGTTTACAGAAACAAAAACAATCTAAGCTGCAGCTGCCTCTAAGGCTCACACACACAAAAATAAAATACCTGTTTCTCATTGTCCGTTTTAGCGTTATCCGGTTCCGTTGCCACTTAACCCGACCGTCTTTAGATCTTATAGTCTAGTATCAATATCTTATAACATAGAGTAAAGTTATTATTATGATTTTATTTACTTCCTCCTTCTCCCAACCTCTTGGGCTTCTTTTAATAATTTGCTGTATGGACCCTCCTTAGGATCACAGCTTTGTTAAGCTGGGGGAGGATTATCTTTTTCATTTAATAATGGTTAAATGCTCGGTTGGTTTTGATATTTATCTTATTGTTTTTATCTTTATTTTAGTTGTAAGCTTTACTGTCGACACCAAGGCTGCGCATTCATCCACATCCAGTGTGGGTTTGAAAGAATAGTCTTTTTCCCATTTGCTCAGATATTTTTCAGGATCCTTTATCTGTTCTCTATCTTTTAACCGGTCATTGTAATGCGCTGTCTGCTGTTTTTATTATTTTTTAAACCCCTTGGTAATTCCACAGGAATTAAGATGCTTTACCAGGAAAAGTGTGAAACGCCGTCACACTACCATTACAGCATAACCGCGACCTGATATTCTATTTTTAGTTCCAAAACTCGGGGATCTCAACCCAAAAACTTATTTTTGTCCCTGACCGGGGATTTCAACCCAAACCATTTACCTTGTTGCAACTACTTCCGCGCACTTTATTTACCTTTATTTACTTTTCGCGTTAGTCACTCGTAGTTGGATTTGGAGATTCTTGTAACATGTTTAACATTACTCACTCAAGGCTCGATTTTAGAGAATCTTCTAAACGCACATATAGTAAATAATAAAAAAGACGTCACTTACTTTTCTTTCTTTTAATTGAGGAGGATGGGCTTCACTAGACGACGTCTAGAGTTCCACACAATCCAGATTTCCTCAATGGGGAGTCCAATACTGACTGTATGCAGTCAGACCATGCGCATGGATTTCCAACCTGGAGAGCGCGTCGCCTCTATCCGTCGTCCAGATATTGCCCATCCGGGTCACGGCACCAAGTGTGTCAGAATCTTGAAACTTTAGAGTGATCGTATGTTGGTTCGTTACCTCAAATAAGATTCATGACACAAGTATATTCCTCATATGAGCTCTTTACTTGCAAGGAGTGCCATACTTTTAACAGAAAATGCAGCACTGGCCATCAAAAACAATCAGGAAGTATTTATACATAGTCAGTCACACAAAACATCTACTGGATACAATTCAGTCATAATATGAGTATATGAAACACTGGCCTGGACTGAAAACATGGCCTTGCAGGTGTGCCCCAGACTCCAAGTTAATCATAGTCACAGCATTTCATAGGAAAACAAGATTAATTCTCCCTCACTCCCAGACACCTTATCATATACATAGTCTGGTCTGGAGAGACACTTTGACTTCTAAGCACATCTTAATGAAGGACACTCAATGGGTCCACTTATTACAGAGAAAACAATATAGTATGCTATAAACTCATAGAAGATGCATGCAGTATACATTTTAATCATATAAGATGGTTATGCAATGATAATGATGTTAGTAATTATAAAATGATAAATGATTGAACATGCATGATAAACAATTTTCTGACAACTCTCAAACTGGGAACTTGGAACGTCCGCACTATGATGACAGGACTCGCTGCTAACCTCAAGGACATCAGCGACACCAGGAAGACTGCCGTCATCAATAATGAGCTAAAGAGACTGGAAGTGGATATCGCCACTCTCCAGGAAAAACGGTTGGCTGACGCAGACACACTGAGAGAGAAGGACTACACGTTCTACTGGTAGGGAAAGGGCAGTGACGAACACAGGGAACATGGAGAGGGCTTTGCAGTGAAGAACACCTTGCTGAAGATGGTGAAACTGGGCAGCAATGGCTCTGCATGACTCCTCACCCTCCACCTCAACACCACTCAAGGCCCAGTCACCCTCGTCAGTGTGTATGCCCCAACACTGACAGCCACACCAGAGGCAAAAGACGAGTTCTACGAGAATCTCGCAACAACTGTCAGGATCATCCCCAACTCTGAACAACTCAATCTCCTTGGAGACTTCAATGCCAGAGTGGGTGCTGACCACGACTCCTGGCCTTCCTGTCTTGGACCATTTGGCATGGGCAGAATGAACGACAACGGACAGCAGCTGCTCGAGTTCTGCACATATCATGATCTGTGCATCACAAATTCGTTCTTCAAGACCAAGCCCCAACACAAGGTTTGCTGGCGACATCTGCGCTCAAAGCACTGGCACCAGCTGGACTTGATCCTGACCAGGCGCACCTCACTGAAGAACGTGCTAATCACCCATTCGTTCCAGAGTGCAGATTGCGACACAGACCATTCATTGGTGTGTTGCAAAGTCAAGCTGCAGCTGAAGAAATTCCATCATGCTAGACAGCCGGGAAAGGCACAGATTGACATCAGCAAGATGGCCCAACCAGAACTTGTTGAGCAGTTTGCCTCCACCTTTGAGAAGGAACTTGGTGTACCACAAGAACGAGAATCTGCAAAGCAGAAGTGGGAAGAGCTGCGAAACACCATCCACCGCACAGCCTTGGCTACCTTTGGGAGGAAGACCTCGAAGTCACAGGACTGGTTTGATGCCAAGTTGACCGAGATGACCCCCGTTATTGAAGCCAAGCGCTCAGCACTTGCTGAATACAAGAAGTACCCAAACAAGAAGAATCTCCAGATTCTCAGGGCTGCGAGAAGCAAAGTTCAGCAGACTGCTCAGCGCTGTGCCAACAAGTACTGGACTCAGCTCAGCCAAGACATTCAATCCGCTGCCATAACAGGGAACATCCGTGGTATGTACGATGGCATCAAGAAAGCACTTGGTCCGGCTCAGAGCAAGACGGCCCCTCTCAAATCCTCCACTGGGGAGATGATCACAGAAAAGAACAAGCAGATGGAGAGATGGGTGGAACACTACTCCGACCTCTACTCCAGACAGAACACCGTGACACCGTCAGCCCTTGATGCCATCGACTGCCTGTCATCCATGGACGAACTTGACGCCGACCCAACCATGGACAAACTCAGCAAGGCCACTGATAGCTTGGCTGCTGGCAAGGCATCCGGCAACGACGGCATACCCCTCGACCTGATCAAGCACTGCAAGACCGCCCTACTGCTGCCATTGCATGACATCCTCTGCCAGTGCTGGAAGGAAGGTGCCGTACCACAGGACATGAGGGACGCAAAGATCATCACCCTCTACAAAAACAAAGGGGAGAGAAGTGACTGCAACAACTACAGGGGCATCTCCCTCCTCAGCGTTGTTGGCAAAGTCTATGCACGAATTGTTCTCGTTTGTCTACAGAAGCTTGCTGAACGTGTCTACCCCGAGTCTCAGTGTGGCTTCTGCGCTGAGCGATCGACAGTAGACATGATATTCTCCATCTGCCAACTCCAGGAGAAATGCAGAGAACAGAACATGTCCCTGTACGTCGCCTTCATCGGCCTCACCAAAACGTTCAATCTGGTCAGCAGAGAGGGCCTTTTCAAGATCCTGCCAAAGATAGGATGCCCACCAAAGTTGCAAAGCCTCATCAAATCATTTCACACCAACATGCAGGGGATAGTGCAGCACGACGGCAACATCTCAGAGCCATTCAACATAAGCAGCGGAGTGAAACAGGGCTGTGTACTTGCGCCAACCCTCTTTGGGATTTTCTTTGCTATGCTCCTGAGGCATGCCTTCAGCACAGCAACAGAGGGAATCTACCCGCACACAAGATCTGACGGCAGGCTTTTCAACCTCGCCCGCCTGAAAGCCAGAGTACGCGAGGCTCTAATCAGAGACATGCTGTTCGCAGACGACGCTGTAGTCGCGACCCACACACAGCAGGAGCTTCAGAACCTGATGGACCGCTTCTCCCAGGCATGCAAGGACTTCGGGCTTACCATCAGCCTGAAGAAGACTAATGTCTTGGCGCAAGGCATGGAAGCACCACCAACCATCACCATCGATGACTACGAGCTGGAGATCGTGAATCAGTTCACGTACCTGGGGTCCACGATCAGCAGCAATCTCTCCCATGATACAGAGATCGACAAGAGGATTGGAAAATCAGCTTTCACACTCGCTCGCCTCACCACACGAGTGTGGGAGAATCCCAAACTCTCTGTAAAGACGAAGATGGCAGTGTAGAACACCTGCGTCATCAGCACACTGCTCTATGGGAGTGAGACGTGGACAACATACGCCCGGCAAGAAAAGAGACTGAACTCCTTCCACTTGCGCTGCATTCGCCGTATCCTGGACATATCCTGGCAGGACAAAGTGCCCAACACAGAAGTTCTGTCCCGCGCCGGCCATCCCTCTATGTTCACTCTACTCAGGCAGCGCAGGCTCCGCTGGCTAGGCCACGTTCACCGTATGGAGGATGGCAGAATCCCCAAAGACGTCCTCTACGGAGAACTGGCAACTGGCAGGAGAGACGTTGGCCGCCCACAGCTGCGCTTTAGAGATGTCTGCAAGAGAGACATGAAGGCCCTGGAGATCAACACAGAGCGCTGGGAGGACCTTGCAACGGACCACTCCAAATGGAGAGGCACCCTGACTAGACAGCTCAAGGCGGGTGAAGAGAGACTGACTGCTGCAGCAGATGAAAAAAGGACCCGCAGGAAGAACCGCCACAGCTCCAGCAGCACGGAGACCACCCACAAGTGCGACCTGTGTGACAGGGTCTGCCATTCGCACATCGGCCTGTTCAGCCACAGGTGGTGCTGTTCCAGCAGAGTAGACGTTTAGGATTCTCTTCCATGGTCATCATAGACCGACGGAGGCCGACGAATTATAAATTCACTTAAAGACTCATAAACCAGGTTCTACTCTTTTCAGAAATTAATATTTAAAAAAATAATTAAGTTCAATGTATTTATGGGTGAAACTTAACCACAGCAGTCTACTTTTCACATGTACTCCACATTTGTTGAAAAAATAAAATACAGTACACATGTCACAGATTTTTGTTTATGTTTAGTGAGATTTACTCACCTGACATGAAAATACAGAATAATATATTCTGATTAAGCTCTAAGTACGCTCTGAATATGCTCATCATGTTAAGACAATCATGTTTCTGTACATCATGTAATATGTTACAGATTATAAATTATCATGCAGTCAATACTGCACTAATATTGTGGATAATCTCTGTGTAGTTAATAATGAAACAGACAAAACTGGACAGTTATTGATCATCTGCTGTCACATAGCAAATACAGTGATCCCTCGCTACTTCGCGCTTCACCTTTCGCGCCCTCAGTGCATCGCGGATTTTTCAAAAATATTCATCAAAAATTCAAAATTGAGAAAAAAATGGGTGGGCGCTAGCAGAAGGCAGGGAGACTACATTAGAACATCAGGTATCAACACGGAGAGCCCGCACAACTCAAAATGCACCTCTCTGACCACCGCTCCACTCCTCTCCGCCCACCTCTTCACCGCTCGGGAATCTCGCAAGCTGATTGGCCGAGACGTTTTACCTCGCAAGCTGATTGGCCGAGACGTTTTACCCAGCTTCTCTCCCATACCCAGCGAAGGAAGACCGCATTCATTGTTCTTTATTGCTAGTCTCGCCATGTGGAAGTTTTCGCTGTTCTCTTGTGCCTTTTTGTGTGAAATAGTCTTCCCGTCGAGCCACTACGCCGCCTCCTGCAGCTTCTCCAGCTCTATCGGAAGCTGCCCTCGACAATCCTGCGCCTCTAGCACCTGACGATGAGGCGTTACCTGAGGAGCAGTAAAGCTCTCATTAACCTGTGCAGTAAATCATCTTCATCTTGAGTTACGTATCTTGTTATAAGAATAAAAGAGTTCTAAAAACATATTTATGTACACTTTATTTACATCTACGTATGTATGTACACTTACACACACACACACGTATCATATGAGAGAGAGAGTGAGAGAATGAACGTACGTATTATTTATGGGTGACGTCATTAGGGGTGACGCTACTTCGCGGTTTTTCACTTTTCGCGGTCAGTTCTGGAACCCATTAACCGCGATAAGTGAGGGATCACTGTATGACAATAAGTTTTATGACAGTGGTTTTTATCAATACATTAAATGCAATATTAGGCTGTTACAAATCTAAAGTGTGACAGTTATGATAGATAATCTATAGATTATATCTAAAGTCATTTTTAAGTGTTGATTTCTGACGTTAGCATCTTACCAGCTGACTGTGGCTAGTTATCAAGCTAACAACACTACTAATATAATTGCCAACCTACTAACACCTTTATTAGTTTGAAATCTAATTTTAAAGGACAGACAACCATTGTAACTACAATCTCCATCCTCTTAGTAACTCAGAGAAGGCAGAATGCTTCATTCTTATTATCATTTCATAATTATGTCTTCTATGATGCTAAATAGCCAATATTAACACAAGTTTCTGAACTTTGTCCACTTTCTGACTCCACTGAACTTTGTGTAGAAGAAACATCTTTCTCAGAAAGCCTCTGGTTTTTGAAAGAGCAGTGTCCTGACAGCAGAATCACCACCTCCTGGGCTGCTACACCCCCAACACCTGAGTAGAGGCTCTGCTGTTAATCTCTGCTAATCTGTTGCCCTGGCTAATGTTTTGCATGCATACATGATGCCTCTTCTCATACATGAGATCATTATTATTATTTTTACAAACCTGGCGTGTGACTGCTGGACGTCACTTTGAATTAACTACTCAAGTCTGTGCAGGCGTTAACAGGTAAGCAGCATGTAAAGCAATAATTGCGGACATAAAACAGAGTTCTGTGCTTGACTAGTTTTGACTGAGGCTAGGTCCCGGATGTATGGCACAAAAACCTGAAAAAAAAAACTGAATTTGTATGACAAGAAGTGAAACTGAACTCTGATAATGAATTAGGGAGCCAAATTTGGGCCAAATGGGCTGCACGGTGGAGCAGTGGTTTAGCACTGTGGCAGCACAGTTTACCCTCGGCCGGGGGATCGCGGGGATCATGAGACCGTGGGCTCGATCCCAGCCCCCGACCAACAGTGAGCTGTGTGGAGTTTGCATGTTCTCCCCGTGTTGCGTGGGTTTACTCCGGGATTTCTCCGGTTTCCTCCTGCATACCAAAAACATGTAGGTTTAGGGCACTCGCGCACGCAGCGACCGGCGGCTTGTCACCAGACTGCAAACCAAATCTACCTACGGGTACAAATGAGTAAAAAAAAAAAAAAAAAAAAAAAAAATTAAAGTAAATGAAATACAGTTTCAATTTTATTGCAGTACACTTTCAAACCAATAGATTCAATTTCAAATTAGGCAATTCAGATTCAAATTTTAAAAGCAATTATTCAAACTAATTAATTCAGGTTCAAATTCAGTTATTCAAATTCAAATAATTAAAATTCAAATTCAGTTCCTGCTGGCTCAAGCCTTATTCCATAGGGGGGTTCTAATCTTTCAATAGTTATAAATGTCAAACAATGTGTTTTTAAGTCACACCACTTGTATTGTCCCTTTAATGAACATTGCTATGCTATTCAAATAAAAAAAAGTTTGTGTTTACAATGTCATTTTTGGGGAGGGCAACTTTATTGAAGGGGGGACATGACCCCTGTGTCCGCCCCGGGATTTACACCCCTGATCTGCAGTAACCAAAAGTCAAATTTACATGGAAAACAATATAATATGTAAGTGGAAAAAGACAGACATTCACTAAAAAGAAGCCATAAATTTGTGGGAAAAAAATCTGAAAATTATGTGGAAAAAATGTAGAAAAAAATACGTAAACTGCAGTTTCTTTTTTTTCTCAGTCTGATCGAAGCTCATATTTGTACAACTGCGAAGAATAAATAGGAGCGTCTGGCTCTAAAAAATAATCATGTTTAAACACAAAGGTTTTCCTCCCACACTTTTCCAGGAGTGGTGTGGGGGTGCAGCTGATGTGAGGGAAGGACAGGTTTATTATTATAATGACCTTGGGTGAATAACGAAGTTTCAAAAAATAACTGATTATAATTAAAATTCAAATTCAGTTCCTGCTGGCTCGAGCCTTATTCCATACCCCCCCCACCCCCCACCATTCCCATCCTCACAGTGATTTAGTCCAATCTGTATCTGGAATCTATCCCCGGGAACCTACGCCAGGATTCTGTTTGTGGACTTCAGCTCCGCATTCAACACCATCCACCCCGATCTGCTCCAGGATAAGCTGTCCCTGCTCAACGTGCCTGACTCCCTCTGCAGGTGGATCACCGACTTCCTGACGGACCGGAGACAGCATGTGCGGCTGGGGAAGTCTGTCTCAGACTCTGTTAGCATCAGCATTGGATCACCCCAGGGCTGTGTACTTTCCCCCCTACTCTTCTCCCTTTATACCAACTCCTGCACCTCCTCCCACCAGTCTGTTAAGCTGATTAAGTTTGCGGACGACACCACCCTCATCGGGCTCATCTCCAATGGCGACGAGTCTGCCTACAGGGAAGAGGTGGCCCAGCTGGTGTCCTGGTGCAGCCACAACAACCTGCAGCTGAATGCTCTGAAGACAGCGGAGATGATTGTGGACTTCAGGAAAGTCACATCCCCCCTGCCCCCCCTCACCATCACAGGCTCTCCCATCACCATTGCAGATTCCTTCCGCTTCTTGGGCACCACCATCACCCGAGACCTCAAATGGGAGCCAACCATCAGCTCCCTCATCAAAAAGGCCCAGCAGAGGATGTTCTTTCTGCGGCAGCTGAGGAAGCTCAAGCTACCCACCAAGATGTTAGTGCAGTTCTACACGGCCATCATCGAGTCCATCCTCACCTCCTCCATAACTGTGTGGTATGCAGGAGCCACTGCCAGGGACAGACTAAGGCTGCAGGGCGTCATGCGCACTGCTGAGAAGGTGATAGGCTGCGAGCTCCCATCTCTCCAGGACCTGTACATCTCCAGGACCCGGAGGCGTGCTGGCCGGATCATAGCCGATCCTTCACATCCTGGTCACGTACTGTTTGCCCCCCTCCCCTCAGGTAGAAGACTTCGGTCCATTCGGACTAAAACCTCCCGGCACATGAACAGCTTTTTCCCCTCTGCCATCAGACTGCTGAACATTAAGTGACTTTTTGACTCTCGTGCACTATGTACAGCAGCTCAACCAGACTCACGTCATTCATCACTGTTTTTCTGTTGCATTATCGACTGCACTATGTGGTACTTCACATTATCTGCTACTTGCTAATTTTTTAAAACTGCCTTGACTAGTACTACTCATTATTACTAGTATTATTATTATTATTATTATTATTATTATTATTATTATTATTATTATTACTTATTACTTATTTTTCTACACTTATTGCATGTTTTTAGTCCTTTAGTTTTTTAGTTTATCCCTTTTTCTCATCATGTTTTTAATGTTGCAGCATGGCACCGAGACAAATTCCTAGTTTGTGTACTACATGAACAATGGCAATAAATCTGATTCTGATTCTGATTCTGATTCTGATCTGCCCCGCAGGCGGGGCTGCTGTGGCTCCAACACACACGCAAACAGAGATGCAGCTCAGGCAGAGAGCGGTTCAGAGTGAGTAAGTGCATTGAAAGCTTAATGTATGAACGGTTAATAAGTTATTTATCAGTCCATGTTTTCAACAATCACATACAGAACATGGAAAGCGATATTTCATCTCATTTGTCCAAAGTCTTGTTGAGAGGAGTTTTAGTGCACTGCACAGACTTAAGAGTTGGCTTCGGGCTACTATGGTTATAGACAGACTGAACAATGTGCTTGTTTGTAATGTCCATAAGAAGAGACTAGACAAACTGGACATAAAAATGATCTGACAGGAGTTTGTTGGCTCCAGTGACACCAGAAGAAAAACATTTGGTTCTTTTGTTTAGAGAGATGGAGACTATTGTGTTGTGACATGGTGTTCCAACGAGTGTGCAAGATAGTTCCCCCCTCCGTTAGGGGCCAAAGAGTGCATTTACTTCAAGACACTTGGCCCATTTCCTGTACAATTGCTACTATACAAAAAAAATAAAAAAGCCAAATAAGAAAAATGTTGCAAATGTAATAAAAATGCATGGATGACCCTTTAGATAGTTAGGAGGATGTGTTTAAGTTCACACTCCCTCATTGCAGACACAGACTGTTTCCTTATCTGGCATCAATGATGATGAAAAATCGTCAGGATGAAAAAAAGGAGTGGAACATTTCTGTTTATATTGGAAATAATACATTTTGTATGATAGAGCATTTTTCACTGTAGAAAAGTGGTTCAAATACACTGTTGCCCATAAAGTTTGTGTATTTTTGTTCATTTTTTCTAGATTTTGCTGTCAATTGTGTTTGTTTTCTTTGCTTTCTTTGTTTATTTTGATACATTTTTGTCTATATTTGTTCATTTTTTCAGTCATGAGTCTTTTTGCCTCCACAAAAAGAAACATAAGTAATAATGGATGGGTACTAATCATGATCACTGTAAATTAATTCCACAGTATCACTATGATTAATCTGATTAAAAAATTTTATTGTTTGACAGCCCTTGTTTTAAGACTTATTGAGATTTTGTTTTGTTGTTGCTTGTTAATGAATACGCATTTTTTGATTTGATCATATAAAAACCTGTAGCTAGGTAGGATATGGACTAATGAGGAACAATGACATAATTATTGAATACCATTATATAAGATATTTGAGAAAGTATCAGACAACACAGCAAAAAAAAAAAAGACATTTTTTATGTCCCCCTCAAAGTTTAAGCTCTCAAATTTCCCTGTTCATTGTACCTCCCCAACAATGAAATGAGATTTTTGCCCCTACTGCAGATGAGCTGGTCTCCCTTCCTTTTCCAGAATGGTAAGATGATACCCCATCACCAATCATCTGGAGGCTTCTCTAGGATCCACATTTGGTTTATGGTCTGGGTGAGCCACTGGATCATATGGTTACCGCCAGCCTTCAGCATCTCGGTTGTGATGTTACAGTTGCCAGGAGGCTTCCCATTCTTCAACTTTCTCAGAGCAGTTTTGACCTCATCTGATGTAACGGTAGTGATGGAACAGTCAGTGTTTGAGTCATCAGCAACTTTGGCAGCCTCAGTCAGTGTGGGGTCCTCAGGGACTGGAGGATGGTTCAGAAGCTGGCTTAAGTGTTCCTTCCAGCAGCTGATGCAGTCAGCTTCTGTGGATATGGTGTTGCCTACATTGTCTTTTATAAGGAAACTGCATTGACGTGGGCCAGCCTTGGCTTGGCGGAGAAGGCTGTATATGTGTCGTTGGTCACCTCGCTAGGCCACAGCCTCTAACTTTGCCACTTGTTCGGTCCAATAGGTCTTGTGATCCCAGCGAATGGCCAAGTTGCGTATTCTATTGAGCCATCGATACTCAGCCAGGTCTCCTCACAAGCGTGCAGTTTGATGACAGGTAATGATGTCAAAGGTCTCCTGTGAGATCTGTGGCTGTCTAAGGAAGGGTTTAATCCACCCGATTGTTTCCTCAGCTGCTGTGTAAATTTCATTTCTAAAATGTTGCCAATTCAATAATGCACCCATTACCAAAGCACTAAATCAATTAGTAATAGCACATTGGTACAATTCTTGGATCATTGGTTCCTTAAATCGTGAGAAGTCAAGGCGTACTTGGCTCTTGGCAGATGGATTTGTCTTCAATTTAAGTCTCATGTGGGCCATCAGTAGCCTGTGATCTATGTTACCTAGTTGGGTGCCTCGGTAGACTCTGCAATTAGTGAGAAATGTCTTCCAACAGCTTGAGATGAGAATATGGTCAATTGCTTTTCTGGTTCTTTCATCCGGGCTGTACAATGTCCAATGATGGATCTGCTTGCGGGAGAACCAGGTGTCAGCAATGCAAAGATTTGGTTCTTCAAGGCTGAATTGCAAAGATTATCCATCCATTCATCCATCCATTGTGAAGATTATCCACCCATCCATCCATCCATCTATTCATCCATGGATGGATGGATGGGCTGTTATAGCTTATAAATATGTTATTTCACCTGCCAAAAATTAAGGGTCCTAATATTGATTGAAACGCCAGAAATCCAATCATAACCAGTTTATTTGTGTACATGTAAACATGATCAATTGACCATGTTTACATGTACACAAAATAAATTGGTTACGATAGGATTTCTGGAGTAATCTGATTATTCAAGTTGCCATGTAGACAGAATAATCCAATAAAGGCCATGCAACCAGGGTCATTAACTCAAGTGGTTTACCCTCCAGTAATCTGTTTATTCAGTGCATGTAAACAGGAGAAAGTGAACTGATTATTGGCATTATCAGTTTACTGCTAGTAATCGGTTTATTGTGACAATGTAACCGGGGTCATTGTTCAAAATGCCAACAAGTTCCAAGACTAAACAGTAGATGGCAGTATTACAATACGTGGTTCTTTAAACGGCATTTGTTTTTATTGTAATTAAGATATTGTTCATCAGCAGCTTCAGTTCAAAACAGAGCAGAAAAGAAAAAAATTCAGGTTGTTCATACTTTGATGAAGAATCATCATTCAGGTTGTTCAAGATTTGTAAAAGATCAGTGGTTCAATAAATGTAAACATTTCATAATGTACTTGTACTTCTTTGTAGTAAAACAAACAATGAAATATGGAGTTGCCATTAGGTTGTTTTGCTTTTATTTTAGTGGTCCAGCTGACTTGACATTAAATCCGGCAGTATGTGGCCACCGAGCTAAAATGAGTTTGACACCCCTGCATTAAATATTTCCCATCAGCCTTTGCAGTTGCTTTAATGGGTTCATCCTTGGCCCAAAGACTACCTCTGGTGAAAATTTCATCAAAATCTGTTCAGTAGTTTTTCCATAGTCATGCTAACAACACCTGCAAATGTCACTTTTTGATGAAAATAGACAACATTAATCCCAAATACAGTATGTCACTTAAGTGAATCATGTAGATCCGAAGAGTTTTTTTGGGGGGTGAGGGGGTTGGTGGTGGCTGCCGGCAGTTTCCCTGAAACTAAGCTTTTGTCGAATTATTAAAACACTGCGTGAGCCCAACTGTAACTTTTAACGTCACTTTTATTGAACCGTGCCAACCTTGCTGCTAGTGTGTCTGTTCCCCACCAGTCGCCTCCTTGTCGTCATCACTGCACGACTGTGTAGTTCTTTTCCAAGTAACTCAATTACACCACATCTCCCCTTTCTAGTATCAATGGGTAGACTGCCATTGATTCAACATACCTTAGAGGATTATTCTGCCTCTGTGGCTGGAAGATCTGGTCCTGTCTAATGCCATTCACACACACAACAGACACACTGCAGTTTTCCCTTAGCACTGAACAAGATGTGCAAAATCAAATACAATACTTCCATCCTAAACCGTGTACTGTTCCGTCCTCACTCTGCACTCTGAACTTGAACATTTACGTAGAAAAGAGGGCAAAATCAGAAAAATACTGCAATCACATTTGCAACCTTTTTTTTCACTATTATTTTCAAACATTCAATATTTTGAAATGTTTATAAGTCCAACCGGGTTGGTTTTACAACCGCTCTCCCAGACGTGGTTCTAGGAGTAGGAGTAGATGGGGGTTCAGGAACATTCTGCTGTGATGATGTTGCTGCAGGTTGTTCTACTGAAGGTTGTTCTGGAACACCTTCCGGGAACTGCTCAGGTGCAGCACTGTTGCTCTGCTCCGATGAGGGGTTCCAGGTGATGAGATGACGACGGTTTCGCCTGATGGTCCCATGGGGTCCCTCCACCAGATAGGAGCGCGGTGTGGTGTGATTTCCGATGACAGCTCCTGCTGCTCCTTGATCTGTGACCCACACATCCTGTCCTGGAGTGAGTCTGTTGAGATGCTTTGCACGGTGTCGCAGGTTGTAGCGTTGCGCATCTTTCGTTTTCCTCTTCCCTTCTTTCAGTATAACAGCATTTCCATCAGGAAGAGCAGGACTTAATGCAGGAAGAATAGGCACAGTTGTACAAACCTCCTCCCCATGAGCAGTTGAGCTGGGCTATACCCGTTTTGGAGAGGGGTAGCCCTGTATGCCAGTAAAGCAAGATAGGGGTCATCTGACTTCTTCAGAAGCCCCTTCACTGTCTGCACTGCACGTTCAGCTTCAGCATTGCCATGGAGATATTCCGGGCTGCTGGTTACATGCTGGAACCCGTACAACTTTGCAAACGCTACAAAGGCCACTCCGGAGAATTGTGGCCCATTGTCTGTCACCAGGGTTTCACAGATTCCATGACATGCAAAAATTGACTTAAGGTGGTGAATCACATCATTAGATCTTGTGGGAGTTAGCAGGGCAATCTCCACATATCTTGACATGTAGTCCACTACTAGCAGGTAGGTCTTGCTCCCTAACATGAACAAATCTGCTCCCAACTTCTGCCATGGTCTGTCTCGGTATGGTGTCAGCATCAGTGGCTCCCTGTGGTTCTGTCTCTCCTGACAGCATGCTCTGCAGTTGAGAACCAACTCATTCAGCTGCTGACTCAGCCCCGGCCACCATACTGACTGTCGTGCCCGTTCTCTACACTTAACCACACCCTGGTGTCCTTTGTCCAGCTTAGCGAGAACATCATTTCTCATGGTTGAGGGTATGACAAGCCTATCTCCCTTTAGCAGTAGACCATCCTGGACAGTAAGGAATGCCCTGTCAGTTGAGTATAGCTTGAGTGCAGGTTCATTTACGCCATGAGCTGGCCAGCCTTCTGCACACAGCTGCATCACTTGAGCACACACACACTGTCCCTCTGTAGCTGCTCTCTCAGCTACTCCAGATAGGCAGTGCTTGCAGGTAGGTTCTCCATCACCATATCCACGTAGATATCTGTGTCCTCGAACAGCTCTTTGTCAGCTGGTGTCCCTTTCCTTGTGACAGGCGCTCGCGACAATGTATCAGCTGTTCACAGGCACTTCCCTGGCACGTGAGATATGGAGTAGGAATAGCGCTTAAGACGCATTCCAAAGCGTTGGATCCAAGGGAGTAGAGCGTCCAGTGCTTGAGACCCCAGAAGACTCAGGAGAGGCTTGTGATCTGTCTCCAACTGGAAGTGTTTTCCAATGAGGAAGTTGCTGAGCCTCTCACAAGCCCAGGTCAGGCTCAAAGCCTCCTTTTCCACTTGCACATATCTCTGCTCAGTGGGTGTGAGAGACCGCGACATGAAGGCTACTGGTCTCCACTCCTCACCTCAGTTTTGTAGCAGGACTCCTCCAAGTCCGTAAGATGATGCGTCTGCCGTGACTTTGCATTCTCTGTTAGGATCATGTATGGCTAGCACCGGCGGCGACGCCAAAGCATCCTTTAAGTCCTGGAAGGATTTAGCCTGCTCGGCACCCCACACCCAGCAGTTCTTCTTCGAAAGGAAATCTCTGAGGGCTTTGTCCCTCTCAGCTAGCTGTGGGATAAACTTGCCTAGCTGGTTTACCATTCCAGCTAGGCAAATCTTAAACCGTTTGCCTGTTGCCAGTTCACTCACTGTTTTAGGCTCAGGCATTTCCCTCACAGTCTTGCTCGGGTCTGGACTGATGCCACTGGCGGAAATCACGTGGCCTAGGAAAGTCACCTCAGACTTTGACGGGTCACACTTGCCAATGTTTAGTTTCTAGTACTTTAACAGGTACTAGAAAGAGAGATCATATCTCTCCGGTTCTGGCCTCCCTTCATTGGCTTCCCATAGAGTTTAGAATTAAGTTTAAAATCCTTCTTCTTACTTACAAAGCTCTAAACAATCAGGCTCCTTTTTATTTAAAAGATCTGATACTACCGTATCATCCTAACAGAGCACTACGCTCCCAAAATGCAGGTTTACTTGTAATACCTAGAATCTCCAAAAGTACAATGGGAGGCAGAGCCTTTAGTTATCAAGCTCCTCTCCTGTGGAATCAGCTGCCAATCTGGATTCGGGAGTCAGACTCGATCTCTGTTTTTAAGAATAGGGCTAAAACCTACCTTTTTGATATAGCTTACAATTAGGGAGGGATCATGTGTTTTCTGAACCCTCCCTTAGTTATGCTGCTAATAGGTTTAGTCAGCCGGGGGACCTCCAGTAATGCACTGGGCCTCACTCCTTTCCTCACTCTCTATGAAATATTTTTTTTTTGCTGGTCATTAACATTTGTTTGTTCTCTCCCATAGATTGAGTCCCCATCGTGCTGTTTGCTCTCTACATGTCTGTTCTTTTCTTCTTCTCTATCCCCTCACCCCCCAGCCAGTCGCAGCAGATGACTGCCCCTCCCTGAGCCTGGTTCTGCTGGAGGTTTCTTCCTGTTAAAAGGGAGTTTTTCCTCTCCACCGTCGCCAAGTGCTTGCTCACAGGGGATCGCTTGATTGCTGGGGTCTTTCTGCAACTGTGGGGGTCCTCCCTACAGTTGATAGTGCTATGAGATGACTGTTGTTGTGAAATGGCGCTATATAAATAAAGTTGAATTGAATTGAATTGAATTGAATGTTAAGGGTGATACCTGCCTTCTGAATCTTCCTTAGCAAGGTATGCAGGCGAGCATCATGCTCCCCTTGCGTGTGACCCCACACCAGCACGTCGTCAATGTGACAAACCACGCCTTCAAGCCCTTCTGTGATCTCCATCACCATTCTGTTCTGAAAGTGTTCAGGGGCGGAAGCAATGCCGAAAGGTAGCCGTTTGAAATAATAGCATCCAAAGGGCGTGATGAACGTAGTCAGTTTCGCTGAATCTTCTGTCAGTGGGATTTGCCAAAACCCCATATTTGCATCCAGCTTACTAAATATTTTTGTTCCAGCCAGCCTCCCAAGTGTTTCCTCTACTGATGGTAGAATGAACTTCTCTCTACACACAGACTCATTGAAGTTAGTGAGGTCGACACATATTCGCACAGGATCTATCTTGTTCTTTCTGGGCACTACCACGATGCCAGCACACCAGTCTGTAGGCTCCTCAATTCTGCATATCACCCCGAGGCTTTCCATGCGGGACAGCTCTTGCTTGACTTTGTCCATTAGTGGCAATGGGATGCTCCTTGGTGTCTTGAGTGAAAATGGTTTGGCACCTGGTTTGAGCTTGATGGCATATGCCTGGCTCACCTCACCTAGTCTACTGAATAATTTTGGATAGTTCTCCTCCACCATCTCTATAGTGACACTGTCAAGGTGTGCAACAAGCCCTATTCTGCAGCTCACGGATCTCCCCAGCAGGGCAGTGTGCACATAACGGACAACATACGCCTTCTCCATCTCCTCTTTCCCACCAATTCTTAGCAACAGCTTGGCAACGCCCACAACATCAAGTGGCCTCCTCCCCGGTCCCAGGAGTGGCTTAGGTGCTTTGTGGAGCACAGGTGGGTTTTCTCTGAGTATTTTCTGGAACACAGCATGTGGCAAAACTGTGACATCAGCACCTGTGTCAATTTTGAACATCGCGCTGCTGTCATGAATGTCAATGTTGACCATCCAAGGATCACCGTCTGTTGTAACACTGCCAAGGAAAATGGCATCCTCATCCTCTTCCACCTCAAGTACAGATTTTGAGGACTTGCAAACACATTTATGACCCTTTCTCCTACAAGCATGACAGTTCACTTCATTTGCAGGACACTCACGTTTTGTATGTGACGGAGAGCTGCCACATCTATGACATTTTGACTGTGTCCCCTTTTCCTTGCTATTCTGAGTACTGTACAGTTTGTGACCACAGTGAGGTTTGTTTTTAGTAGGCTTGCTACTTCCCTTGAACACTCTTTCAACAGACATTGCCTCACTTGCCTGAATTCTGGTGTCCCCTCTCAGAGAAGCTTGCTGCTTTTTCACCTCCTCACTCTGCCGTGCCATCCTGATTGCTTTCTCCAAAGTCAGCTCTGCATCTTGCTGTATGCGTTCAGACAGCCGCTTGTCTAACAGACCGACGATGAGTCTGTCCTGAAGAAGCTCATCATGTAGCACACCGTAATTGCAATGTTCAGCCAGCGCATATAGTGCAGTAACAAAAGAATGTACTGTCTCACTTTCTCGCTGTTTTCGCAGGTTGAATTTGGCACGCTCATAAATTACGTTCTTTTTAACCACAAAGAAGCCTTGAAAGCCATCACACACCGCTTCATACGAGCTGCGTTGAGCATCCGTCAGAGCCAGCCCACTTAAAGCATCATCTGCCTCGTCCCCCATACAATATATCAAAGTATTAACTTGATTCTCTTCAGAGCTTGCATTCAGATTACTTGCCAGGCGAAATCTGTCGAATCTCCGGATCCATTTGGCCCACTCCTGCAGCTTCGAAAAGTCGAAGGGCTCCAGTGGCTGGATGTTAAACGTAGCGCACGGACCCGCTGCCACAGCGACTCCCGGAACGGTTGCTATCCCTCCGTTAGCATCTCCGTCTTCACTCATCATGTCCACAAACTCCCCTCTCTTCCTCCGCAGTGTACAAACAATCCTTTTTGTTTTCGGGCTTACCTCTCTATGTTAACTACAGGACTTCTGACACCATGCTGTGTTATTAAAACACTGCGTGAGTCCAACTGTAGCTTTTAACATCACTTTTATTGAACCGTGTCAACCTCGCAGCTAGTCTGTCTGTACCCCGCCAGTCACCTCCCTGTCGTCATCACTCCACGACTGTGTAGTTGTTTTCCAAGTAACTCAATTACACCACAGCTTTCAGAAACAACGGGGACAGTCATCTTCACAATGCAACATGTTTGGTGGAACGCATCATGCGCAGTGTTGGGAGAAACGCCACTACTTTTGCAGTAACGTGCTGTGTAATGGAATTATAGTTTAAAAATTCAGTAATGAGTTACAGTTACTGAAATTTGATCAGATGCATTACCCACATTACTCGTTTTATGGATAGATATTTTAGCACAAACAGACAATCATACAACTTGCAGTTGATAGACACCCTCCTCATCAGCTGCCAACTGGGGATGAATACACAGTTTCGGTGGCTATTGGCGGGACAACTGCCATCCCCAGCGGCCTCAAGCCACTGGAGGTTGTCATGTCAAAGGCAAAAGTAAACAAATAAATAAGCAAATAATTTTAAACTGACCCTACTGTAACTGACGAAGCCGTCACATAGTCTCTTCCGCGGGTCCCTTTCCTGTCCTGCCCAAGTTCACATCACAACCCTATGAGAAGAAACGCAGTGGTGGTGGCAACTTCTCATATTGAGCCCTGATCACCTATTGGACGAGCGGCTAGTAGCTTCTACCAGCTCCTATCTCTGTGGTTAAACATGAGTATTTTTTGAGCGAGAAGCTCGCATTTAATGTCTGCATTAAATGAATTTAAAGTTTTCTTATGCACAGAGAAAAACTGACTGTGATTTGTGGCAGTAAAGCTTCTTCTAAGCGATGACCTTTCATTTATCTGTGCTTTCTGTTTTATTTTATCTTATTAATTTACATGCTGTTGTGATATGCTACTATTTCATGGAAGTAAATCCTCTAAGTATGCATTTTTAATGGACTGGTCCAGGGGTGTCAAACATATGGCTCGTGGGCCAAAAACGGCCCACCAGGGGGTCCAACATTTTCTCTGTGAATTCACAGATTTATTTCTAGTAAATTTCTGACTTTCTACTGATTACAATAGTTTGTGTAAATCTGAGACATTTTTCCTCTGTAAGATGAGACTTTTTTCTCATCAGTTTTCTTTTTTCTTTTTTCTGATGAGAACAAGGGGCCCTTGATCTTGCTGTGTGTGCAAGATGATTTAAGTATGCATTTAAAAGTAACGTGAAAGTTACTTTTCCAAGAACTAGTTACTTAAATCATGCAGTAACTCAAAAGTAACTTTTGAAAAGAAGTAACCAGTGACTGTAACTATTTACTATTTTTTAGTAACTTGCCTAATACTGATCATGCGTCATCTGCATCGTCTTCCATCTTTTGCTGTGGCCCTTCCGCCATAACTTCATTGGATGGATTATCAGCGGAAGTTTGGAAGTAAGTGTTGCTATCTGCCTGCCTATGATATAATATGTTGTGTAACTTAACTTTGATAAAGTGTGCTGTGATCCTTTTCTCTAACGGCACATTTTCCAACATGTCATCACACGTCAAAAAAGTCATGTTCCTGTACACCTGCGGTCCATATGGACCCCAGGTGGAAAATGGCCTTAAAAATTCTATAACTTTCTTGAATAAATTGTTTGTTATATTTGGTGCAATACTAAAGTGTAAGGGAAATATAAAGCAAAACACAGGTTTCTAACCTTGCTGTGACTATGCAAAATGGAACATGAATTGATCCTTCTGGTGCTACACGAGTGGGCAGCCTTTTGCAGCAACGGCTCAATTCTGAGTCTCTTTCTCATTTTTATTTACTATCCATTTTTTTCTTTGCCACAACTTTTCTGATCCTGTTACCCTGTATCCATCATGGACGCCAAGGACAAAAATATTGCCGCACTGGCGATGATATTAGCCATATTTCTACTCATATCGCCAATGACTACTGACCCGGTGAGTGGAGGAGCCATTGTTTACAGTAGGAGTCAATTGTTAGCATTGGGCTGCTCCATGGTGCTAACTGAGAGGCCCAATATCCCACGAGAAATCAGGTAAAAAGCTGGAGTGAGGTTGAGCTGAAGCAAAGTGATGCATGAGGAAAACAAGGTACAAACCCGTCCTACCCTCTGTTATTATGGGAAATGTGAGATCGCTGCTTAACAAGACAGACAAACTGGTGGTTGTGTCCCGGTATGAGAGCGTCTTCAGAGAGATTAGCATCCTGTTGTTTACTGAAATGTGGCTAAAAGATCTAGCAACAGATGCTAACATCGGACTGGAGGGTATTCACTTAATACAGACAGATTGGACACCAGATAGCAGGAAGAGCAGAGGCAGGGGACTGCTAATGTTTGTGAGCAACAGAAGGTGTAATCCTGGACACATCACGATTAAAGAACAACACTGTAGCAAGGACGTTGAGTTGCTACCCATTAGCATGTGACCGGCATATCTTCCCAGAGAATTCTCATATGTCATCGTGATTGGTATTCATGTACCCCCCTCTGCGAGTGCTAAGGCAGCATGTGATGTCATCCACTCAGTCACCAGTAGGCTGCAGATGCAGCACCCAAATGCTCTCCAGCACATCTCTGGTGATTTTAACCATACTTCCCTGTCTTCCATTCTGCCCACTTTCACCCAGTATGTCACGTGCCACACCAGAGACAATAAAACACTGGATTTATTTTATGCAAACACCAAGGAGGCTTTCACCTCATCACCACTCCCCTTCCCCCCTTGGAAGATCTGACCACAACCTGGTTCACCTACTGCCTGTGTACAAACGCCTGGTACACAGACAACCTCCTGTTACCGGCACAGTGAAGATATGGTCTGAGGAGCCGGAGGACGCTCTGAAGGACTGTTTTGAATCCACTGCATAGGAGCAGCTCTGTGATCCACATGATGAAGACACTGATGGCCTCACACACACCATCACAGACTACATCAACTTCTGTGTAGAGAACATCATACCCACCAAGACCATACGGTGTTTCTCAAACAACAAACCCTGGATCAATCCTGAGATAACATAACTGCTGAAGGAGAAGAAAAGGATCTTTAGGTTGGGAAACAAGGAGGAGCTGAAGTCCGTACAGAGGGCACTAAGGAGGAAGAGCAGAGAGGGGAAGGACAGCTACAGGAAGAAGATGGAGGACAAGCTGCAGCAGAGTAACATCAGTGGTGTCTGGAGAAGCCTCAGAACCATCTCTGGTCACCAGAATACCTCCTCCCAGGCCATGGGGGGTAGGGAGTGGGTGAACAACCTCAATTTGTTTTTTAACAGGTTTGACTAACCATCCTCTTCTCCGCCTGCGCACCAACCACAGCTGCCTCCACCTTCATCTAGTCCCCCTGTCCACAACCGCCCTTGTACAGCCCCCTCTCTTTTTCCCCTCACAGACCCAACATCGCCCCCTACCAGCACACAGCCCCCCTGCCCCAACCTGACTCTCACTAAGACCCAAGCGAGAGCTGAGCTGAAGAAGATCAAGGCGAGGAAGGCTGCAGGTCCGGACAGCATTAGCTCAAGGCTCCTCAAGTCCTGCATAGACCAGCTGTGCTTTTTTTTTTTTTTTTTTTTTTTTTTTTACTTATTTGTACCCGTAGGTAGATTTGGTTTGCAGTCTGGTGACAAGCCACCGGCTGCTGGTCGCTGCGTGCGCGAGCGCCCTAAACCTACATGTTTTTGGTATGCGGGAGGAAACCGGAGAAATCCCGGAGTAAACCCACGCAACACGGGGAGAACATGCAAACTCCACACAGCTCACTGTTGGTCGGGGGCTGGGATCGAACCCACGATCTCACGATCCCCGCAATCCCCCGGCCGAGGGTAAACTGTGCTGCCGCAGTGCTAAACCACTGCTCCACCGTGCAGCCTTTTGTTGATTTAGATGTATGCTTTGGGTCATTGTTGTGCTGAAGGATGAAGTTCCTCTTCATCTTCAGCTTTCTAGCAGAAGCCTGAAGGTTTTGTGCCAACACTGACTGGTATTTGGAACTGTTCATAATTCCCTCCACCTTAACTAAGGTGTCAGCGATGGCCCTCACAAACCATCAATGAGACGCCGAAAGCCAGCCAATGAGTTTGCATACTTTATTAACAAAAGACAACGATACAAAATAATGAGCCACGTTGGGCAAAAACACGAACATACACTTAGGTTCTAAACCACAGACTACGAGGAAGACGCACTATAAAGCTAGGACACAGACTATGAGGGAAACACTTACTGAGTGATGAAAATCTCCAGACTCCTAAGACGGAGGTTAGACGAGCAGATGTTTGACGAGGTTGCAGCGAGGAGTAAGCCTCAGCTGCTTAGTTAAATACCCATGACACACCAATCAATAAAGGGGAATGTAATCCGGAGAAATGCCGAGCAGCTGTCACAACGTGACTTGGTTTTGACATCCGGAAGCCCCGTTGTGACGCTGTCAGAATAAAAGCCCTGACGGCCATATGGCAAACCTGAGATGAGAACGGGGAAATACTGGACAACCCGAGCACGGACAGAGTCAGCACTCGGACCATAACATAAGGCCCCAGTTCCAGCTGAAAAAAAAATGGCCCCAAAGCATGATGGTGTCACCACCATGCTTCACTGTAGGTATGGTGTTCTTTTGGTGATGATCAGTGTTGTGTTTGTGCCAAATATACCTTTTGGAATTATGGCCAAAAAGTTCAACCTTGGTTTCATGAGATCATAACACATTTTTCTACATATGTTTTGGAGATTTCAAAAGTGTTTTTGCAAAATGTAGTCGTGCTTGGATGTTTTTCTTCATAAGATAAGGCTTCCATCTTGCCACCCTAGAGAGGAGATTGTTGTCACCTGTACTAAACAGCCAGTACTTGCTAAAAATTCCTGCAGCTCATTCAATGTTGCTGTCGACCTCTTGGCAACCTCCCTGACCAGTTTTCTTCTCGTCTTTTCACCAATTTTGGAGGGGCGTCCAAAATTGGTGAAAAGAAACAAATGGTCCAAAGAAACAAATGCTTGAAATATATCACTCTGCTTGTAAGGAATCAATATGAGTTTAACTTAAACTGAATGGACCTTTCCACAGTGTCGTCACTTCCGGTCGACCTACTTGGGCACTCGGTGAAAACAAAACCATGTGGCGTTATGTCGTCCGAAGTTTAGGCAGTGCATGACGTTTGAACTGTGCAATGGTTTGGAGTTAGCGTCTTTCCGATTTGTGCTTTTTTCAGTGAATTAATCCAGGATGTTAATTCACTGCGGTGGCGCAGTGGTTAGTGCTGCAGCAGCCCAGCAACTCACCCTTGGCCATGGGATCCCTGGTTCGATCCCAGCCCTCGACCAACAGTGATCTGTGTGGAGTTTGCATGCTCTCCCCGTGTCTGCGTGGGTTTACTCCGGGATTTCTCTGGTTTCCTCCCACATGCCAAAAAACATGCAAGTTAGGTTAATTGGCATCAAACTGGGGATTCTAAATTGTCCTTAGGTATGACTGTGAGAGTGAATGGTTGTTTGTCTCTCTGTGTTGGCCCTGCGATGGACTGGTGATCTCTCCAGGGTGTACCCTGCCTCTCGCCCAAAGATGCTGGGATAGGCTCCAGCCCCCACCGCGACCCGAAAAGGATTAAGCGGAAGAAGATGAATGAATGAATGAATCCAGGATGTCTTTTGAGTATTATGACCAGCTGGACCATACCAGTAAACCACAAGTTTACCTGTATGGTCCCCTAATCATTATTATGATAAGCTTCCTTTGATAATAGGGAACACTATGCTTTCCTAGCACTGGGCTACCAGTTTACCATGTTATATAAAGATACCAAGACAGATGGATTTTTCAACTGGATTCTCCACCCAAATGTCCAAATGCAAAGTAAAGCATATGAATATACACTACCGTTCAAAAGTTTGGGGTCACCCAGACAATTTTGTGTTTTCCATGATCTGTCCAGGGTGTACCCTGCCTCTCGCCCAAAGATCCTGGGATAGGCTCCAGCCCCCCCTCGACCCGAAAAGGATTAAGCGGTAGAAGATGAATGAATGAATGAATGAATGAAGTCACACTTTTATTTACCACCATGAGTTGTAAAATGAATAGAAAATATAGTCAAGACATTGACAAGGTTAGAAATAGTGATTTGTATTTGAAATAATAATTTTTCCTTCAAACTTTGTTTCCGTCAAAGAATCCTCCATTTGCTGCAATTACAGCATTGCAGACCTTTGGCATTCCAGCTGTTAATTTGTTGAGGTAATCTGAAGAATTCTGACGCAATGAGCAAACACACTGTACCATTAGAACACTGGAGTGATAGTTGCTGGAAATGGGCCTCTATACACCTATCTAGATATTGCACCAAAAACCAGACATTTGCAGCTAGAATAGTCATTTACCACATTAGCAATGTATAGAGTGTATTTCTGATTAGTTTAAAGTTATCTTCGTTGAAAAAAACAGTGCTTTTCTTTCAAAAATAAGGAAATTTCTAAGTGACCCCAAACTTTTGAACGGTAGTGTAAATACACAATTATAATAAATCTTAAAATATTATTTTACCTTGTGGTGAAAATAATAGAATAACCAATATTATTGTTAGAACTAAAGTCTCAATGGATACTTTGTGAACATGATAAATTTTAAAAACACAGTGCATGTTTTCAAAAAGCATTTTATTATGAATATCAATACAGTATTGCACATAATCACACATGTACTTCATTAACATTGCCACACCTGTACATCATCATCATCATCATCATCATCATCATCATCACCATCATCATCATCATCATCATCATCAGGGTCATCATCATCATTATACACATGTACATCAACATTTAGAAAATACAGGGTCAGATACACATTATACAGTAGGCCTACTGGCACATCAATGTCCATCAGAGTCCGGACTGCATTCACTGCTTACATCAGTCAGTTTTGTTTGGCTCTTCACACTTCTTGCAAATGATGTCATCACCCAAGTTCACCAGACAGGCACACTTATTATAGGTGATTAATTAATCATTAATAGGTGATTGTTAGTGAAACTTTTTGGTATGTTTATCCAGGTCTGTTTAGGCTGCAGCTCCACAGCCCACATAATATACAATGTATATCATATACAGACTAAATCTACAGTGGGTCCAATCCTCTCAAATGAGTGATTGTATGTCACAAGTCACTTTAACCAATAAATATTTCACAACAGCAATATATGCTGGTCCCAACTTTTATATACAGTATGAATTCTGGGTCAGACCCAGAAGTGTTCCAGATCATTCCATGTGAGAGGTGAGGTATGATAGTAACCAATACTGTGTAGAAATTACAAACGCATGGGATTACTAATCCCTGGACATTCCTGTAAACCACTGCCACATGGCTGGCATGGATTTCTATACTTTACACATCACAGTATTATTATGTACCCATTGATGTGGGTCATGTACAGTGCATACAGTAATATATGGGGGGCATATGATTGTCATTTGTACCTCCAGTGAAGTGCTGTCCACCTGTCTGCGTGGGCAGACGCTCTCACTTTGATCCATCTTCATTTTGCCTATGAATGCCACTAATCCATCGTTCCTGACGCTCTTTATCTCTTGGAACTACGTGAAAACTAATCTTTTCACTTTTCATGTTGTGGTTGAAACAACCAACGACCACGCATGATTTTGGCATGTTTTTGCCGTCTTTCCCCCTGCCCGGGCCACAGACACAAACACGCACACCTACATCGCAAAGCGGACCATGTGCTTTGTTTTCACCGAGCTCGGCCGTTCCGAAGGTCGCTGCGTTGGTGTCCATTACTGAAATAAATTATCTTTTCGGTGATATTCTGTCACGCCGCGCCGCTCATCAGCGGCGCCACCTGCACACGCACCTGCACATCATCAGCGGCGAGGAATATAAGCCGCCTCGCCCTGAGCTTCGGCCTGAAGCCGTCAGACTTCTCTACTCATCATCGTGAGTCAACTTTTCCTTCAGCACGACGCCTTCGGTAAGAAGCCCTTACCTCCTTTGTTTCCAGTCTGCTCCCCTGTGCACAGGTGGATTCCTCGGCGGCGGACAACGCCTCTCCCTCGCCGTTCCTCGCTGCTGCACCCAGTCCTGCAGGTGGCTGTCTCCCGGGTTCCGTCCTTGTAGTGACAGTCATCTGTCCCTTGCAAGTAAGCTCCTCTCTCGCTTATTCTCCTCCTGTGTTGGTGTGTGCCCGTCACCCTGTGTCTTTGTGCTCTTTCCCATAGGGTTGCCGGCTGTACGGTCTCCTGCCTCTGTGCCCGAAGCAGACGCCGCCACCAATACATTTACATCCCGCAGACACACATCCATTCACCCCTGTTGCTAATAAACTATTTGAACTTCTCTGAGCCTGTGTGTGTGCGTCTCCTGAGCCGTGCGTTATGTCAGTACGACTTCAGCAGAGCGGCTCGGCAGATGGCGGGCTCGCACACCGGTTTTCCACTCTCGAGGCTCGAGTGGATCAATTAGCCTGTCAGCAACAGGTGATTTTCAATCAATTGTTAAATTTGACTAACCGGTTGGGCCGCTTGGACCCCCAGCAGTCGTTCCCCCCGACTCGTCAGGGTGGCGCGGCTCCTGCTGCTCCAGTGGCCGTCCAGCAGGCTCCGAGTACACCGGTTCAGCTCACACCCATTCCAACCCCCGCCCGCTTTAGCGGTAAGCTCGGCGGAGCACGGGGGTTTATTATGCAGTGTGAGTCCGTTTTCCACCGTGTGCCCGGAGACTTTCCCTCAGATCATAGCCGAATTGGTTATATCGGGAATCTCCTGGAGGGGTGAGCTTTAACGTGGACCTACACCGTAATGGCGAGGCCCAGTTATGCCGCCCTCACATATGACCAATTCGTGAGGCGCTTCCTGGACGTCTTTGACCATACTCCAACCGAGACGGTCCAGGTCGATCGGCTTCTCGCCCTCCAGCAGGGAAGCCGGTTGGCAGCGGACTACGCGGTCGACTTCCGGGTAGCGGCGGAGGAAGTAGGCTGGGAGGAACGCTCCCTCTGCGGCCTTTTTCTCCGCAGCCTCAATGATGATCTGAGGGATGAACTGGCTGGGCGGGATATTCCTGAGACGCTAGCGGAGCTGACATCCTTAGCGATTAGTTTGGATAACAGGCTGCGCGAGCGCTCCTCAGGGCGGAAGTCGTCTTCTTCTCGCCCTCGTGGAGCCTCGCCGCGCCTGTTCCAAGCTCGCCCCCTGGCGGCACCGCCACCATCGTGCCCCGAGGAGTCGGAGCCGATGGTGACGGGCTGGACAAAGCTTTCACCTGCGGAGAGACAACGCCGCCGTGAGTTGGATCTCTGCATGTATTGCGGAGATGACCAACACACGGTGAAGCTTTGCCCACGGAAAGCCAGTCGGCGGGGTCCGCGAGTCACTGTAGGGGGCCTTGCGGATCTCAATCGGTTAAACTCACACACTCAATTAATGCTGCCCATCCGTTTCTGCCACAACCCCACTGGGCACCTCACCCACACACTGGTGGATTCAGGTGCAGAAGGCAGCTTCATTTCACAAAGCCTGGCAACCCGATTGGGCATCCGCTGCCAGGCGCTCAAAGACCCCATCTCCCTGGTCAACCTCTCCCGTGCTTCCCTTGGGAGAGTCACGCACCAGACCGTCCCGGTCCCGGTGATCATCTCTGGTAACCACCGGGAGGAGATAACCTTTCTCATCCTGCCCAACTCTGTGTCGCCCGTCATCCTGGGGTATCCCTGGCTACGCCTCCACAACCCTGTCCTGGATTGGAAGTCAGCTGGGGTATCGGCATGGAGCACGTTCTGCATGGGCACCTGCCTTCAGTCCGCTGCCTACTCTCCGTCCGCTTCTCCCCCCGCTATGGACGCAGCACCCCCGGACCTGTCCCTGGTGCCTTTGGAATTTCACGACCTGGGTATGGTATTCAGTAAGACCAAGGCCATGTCTCTCCCTCCTCATCGACCCTATGACTGCGCCATCAACCTCCGCCAGGGGGCACCCTTACCTTCTGGTCGGCTCTACAGTCTGTCGGCGCCGGAGAAGGAGACGATGAATGCCTACTTAAAAGAGTCACTGAGTGCTGGGATAATCTGCCCATCATCTTCACCCATGGGGGCAGGGTTCTTCTTCGTTGGGAAAAAGGACGGATCCCTCCGTCCTTGCATTGACTACCGAGCCCTAAATGACATCACGGAGAGGGATCGTTACACCCTGCCCCTCATGGACACCGCTTTCCACTCTCTCCAGGGGGCGACCTGGTTCACCAAGCTGGATCTACGCAGCGCATACCACCTCGTCCGGATCCGGGAGGGAGATGAGTGGAAGACAGCCTTCCGTACCCCGAACGGCCACTTTGAATACCTGGTAATGCCGTTCGGGTTGACCAATGCTCCTGCCGTCTTTCAGCGCCTCATCAACGACGTCCTCCGGGACTTCATCGGCCTCTTTGTGTTCGTCTACCTGGATGATATACTCATCTTCTCCAAGTCCAGGGACGAGCACCAGGTCCATGTGAGGCGGGTCCTCCAAAGGCTGCTGGAGAACCGGCTATACGTGAAGGCTGAGAAGTGTGAATTTTTTGCTAGAACAACCTCCTTCCTGGGATTCGTCATCGCTCATGACCAGGTGCGTCCAGACCCAGAGAAGGTGAAGGCGGTGGTAGAGTGGCCTACACCTGCGTCGAGGAAGCAGGTGCAACAGTTCGTGGGGTTCGCGAACTTCTACCGCCGCTTTGTTCCAAACTTCAGCACCATCGTCGGACCGCTGACCCGCCTCACGTTCCCTAAGGTCCCGTTCCGGTGGACCGAAGAGGCCGCAGCTGCTTTTCAGGTGCTGAAGGCGGAGTTCTCCTCCTCCCGGGTCCTTCGCCAGGTCGACCCCGCGCTGCAGTGCATCGTGGAGGTGGATGCTTCGGACACAGGAGTGGGGGCGGTGCTATCCCAGCGGTCACCTGACGACAGCGCCAAAAGGCCCTGCGCCTTCTTCTCACGGCGCTTGTCCCCAGCGGAGAGAAATTACGACGTGGGGGACAGAGAGCTCCTCGCCATCAAGCTCGCGCTGCAAGAGTGGCGTCACTGGCTAGAGGGGGCGGACCTGCCATACGTGGTCCTTACGGACCACAAGAACTTGGAATATCTTCGATCTGCCAAGCGCCTGAACGCCCGCCAGGCGCGCTGGTCCTTGTTCTTCGCCAGGTTCCAGTTCTCCATCACCTTCAGGCCTGGCTCTAAGAACGGCCTGCCCGACGCCCTCTCTAGGCAATTCACCCCCGAGGAGTCGGAGGACGCGCTCCACACCATCCTGCCCAGGTCGTGCGTCGTGGGAGCCATCTCCTGGGACATAGAGAGCAAGATCCGGAAGGCACAGGAGGTGGAACCTGACCCTGGCGGCGGACCAGAGGGAAGACTATTCGTGCCATCAGCGGTTCGAGGAGAGGTCATCCACTGGCTACACACCTCCAGGCTCACCTGTCACCCTGGCTCCTCCCGAATGATAGATCTCCTCCAGCGGTCCTTTTGGTGGCCGGGCCTGCGGAGGGATGCGGTCCGCTACGCCCGGGCTTGTCCAATTTGTGCCACCAATAAGTCGGGAAACGCCCCTCCAGCGGGTCTGCTCCAGCCCCTGCCCGTCCCTGGCAGGCCCTGGTCGCACATCGCCCTGGACTTCGTCGCCGGACTCCCAGTTTCCAACTCCTACAACACCATCCTGACCATCGTGGATCGCTTCTCCAAGGCGGTGCACTTCGTTCCCCTGCGAGGTCTCCCTACTGCCCTGGAGACGGCGGACCTCCTCATCCAACACGTGGTCAGGCTGCACGGGATTCCGGTGGACGTGGTCTCGGACCGGGGGCCCCAATTTTCCTCTGAGGTTTGGAAGTCGTTTCGTAACGCCATCGGAGCCAAGGTGAGCCTCTCCTCCGGCCATCACCCCCAATCCAACGGGCAGTGTGAGCGGACCAACCAGGAGCTGGAGGCTGTGCTCTGCTGTGTGACTACATCCAAACCCACGTCCTGGAGTAACCATCTTGCCTGGGTTGAATACGCCCACAACACCGCTCGCTCTTCTGCTACAGGGATGTCCCCCTTCAAGGCGTCCCTGGGTTACGACCCCCCGCTGTTCCCGGCGCAGGAGAGTGAGGTAACTGTCCCGTCAGTTAGGGCACATCTCAGGCAGTTCCGCTCCATCTGGGCATCTGCGCGTAATGCGCTTTTACACACAGCGGAGCGCAACAGAACTGTGGCGGACCGGCACAGAAGACCTGCCCCGGCGTACAGAGTTGGGCAACGAGTCTACGTGTCAACCCAGGACATAACATTGAAAGGCGAGAGGAGGAAGCTGGCACAGCGCTTTGTGGGACCCTACCCCATCACCCGGATCATCAACCCGGTAGCTGTGCGTGTGGCTATTCCCCCCTCCCTCCGCATCCATCCCACCTTCCACGTGTCTAAGGTGAAGCTGGCAGTCTCCGACCCCCTTTGCCCTCCTCCTGCTGCGCAACCCGCGCCCCGGATGGTTGGTGGCCATCCGGCCTGGGCCATCTCTTCCATCCTGGACTCCCAGCGCCGGGGTCGTGGGTTGCAGTACTTGGTGGACTGGGAGGGCTATGGGCCTGAACATCGACAGTGGGTGCCCCGGTCGTTGGTGTTAGACCCCTCGCTCATCGCTGATTTCCACCGAGCGCACCCAGAGAAGCCATCGCCAGGAGGCGCTGCTAGAGGGGGGAGTACTGTCACGCCGCGCCGCTCATCAGCGGCGCCACCTGCACGCACACCTGCACATCATCAGCGGCGAGGAATATAAGCCGCCTCGCCCTGAGCTTCGGCCTGAAGCCGTCAGACTTCTCTACTCATCATCGTGAGTCAACTTTTCCTTCAGCACGACGCCTTCGGTAAGAAGCCCTTACCTCCTTTGTTTCCAGTCTGCTCCCCTGTGCACAGGTGGATTCCTCGGCGGCGGACAACACCTCTCCCTCGCCGTTCCTCACTGCTGCACCCAGTCCTGCAGGTGGCTGTCTCCCGGGTTCCATCCTTGTAGTGCCAGTCATCTGTCCCTTGCAAGTAAGCTCCTCTCTCGCTTATTCTCCTCCTGTGTTGGTGTGTGCCCGTCACCCTGTGTCTTTGTGCTCTTTCTCATAGGGTTGCCGGCTGTACGGTCTCCTGCCTCTGTGCCCGAAGCAGACGCCACCACCAATACATTTACATCCCGCAGACACACATCCATTCACCCCTGTTGCTAATAAACTATTTGAACTTCTCTGAGCCTGTGTGTGTGCGTCTCCTGAGCCGTGCGTGATGTCATATTCTAATTTTTTCACCCAAAGGAAAGCCCAGCCTTGATACATACCTAGTAATAATTGAGACCTTCAAAGCATGTGTCAGTGAAGGAATTCTGTTAATGTGCCAGTTGCATACTGGTTGGATAGAAAACTTGCAGTGCCATGTGTTGTGTTAGAGTTTGGTCTTTTATTTGTGTGGTATGGGTGGCGGCTCCACCTTCAGGTTCCACCACCACCCGTGGCTACAAGAGGGCAGTGGGCAGGAGGGGCGGTCTCTTTGCCATTTCTCTGCCTGATGGCTGTGCCTGTGTGCTGTGTTTTGCCCCTCAATAAACGTCTATTTAGTTCAACACCTGACCTCATCCTTGACTCCTTATTACCAACATAACATTTGGCAATGAAGTTAAAAGCAGGTATGGATGTGTGTGTTACACCTGTTCAGCCATTTTTGGAGCTTCCCGGTGAGCCACCCGTTCCTTGGTCGAGATGGTTCGCCACGTTCAAGACGTACATGGTGTCGCTAAACCTTGGGAGGTTGGAGAAGTTGAGGGCATGTGTGTTGTTGGTCCATAATTTCAGAATGGAGGGACAACGAATTTTGAACACAATGGGTGACTGTGATAGCTTTGACGAAGTGGTTGAGCTAATGGCGAGCCATTTTCGCGCCCCAGAAAACATCATTGTCCACAGAATCCAGTTTCAACAGCACTGCCAACAGGTTGGCGAGTCTGTGCAGTGGTTCATGGCAGACCTGAGACTGTTGGCCAGAGAATGCCAGTTCGGACCATTGGAGGAGGAGATGGTTCGCGACCAGCTGGTGGAACATACAGCTGCCCCGCTATTAGGTCAAAACTTCTTACGCTCTCGGGCGAACTGACGCTATCTATGGCCATTGAGTTATCTCAGCAGCTGGAGGCTGCGGATAAACTATCACAAGAGCTGAGTGGGAGCATGCCACACCGACAACTGGGATCACAGCCAACGGCGCATGCAGTGGACCTGGACAGCGATGACAGCATGGAGGGTTATGTGGACAACGCCAACGCTGTGAAAATGAGGTCTGCCCCGGGAATGCCCATATGTATGGGTTGAGGGTCCAAGAAGCACCGCTTTAAGACCAGAGAGGGTCCGGCGAGAGGGAAGCACTGCGGCAAGTGCAGACACTTGCATTATTTCGCTAGGGCATGCCGCAAGTTCAAGTGAGGAAGTCCAAGACGCAAAGAGGACTCTTCTGCCCCCACAGTTGTCCATGCTGTGTCCCCGAGCACCAACAGACGCACATACTGTATGGTGGAATTGGACAGGGTGGAGGTGCCATTATTGATTGACACGGGAGTGGTGGGCTCCGTGTTGAATTGGCCAACGGTGAGGTGTTTTTTTCCCCACATTACAGGATTGGAGGTGACCTGGTGCCGCTTTGCGGTTATGGTGGAGGGAGACTGGCCACGGTGGGAACGCTGAGACTGACGGCCCAGTACAAGTCAGCCGAGGTGTGTGACCTGAAGTTCACTGTGACAGCCCGTGGTGAGAACATAATGGGATGTGATCTGTTTTATGGTCTGGCCTTCACCATTAAAAGCGGTGCTGGGGAAGAGTGGTCAGGCTGTGGTTTGTGGTACCGGACGGCCCCAAGAATGGAACACGGGGCTGTGTGGGAAGAGAACATGCCTGGCACCCTGGAAAGTGAGCAAGACCAATATCGCCCAGGGCCATCACAGGAGGGTCCCTGTGCCAGAACTCAAGTCACCCTGGATGAGGGTACTGGGCAGCACAGCGGGACTCCTGTGATGGCGGGTGACCTCAAGAGGCTGGCTCCACCTGTTCCCGGATCTTGGCTGGAATGGGCCAGTGAACAGGGGATCACAACGGTGATGGTGGCGGCAAAGGTAAAAGCGTTTGGGGCTGGACAGTCTGGCATGGTAGAACGACGTGCCAAGCAGAGACAATGCGAGCCAAGTAGGGCCCCTCTGAGTGTTGTGGATGTGGTCCAGGCCCAGGAGGAGGCACGGTTGTGGCGGATTCAGGCCAAGCAGCGGATGGAGGAGCACCAGGGGCGGCTGCATGTGGTGGCCAAATGGGACGATGCCTATCTCCAACTGTCAGATGGTTCATGGAGGCACCTGAATGAGCTGCGGTGTGCCTGGGAGAAGACCAGTGGACTTGGACCTGGACATGGGACTCCTCCGGTGGTGTTGAAGAGGAGGCGCACCAGGGTCGAGACAGTCAGTGGCAACCCAGGAGATCATTTTTCCCCTGGGGCAGACTGATGGGAAGATAGTCCGGGGCAGGGGGAGGGGCATGGGTTTGTTCTTATAGTTAATATCTGGGTTAGATGTTGTACATGTGTGTATGTTTAGCTGGTCATGGGGCACGGCTTATTTGGTGTTTTTTTTAAGACTTTTTACTCTGTGTATCTGATATTTGTATATGTCGATGGGGATTAATTTGATGTTATGTTTAGATTAGGACAAGGCAGTATTTTATTTTAAGTAGACTTGTTTGAAGTACAAGCGGCAGAATTACCCGCTTCGCCATGTGGGGTAAGGTGGCAGCCTACCCATCTTCTCCTAGTTTTGGTTATTTTGGAATGGCTGGGTTAGGCCAGGGCGGCGCGGTGGCGGAGTGGTTAGCACTGCGGCAGTACAGCAACTCACCCTTGGCCGGGGGATCCTGGGTTCGATCCCAGCTCCCGACCAACAGTGATCTGTGTGGAGTTTGCATGTGTTACAGCCCGAGTGCTGGTTCCGTCCACACTCGGATCTTGTATCATTTCCAGGCTTTGACAGCAGAGGTTTCCTTCTAGCTCCCCGGGCTCTTATTGTGACAACGCCCGGTGGAGCTCCCTGCTGTCAGAGTCAACAGCTGTGCTTCATTCGGGGTCATTAGTGACCGGGGTTAAAAGCAGGCGCTGAATGCTCCCCGATGCAGCAGTCCCTGTTAACCTTCCTGTTAACCTTCCCGTTAAGCTACCTGTTATGATACGCTCTGTTCCTGTTATACTCCCCTGTTAAGGTACGTCCTGTGATTGTCTTACCCGCACTATTGTGTGTATCATTCTCTGTTCCTGCACCTCTTAATAAATATCACTGCAACTCACTGGTGACTGCTGGCGTCTTATGGTGGCTCGCGAGGGCCACCGTGACAGTAGACTGCTGCCAGTACGTCCGGAGAGGTGCGTCGCGCTGAGACACCATTCACCGTGAGTTAGCAGTATTGGACTGTTGCTCTTACCTGTCTGGGTACCGTTGCTGAAGCATGCCGTTGCGGAGGTCCCGCACTCAAAGTGATGTCCTCGCAGGCGCCCTCGAGTGTGTGGATGAAATCCTCAACACCGCTTCTCTCCTCGACTTCAGCAGCGACGTGCACCGGTACCTGGACCAAGCTGAAGAGGTCCTCGACTATCTCCCCCGCTTCGCCTGTCATCCTGAGGTGAGCACGAGGAGGTTGGACATTGCCGCACAGCGAGAAATACTCCATGGGTTGGAGGGAAATCCCGGCAGGAAGCCGAAGAGGAGGAGACGTCACCCTTCGCTTCGGGATCCCGCTCCTACCTCCGCTCCGGCTCGGGAGTTCGCGCCATCCAGAGGTCTTTCCCCATCCTGGACAACGTCACTCGGGATTCCTGCGGAGGAGCTGCAGCTGACTGCAATCAAGGTCCGGGACCGAGTGGCTGCTGCTCGCTCCACTGTGCACCCGTCCATAGTCATTAAGCATGTGGCGGCGGCAGTCAGACTGGTGGAAAGGAATCCAGAGCTGCGTGATTTCCCCGAGTTCGACGCCCTCCTCGCCTCTGTCTCTGTACAGGGGCGGCGGTTCCCGGGCCTCACCTTCGCTTCGCTTTCCACCAGAGACTGTCGTAACCTCCATAACCCTCCTCAGCATGAACCCCGTCTGGATCCAGCTCCGGGTTGCCACAAGGGCTCTATCCCTCGCACAGCTGCTTCACCTGCGCCTCGTCACAGGGGATTTCCCGCAGCCTCATCTCCCCCTGGGCCATCTCCCGCTCTCTCGTCAGTGTCCCATGCCCAGCTCATTTCGGCAGTCGCCCCCTCCTCCTCGACGCATTCCCCGGCCGCTGTGTGTACTCCGAGTCCAGCCCTGGCGAGTCCCGTCCCGGAACCATCTCCAGCGGGTCCACCTTGTCCTTCCAGGAGGCCCGCTGTCACCGTCCGGCGGGGAAAGGGAGGAGCAATGTCTGCTACAGCAGGCACTACTCAACCTTCAGGAGACAGGCAAGTCCAAATTCATTCACACACATGTTATTGTGATTTGCTCTGTCAGACTCCTGGAGGTGGAGTTCAGGGTTCGCAGCTCCCCGAGCTCCCACCACCTGCTGTGGCTGTAATTATTAACCCCGCATCCTCTGTGTCTCCCTCCGCTGAGCGGTCCTCGACGCCAGGCCAACGTCGCTGGATGAGGAGGGGGCCTGTGGTTCTGGAGAGCCTGGTTCCGGTTCCCCAGCCGCGTCGTGGGCGGAGGAGGAGGGCGGACTGCATCGTGGAGCCTGCACTGACGAGGAAGCGTCCCCGGGGCTCCACAAATGAACGGTCCGGTCCAGCGGGTCAAGGGTACCCCACCACCACGCCGTGCGGGCCGTCGGCGTGGGCTTTGGTGCCTTTGGTCCAGAAGCTGCACATACCATCATGCCAGCTGCGGAGGCCGCCGTAGCTGAGTGGGAGCCTGAAGACAACCTCCTGCCGTCAGAGCCCGGATCGCCGAAGTCCTGGACGGTGTCAGAACTCAAGATCAGGCAAGTGCTCTGTTTTGTCTTTCTTTACTCCATCTTAGAGCACTTTTGCCTGTCTCTTGGGGAGGCAAGCCGGGTGCAGCCACCCGCTACATCCGGGCTTGTCTCGCCGGGTTCTGGCGCTGCCGGTGATCCTGATCCCGGTTCTTTTCTCTCTCCCCAGCCTTCTCCCAGGGTCGCCGGCGCGGATCTGAAGTCGCCCGCTGTGCCGGAGGTTCCGGGTTCGGGGTTGGAGATCGGTCCTGGTGCGGCGCCTACCCAATCGGGGTCCAACGCGGACGCTACCAAGACCCTATCGGGGTCCTTCGCGGGAGCGACTGCGACCCAATTGGGGTCCGACGAGGACGCGGCACCAGCTGTTTCCAGGCTCGGTGGGGAAGCTGCAGATCCCCTGCCGCCGGATACTGGATGGGCTCATCTCCCTCATCTTCATCATCACCATCATCATCCTCCCTGTTCTCCTGAGGAGCTCAACCCATCTCCACCTGGGGCCGTTGGGGTTCCGAACGCTCCGCCTGGTTCTCCCTCGTCTTTCCCTTCTTCAGCGAGACCGCTGGCTACTTCTCCCCTACGGTTCTGGTGGGCAAGCGATGCGGGTCGGCCGCCTGAAGGACTGCCGCGCCCATTTGGCTCTCTGGGTCGGCCTCCCGACCCATTGGACCCCCTGTTTGGCGACCTGGTCTGGCCGCCTGAAATTTACTGTTTCCTAGCATGGGACTGGGGTAGGCCGCCCGAACTGTCCTTTTCCCCCCTGCCTGCATTGTGGCCGCTTGATGCCGGACGGCCCCCCGAACTTTCAGCATCCATCCCTCAGAGCCAGGACTGCACTCATTCCGGGGTTTTTCTTTATGTCTGTGTCTGTAAACTTTTGGGATGTGCAGGGGGGCCTGATATGTGATTTTGTATCTCACTCCTTTTTCGTAGCTGTGTTTGGTGTTTTTTTTTTCTCTCCCTCCTCTGCCTAATGTCAATTTATTGCTTTAAACCGATATATGTATTGCCTGTTGGGTTCTGTCCCGGTTACCCACACATATGGGAGTATTGTTTTTGGGTTTTTTTCTCCCTCAACCCGTCTCTGTGATTGCTTTGTTGGCCTCCGGTTATCGTTTTGTTCTTTTTGACTCTCTCCCTCCTACTGGCGCCCCATCCGCCCACCCTAGGGGGGTGGGGGGGGGCTTGGGTGTTACTTGGGCCGCTCAGGGGCTCGGCCTTGAGGGGGAGGTACTGTTACAGCCCGAGTGCTGGTTCCGTCCACACTCGGATCTTGTATCATTTCCAGGCTTTGACAGCAGAGGTTTCCTTCTAGCTCCCCGGGCTCTTATTGTGACAGCGCCCGGTGGAGCTCCCTGCTGTCAGAGTCAACAGCTGTGCTTCATTCGGGGTCATTAGTGACCGGGGTTAAAAGCAGGCGCTGAATGCTCCCCGATGCAGCAGTCCCTGTTAACCTTCCTGTTAACCTTCCCGTTAAGCTACCTGTTATGATACGCTCTGTTCCTGTTATACTCTCCTGTTAAGGTACGTCCTGTGATTGTCTTACCCGCACTATTGTGTGTATCATTCTCTGTTCCTGCACCTCTTAATAAACATCACTGCAACTCACTGGTGACTGCTGGCGTCTTATGGTGGCTCGCGAGGGCCACCGTGACAGCATGTTCTCCCCATGTCTGCGTGGGTTTACTCCGGGATTTCTCCGGTTTCCTCCCACATGCCAAAAAACATGCAAGTTAGGTTAATTGGCATCAAACTGGGGATTCTAAATTGTCCATAGGTATGACTGTGAGAGTGAATGGTTGTCTGTCTCTCTGTGTTGGCTCTGCGATGGACTGGCGATCTGTCCAGGGTGTACCCTGCCTCTCGCCCAAAGATGTTGGGATAGGTTCCAGTCCCCCCGCGACCCGAAAAGGATTAAGCGGAAGAAGATGAATGAATGAATGAATGGGTTAGGCCATTTGTATTGCTTTATCGCATTACTTTTAGTCCATGATTTGAGTTCCAAATTGGGGTGGTTCCGAGTTGTGTGTGTGTTTTTGGCTTTTGTGAAGGGGGAGAATGTTGTGTTAGAGTTTGGTCTTTTATTTGTGTGGTACGGGTGGTGGCTGTACCTTCCGGTTCCGCCACCACCCGTGGCTATAAGAGGGCAGTGGGCAGGAGGGGCGGTCTATTTGCCATCTCTCTGCCTGACGACTGCGCCTGTGTGCTGTGTTGTGCCCCTCAATAAACATGTGTTTAGTTCGACACCTGGCCTCATCCTTGGCTCCTTATTACTGACATAACACCTTGGCCATTAATAGCAAACGTTGCCCATCCCTGGTATAAACTGTAGCTTGGTATATTTGTATTGCTTTTTTGGTTTATTGTTTCCAGAATATAAATTACCATTGCATTTGTAAAAGTGTTGCCATGGGATGAGCTAGAGATTTGACAAATATTTTACTTCAAAGTCATATGATTTTCATTATATTTGTAGAAGTTTAGTTTCACTTCTAGTTTTGCAATCTTGACATAAGGTTACACTGAATATTGTTACTTCATGTAAGATATTTCAGGAATAATAGATGCAATTAAAAACTGAACACTAATTGTTCTCATCACATACTTTAATGGCAATAAGATATGTTCTTGCATCAGTGATATCTATTTTAACTGGTTCTTTAAGTTCCATCAAGTTGAACTAATGATAAAATAATATGAAATTAATACATGCCAAAAATTTTAACATAATTAGAAACATAATTACATTAAATACAGTATATCTAGTTTAACCACCCAACATCAGAAAAATCAACAATATCATTAACATCAACAGTTTTAATAAAATTTACATGCACTATTTAGTTTTCATGTTGACAGTCGTTCAGTGGTAATCTCTCATGCCAGTGTACATACAATCTTCTGGTAACTCTCTCGTGTTTTTCCATCTTCTAGCTTTCCTTGAGGGGAAATCCAATGCAGCATAGTTTATGCCAACATCGTCTCCAACCTGCAAATTAATAATACTGGTTAGAGTTCTAAAATGTCAACAAATGAAATTAAAATTCCAAAAAGAGTATATGAATTTTGGATTCAGTGTGTGACATAACGTTCGGCTCAGGAGATGCACACACACAGGCTCAAAGTAGTTCAAATAGTTTATTGGCAACAGGAGTGAATGAATGAGTGTCTGTGGAATGTTAATGTGTTGGTGGCGGCGTCTGCTTCAGGCACAGAGGCAGGAGACCGTACAGCCGGCAACCCTATGGGAGAGAACACAGAGACACAGGGTGATGGGCACACACCAACACAGGAGGAGAATAGGCGAGGGAGAAGCTTACTTGCTAGGAACAGATGACTGGCACAACAAGGACGGGACCCGGGAGACAGCCACCTGCAGGGCTCGGTGCAGCAGCGAGGAAGGACGAGGGAACGGGATTGTCCGCCGCCGAGGAATCCACCTGTGCACAGGGGAGAAGACTGGAAAAGATGAGGTAAGGGTTTCTTACCACACAGCGTCGTGCTGAAGAATAGGTTGCTTCTCATTGAAGGGGGGGTGAAGTCTGACGGCTTCAGGCCGAAGCTCAGGGCGAGGCGGCTTATATCCCTCGCTGCTGACGATGAACAGGTGTGCGAGCAGGTGGCGCCGCTAATGAGCGGTGCGGCGTGACAGTACTCCCCCCTCTAGCAGTGTCTCCTGGCGATGGCTTTCCTGGGTGCGCTCGGTGGAAGTCCGCGATGAGCGATGGGTCCAACACGAACGACGAGGGTACCCACTGTCGAGGCTCGGGCCCATAGCCCTCCCAGTCCACCAAGTACTGCAACCCACGACCCCGGCGCCGGGAGTCCAGGATGGAGGCGACGGTCCAGGCCGGATGGCCACCAATCATCCGGGGCGCGGGTTGCGCAGCAGGAGGAGGGCAAAGGGGGTCGGTGACTGCCAGCTTCACCTTAGACACGTGGAAGGTGGGATGGATGCGGAGGGAGGGGGGAATAGCCACGCGCACAGCCACCGGGTTGATGATCCGGGTGATGGGGTAGGGACCCATGAATCGCTGTGCCAGCTTCCTCCTCTCGCCTTTTAAGGTTACGTCCTGGGTTGACACGTAGACACGTTGCCCAACTCTGTACGCCGGGGCAGGTCTTCGGTGCCGGTCCGCCACAGTTCTGTTGCACTCCGCTGTGGGTAAAAGCGCCTTGCGCGCGGCAGCCCAGATGGAGCGGAACTGCCTGAGATGCGCCCTAACCGAGGGAACAGTTACCTCACTCTCCTGCACCGGGAACAGCGGGGGGTCATAACCCAGGGACGCCTTGAAGGGGGACATCCCTGTAGCAGAAGAGCGAGTGGTGTTGTGGGCGTATTCAACCCAGGCAAGATGGTTACTCCAGGACGTGGGTTTAGATGCTGTTACACAGCGGAGCGCGGCCTCCAGCTCCTGATTGATCCGCTCACACTGCCCGTTGGATTGGGGGTGATGGCCGGAGGAGAGGCTCACCTTGGCTCCGATGGCGTTACAGAACGATCTCCAAACCTCAGAAGAAAATTGGGGCCCCCGGTCCGAGACCACGTCCACCGGAATCCCGTGCAGCCTGACCACGTTTTGGACGAGGAGATCCGCCGTCTCCAGGGCAGTTGGAAGACCTCACAGGGGGACGAAGTGCACAGCCTTGGAGAAGCGGTCCACGATGGTCAGGATAGTGTCATAGGAATTGGAGACTGGGAGTCCGGTGACGAAATCCAAAGCGATGTGTGACCAGGGCCTGCCAGGGACGGGCAGGGGCTGGAGCAGACCCGCTGGGGGGGCGTTTCCCGACTTGTTGGTGGCACAAATTGGACAAGCCCGGGCATAGTGGGCAGCGTCCCTCTGCAGGCCCGGCCACCAAAAGGACCACTGGAGGAGGTCTATCATCCGGGAGGAGCCAGGGTGACAGGTGAGCTTGGAGGTGTGCAGCCAGTGGATGACCTCACCACGAACCGCAGATGGCACGAACAGCCTCCCCTCCGGTCCGCCGCCAGGGTCAGGTTCCACTTCCTGCACCCTCCGGATCTTGCTCTCTATGTCACAGGAGATGGCTCCCACGACGCACGACCTGGGCAGGATGGTGTGGTGCGTCTCCTCCAACTCCTCGGGGGTGAACTGCCTAGAGAGGGCGTCAGGCAGGCTGTTTTTGGAGCCAGGCCTGAAGGTGATGGAGAACTGGAACCTGGCGAAGAACAAGGACCAGCGTGCCTGGCGGGCGTTCAGACGCTCGGCAGATCGAAGATATTCCAAGTTCTTGTGGTCCGTAAGGACCACGAACGGCAGGTCCGCCCCCTCTAGCCAGTGGCGCCATTCTTGCAGCGCGAGCTTGATGGCCAGTAGCTCTCTGTCCCCCACACCGTAGTTTCTCTCCGCCGGGGACAAGCGCTGGGAGAAGAAGGCGCAGGGCCGTTTGGCGCCATCGTCAGGCGACCGCTGAGATAGCACCGCCCCCACTCCTGTGTCCGAGGCGTCCACCTCCACGATGCACTGCAGCGCAGGGTCGACCTGGCGAAGGACCCGGGAGGAGGAGAACTCCGCCTTCAGCGCCTGGAAGGCAGCAGCGGCCTCTTCGGTCCACCGGAACGGGACCTTAGGGGACGTGAGGCGGGTCAGTGGTCCGACGATGGAGCTGAAATTGGGGACAAAGCGGCGGTAGAAATTTGCAAATCCAATGAACTGTTGCACCTGCTTCCGTGACGCCGGTGTAGGCCATTCTACCACCGCCTTTACCTTCTCTGGGTCAGGGAGCACCTGGTCGTGAGCGATGACGAAACCCAGGAAGGACGTCGTTCTGGCGTAAAATTCACACTTTTCAGCCTTCACGTATAGCCGATTCTCCAGCAGTCTTTGGAGGACCCGCCTCACATGGACCTGGTGCTCGTCCCTGGACTTGGAGAAGATGAGGATATCGTCCAGGTAGACGAACACGAAAAGGCCGATGAAGTCCCGGAGGACGTCATTGATGAGGCGCTGAAAGACGGCAGGAGCGTTGGTCAACCCGAACGGCATAACCAGGTACTCAAAGTGGCTGTTCGGGGTACGGAAGGCTGTCTTCCACTCATCTCCCTCCCGGATCCGGACGAGGTGGTATGCGCTGCGTAGATCCAGCTTGGTGAACCAGGTCGCCCCCTGGAGGGAGTGGAAGGCGGTGTCCATGAGGGGCAGGGTGTAACGGTCCTTCTCAGTGATGTCGTTGAGAGCCCGGTAATCTATGCAAGGGCGGAGGGATCCGTCCTTTTTCCCAACGAAGAAGAACCCTGCCCCCACGGGAGATGACGATGGGCGAATTATCCCAGCGCTCAGTGATTCTTTCAGGTAGGCGTTCATCGTCTCCTTCTCCGGCTCTGACAGGCTGTAGAGCCGACCAGAAGGTAAGGGAGCTCCCTGGCGGAGGTTGATGGCGCAGTCATAGGGCCGATGAGGGGGGGAGAGACATAGCTTTAGTCTTACTAAACACCATACCCAGGTCGTGAAATTCCGGAGGCACCAGAGACAGGTCCGGGGGTGCAGCGTCCGTAGCGGGGGGAGAAGCGGACGAAGAGCAGGCAGCGGACTGAAGGCAGGTGCCCATGCAGAACGTACTCCATGCCGATACCCCAGCTGACTTCCAGTCCAGGACCGGGTTGTGGAGGCGTAGCCAGGGATACCCCAAGATGACGGGCGACACAGAGTTGGGCAGGACGAGAAAGGTTATCTCCTCCCGGTGGTTACCAGAGATGATCACCGGGACCGGGACGGTCTGGTGTGTGACTCTCCCAAGGGAAGCACGGGAGAGGTTGACCAGGGAGATGGGGTCTTTGAGCGCCTGGCAGCGGATGCCCAATCGGGTTGCCAGGCTTTGTGAAATGAAGCTGCCTTCTGTGCCCGAATCCACCAGTGCGTGGGTGAGGTGCCCAGTGGAGTTGTGGCAGAAACGGATGGGCAGCATTAATTGGGTGTGTGAGTTTAACTGATTGGGATCCGCAAGGCCCCCTACAGTGACTCGCGGACCCCGCCAACTGGCTTTCCGTGGGCAAAGCTTCACCGTGTGTTGGTCATCTCCGCAATACATGCAGAGATCCAACTCACGGCGGCGTTGTCTCTCTGCAGGTGAAAGCTTTGTCCAGCCCGTCACCATCGGCTCCGACTCCTCGGGGCACGATGGTGGCGGTGCCGCCAGGGGGCGAGCTTGGAACAGGCGCGGCGAGGCTCCACGAGGGCGAGAAGAAGACGACTTCCGCCCTGAGGAGCGCTCGCGCAGCCTGTTATCCAAACTAATCGCTAAGGATGTCAGCTCCGCTAGCGTCTCAGGAATATCCCGCCCAGCCAGTTCATCCCTCAGATCATCATTGAGGCTGCGGAGAAAAAGGCCGCAGAGGGAGCGTTCCTCCCAGCCTACTTCCTCCGCCGCTACCCGGAAGTCGACCGCGTAGTCCGCTGCCAACCGGCTTCCCTGCTGGAGGGCGAGAAGCCGATCGACCTGGACCGTCTCGGTTGGAGTATGGTCAAAGACGTCCAGGAAGCGCCTCACGAAATTGGTCATATGTGAGGGCGGCATAACTGGGCCTCGCCATTACAGCGTAGGTCCACGTTAAAGCTCGCCCCTCCAGGAGATTCCCGATATAACCAATTCGGCTATGATCTGAGGGAAAGTCTCCGGGCACACGGTGGAAAACGGACTCACACTGCATAATAAACCCCCGTGCTCCGCCGAGCTTACCGCTAAAGCGGGCGGGGGTTGGAATGGGTGTGAGCCGAACCGGTGCACTCGGAGCCTGCTGGACGGCCACTGGAGCAGCAGGAGCCGCGCCACCCTGACGAGCCGGGGGGAATGACTGCTGGGGGTCCAAGCGGCCCAACCGGTTAGTCAAATTTAATAATTGATTGAAAATCACCTGTTGCTGATAGACTCATTGATCCACTCGAGCCTCGAGAGTGGAAAACCGGTGTGCGAGCCCGCCGTCTGCCGAGCCGCTCTGCTGAAGCCGTACTGACATAACGTTCGGCTCAGGAGACGCACACACACAGGCTCAAAGTAGTTCAAATAGTTTATTGGCAACAGGAGTGAATGAATGAGTGTCTGCGGAATGTTAATGTGTTGGTGGCGGCGTCTGCTTCAGGCACAGAGGCAGGAGACCGTACAGCCGGCAACCCTATGGGAGAGAACACAGAGACACAGGGTGATGGGCACACACCAACACAGGAGGAGAATAGGCGAGGGAGAAGCTTACTTGCTAGGAACAGATGACTGGCACAACAAGGACGGGACCCGGGAGACAGCCACCTGCAGGGCTCGGTGCAGCAGCGAGGAAGGACGAGGGAACGGGATTGTCCGCCGCCGAGGAATCCACCTGTGCACAGGGGAGCAGACTGGAAAAGATGAGGTAAGGGTTTCTTACCACACAGCGTCGTGCTGAAGAATAGGTTGCTTCTCATTGAAGGGGGGATGAAGTCTGACGGCTTCAGGCCGAAGCTCAGGGCGAGGCGGCTTATATCCCTCGCCGCTGACGATGAACAGGTGTGCGAGCAGGTGGCGCCACTGATGAGTGGCGCGGCGTGACAGTGTGCCTATAAATGACCCAGATGATGATCGCAAATGAATATCTTATCCTAGATAAATCTGTTACTGTCACTGTAGAGTTTTGGTGAGAGGAGTAAAATTATATAGGTAGTTTCAGGAAATTGTTTGACATTTGACATCTCTGACAAAACCCAGTGAACAACATCCTCCTGTGTCCCCTTTTGTTGAAACTGTCATGTTAAAAAGTTGCACTTGGACACACCAGGGAGACTACAACCAAAGAGGCATGTGTGTTCTACAATTGTTTTCACTCATTCACTACAGTCAACAGCTAATCAGAGTATCCTCTTTTGCATAAGTCCAACACCAGCAAGGTTTGCTTTGTGGCAATGGTGCTGGATTACCAGATGGCCGATCGTGGGCTTAGTGTGTCTCCAGCTTTAGATCTTAAAAAAACAGCCTTTATTTTACTCATATAAACCTTTAAATAGTTCATATTTAAGTACTAGGGGTGTCAAAACTATCCTAAAATAAAATTTGATTTTCCTCAAAACAAACAGAAATCAAAGCCTTCAGTTATCTGGCTCCTCAAGAAAAATATTACTACAGTAGATGCCTCTCAGATGATGTTGTAACCAAATTTATGCAGATTGTTTTCCTCTATGCCATGTGTCAACACAACGGAAATGAGCTATAGACAGCTTGCTCCTTCTGTAATTGATAGCATGGTAGATAGTGTTATGGCTTCTCTGCATCAGACTCTAGACATGGTGGCCCCTTTAAAAATGAAAAAGTCTAATCAGAGATTTCTAATTCCTTGGTTGAACACAGAAACTCGTAGCTTGAAAGAGACGACTTGTCAATTAGAAAGAAAATGGCGCTCCACTAATTTAGATGAAATCTATTTAGTTTGGAGAAATCATCTTTTAATTTATAAAAAAATCTCTTAGAAAAGCTAGAACGGGTTATTATTCTGCATTAATAGAAGAGAACAAGAATAATCCCAGGTTTCTTTTCAGCACTGTAGCCAGGCTGACAAAGAGTCAGGACTCTGTCAATCCTAGCATTCCCTTAGTGTCATGAACCCCTGTGCGCCATTACACGGCGCACGAGGGACAGAATGAAAACCCAATCGCAGGAGTAGAGAGTGCTGGGTTTATTAAAGTTCACCAACGAAACAATCCAACTGTCACCAAATACAGTTCAGTCAACACAGTGTATGGAGAGGTGTAATGGCAGTGTTGGCCTCCAAGGCTACAGGGCGCCTGCTGAACATTCAACAGCCTGGTGAATATAAAGCCCGGTGCTACAGGGCTGCGTAAAGCACAAAGCAGGAAAGGCAAACAGCCTAATGCTGCAGGCCTGCTAGCACAGGAGAAAGGCTAAGGACATTTACAGGTCTGGAGTTAATTCGGGGTGAGCCGTGCAGTCAGGAGGCAGAGGAGCGGACCAGAGGAAACACCAAGGTATGGATCGTCTTGCAATGTCTGGCTGGGTAGAACGCTGGGAGTGAATGAACATACGCAGAGGAACACGCTGCCACGTATGAAGGGGAATGTCCCGACAATCTCCTTCCTCAGCGGTGGCAAACAAATACTCCAAACGCTGACGAGGAAAGAGATTGCCGGTGTGAATGCGTGGGCAGAACTGATTGGGAACAGGTGTGTGAGAGCGCATGTGAATGAGGGTGAATGGATTGTGTGTGTGTGTGTGTGTGTGTGTGTGTGTGTGTGTGTGTGTGTGTGTGCGTGTGCGCAGCTGACGGAGCTTGACAGGAGGAGGGCGCGTGCCCGAGCTGTCAGGAGGAAAATAGGTCAAAGCATAACCATGAATCAGAATCGGGTTTGGCCTCCAACCCCAGATTCATGACACTTAGAGCTTACTAGTCAGGACTTTATGAACTTTTTCAATAATAAAATTTCATCTATCAGAGATAAAATCAGTCAGATTCTTCCCACCATTAACTTAAAAACAGTAACTACTACAACTCCTTCAATTGATATCTGTTTGGATGAGTTTACTCCAACTGACCTTTCAGAGTTAGACAAAATAATTTCCTCATCCAAGCCTTCAACTGGTCTTTTAGACCCTATTCCTACCAGGTTATTTAAAGAAGTCTACCCATTTATTGGTAGCTTTATTACCTCCGCCAAGAAGGTTATGTTTTTACCGGGGTTTGTCTGTTTGTCTGTCTGTTTGTCTGTCTGTTTGTCTGTCTGTCTGTTACCAACATAACTCAAAAAGTTATGAACGGATTTGGATGAAATTTTCAGGACAAGTCCGAAATGGGACAAGGAAGAAATGATTAGATTTTGGTGATGATCTGAGAGTGCATACCTCCACCGAGGGCTTTGTTTGTATTTGTGCAGCAGGATTACACAAAAACTACTGGATGGATTTGGATGAAATTTTCACCAGAGGTGGTTCTTGGCCTAGAGAGGAACCCATTATATTTTGGTGATGATTTCAGGATGCATACCTCAGCCAAGGCTCTTATCTTCTCACGGTGTGGAGCAACAATACTCCAAAACTCATGGACAGACTTTGATGCAATTTTCACCACAAGTGGCTATAGGCCTACACACAAACCTATTACATTTTGGAGGTGATCCATGACAAACGAAAGGAGCCTTGGCGGAGGTATGTGCTCTGAGTGCTTTTCTAGTTCTTCAAATAATCAATTCTTCATTAACTTTAGGCCATGTACCGCAGGCTTTTAAAACTGCTGTATTTAAACCCTTACTCAAAAAGCCAACGCTGGATCCAGGAGTTTTAGCTAACTATAGACCAATCTCTAATCTCCCTTTCATTTCAAAAATCTTAGAAAGAGTTGTTGCAACGCAATTATTTGAACACTTGCAGGGAAATGGTTTATTACCTCTGCCAAGGAGGTAATGTTTTTACCGGGATTTGTTTGTCTGTTTACCTGTCTGTCTGTTACCAACATAACTCAAAAAGTTATGAACAGATTTTGACGAAATTTTCAGAAAAGGTGTATAATGGCACGGGGAACAGATGATTAGATTTTGGTGATGATCTGAGAGTGCATACCTCCACCAAGGGCTTTGTTTGTATTTGTGCAGCACGATTACACAAAAACTACTGGATGGATTTGGATGAAATTTTCACCACAGGTGATTCTTGGGCTAGAGAGGAACCCATTATATTTTGCTGATGATCTGAGAATGCATACCCCAGCCAAGGCGCTTATCTTCTCACAGTGTATTAGCAACAATACTCCAAAACTGATGGACAGACTTTGATGCAATTTTCACCACAAGTGGCTATAGGCCCACACTCAAACCCATTACATTTTGGAGGTGATCCATGAGAAACGGAAGGAGCCTTGGCGGAGGTATGTGCTCTATGAGTGCTTTTCTAGTTTGAAGAGTTTCAATCTGGGTTTAGAATCCATCATAGTACTGAAACAGCCTTAATCCAATTCAGCTTTATTTATACTGCGCCACATCACGACAGAGGCCGTCTCGTGGCGCCAGAGTGCAGAGAAAAACCCCACAGTCTCAGAAAAACCCAGCAATCAGACAATCCCCTATGAGCAAGCACTAAGCGACAGTGGAGAGGAAAAACTCCCATTTGGCAGGAAGAAACCTCTAGCAGAACCAGGCTCAAGGAGGGGCAGTCATCTGCTGCGACTGGCGACATACCCCACACATCCACTGATCAGGGATGAGGATTGTGAACTATGATCAACATAAAATGGACTGAAAAAGTACAAGACACCCCACACACACACAAAAAAAAAAAAAAAGAAAAAAAAGAATCCCTGGTTAGATGTGTCAGAAAATCAAACTCATCTAAGTTATTGAGAAGCTTCCAATCAGTCCAATTTGAAATGTAGAAGCTACAGTCATGACAACATGAATATTATCTTCATCATATTATAATTTTAAGAAATCTGTGTGTGTGTGTGTGTGTGTGTGTGTGTGTGTGTGTGTGTGTGTGTGTGTGTGTGTGTGTGTGCACATGCGCGCGTATCTCCTGAACCGTTTGTCAGACTGGCCTCAGATTTTATAAGTGCTTTGATGAGGTTACGAGTGTGTGCATCCCCAAATTTCAGCCTCCCCGAATATGTGGAAGTTGAGCAAGGGAAATCTTTAATGAACGTCCCTAGGTGAGCTATGGACGATCAAAGTCATGGCATTGCTATGACATCACCGAATCAGTGATGTCATAAATCAAAGGCAGCTGAGTGATGTCATACTGTAGATCAATGGCAGGCATCACCGTGGTTACTGTTGCCAGGGAGACATCGACAGGCATCAAAATGGTTACTGTAATGTCATAGAGCAAAGGCAGGCATTACCATGGTTACTGTTGCCAGGCAGACACATCATCAAAGATCAAAGGCAGGCATCACTGAACGAATGGTGACGTCAAAGATCAAAGGCAGGTTTCACCATGGTTACTGTTGCCATGGTAACCATGTCAAAGCTCACCATGGTTACTGTTGCCATGGTAACAATAACTTTCTATGGGCATGCAGAAATGCTTGCTTACACTTGCTTACACTTGCTTTCTACAGTCATGCAGAAATACTTGCTTATACTTGGTTTCTACGGGCATGCACGGGTATGCACTAGTTGGATAAAATTACTTACCAGACATTGTTGGATGACATTTATTCCTTTCTAATCCCAACCCCAATCCTCTAAAATCTTAAAGGCACTTATAACTCTGGAAAATTCTTATTTTTATGGACACTGGTAGACAAAAAATAAACTGTAGTTTTCTCCTGACTGGGTCAGGTGCCATTTATTAAAGCCTAAGTATTTAGATTATATTTACCACATGATTTGTTTGCTCCTCAGCTAGTCTGTCATCTTCCACACGATTGGAGGTGGTTGTTATCCATCTTCCTGTTGGATAACAAAAAAAAAAAAATCAATAATCTTTTTTAAGTGTGTAGTCTATTGGCCTGAACGCTCAACATGTGACCTGAAACTAGTCATGTCACCTCTCACTTCAACATATTTTCGGCTATAAACTAAATCTTTTTTCTTTTTTATTTGATATTATCATCACCTTTTGAACATACAGTATAAACACATTTATACATTTGTTTTCAGATGATTTTTTTCATTAATTTTCAAATAAAACTCTTGGAAAATCATCATTTATACAGTATATTTATACATGTTGGACCCACTGTACCTTTGCAATGTTCACAAGCTGGTTTTTTCTTTTTTATGACAATCAGAGCAAAAATCACAATCAAACTGAGACCCAGCAGAGTCCAAAGGACAATGACCAGAGGCGATGGGGCTTGTTCTGAAATGAGAAACAACCCAGGGTTTAATACTTTGATGTTATTCACATGATTCATGATAATCTCTCTTCAACTGATAAAATACAGAATCTAAGAAAAAACAATAAACAAGAATAAATGGCAGATTATGATGAATGTTGGTAAAAAAAAATGGGCAAGATAACAATCAAATATACAGTATGGGGGGGCTGAAAAGTTCATAGGCTGAAAAGTTCATAGTGGTCAAATTTAACCAAATATGGTTTATTTTTCAATCACAGTGATCCAAGCGCTGCAACACTGATGGAAGAAGTGTGTGGACTGAAGAGGAGACTATGTTGAGAAAAAAAAAATAAAAAACACATTTGGTCATATTTTACCACTATGAACTTTTCACCCCCCCCCCCCCCATACTGTATATTTGATTGTTATTATCTTGCCCGTTTATTTTTTTTTTTTACCAGCATTCATCAACTTCACTTCATGAACTTTTCTGCCCCCCTCCCCACCCCCGGGACACAAATACACACACACACACACACACTTATATTTTGTATTTCATAAGTAGTAGCATTCTTTGTTTTTATGGAAAAATAATAAAGAATTCATTGTAAAATTTATTGTGAGCAGTATATGCTGTGAGATTTTTTGTTGAAGAAAAAAACAAAAAGTCAAGGCTAATCTGGGTTTAGACGAAACTGTTAGATGGATCACCTTGAATTCTAATGTTGCCTTCACACCAAATGTGAACAGGCAAATTTTTCCACGGGGCCCGATTACATTATACTAACTCAATGTAAACACGTGAATAGACATGAATTCACCATCTGAGTGAGTTACAGAAAGGCGAAGTTGCCTTTATAACTTTTGCAGCTGTGTTCAGCCTGCTGTGAAAATCCCCAAAATAATGTCATGCTTAGGTTTACATCGGATGGGGTCTCACCTGAAAAAGTTGTCCCTGTCTCCAAAACTTCACAAGATGATGGGCATTAACACTGCTAGCCTGCTAGCCTTGTTAGCATGTGTTATATATGAGGAATGAGGGACTGGAGTCTCTTCTGTCATGCACCAAACTCCCCCTTTATTAACAGAGCTCAGAACTATATACAAGTGACCGTGTCCACCTGACATCACACTGTGGGCGGGTATGGCAGCACACACACTCCACACAACATTCCCCTCTCCCTTACAAAAGTGTAAGACCACACACACAATCGAGACCCTCCCCAATTTAGGAACCAAATTATACACTAAGAAAATAACGGGGGACAGTGAACTAGAATAACCTAACACACTCATCCAAAAAAACCAACTAAAACTGGACCATGTCTCTGAAAATATAAAAAATAATCCCATATCATACATACTCACATGCACACCAGCAGAGAAAATACATATTTACATCAACAGTATTTAAGTAACACCTATGTCCACCGGCAGCCAGAGGTAAAACCGGCCCGGGGGCCCAGGGCAGCCCCAAAGCACGCACGCCCTTGGCCGCCAAAGATAAGACCGGCTTGGTGGCCTCAGGCAGCCCCACGGCATGTGCGCCCCTGGCCACAGTCTGCCTCCGGGATCTTCTTCTTCTTCTTCTTCGTCGATCACTAGATGGTCACACCAGCTGCCCTGATGAATGCTGCCGTCCTGCAGAGGTCCCCGAGGTCCCCGTGCAGCTTTTGGTTCAGCGATGTGGGATCAGGCCACGTAGCTCGTCTGAGTGCAGCGTGGTCTGGGCAGTCTTGGAGGAGGTGTTCGCTGGTCATTTGGGCAGTACCACATGGGCATCTGTCCAATTGTCCAACTTTAAGTTTCTGGTGCATGTGAGCATGCATTCTGTTATGTCCAGTTCGGAGTCTGAACAGAGCGACTTGGTCAGCCCTGCTCAGACTATAGTAGTTGTCATCCTTGCAGAAGTTTGGGTGTTGCTGCTCCCACTTCTTGTGAGACAGGGCCTTAATAATGGTTTTCTCCTCACTGTAAGAGACCTGCCTGTCTTCCTGGTCTTGCTGCCCACCCTCCTTAGCAAGTCTGTCAGCCGTCTCATTTCCATAGATTCCACAGTGGGCAGGAATCCATTGGAGTGATATGTTCACCTGTGTTGCTAATTGAGACAGAGTGAGGGCGAGTTCATTCAGTTCTTTGCGTCGGGGGTCCTGAAGTGCATCCAAGACAGAGAGGGCATCAGTGAAGATGACGACCCGCTTGTGTGCCTTGTCTTGATGTTCCCCGATGTGGGCCGCTGCTGTTCTCAGGGCCTCTGCCTCAGCCCTGAAATTGGTGGCGTACTTTCCAGTCGCAATGGGAATATGGGTCTCCTCGTCAGCGTACCTGATGTACACGCCGCCTCCGCCATTCCTGGTTGCTTCCATGGCAGAGCCGTCTGTGTAGACGTGAGTCCACTGCTCTTTAGGGTAGGCAGACTGAATGAACTCCAGGGCCAGTGACTTCCTCTCTTGGTCTGACTGTGTTCCTTTCTTCCCAATGCCCGATAAGTCTGTGTGTATGGCTGGGAAGTTCTGTCGGTTCCAGGAGGGAACAGATGCTATGGGTGGTATTGGTGTGGGTATGTGGTCCATCAGTTCTGGGTCTCTCCTTTCAAGTGTCCTGCTCTGGTGGATGAAGCTCGATCTCTTAAGTCTCCCTTTTGTTGGCTTGTTCAGTCTGTCCTTCATGGGATGGTTTTCCAGTCTTTTGAATTTGGCGGCCTGGGTCAATACCTTGACGTTTCTTCTGTCTTCCAGTGGTGCAAGGCCTGTTGTTGTCTCCAGCACTTTGATAGGTGTACTGCGCATGGCTGCTGTCATCATTCACATAGCTTGGTTTTGGAGTCTTTCCAGCTTCTCAGTGTTGCTTTTGGCAGCTGTTGAGGTTGCTGCCATGCCATACTCCAGAACAGGCCGAATCCTCCCCACATAGAGCTTCTTCAGGACACCCTGGTCTGCACCCCAGTCTGTTCCTGACAGTTTCTTCATTAGGGCCATCCTGATCTTTGCTCTTGCCTGGTTCTTGTGCAGCTGGTTCTTCCAAGTCAGTCTGCGATCCATGGTGATCCCGAGGTATGTGGGTGCATATTCAGCCTGAAGCTCATGGGAGTTGATCTGCAGTTTCACCTTCTGGGGTTGGGTGGACAGGGTGAAGACGGTGTATGTAGTCTTCCTCTCATTTAAGCTTACAAGCCATGACTTGGTCCATGCCTCGATCAGCCGGAGAACTTGATGCACTCTGTAGTTTGCAGTCACGATGCTTTCCTCACTGCACCAGAGGGCTAGGTCATCGGCATAGATGGCACCTTGTACGTTCCTTGGCAAACTCTGGATGATGTCCTTAATGAATACAAGGAAGAGTGTTGGGGAGAGCACTCCTCCTTGTGGGACTCCTTCCCTCAACACCTTCTTCTTGCTGGAGTACTGTCTGACCTGGACTCTGGCTCTTCTGTTGTGCAGGTATTGGGCAATCCACTTGTACATGTGCCCAGCGATACTGCACTGGCGCAGTTTCAGCTTGAGGCCATCTTTCCATACCCTGTCAAATGCCTTTTCTAGATCAATCCATACAGCGAGGGTGTGCTTTTTTTCTTGGAAGGCATCTTCTATGGCTTGAGAGATGTATGTTATTTGGTCCTCTGTAGACCGGTTCTGCCTGAAGGCTGCTTGCTCTGGGCCGATGTGTTGTTTTCCTTCCAAGTGCCACATGAGTCTGGTGTTGATGAGACGCTCTAGAAGCTTTCCTATGCAGCTTGTAAGGCTTATGGGGCAATAGCTTTCAGCCTTCAACTTATCTTTGCCTTTTTTGTGCACTAGAATCATCGTGGCTTCTCTCCAGATCTGAGGCACAGTCCCTGATCTCCAACTGTTGTTGAAAAGCTGCAGAAGTTTCTTCTTGGTTTTGGGGCCAAGGTTCAGCAACATTTCATTTGTGATCTTGTCAGACCCAGGGGCTTTTTTCAGCTTCAGTGTTGTCATTGCATCCTCCAGCTCCTTGAGAATGAATGGCGAGTTCATCACTGGTTCAATCTGTGCGTTCTGATGAATTTGCTGGGCTCCTCTGACAACCTTTCTTCTTTCTGGTGGAATCTGAAGATGGCTCGTCTTCACATACTGGTTGATGAAATGGTCTGCTGCTTTCTTGCCAGTCAGCAGTTCTTGATCTGCCTGTACTGTGATCGGCGAGCTTTTGCTGTTCTCGTCGTTGAGGGCTTGAGCCAGTTTCCAAAGCTTGTTGCTGTCCTTGTCCAAGTTGAGCTGCTCTGTCTTTTCTTGCCATCTCTTTCGAGCTTCCTGTATAAATGTCTGCCTGTGTTTTGCAGTGGCCGCCTTCAGGGCAATGTTGTTTTCTACTGTAGGATCTGCTTCTACTTTTTTCCTTGCCTCTGCCACACTGTCTTCAAGCTGCTGGAGCTCTTCTGTCCAGTAAGGCCTATAGTTCTTTCTGGCTCCCCGAGGTATAGATTCATTTGCAGCCTTCAGAATAGCACGGTTCAGCACCCTGACTTTCTTGTTGAGGTTCTGCTGCTTGTGACAGATCTCCGCAGAGTACCGGTCCACCAGTGTTGAGAAGTGCACCCAGTTGGCCTTCTTATAATTCCACCTGGGGAATGTCTTAGCTTCTTGTGGTTTGTAGCTGATGTCCAGTCCGATCTTCACAGGTTTATGGTCACTTTCCCCGAGCTGGCCAAGTACTGTTCTTGTTGCCAGCCTGGCCATGCCGTTGGTGGCAAACGCAAGATCGGGCGTGGTGTTACTCAGCCATACCCTGGAGAAGAATGTTGGTGGATCATCAGGATCATTCATTAGCAGAAGACTGTTTTCGACTTGCCAATCTTCCACCTCCTCTCCTCTTCTATCTGCTTCACTGTATCCCCATGCCTCTGAGTGACTGTTGAAGTCACCGATGACTAAGCATCGGTGGTCTGGGAGTTCCATTTGGTCAAGTGAGAGCTCTCGCTCTGGAGGGCAGTACACATTGAAGATCGTGATGCTTTCATTGTGAACCATAATTCGAACTCCATGGATTTCTGCCTGGTTGTTGGTACTGACGTCAAACTCTTGTGCTGGTATGGCATTTCTGACAAGAATCGCCACTCCTCATTTTGTTCTTCCTTTTCTGTCTTTCCTGAAGACCTAGTATCCCCTAACACTGAAGCGTTGGTTTTCCTTCAGGTGTGTCTCCTGTAGGCAGGCTACATCAATGTCTTCTGAGTGGAGTCTTTCGGCAAGGGATATTTTTTTGTTATAGACTCCTTCTGCGTTCCACTGGAGGATGTTGACGTTCCTCTCCTTTGGCGTCTCTTTTCGGCCAGTAGCATTCCTCGTTCCCCGTCCCCTGGTCGTGCAGGACGAGGTGAGGTGACCTCCGGTAGCTGAGGGTGGGCCCCTTTGAGGCTGAGGGCCCGGCACTCTTCCTCCCCGGCGGATCCCCAGAGGACGAGCACCATCACGTGCAACATCAGTGTGACTCATCATGAAGCGAATATGCGTGATGCAGAGGTTTGTGGCACCACAGGGGTCCTGCATCTCCGTCTTCAGCCATGGACGTTTGTTGGGGGTCCCTCCCCCAGACCGACTGCCTTCCACGGCTGGACTGTCGAGAGCTTGGTCAACCCTGTAGAAAGGTTGCCTGCCAAGGCTTTCCGAGACCCTTCTTCCCGTGCAACTGTCTGTCCTCCTCCGCCTTCACAGCCGTTGGGAGTTCGCTCTCCTCTCCGCCTGTTCCGCCGTTGGGACATTTGTTGCTGTAACAAAACTTGGGTTTTACGTGAGTGATTTGTTACATGCTGCACAACCCCCAACCTGGAGGACCAGGGTGCACTCTTTAGTCTGGCCTCTACCCCACGCAGACCTGTTCGACATGGTTGAACCTTCTGGGAGCACTAGGCTCCCGTCGACATAGCTCCGGGGGTTGCTGAGGCACGCAAGCCACTGCACCCCGACAAGGTATGTGCACCATTGGCAGCGGCTCCGGGATCAAAACCAACCTCTCCTGTGAAAATGTCTCTCTTCACCACCAACTGCCTCACTCCTTGGGACCCGCAGTGCTGCTGTCCAGCACGCCATCCCTCCATGCCCATCGGTCCACTCCCGACTGCTCTCAACACCGCCGCCGTGGCTTCAAACACTCTGGCCCCCTGTGGCCAGAGTGTGATCTCTGGGGAGACCTGAAGCCTGCTCTTCGGCACCACTTGCCAACCTGGGCGTCTCGTCGTAGTGCCCAGCACCCTCATCCAGGGTGGCCTGAGCTCCGGCACTGAGACCCTGCCCGACCTCTACAGTGCCCGGCACCTCCTCTCTGTTGTCCGAGGCACTCCACTGCGCTGCCTCTGTGCCCAGTTGCTGTTGCTCACTCCCGGGGTTCACAGCATCACTTTCACCGGCGTTGTTCGCCAACCCACGCACCCCTCCGCTGCTCCCAACACCCTCGTCCCAGGCACTCCTCTGTGCTGTCTCTGTGCCCAGCTGTAGCTGCTCTCTCCCGGGGCACTCAGGGTCCCTCTCGTTGGTGTCACTCTCCAACCCAGGCACTCCATCGCTGCTCCCAGCACCCTCATCCAAGGCGCTCTGCTGAATTATCTCTGTGCCTGACTGCCGCTGCTGCCTCCCGGGGTTCTCAGCCTGCATGTTCCCGCTCTCCCGCTGCCCAGCCTCCAGCTGTGGGGATGACTCCTGTCGTTGCTCTCTCTCTCCGCTGTCGTCGCTCACTGTGCCGTCAAATTCACCAGTGTGCTATGGTCCTGTACCATGCTGCACTTCTTGGCTGGCCCGCCGTCTTCATTGACCAGGGACTCCTCCATTCGCGGCTCCAGTCCCACCTCAATGCTTAGCTGGTAGCCTGGAGCCTGCTTTTGAAGTGCAGTTAGCTTTGTGGCTAACTTGCCCATGGACACTGAGTGGGCTGTTAGCTTTTCCAAGCTAACTAGCCTAGCTCTATTTGGTGCCAACACTCTCACCACCCACAGCTTCATGGTCCTCGTCTGCTCAGCAAAGTACTCGGCCAGCCGCTCGACAGCATCCACATAGCAATCCATTTCACCCAATGTACCGAGAATTCTTCAGCCTTCCGCACCGAGATGGTGGGCCTGAAGCGCTCATCTTCGTCTTACGTCGAGTCTACTTAGGCCCAGCGCCCCGATGTAATCCTTGAACATGGCCACCTACTTAGGCCACAGGATCACTGGCTCTCCCGTCTACTCCAGAAACGGTAGCAGGGATGGAGGTAGCCCAAATGCTCCCATAATTTCTCTCTCGTCGCCAAAATGTTATGTATGAAGAATGAGGGACTGGCATCTCTTCTGTCATGCAGTGAACTCCTCCTTTATTAACAGAGCTCAGAACTATATACACGTGACCGTGCCCGCCTGACGTCACACTGTGGGTGGGTACGGCAGCACACACACTCCACACAACAGCACGTCTGTGGCAGTAATCCATGGGTAAATAACACCAACATCCCGATTCAGCTGCAGAGCTCCCGGTCCTTCTGTCTGCGGGTGTCAGTCTCATTTTCAAACTAGTTTATTCTTCAAAGTTGATACTTTCACTCCAATGACGGCAGAATCTCAAAGCTAGTACTATCCCTTGGACGTGAACGCGCAACTGCGTGATTTCGTGTGTGCTCGCCTCTTTCCATTGATTGTATGCATTTGTGTCGCCCGTTCACGTTTGGTGTGAAGACACCATAAGAGCAAAATTCAATATGTTTATGCGTCTTTTGTACACAACAGTATCATCGTAAAATTTGTTATTTTTTAATCAAACAATTATTGAAGATAAGATAAGATAAGCCTTTATTAGTCCCACAATGGGGAAATTCCAGGATTGCAACAGCACAGGGATAGCAACACTCAGAGCAACAATCAGAAGGCAAGAAAAAACAAGAGCAGCGAGTATACATATGTACATATAAACATAAATATATAGACACGGTGCGGAGCATTGTAGCTAGATGGAATAAATATATAAATATATAAACACATAGTGCGGAGCATTGTAGCTAGATGGAATAAATATATAAATGTATAAACAGTGCGCAGCATTGTAGCTAGATGGAATAAATATGTGAATATATAAACACACACAGTGTGGAGCGTTGTAGCTAGATGGAATAAATATATGAATATATAAACACACAGTGCGGAGCATTGTAGCTAGATGGAATAAATATGTAAATATATGGAGCATTGTAGCTAGATTGAATAAATATGTAAATATATAAACACACACAGTGCGGAGCACTGTAGCTAGATGGAATGAAACAGCATAACCGTCTACTTAGTTATCCTACATGGTATGATTATGTACCCATACATATTCTCACCCTCCGTAGCGACCGGTATTTTCCTAGTTGTAGACCGGAGGGGACCATTGTGTAAGTCTATTGCGTCTTTTGCATTCAAAACTATTAGGTTGTCACGTCTTTTTGCTGTCTCTGCGAGCAGCCCTGCTTAGGTTGTACAGTCTGACAGCCGTAGGTAGGAAGGACCTGCGAAACCTCTCGGTTGTGCATCTAGGATGATGTAGTCTGCTGCTAAATGAGCTCCTTAGTGCATTCAGTGTGTCCTGCATAGGGTGGAACTCGGACTCCAGCAGAGATGACAGTTTAGCCACAATCCTTCTCTCTCCCATCTCCTCCACTGGGTCAAGGTGCTGCCCCAGGACAGAGCTAGCTTTCTTGATCAGTTTGTTCAGTCTCTTCCTATCGGCTGCTTGTAAAATGTATGTCACCTCACTTCCTATAATAGGAACAGTCTTAAAGATAACACCACAGGTGACATATGTAAGAATGTCTTAAGAATATATTTATTTAAAGCACATTATTTAACTTGTGTAAAGTTGTGTCACATCCCACATCCTACTCATCATAGTCCATTCTGGCCTTTACCAACCCAGCCCGAGCATATTTTCAGCAAAAATGGCAATGCAAACTGCACAAGAGGACTGTTAAGAACATTTGAGACTCACGGGCATCCTCAAGGTGACAGAGGGTACTGCAGGAAATGGTGAGCAAACAAACATACTCATACACAAAGGCCTACACAAAGAACAAAGACAGGAATGGTAGTGGAGGAAGCCAAACCCTGCCTGACAAAGGAGCTCCTCATGTAGCGGTTAACTGCATAATCTGGTTCAACTTTTAGATTTGTGTGACCTTTTAAGAATAAAACAAAAAAAAACTTTTATTCCCCCCAATCTAATCTGAGGTTATACACAGGGTTTCTAATATTCAGCAGATTTATTTTGAAGGAATTTTGGAGGTTTTGGAAGATGACATTATAATCTTATATTTTTAAGGCATACATACCGGCCTTCACTTTGGTTCCTTTACCAAACAGGATCTCTTCACATGTGACTACAGCACAGTAGTAAGTCCCAGAATCAGAATAATCTTTTATAGTTTTGGACAGACGGTATATGCATCCTCTATCCTCTTCATCAGTTTTTATGCTGTCAGTGTAAACGAGTCCTTGGTGGGGCTCTGATCGATCTCTGAACCAGTACACTCTGTGTTTAGCTGGACATTCATCTTGGTTTTCTTTGTTCTTGGACAGAAGTGAGCATTGCAGAGTGATATTGTTGCCCAGCTGGACCGTCTTCACATCTGGACTTTGTTTCACAAAAACAGGTTTCTGCTCAGTTTTGGGATCTGTGTGATTTACAGAAAACACCGAAATTGATTAAATAGGGAAGTTTATCCCCACCACCCAAGATATAGCAGTACGTTGAATATACGTTACCATTTACAACCAGAACTGTTCCGTTAATGAATTCCATTACATATGCATATCCCACTTGACAGTAGTATATTGCCTCATCTTCTTTGTTAACATTGTTTATTCTTAAAACATAGGATTTACCATTTTTTGTGATGTGGAATCTTGAGTTTTTAAATTGTTTTTTAAGTTCTGTTGAGTCAAAAGTTCCATGAGCAACTGTTTCAATGGTAAATCCAAACTTCACCTTATACCAGTAAAACAACCCAACAGTGTCCATAGTGGCGTTACATGTGAGAGTCAGATTATCACCAAGTTCTGCCGCAGTCAAAGGTATCTGGTCAAGAACTTCAAGGGTTTGAAAGACAGCTGAAGGGAAAAATACAGAGTTTCAGCAGAATAACAGGACAAACAAAAACTTAATAATGTATGTAGAAAAATACATATTGTTACTTTTTATATGATAATTCTGTTCTTATAGTAGACAAAGGGTGAACTCACGCAATGCACACAGAAGAAACAGCAGAACCAGCACTCCAATCATTATGGCACAATGTCAGACTTCTCTTGCACAACTGACGTCTTCTCACACAAGGGAAGATTTAGTCACAAGGTTGTCAAAGTTTACTGTGAAAATCAGTCCAGTGATTGGGTGAAATGTAGAAAATGCGCACTTCCTGTCAAATCAGTGTAAGCAAGTGATCCATTTTCAGAAAATAAAAGTTATTTTTTAAACTATTAAAATGTCTAAACACCATGGTAATTCAAATAAACAGTATTTCCACTGCCTGTAGTAATACAGAATGTATAAATACTTTATTGAAATTATTTTACGTTTTAGCTTTTATAGGGTGTCTATTGTCATCCGATCTTCTAAATTATGAGTTTTAGAATGAGCACAACTTAAATGGAAGCAACAGCATATAAATGATGAATAACTTGGAGTTCCAGTCACAGCTCATATACATCTGATTTTTCTTATGATGCCACAAATATGAAAGAGCTACAAAAGTTGTGGATTAATCATGAAACAAAGCAGAAGATGGGTTGATGAAAAATTAAATATATAGTTGTATTAACTTTTTTTTCTAATATTTTTCATCTTTTTGTGTAAAGGTAATTTGAGGATTGTATATTTTTTTTTCTTTTATGTCTAGTCAGTCTTGTTTTTATATTTCTATCTTCATAAACATTTATCTTTATATCTATTCAACAATTATGCTTTCATTTTGCACTTGTTGCTTATTCCTATTGCTCCCCCTTTGTGCATGGCAATAAGTGTAATAAGATACTGAAATAATAATAAAATAATCAGTCATTTAAAAACATACAGGTGCTGCTTCCAAGCCTGGAACATCATTGTAATTTTATTCAAAATACAATGCGCCATAATCATCTACATGAAAACAAAAAAGTCCTCATGTCATATACTGTAGCATGTAACGAATACAGAGTATATGAAAGATTAGCTTTTGAATGGGGGAATGACGATTCTTACTTCAGTGTTAACAGTCCTATTTAGCTTGCCATTTGAGTCAGTCCTCTTGGTGACACAGGTAGAGTGTTAGATTTGGGAAGTTGAGAATTTGATGCGCTTAAACGCACCCAGGTGACTTTCCCAGTGGTATGGCAATTCCCAGCAGTGCATGTGGCACCTGAAGCTGCTGCAAGCCCTCAATTTCTTTTAATTAATAAAAATAGTCAGAGGCGCTGTGCCTGCAGACAAGGCAAACAAATGCTTGGAGCCCCAGGCCAGAAGGAGGCCTTCAAGGGTTGGCCAGCTTTGAATCACTACAACAGTGACAGTTGTGGAGAGTCTGCAATAACTGTGGTAAGCTGATGCAGAACTCTTTAAAGGAGCCTCACCTCCACCTTTCATTCTCGTACCAGTACGCGTCTTGTGTAAACACATTGCTGAGATTAGATATGCTGACTGACTAAAGAGAGAAGAGATAGTTCATCTTTGCTTAATCCTCTACATGCCAGATGACCGCTGTTGACAAACTCTGCTTTAACAGCAGAACCAGCATGTGTTGTATCAGCGATGATTTCACCTCCGACTTTCACCAATGGTGTTATGTCCACAAATCTGGCAGTAAAGAGAAAAACAAGGATGCTGTACTGGAACTGAGCTTTATTACAGAACTGGTCAACAGTACACTACATGTTATACACAAGGGGTCGTTTGGGCCAGAGAGCCTGTAACGGCGGACGCTCCCCTATATACAGTCGTGGAAAAATTAGGACACCCTGTGTAAGCCTGTGTGTCTTTTTAACATATGGATATTTAATATCAATGTTAAAAATACTGGGAGATTCACGTAATACAACTAAACAATTAAAAATGAACTAAAGACTTTTTTCAAATTTTCTGTAAAATGTAATTCTAAACAAATAGTGAGGAATAAATCAGAACAGTTGCAGAATAACCAGCATTCTCAGACAGACAAGGGCATCATAGAAATTTACCAACAGCGTGAAGTGTGCACTCTGGTGTCTGTACCATCCGTAGGTACCTCATCCCACACCACGACGTCATCTTCCGGGTCCGGTGAGCTGCAATGTCCACACCTGGACCATTCGAACTCAGCGCTGTCCCTAATGGTGAAACCCAGTCCATAGAAAAGGTCACATCCCATAATGTTGTCACCATGCGTTGCCACCGGGAATGTGAAGTCGTGCACAGCTTTGGACTTGTAGCGAGCTACAAGTTAATTCAACAGTTCTGACATTATACAGCCTGTGACCACTGTACCTGTACAGCGGCATTGGGTTCTTCCTGATTCTGTGGTGGGGAAAAAACTTTTTCTCCATGGCCCAGTTTAGCATCGACTGTACCGCTGCCATGTCATGCAGGAGTGGTATAGCTACACCGTCCAATTCCGCCGTACAATAGGAATAACCATTGGCGTTGGGACTCACCGAGTGGATGGTCGTTGTTAGTGGGCTGGCTGGCTTACTTGGTGGGCTCCATAGCATTGGAGACTGGCATACCCTGGTGAAATGGTCCACGCGCCCACACTTGCTGCAATGTTTTCCTCTTGCTAGGCACACTCACGCTTTGCTCTGGTGTGTTGGGAACCCACAGGCCCCGCAGACAGGGTCCCTCGGAGTGGACCTCCGGCTCACTGCATTGGCCTCGTATTTTTCTGCTATGCTTTCTTCATCCTCTGAGTCCACTAAATAAGCTGATGTCATCTGTTCGGGCGTTTTCTGTGTATGGGGCCAATTTAGCTCCGAGGCTAATTTTTCCACAGCCTCCAACTGTAGTGCTAGCTCTACAGCTATAGCTAGCATCAGGTCATTAGGCGCCGTTAGCAACCTAGCTTGTAGCCCAGCATTACTTGTGTGTTCGGCCAATTGGTCCCACACCATCTCGTCCTCCAACAGCCCAAAACAGCACCCACGAGCTAACTGTCTCAGGTCAGCGATAAACTGCTGTATTGGCTTATTGACTCTTTGGTGTCTCTGGCGAAAGGGAATCTGTCGTACTGTCACGCTGTCCGGCGTGGTGAAATAGCTAGCTAGCAGCTCCACAATTTCCTCATATGAGTCCGTTGTGCCGAGCATGCGGAGAATCCTTTGGCCCTCTATGCCTAGGATGTGAACAAGCGGTGCTCGTGTCCTCACCTTATCCAGCTTTCCCAGGTCCAACGCTGTAACATACATCTTGAATGCCTCCAGCCAACATGGCCATGGAACTGGCGGTTCACCCGGGAGCTCAAGGAAAGGCCGCAGTGGTGTTACGCATGTCTCCGTAGTTAATCCTCCATCGCCAAATGTTATGTCCACAAACCTGGCAGTAAAGAGACAGACGAGGATGCTGCACTGGAACTGAGCTTTATTACATAACTGGTCAACAGTACACTACATGTTATACACACGGAGTCGTCCAAGCAAGACAGAATGTAATGGCAGATGCTCCCCTATATATGTCGGTGTGATGATGCCACCAGCCAGCTGTGTCATCACGCCGCACATTGTGTCCAAATCCCATCATGATATGTGTGGATTTAACTCTACCGGCTACAAACAGCTCCAGCCACAGGTCCTGTGTGATGCCTCTCAAATATGATAATGACAAAACAGCAAAGGTAAGACTAAATTTATTGTAGTGACTGAATAAAATGAAGTTTGTTTCTGAACTGTGTGCTTGTGTGCACAGGCTTGTACTTTTATTTGGTGAGGACAGGTGTTTGTGTGTCCTGTTTCATTTCCAGTGCCACGTAAAATGGGATATGCATTATTTTGGCGGGGACCGTCGGGGGCAAAAAAGACGACCTAATAGTATTGAATGCAAAAGATGCAACAGACTTACACAAATGGTCCCCTACAGTATACAACTAGGACAGTATCAGTCGCTATGGAGGGTGACAATATGTGTGGGTACATATTCATACTATGTAGGGTAACTAAATAGACGGTTATGCTGTTTATTCCATCTAGCTACAATGCTCCGCACTGTGTATATATATTTATACATTTATGTGTACATATGTATGTATATTCACTGCTCTTATTTTCTTATCTTCTAAATTACTGCTCTGAATGTTGCTATCATTGTGTTGTTGCAATCCTGGAATTTCCCCATTGTGGGACTAATAAAGGCTTAACTTATCTTATCTTATCTTAAAAGGAGCAGAGGATAAATTAATGCAAGGTGCACTAGGATGCATGAACAAGCACAAAATAGAGCTAAAGAGTGAGATTTTCCCTTGCCAAACCAGGACTGACTTGTATCGGCTCCACAGCAGGCTGGGGATGGTCAGAGCTGCGGGAGACTCCTTGGGAGTGAGTGGAAAAAAAAATACTCTTAAAAGAAACCTTTCACTCTCAGCTGCTGTGATATTTGTGTAATTGTGGCACACACAGTTTACTGCAGCTCTGAAATTAATACAATCTGCCAGAATAATAGGAGACAGATTCATTTTCACTCTGTCTCTGCACATTTATTCTCGTCCACCAAGCTGAGATAAGGTGGTCAACCACCCACACTGCTTGCAGGGTCATTAGTCAGCATCATCTGGTGTAGGCAACCCTATTCAGATAATAGCAGCAAGCCTCAATTAAAAGAGGCTTGTGCGAGGGGACTTCAGGGCCCAAGAGATTATAATGTTTGAGGTTGTGTGTGTGTGTGTGTGTGCGCACCCGCACGCGTGTGTGCATGCTAAAGAGGGTGGGTGTGTGGCAGAGACATCGGACTTGGGGGGGGATGGGTAATGTTTACCCAGGGCCTACTGCAGGGAGGGGCCCTCAAAATGCCTGGAATGAAAAAGCGTTTTTTTTGTGTTGCATTCTTTTAATTTCTAATTAATTAATGTCATGGTAAAATTCACCCTGACTTGAATGTTTGAGAGACTGAATTTTGCATTAAAAGAAATGATGGCTGTTATCTAAGGTCCCATCACCTCTTTGAAAAGGTGCAAAATAGTTTAGTCTATGCACCTGCACCTGTTTTGTTTTTGTTTTAGGTTTTTTTTTTTTTTTTTTTTTTGTGAGAAAAGCAGATTTTTTTTTAAATCTAAATTATTTCCAAAGAAAAAATCTGGCACAAGTATTCAGAAAACCTTTGATTTACAGGGGAAAAAACAGAAAAAATACAGGGTTAATGTAACTTAAGTCTCAACCGCAACGTATAACATTTTCTTTTTTATTATTTTTATTTTTATTAACATTTTTAAATTAGCTTATAACACAAACAAAAGAAAGAAAAAAACATCTAAATCAAACACCTACTCCAATTAAAGTACATATTAATTATCACTCTCTCACACACACCTACACACATACAGACACACACTTGCACACAGGGAGGGCACAACTAGTTAAAACCATAATCACGACTACAAAAAATGGATATCACAGACACCTTTTGAATACAATACATGTTCTCACATCTGCTTGGAGCACAAGAAAAAAGACAAAACAAAACAACAACTACCAAGCAGTATACTAATTTCATACTTAGCTTACTACTCCTGCGGGATGAGGACTGCGTGGCCATCACCATGTGTAGAGCCAGTTAGGTTAACCATTGCGTGCCAACATTGCCAGTTTTTGGCCAGCACCTCTGTGTCATTAATGGCAACTCCGCTGTCGGAGGTCTCTCTCCACCACATCAGACCATCTGGTCCTTGGCTTGCCCCGAGATCTTTTCCACCCTGAGGCCCTGGGGTCGAACATGAGGATGGTTTTTGTCAGGTGTTCTGGTAGGAGGCGAAGGACATGGCCAAACCAGTGGATACGCCGCTGTGTAATATGGTGGGCTGCTGCAGGCTGATGTGTGCGGGCTTGGAGTGCATCATTAGAAGTGCACTCAGGCCACCTGATATTCTCAATGGTTCTGAGGGCCCGACTATCAAACCCATCCACTCTCAAGGCCAGAGTCTTATTCAGTGGCCATGCCTCTGACCCACAGAGTAGGATGGAGAGGACTGATGCATTGTATATGCGGAGCTTTGTCTTTCGGGAGATTGAATAATGGTGCAAGAGAGGTTTCCATAGTGCCTCAGGGCTGATGCAGTGAGGCCACGTCTGTGGTTGAGCTCTGGTTTCATGTCCCCGTTGATGGTCACTGTGGAGCCCAGATACACAAAGGAATTGACAAACTCGACGGCATCACTCCCGAGCTGAAACTGGGGGTGGGTCCGGTCCGTCGCCAACATGCATTAGCTTAGTCTTCGTCCAGCTCACCTGAAGGCCCAGCTTTGCTGCCCCTTTGTGGTCGACAACTAGAGCATCACTCAGCTGACTGTAGGATGGGCTGAACAGGATGGTATCATCAGCATATTCAAGGTCAGCCAGTTGGTAGTTGCCAAACTGCATGTCAGGGACCCGCTCACAGACCTTGGTCATCAGATAGTCTATGACACAATTGAAGAGATCAGGAGCAGCCACACAACCTTGTCGGACCCTGCTGTTGATGGGAAACCAGCCGGACTCCTTTCCGTTCACACAGACACAGCTCTACAAGCTGCTATAGAGCCACTTCAACAGGGCTACGATCTTGGGTGGGGCTCCGAGGGTCTGCAGGACACTTCAAAGAGAAGCGTGGTCCACGGTGTCGAAGGCAGCCTTGAGATCTACAAAGGCTATATAGAGATGGCAGTCCTTGCGGAATTCATAGGCCTTCTGTATTAATAGGCGAACAGCAGAGATGTGGTCTGAGGTTGAGGGGTTGGGCATGAAGCCTGCCTGCTGAGGGCAACGGCCACCTCTGATGGCTGGAAGGGCACGACTGAGGAGGATCCTGGTGAAGAGCTTACCAGGAATGGACAAAAGGGTGATGCCTCAGTGATTCCTGCAGATGAGTTTGTTGCCCTTTCCACTCCAAAAGGGGAGGATGATGCCCCTGGTCCAGTCCCTGGGGAGCTGTTCTGTCACCCAAACATGATTGATGGTGTTGGTGAGCCACTGGTGCAACTTCTACCAATCTTCAGGATTTCGGCAGTTCCATGGGCTTTCCTGTTGTTTATCTTGGTCAGGGCAGCCGTGACTTCGTTGGGGGTGACTAGATCGGTCCTGCAGGTATCACAGGAAGCAGTGTCATTGGCAGTGGCTAAGAAATTGGGATCAGTGGGAACAGGAGGATGTTGCAGGAGGGGACTGAAGTGCTCTTTCCAGCAGTCGAGGCAGTCTGTCTTAGTGGTGATGAGATTGCCGTTGATGCCCTTCACCTGGGCTGTCTCGGTGTGTGGGCCATTGTGTGCTTGGCAGAGCATACTGAACACGTGGCTCATGTTGTCATTTTTGGCCACTGACTCCAGGGGCTCAGCTTTTTTGGACCAGTACCTCTCTTTGTCCTCTCCAATGGCCACATTGCGTAGATGGTTTAATCTGTGGTACTCTATCACGTCGCCTCTGAGGCGGGCCTGTTGGCAATGGTCGATGATGTCCAGAGTCCGTCGAAATATCCAAGGTCATTTTGGGGAAGACTGTGAATATCCCAGGGCACTGAGGCAGACTGGATGATGTTTTCTTGAAAATCTCGCAGTCGCCCACTTTGTCCGTGGCCAGGGCACTGAAGCGGTTGTTCATAGAACATCAGAACTCAGTGGTGATGGTGGGATCGTGGAGCTGGGAAGAGTCTAGGCGGGACTGCTGCTTGGCAGAAAGATCGGCCCATTGCTTCAGCTTAAGTTGCACGACCAGCAGGCCATGGTCAGTATTACCAAACTCTGCTCCTCTGAACACACATCAGTTTGTCACAAATGGCTTCCTGCAGTGGAAGATGATGATGTGGTCGAGGGCCTTTCAGGTTCTGCCATCCGGGCTGTACCAAGTCCAGTGATGGATGAGTTTCCAAGGAAACCAGGTGTTGACTATGCAGAAATTGTGGGAGTGACAGAGCAGGAGATGGTTGCCACTGTTGTTCGTAGATGGGTCCGCAATGGTGGTGCCGACAGGTGGACTGGGAGACTGGGCTGGGAGCAGATCTCTGGAGGAGAGGGTAGCATTGACATTGGTAAGAATGATGGCGATGCCATGCGGTGGAACCTGTTCAACAACCTGATGAAGCTGGTCAAAGAAAGCATCTTTCTTTTCCTCATCTGCAACATTGGTGGGGGCATAGGCAACAATAACTATCATCTTTCCGTGCTGGTGAAGAAATCCGGCCAAAAGTAGTCTGTCGCTCACCGGTATCCAGCTGATGACTGACTTGCGGATGGGCTTTGTTCATAGCAAGTGCCACACATGGAGGCCCATCCACTTCTCAGGGCCGCTCCAGAAGAAACAGTAATCACCTACAATGGTTTCACTGCTGCTTTGCCACCGTGATTTGCAGAAACCCACCAGGGTGATGTTGTAGCGGGCGAGCTCTCAGGACAGCAGTGTGGCTGCTCCAGTGCAAAGGAGTGTCTGGACATTCTATGTGGCAACACAGGTGGTGTGGCGAAGGTCAATCTGTACTTGTTGGACAGGGGCATGCTGCTGTCCATTTCCAAAATGGGCAGTTCGGTTTCTTCTGATTGGTTTCATAACAAAGTAGGTTTCTCCTATGTGGGTTGTTAGCCCTCCGCAGGATGGTCGGATGATGGGGCTGCCATCTAATGATGTGCTGACAAGCCATGGGTCACCATTTGTCTGGAACCTCCCCACGAGACCGGCCCGGCAAGGGTGACCCTACCAGGAGCAAGCTCCAGACAGTAACGCTCTTCGGATCATTGGAGCACACAAGCTCCCTCGCCACGACAAGGCCAGACCCAGGAGACAGAATTTCAAACTGTACCTTGTTAATTCAACTGCGGCATGTTTGCTTCCTCTTTTTTGTTTTTTTTTTGTAATTTTCTCTTTATTGACATTCTTTAGAAAGTAGGTTTAAGCCATCATTTAATTTGATAATTACATTTGAATGTCCTTTTTTTTTAAATGAAAAAGAAATAAGAAGAAAAAAAGAGAAAAAAAGGGGAGGGTCAGCATAAACACCTGCATATAGGGAGTAACTGTTGATGTACACACTCTTGTATATATATTAACAAAGTCTGCTATATCAATTCTGCAAATTGAAAGTCCGGCCTGAGTGGTGTTACATATTTAGTCCATTTTTCACATTGTGACATAAACAAATCCTTTTTGTAGTTGACATAAGCTGTTATTTTCTCCATCTTATAAATGTCCATTGTAATGTCCATCCACATATCAAGAGATGGGCTCTCCTGTGAAAGCCATTTTTTTGTAATTGTCTTTCTGCTTGCCATCAGTAGAATACATAATAAATATTTGTCCCTCTTTGACCAATCTGAGGGCACAAGCCCAAAGAATAGAGTTTTGCTTTCCAGTGGTAACTGACATCCAAAAATATCTTATATAGCTTTATGAATTTCCTTCCAATAATTTTGAATAACATGACAGAGCCAAAATATATGATAATGATTTGCATTTGTACTACCACATTTTCTCCAACAAGTTGGGGAGTTCCCTTTGTACTGAGCCTTCTGGGAAGGTGTGATAAATGTAGAAAAATTCAATTTTGGACAACCTCTAGAAAACCCCAGAAAACATTCTTGATTAGATGCTGATGGCGAATATAAACATTTCTAATAAATGTATTTAAAAGACTGTAATTTAAATGTTGATGGTAAAGATGAGCATTTATAGGAAATGTAACTAAAGGACTGTAAATTGGACTGTTTTAATTTGAACTGTTTGTCAGTGAAAGCAGTAGTGCTTTTGCGCCACAAGTGGCGCTCGGTAGTGATGAGACGCTGTTAAGTGTTAGAGCACAAGAGAAGAAGAGTTGAGAATGTTCTAGAGTGTGAAGGAAAAATGGCGAAGAGTGATGTGGCCGTTTTCGAGTGATGTCCCGTGTCAAAGTGCCGTGCCTGGTGTTGTAAAAGAAAGTCAATAAACCGCTGAAAAGTCCATCACTTGGTCTCATCTTCGCCCTCCGGGTGTAACAAAATTTGGTAGCAGAGGATGGTTCAGTCGTGCCTAAGACGGTGAGTGAGCAAATATAAAAAAAAGAGCAGAAACGATGGAATTGGAGCAGCTACAAGATAAGCTAAGCAAGGCCTTGGTGCCATTACAGGCCGAACAGCTAAACGAGGTCTGTTTGTTGCAAAGATAAACCCAGCCAAGCCATCTAAAAAGTACACGCTGGTATGACTGTTAAACGAGGAGGTGGAAAAGACCATTGAAAGCGAAGAGGAGGATGTAGCCCGCGCATTTCTGCTAAAGCTAATTGCATGTGCTACCGAAGCTAAGCAAGGCGAATCGTCAACGCAGGTGGCGGCAGCGGCCGGCACGAGCCGGGAGGCAGAGGCACTCGCAAGTTTACAAAACCAATATGCCGCTCTGCATAAAACAGAGGCACTCGCAAGCTTACAAAACCAATATGCCGCTCTGCATGAAAGTTTCCTTGATTCAACTAAAAGGGCTGAAGAGGAAATAGCGAGACTGACCGATAACGCAGCCACTCAGCCACAGAGTCGTCATTTTCTGACACAGCCCGCGGTCCCCGCAGAGCCCCTACTACCAGAAGTGACCATTAAACGAGAGTTTAGGATAAATGGTCAGATAGGAGAGAGGGGCCAAAGAGACAAGTTGTCTTATTCCAACCTCATTCACCAGATTGAGATGGGCCTAAAGAAAAATCACAGTGAGGCTGAGATAATCGAGGCTGTTGTCAGAGCAGTGAGTCCCGGATTGAGTTTGTGTGATATGCTGGAGATCAAGTCAGATCTCACCCTGCCACAGCTGCGCATCATTCTGCGAGGACATTATAAAGAGGATAGTTCGACTGACTTGTACCATCGCCTGATAAACCTCACACAAGACAGTAACGAGTCACCTCAGAACTTCCTGTTTCGCGCCATTGAGCTAAAGGAAAGACTTTTGGCAGCATCCAGAGAGCCTGGCACGGAAGAGCGGTATAGTTCTGACCTTATTCAGAGGAAGTTTCTGAGGGCGGTGGAAATGGGACTGATTAGTGCTGATGTGAAGTACCAACTGAAGCACTATCTGGAGGATCCTGCCGTCACCGACGAGCTTCTGATTTCTAAGACGAATACAGCAGCCAGTCTTGAATGGGAACGACACCAAAAATTCATGAGGCACATGAAAGAACCAAAAGTACGAGAATGCCGAGTGGAAAACCTGACGGGTCAGTATGCAACCGTGGAAGGAGTGGATGGCCAAGAGCGCCCTCCACCATCGACAAAAGGTAAAATCCTTAAATCCCAAAGCACAGTGACCCGCACGGAATCTGAGCTCCTGGACATAGTCACGCAGCTGAAGAGTGACATGGGGGATATCAAGAAGGCCATACGTGAGTCTCCCAGAGCACCTCATGCTCAAAGAGCCAGGAGGACATGTCGCTGCAAGAGCTGTTACTCAGGAAAGTCAGTTACAGGAAAACGGCATCGCATGACCAGCTACTTCTACCCCAAAAGTTTCACAAGCTCGTGTTTAAAGAGCTCCATGAAAACATGGGCCATTTAGGGGTAGAGAGAGTGATGAACTTGATAAGGGAGCGCTTTTATTGGGCTCATATGCAAAGGGATGTTGAGCACTACATCACTAAAGTTTGCAGTTGTTTGAAGAATAAACGTCCCAACAAGATAATACGGGCACCACTGACTAACATTGTCACCTCGTATCCATTCGAACTGGTGTCTGTTGATTTCCTGCACTTGGAGAGGTGCAAAGGAGGATATGAGTATATCCTGGTTCTAATGGACCACTTCACTCGCTTTGCCCAGGCTTATCCTTGTCGCAACAAAGCTGCCCACACTGCTGCTGAGAAGATATTTGGGGATTTCGCCCTCAACTTTGGCTTCCCCACATGTCTCCGTCATGATCAAAATCAGAATCAGAAACAGATTTATTGCCATTGTTCATGTAGTACACAAACTAGGAATTTGTCTTGGTGCAATGCTGCAACATTAAACATGATAAAATAAAAGAAATAAATTATACATGCAATAAAGTGTAGAATAAGAGTGATCAGGGTAGAGAGTTCCAAAATAAACTCTTTGCAAAACTCCAGGAGTACAGTGGTGTGCAGGGGTCCCGAACAGCGCCCTACCATCCCCAAGGGAATGGGCAGGTGGAACGATTCAATCGCACCCTGTTGGCAATGCTCAGAAACTTGCCCAAAGCAGCCAAGGCAGATTGGAAGTCTTCTCTGGAAAAAGTGGTCCATGCCTATAATTGCACGCGCAGTGAGGCTACGGGGTACGCGTCATATTTTCTGCTATTTGGCCGTAGTTGCCTATTGATCTAATGTTTGGCCTCACAACAAGAGAGCAGAGTGCTTCTCAGCAGGACTATGCTGAAAAGTGAAGAGCTACAATGGCTGAAGCTTACAAACTTGCCTCTAAAACAGCAAACAAAAAAGGGATGAGAAGTAAAGCCCTTTATGATAAAAAGGTTCACGGTGCTGAGTTGCCCCCTGGATCCAGAGTACTGGTCTGAAACTTGACTGAAAAAGGTGGGCCAGGAAAATTAAGATCATTCTGGGAAAACAAGGTGTATGTAGTGACCCAAAAGAAGTACCCAGACAGTCCGGTGTATGAGATCAGACCTGAAAACGGCAAGGGGCGCACTCGGATCATGCACAGAAACCTTTTGCTACCCTGTGACTTTCTTTCCATGGAAACAGTGGAGCCTGCCTCTAATAAAACAAGAGAAAGAAAGTCTAAAAGGCAAAGGAATGTGGACAGCCAAAACAGCACAGACGATGAAGATGAAGAGGGCTAGAGTGCCATAATTGGATTACGAGCTGGAAAGGATCAAAATCACCGTCCACTGAGAGCCGATGCACCGGAGTTCTACCCGCACAGTGACACTACTCCAGAGGATGAGGACCAGGACACAGATGATGTCACACAGGTGCAGCTGGCACCAGAGGTCAACAATCCGGTGGTCCCAGATCCAGCTGAGGCAGACCAGGACCAGGGTGATGTGTTGCCAGAGTCCAGTTCCAGTGACCAGGAGGGACCTGTCGAGATCCCTGCTAAAACGTATCCTTCAAGAATGAGAAAACAGACGTTATTTACTTATGATAAGTTAGGCCAACCTTGCACTTCATCTGTTTAAAACAAATGTGTAGAAGCTAGAGATAACCATTGTTCAGACATGAATGTTTTGTGAAGTAAATGAGTAGTGACTAAACTCATCATCAAGTTACTTTTATGGTTGATTTTTTTTTTAAAAAAAGGATTTTCAGTGTGTTACTAAGGTACAGGCATCACATAAAGGTTTATTTGGTAGGCTATGACTAGATTGAGTACCCTTACTCTCAGGAAAGATGCAGATACCCACCATGATGGAAAGAGCGGTTGATGGTCATCGTGCACAAAGACCTCTTCTGCAGATGTATTGCATGGAACAGGAGATACATGCTGTACTATGGACTATTACCAGTTTGCATCTTTATGGACTTTAATGAACTCTGACTCCTGTTTAGTAATATCCTACTTACTTGAGATACATGGTTACCAAATGTGGACTGAAAAAAAAGTTTTGGGAAAGTTGTTTGTAATGTTGGGTCGACATTAAATTTTTGAGGGGTGAGTGTAGGAAAAATTCAATTTTGGACAACCTCTAGAAAACCCCAGAAAAGATTTTTGATTAGATGCTGATGGCTAATATAAACATTTCTAATAAATGTATCTAAAAGACTGTAATTTAAATGTTGATGGTAAAGATAAGCATTTATAGGAAATGTAACTAAAGGACTGTAAATTGGACTGTTTTAATTTAAACTGTTTGTCAGTGAAAGCAGTAGCCCTTTTGCACCAAAGGTGGTGCTCGGTAGTGATGAGACGCTGTTAAGTGTTAGAGCGCGAGAGAAGAAGAGTTGAGAATGTTCTAGAGTGTGAAGTTAAAATGGCGAAGAGTGATCTGGCTGTTATCGAGTGATGTCCAGTGTCAAAGTGCCGTGCCTGGTGTTGTAAAAGAAAGTCAATAAACCGCTGAAAAGTCCACCACTTGGCCTCTTCTTCGCCCTCCGGGTGTAACATAAAGTATCTAATTAGGCATTTCCAGCCAAACTCCCTCCAGCTCTGTGAACTACTGCATTTCCATTGATTTGACCATATTAATGTTCATTCCTCTTCCGATATTTCTATTCCTCCTTCTTTTTCCCATTTTGTTTTAGCATATAGGGTTGAGTGTCTTTTCAGGTTTATAAGACCTTTATATAAACCTGAAATTAAGCTTTTAGCTTTATTTTAGTTATATGCCCTTTTAAATAAATTTAGTAATGGTTTACAGGATTCATTTTAACCTGTTATTTACAAAGTGTCTCATCTGCAAGTAGCGATAGAAGTCTTGTGATTCCAACTGATACTTCCCTTTAAGTGTTTCAAAACTAAGTAGTGTGTCATCATTCATTATCTTACATATGGCTGTTATCCCTCTATTTGCCCAAACTTTAAATCTTGTGTCTGACTTATTTGGAGTGAAATGTGAGTCATATGCGCACCACTTTAAAATTACTATATTCTCTTCTAAATTGTATTTTGATATTACTCTTTTCCAGATTTTAAGAGTCCACATTAACCCATGTGTAACCCTTGCCTTATGTTAATTAGGTAAGGGAAATTATTAAGTGTAGACCAATTGCTAGGTTCGTAAGGGTTACAATAGAGAATTAAAATGAGTGTGGAATGAAATAGCTGGAGGCAAGAAATGAGCAATACTGGTTGTTATTTGTAGAGGTAAAGAGAATAATATATACAAACAATTTACAACTATACAAATATAACAATGGCCGGCATGAAATAAAACCCCAAAAATGTCCTACTGAGCTCAGTGTTTGTTTGTCCTTTTGGTTTAGTCGTTTGACCAGTCAAGATATCTTGTATCTCCAGACTCAGGTTTCTTTTCCTCTTTTAAAGCGACGGCTTGAGTTGTAACCACTTTGAATCTTGGACACTGGGGAGAGGAAGGATGTTCTTCAATCGAGATCTTGGTTAGATCTCAGTTCAGTCTCGGGTCAGGCTCGCCATCTCCATTCGGAGAGAATCCAGGATCCAGAAGGTTCTTGATCGGCAACCAAAAAAAACCTAGCCTGCACAACAATGATGGTATCATTGTTTACAGCTGGAGTAATTCATTTTCCAATCTCTTCTTATATAACACTATAGCTTAGTGTTTAAATTCTTCTCTCATATTACTATTGTTACAATCCAGTAATATAGTAATATCTTACATTTCACATCTTACATCTCATGCATGTGTTCTTTTCTCACAATCTCTCTGGTAGCACATGAAATACTTTTTTTTGCATGTAACCAATTAAATGAATTCCTCTTTTTATCTCTACATCATTTAACCATGAAATTATGATTAATCCTTTTTAACCTTGTCTTTGTAAATCATGAAATGAAATACGATTAATTCATCACATAACCAGGGAATATACTGTCCCATTACTTCCAATATTCCCTTTTAAAATCAGTAAAACCCTGTCTGAGCTACTGGGTTTAGCATAACCTATGAATTTACATAGGAGACCAACACCATGTGCTTTTAGCATCAAACTACACATTACATTCGACAGAAATAGTGCATAAGAACTAAAAGTACTTCACCATACTGTTGGGAACTGAAATCACATTTAGGAAAACCATACAGACACAAAAATAGCCTTTTCCATTGCTTTTAAACAGAAAAAATCCACTTGCAATTAGCATTAGCATAACGCTAACATTAGCATGTATTGGTTAGTACACACTCGGTTTTCACTCACCAAGATGAGGTATCAGTGTGAACACAGCAAAAGTCACAGCCTCACGGCCTCTCAAGCTCGTGCTCCCATCAACTTAGGATAAAGGTTTCAAATTAGTGCCTGGACAGTGTTTAGATTCATTTACAGCATCTTTCTAAATTAAACTCACCAAGAAGAGGTATCAGTGTGAACACAGACTGTCCACAGCCTCTCTCGTCTGCTCTCAGATCGTAAAAGACCGCCTGCTGCCTCTGCTCGGAAGGCGGGGCTAATATCACTCCTAACGAATGAAAAGACCACAATCGCCCAACGTGACCATAAAACGGGAATTTAAAAGTTGGATAACGAGGATCACACTTCCTCTTCCCCAAATAATCATTTTTCAAAATAAAATCACACAACTGTATTAATACAATTGACATCTGAGAAAAAAAGGGGTCATTTTCTGAGCTGGGTTACACATGGATTTTCTATGTTCTTGATAATGTCTTGTAGGTTACCATCAGCTATTGTCGCTTGTATAGGAGTGGGGGTCTTTCCCTCTTCAATACTCTTCCATTGGGCAGTATATGAAGGATTACACCAGCAGATTATGGGTCTAAGTTGCGCTGCCCAATAATAGTCTCTCACCCCACACCCCTTTTTGTTTTGACAATTGAGTTTTAAATCGGATTCTAGGTTTCTTACCTTGCCATATGTACCTGGACAGCATTTTGTCCCATTCATTAAATTGTTTTTCACTTATCTCTATTGGCAAGATTTGAAATAAATATAAAAATTTAGGGAGTATATTCATTTTAATTGTATCAATTATTGAATTTAGGTTTAAATATGGAATTAGATTCCATCTTGCGATGTCCTCTTTGATTTTTCTTTGGGTTGGTGAATAATTGCATTCTAGTAGGTCAGAGAGGTTTTTTGGTTTTATGACTCCCAAGTACTTTAAGAATTCTGTTTGCCAAGCAAATTGAAAATTATTTTTAATTTCTTCTGGTGGATTATAATTATATTTAAGCAGTTGTGTTTTACTTATGTTAATTTTGTATCCTGATAATTGACCAAAATAATTGAATGATTCCATAAGTTTAGGTAGGGAATCTGTTGGTTTCCCCAGGTAGATCAAAATATCATCTGTGTAGCAGGCCAATTTTTGCTCTTTCCCATTTATATTGATGCCTTGTATTCCTTTGTTCTGTCTAATATAATGGGCAAATGGTTCCAGATATAATGCAAATAATAACGGTGAACATGCACAACCCTGTCTAGACCCTCTTTCTAGGTTAAAACTATTTGACAAACAGCCATTAACTTTAATTCTTGCAGTGGATTTATTATATAATGCCTGTATTGTTTTGATCATTTTTTCATGTAAGCCAAATCTGTATAAAACTTGATTAAGAAAACCCCAGTCCACAGAATCAAAGGCCTTTTCTGCATCAATACTGATTACCATTGCTGCATTATTATTCTTTGTATATGATTGATAATATGGAGAGTTCGGCGTATATTATCTTGTGTTTGACACTCTCAGATAAAGCCTGTCTGATCGTTGTGTATCAAATGTGATATGGGCTTTTCTAATCTTCTAGCCATGATGGCAGTGAACAGCCTATAATCAATATTAAGAACCGATATTGGCCTATAGGATCCACATTCTAATTTATTCTTGTTTTCTTTTGGTATAGCGGAAATTATTGCTTCATTCCAACTAGGTGGTACTTGTGCCTTCTTTAAAACCCAGTTGAATGTGGACAGTATCACCGGCATCAGTTCTTCTTTAAACTCCTTATACCACTCTGCAGTGTACCCATCTGATCCTGGTGATTTGTTTAGTTTAAGTTTACTTATTGCTAACTGTAATTCCTTTTCTGTGATATCCTCGATCATTATTTTACTTTGTTCCTCGTTTAATACTGGTAAATCCAAACAGTCCTAAAAAGAGTTTATGTCAGTAGTACTACATGTTGTGGTTTTAGAGTACAAAGTTTTATAAAATACTTCAAAGGCCCCCAAATTTCATTTAATTTACTTTTTATCATTTTAGTATTTGGATCTTTAATTTTATGAACTGTGTTCTGTGCTATTTTCTTTTTAAGTTTCCAAGCTAAAACTATCATTGATTTTGATCCACTTTCATAATATCTCTGTTTAAGGAACATTAATTTTTTTCTTAACTTCATTAGTAGTCAGATCATTAATTTCATTTCTAATTTTTTTGATTTCCTCCAATTTATCCTGATCCATTGTTATTTTATGTTTTTTCTCTATCCATCCATCCATCCATCTTCTATCGCTTTTCCGGAGGTCCGGGTCGCGGAGGCAGCAGTTCAAGCAGAGAAGCCCAGACTTCCCTCTCCCCAGCCACCTGCTCCAGCTCTTCAGAGAGGATACCAAGGCGTTCCCAGACCAGCTGGGAGACATAGTCTTTCCACCGAGAGGTTTTTTTTTTTTTTTTAAACTCTCCAAAAAACTCTCGGAGAGTTTTTTCTCTAAGTCTTTTCATTTATTTTGAAGTTCCTCTAATTTGTTACCTCTCATTTTCTTCTTATAGGAGGATATTGCTATAATTTTCCCTCTTAGAACAGCCTTTAATGCATCCCATAGAATTGGAGGGGACACAGTACCATTATCATTATTCTCTAGATAAAAAAAGTATTTCTTTTTTACTTGCTCTATAAAGTGTGAATCATTAAGCAGGCTTGAATTTAGCTTCCAATTTATAATTTTTGGTTGTAGTTGAAGATCTACAGATAGGTATATAGGAGCATGATCACTTAAGTCTATTGTCCCAATTTCACAGGTATTTTTTTTTTTTTTTTGTCTTTTCCAAATGTTATAAAATAGTCTATTCTTGTGTATAGTGAGTGAGGTGAGGAATAATAAGTGTATTCTCTTCTGATTGGATGCAGGTCTCTCCAAATATTAATTAGACCCACCTCTTCAAATAGTGTATTAATTTTCTTAATTAAAGGCAGTTTGTCAGATGCTTTACCAATAGAGGTATCCAGATTTGCCTGTAAATGTATATTGAGGTCTCCTCCACAAATTAGAAGGCCTACTGTCTCAGTTGTTATTATGTCAGTGATTCTCCTGAAGAAGTGAAAATCACTTCCAGGAGGTGCATATACTGTATATTTAGTAACATAACTGAATTTGCCTCTATCTTTCCCCTTACTAAAATAAAACGGCCCTCCTTATCACTTATCTCAAATTCTTTTTCAAAATGTAATTTATCTGAAAGAAGGATAGCAACTCCTCTCCTTTGTCCCACTTTGTATGATGAAAAAAAAAACATTAGTAAAGCCCATTCTTTTTAATTTGTCATGTTCCTTATTGTCCGAAGGAGTTTCCTGTAAATATATTATCTGTGCTTGTTCTTTCTTCATTTTGGTTAAGATTCTGCTACGTTTAATTGGGTTCAACAGGCCGTTAACATTGAAGGAGATAATTTTTATCTTGCTACTAATCATTTTCGATTGTTCTGATATCATTAACATAGCAGAACCTATATATATATATATATATATATATATATATATATATATATATACAGTATATATATATATATATATATATATATATATATAAGGATAGCAACTATATCCTTATGTATATAAGAATAGCAATATATATATATATATATATATATATATATATATATATATATATATATAAAACAGAACTCTCCCTAAGTGTACAAAACATGTACAATAAAGCTGCCCAAACCTGCAGCAAAAAAACTAAAAAAAAAACTTGTTTGCTTGCCTGTTTGTGAGTGCATCATTACCCTAAACCTTGCCTTTTATATTTATTTATTTATTGCTTTGTGAAAGTATGCGCAGGAAGTGATTTATTATTTCTTAACAAGGGGGTTGAGGTTGATATTCATAAAGATAGCATTTGATAGAACTACAAAAGTATAACTTAGAACAAATTTGCAAGAATAAAGGTGCAAAAATATGATAAAATATGGTAATTTACAACTTAAAGCCACATATATACTATAAGCAAGTCCCAAATTTATAAGTAAAATGTTAGATTTTTTGTGAGGAAAATCCAGAGCTTGCAAATACCGAAATGCCCCCCCACTCACACACACACACATTTCTAAGGAAAAAAATCTGAACCTTACAACAGTAAAGTCACAAATTTACGGGGAAAAAATTGTCAATTTTCTGAAACATTTTAATATAGCATATATACAGCGGGGAAAATAAGTATTGAACACGTCAACACTTTTCTCATTAAACATATTTCTGATGGAGCCATTGACCTGAGATTTTCACCAGATATCAGTAACACCTCAAGTAATCCGTACATACAAAGAAATTAAGGCAACTGTTCAGGCTCAGGTTAAGGTTACTTTACTGTGTTCACAAAATAACTTATATTTATTAAAGTGGAATGACACAGGGAATAAGTATTGAACACAGGAAGAAAAAGAGGTGCACAAAGGCATAGAAAGCCAAGAAACCAGCTGAAATCCATCAGAATTTAGGAAGCCATCCCAACCCCCATCAGTGCAAATTAATTTCAGCTAGTTAAGTCCTGACTGATAGCCTTTTAAAAGGTTTGTGAATATCAGATTGTCACACCACAAAGAACTTTTGATGGGTAGAAGCAAAGAGCTCTCTCTAGACCTTTGCAACCTTTTTGTTACAAAACATAACGATGGCATTGGTTACAGGCGTATTTCTAAACTGCTGAATGTTCCAGTGAGCACTGTTAGAGCCATCATTCGGAAGTGTAAAGAACATCATTTTACCATAAACCGGCCACAACTAGGAGCTCCTCACAAGATTTCTGACAGAGGAGTCAAACAAATTTTTAGAAGAGTTATCCACGAGCTAAAGACCACTCGTGGAGAACTCCAGAAAGACCCAGAGTTAGCAGGTACTGCTGTTTCAATGAAAACAATAAGCGATGCACTCAACCGACATGGGCTCTATGCCCGCTCACCTCGCAAGACTCCACTGCTGAAGGAAAAGCATGTTGAAGCTCATTAAACATTTGCTGCTCAACATTTGGGCAAGCCAGTAAAATACTGGGAGGATATAGTCTGGTCATATGAGACCAAAATTGATCTTTTTGGATGCCACAACATACAGCATGCTTGGAGGAGAAACGGCAATGCACATCAGCCCCAAAACACCATACCAACAGTGAAGTTTGGAGGTGGGAGCATCGTGGTGTGGGGGTATTTTTCAGTGTATGGCACAGGAAGACTTCAAATAATTGAAGGTAAGATGAATGGACAATGTACAGAGACATCCTTGATAAGAACCTGTTGCCACCTGCCAAGATGCTGAAGATGAAACAAGGGTGGACATTTCAGCAAGACAATGATGCCAAACACAGCCAAAGAAACTCTCAACTAGTTTCAGAGAAGGAAAATAAAGCTACTAGAATGGCCCAGTCAGTCGCATGCAGTGTTGTTACTAAAAAATAGTAACTAGTTACAGTTACTAGTTACTTCTTTTCGAAAGTAACTAAGCTACTTTTGAGTTACTGTATGATTTAAGTAACTAGTTACTTGGAAAAGTAACTTTCATGTTACTTTTAAATGCATACTTATATCATCTTGCACACATAGCAAGATCAAGGGCCCCTTGTTCTCATCAGAAAAAAGAAAAAGAAAACTGATGAGAAAAAAAGTCTCATCTTACTGAGAAAAAAAGTCTCAGATTTACACAAACTGTTGTAATCAGTAGAAAGTCAGAAATTTACTAGAAATAAAGCTGTGAATTCCAAGAGAAAATTTTGGACCCCCGGTGGCCCATTTTTGGCCCACAAGCCATATGTTTGACACCCCTGAACCAGCCCATTAAAAATGCACATTTAGAGGATTTACTTCCATGAAATAGTTGCATAGCACAACAGCATGTAAATTAATCAGATAAAATAAAACAGAAAGCACAGATAAATGAAAGTTCACCGCTTACTGCAACAAATCAGTCACTTTTTCTCTGTGCGTAAGAAAACTTTAAATGCATTTAATGCGGACATTAAATGCGAACTTCTTGCTCAAAAAATACTCATGTTTAACCACAGAGGTAGGAGCTGGTAGGGGCTTGTCATGAACCCTCCCGTGCGCTTTTCCAATGCGCACAGTGAGGGGTGAAATAATGAGGATTTACGTGCTGGGTTCCACCACACACATTTATTAACATAAAGACTTACAAAAGGGTTATACAAAACACTTACAGTGGACGTTCAGGGCCCGGCATTGCCCAACGAACACATAAGATGAGGCATGTATCCACGCTGGCGTTCCACAGCCGGAATCGCTACAGGATGCAGAAGAACCACGGGCTGCGCAGAATGGATACACACTGTAGGAGCTGACAGTTCACTGACAGATGCACAAGCAGGCAGACAATCAGTAAGACAAAGACCCAGCAGTGCGCGACTGGAAAAAGGCGCTTAAGTATATGCACTGCTGGTTATGGTGTAATTGAGATTGAGATTGAGATTCAACTTTATTGTCATTACACATGTATGAATACAAGGTAACGAAACGTGACTTGGCATTTGGGCACGCTCTGCAGAGCGCATCCAAGGCCGGGGCAGCCGCTAGGCACCAGTCAAGAGCATGAAGAGCACCTGGGCGAGAACCGGAAAAGATGATTAACGGGGCTGGGAACAGCTGATGGTAATGAGAGAGAGAGAGGGTGGGGGGGCGTGGCCGGACCGGCAGACTGTCAGCAGTGCTCACAGAAAGTAGGTCACAGCGGCTGTCTAACAGCTGCTGCTCAGGAAGTGGCTATGGATACGGAAAGCCGGCTGCAACACATAACATACACATAAGCTGCGGCATCTAGACCCACAGAGAGGGCAGGACTGAGCCGGGAAAACCAAGCCGGCTCGGCTCCTGACAGAGGCCCCCCTCTCAAGGGGTGGATTCCCAGACACCCAAGGTGACATCCCGAGGACCCCCCCCCCCCCAACAGGAACAAACAACACGAACCCGGGTGGGAGGTAGGGGGGAACAGGAAAGGAGGGAACACAATACCCCGCCCAGGGCCTACAATTACCCCCCCCCCAAGTCCAAAGGCAAGGAGGCTCGGGAGGCCGCCCAGAGTCCTAGGCCCAGCAGGCAGTCCGGTGAACAGAGTCTGGTGGCCTGCCAGAAAACGCAGTCCATCTGGCCCAGAGACTCAGTCCCTCCAGTGGTCGGCCAATGTTGTAGCACCACCAGGACCGGGGGGTGGAGCAGGAGACAGCTTGCCCACCGGGAGGCTCACTGGTGGGTGATTGGAGGGGACCCCCACCACATTGGGCTGGGAGGAGAAGGGGACCACACCGGCGTCAGGCTGAGGAGTAACGGCCCCGGCGTCCTCAGGCTGACCGGCAGCACCTTCGACGATCCCAGCCTGGGACACAGCTGCACCCGCAGTGGACCTCAACTGGGCCAATGCTGCACCCACAGCGGCTCCCGGCTGGAGCTCAGCGGCACCCGCAGCAACCCCTGGCTGGAGCTCTGCTGCCCCCGTGGCAACTCCTGGCTGGAGCTCTGCTGCTCCCGTGGCAATTCCCGACTGGAGCTCTGCTGCCCCCGCAGTGACTCCCGGTTTGAGCTCTGCTGCACTGTCGGTGGACCCCGACTGGGCCAACACTGCACCCTCGGTGGACCCTGACTGGGCCAACGCTGCACCCCGCACTGGGGCGGGGTACCCATGACGGTTCCAAACAGGAGCGCAGCACCCACGTCAGGCAAACCTTGAGACGCAGCCCCCACGACGGGCCCAAACCAGGACGTTGCACTCATGGAGATCCAGTCTGTGGAGGGGCCCCCACGATTCAAAGAGTCAAAGGCTTTATTATCATGTGCACAGTTAAGAAATGCTACATTTCCTGAGCAATACAATTCTTACTTTGTTCTCCGAACGAATGCCAAGTTAAAGGTACAGAAACAGCAATTCTAATAGGTCATGACACACTAACACAGTAACTCAATCCTAGTACTGATGGATGCTGAGAAACATACACCAACACACAGTTAGGCAGTAGAGGAATGAAAATGAAGTCACCGGATGACTAAAGTGTTATATTGATATCAGAGATGATGTGAACCTGAGATGGCATGAACCTATGTACAGTGTGCAAATGAGCAGTGTGCAACCTGATGTGAACCTGAGATGGCATAGACTTACAGTATGTACAGTGTGCAAATGAGCATTGTGCAACAAGCAGTGTATAATTACAAATTATTGGTAAGTAGCAGCAGAGATGATATGGACATCAGACAGGTGATACTATATCTACTGTACAGGTGAGCAGTGTGCAAATTTAGCAGCCAGTGTGTGAGTTCCTATATGCAAAGCTGTGTTAGAGTTTTGGGAGTTGTTGTCTCTTCATGAGTCTAATGGCAGTGGGAAAGGAGTTTTTCAGTCTGGTTGTCCGGCATTTCACACTTCTGTACCTCCGACCTGAGGGTAGAAATGTGAACAGTCTGTGTTGGGGATGGGTGAGGTCCCAGAGGATGACGTCAGCTCTCTTTTGTACTCTGCGGTGGTAGGTGCTCTGCAGAGAGGGGAGTGGAGTCCTGATGACCTTCTCCACTGTCTTCACCACTCTCTGCAGGTGTTTGCGCTCCAAGGCAGTGGTGTTTCCGTACCACACAGTGATGCCGTTGGTCAGGATGCTCTCGATGATGCAGCTGTAGAAATTGTTGAGGATCCTGGAAGACATGCCGAACGTCTTCAGCCTCCTCAGAAAGTACAGTCGCTGTTGAGCTCTCTTGACCAGCTCGGTGGTGTTGTGTGCCACTTAAGGTCCTCGCTGATGTGGATGCCCAGGTATTTAAAGCTGCTCACTTGCTCCACCTCAAGCTTCTGGATGAACAGTGGTCGATGGGGTCTACTCCTCCCTTTCCTCACGTCCACTATCATTTCCTTTGTCTTGTCTGTGTTGAGGGTGAGATTGTTGTCCTCACACCATGACACCAGGTTGGCCACCTCCCTCCTGTAGGATGATTTGTCATCACCAGTGATGTGTCCTATCACTGTTGTGTCATCCGCAAACTTTAGGATGATATTGTCTTTGTGGGAGGCAACACAGTCATGGGTGAAGAGGCTGTAGAGGATGGGGCTGAGAACACAGCCCTGGGGGACACCTGTGTTTGTGATGATGCTGGCTGAGGTCCTGTTACCCATCCTGACAGACTGGGGCATGCCAATTAGAAAGTCCAGTAGACAGTCACAGAGGGTGGGGTGCAAGCCAAGTGAAAATAGTTTGTTGGTGATTTTGTGGGGGATGACTGTGGATGGCCTCAGGCAGGGGTGTGTGTGGGGGACTGGCTCTGGGCTGACCTCTGCAGGGCGAGCTGGACCCGCAGTATCCTCCGGTGAAGAGACCAGATCCACGGATGCCCCTGGTGATGGAGGAACCTCCCCGGCGACCCTAGAAGAGGGCTCAGGGACAGAGGAGAGACACAGGTTAGGGTCACCCGCAGCGGTGGAGCCCAACAAAGGGAGTTCTGATGCGGCTGAGGGCTGCACCCGACTCTCCTCACCTAGAGCCAGACAAGATCTCTTTAATACTGACATAAGAAATACGAGAGAGAAAACTTGCCTGAGCTCGAGTTCCACCGCTGTCCAGGACTCCATCGATACCAGCGATGTCATCTCAAGCCCGGCCTCCAGGAGGTCCGGCCCAGGCTCCCACTCTGTTGTGATGGCCCCCGCAGCTGGCATGATGGTGGTGGCAGTCCCGGTACCCTCAGGCGAAGGCTCCAACGCAGGTCCCAGATCCAGCGAGGAAGCTGAGGGTTGGCTCCGTGTCCGTCCTTTAGAATCCCTACTGCTCCGTCCACGCATTCCAGCATCTTCTTGGGTCCCCAGGTGGCGAGGGCTTCATCCACGAAGCTCCGGATGAACTCAGCGGCCCATGCCTCCGCCACCGTGGGAAACCCCGCTGCTGTTCTTATTCTGCTTCGGCAAGACCAGGGCATGGTGCTTTCCAGAAACAGTTTAATCCAACAAACAGTTCAAAAGAGTGATGTGTGGGTGGGTGTACTCGCTAAATCCTCTTTTGGCTGGGTCTTTCTGTCATGAACCCTTCCGTACGCTTTTCCAATGTGCACAGCGGGGGATGAAATAATGAGGATTTATGTGCTGGGTTCCACCACACACATTTATTAACATAAAGACTTACAAAAGGGTTAGACAAAACACTTACAGTGGACGTTCGGGGGCCGGCATTGCCCCACAACCGCATAAGATGAGGTGTGTATCCACGCTGGTGTCCCACAGCCGGAATCGCTAAGGGACACAGAAGAACCACAGGCTGCGCAGAGTGGATGCACACCGTAGGAGCTGATAGTTCACTGACAGATACACAAGCAGGCAGATGATCAGTAAGACAAAGACCCAGCAGTGTGCGACTGGAAAAAGGCGCTTAAGTACACACACTGCTGGTGATGGTGTAATGAAGAGCACCTGGACGAGGACCGGGAAAGATGATTAACGGGGCTGAGAACAGCTGATGGTAATGTGAGTGAGAGGGGGCGTGGCTGGACCGGCAGACTGTCAGCAGTGCTCACAGAAAGTAGGTCACAGCGGCTGTCTAACAGCTGCCGGTCAGGCAGTGGCTATGGATACGGAAAGCACCTAGACCCACAGAGAGGGCAAAGCCTAGCCAGGGAAACCAAGCTGGCTCGGCTCCTGACAGGGCTACTTACTGCTTGGACAACAGGTGATCAGGGCTCGATATGAGAAGTCGCCACCGCCACGGCATTTCTTCACCGGGTTGTGATGTGAACTGGGGCAGGACAGGAAACAGACCCACGGAAAAGACTGTGTGATGGCTGTGTCAGTTACGGTAGGGTCAGTTTATATTTATTTGCTTATTTATTTGCTTGCTTTTGTCTTTGGCATGACAATCTCCAGTGGCTTGAGGCCGGTGTTGGCACTGGGGATAGCAGTTCCGCCAATAGCCACCAAAACTGTGTATTCATCCCCAGTTGGCAGCTGATGAGGAGGGTGTCTAGCAACTGCAAGTTGTATGATCGTCTATTTGCGCAAAAATATTTATCCATATTAATAAAACGAGTAACACGAATAACACATCTGATCAAATTTCAGTAATTGTAACGCATTACTAAATTTTTAAACAGTAATTTTGTTACACAGCATGTTAATGCAAAAGTAGTGGCATTACAGTAACACGTTACGCGTTACTCCCAACACTGGTCACATCACCTGAATCCAATGGAAAATCTATGGAGCGAACTGAAGATCAGAGTTCATAGAAGACACCCACGGAACCTTCAAGATTTGAAGACAGTTTGTGTGGAAGAATGGGCTAAAATCACTCCTGAGCAATGTGTGTGCCTAGTTTCTCCATACAGAAGGCATCTGGAAGCTGTTATTACCAATAAAGGCTTTTCTACTAAATATTAAATGAATTTCCCCAAGCGTGTTCAATACTTATTCTCTGTGCCATTGTACTTTGTTCAAAATACAAAAAAAGCTTTGCTTGTCTTTCGATAAATAAAACATTAAACCTCCATTGAAATAAATAAATATTTGCAAAAAAAAAATTAAAAAGTCTTCTAAGTGTGTTCAGCACTAATTCTCTGTGCCATTGCACTTTGTTAACTAGAACTTGTTTTGTGAACACAGTTGCCTTGATTTCTTTGTATATATGGATTACTTGGGTTGTTACTGATATCTGGTGAAAACCTCAGGTCAGTGGCTCCACTAGAAATATGTTTAATGACAAAAATGTTGACGTATTCAATACTTATTTTCCCCACTCTGTGTGTGTGTGTGTGTGTGTGTGTGTGTGTGTGTGTGTGTGTGTGTGTGTGTACAAACCCTTTTTCTCTCATCACGTCCAATTTTCTCATCAAAGTTTTCATTGTAAACATTTTTCTTTGAAAGTTAACTTTTTAAAAAATACATTTGGAACCTTTTCCTGATAAATTTATTACTCTTTTCCTATAAATTAGCCATGTTTTTTTATGATAAATATGTTGCCTTGCATATAAAGATTTTCTACAAAATTTGCAACTTTTTCCTTGAATTTTCCTGATTGTCTTGTCCATATGCTTCTCTCCTCTCACTGAAAAACTTGAGTTTCTCTGTATAAACTATCCTTACAGTCTTTATGGGGATGGAGGATGGCAGGTTAACAGAGGGGAGGATTTGGGCTCATTTTGCTTACAAGGGGAATAGACTTTTTAAGGTTTTTTTTGCAAATATTTATTTATTTCAGTGGAGGTTTAATATTTTATTTGTTGAAAGACAAGCGAAGCTTTTATGTATTTTGAGCAGATATTTATTTTTCAGTGGAAGCTGCCCATTTTTGTCATTGACTTCACATAATTAATGATGAAGACCAAATTCTCTGTGTGAGTGGAAAATAAAATAGATGTACCAAATAAGTACAGTAAAATATGCATTACTGTATGTAAATGTTCTTTTTACATTATTTAGGAGTGGGTTTGTTTGTTTGTTTGTTTGTTTGTTTGTTTGTTTGTTTGTTTGTTTTTTGGTTGACCACCTGCCCTCCAAAATGTCCAAAAGTGAGTTTGTTAAAGATGCTCTACTAGCCAAAAATTGCAAGGATACAAACGAATAAAACCAATGGAATACAAAATAAATAAATAATACTGTAGGTCCATTATCAAATAAGTGCATTATAGGTCTGGAAATACTGATGACAGTAAATACAGTATATTCTCAAAGACAGATCATATAAATCATATCCTAGCAAATCATATACTTGCATCAAACTGTCCATAACAGTGGCGCTTACTAACCAAGGCTTTTAAAAGAATAATAAGTGTGTTTGTTTAGGTTCTTTTATGTCATCTTTATTCCTCTTCTGTATAATTCTTGTATTTGTCATACAAGAATGTAATGTAATATGCTTAATCATGCTTAAGACGTCAGTGGTGTCAAGAAGAATGTACTCTATGATTAGAATGTTTTAGACACGTCAAGGCCTCGTGTTTAAGCCGTGCAGTACGTAGATAAACACGTCATGTAATATTTCTCTCGTGCTGAAAAGAGCTTGTGTGCAGCTTACAAAGGAGAGTCAGATCTGTGATCATTTCATATATGCTCATCACTCAGGCGGTGAGTGAGAACTGTGTGTCTCTTTTGGCCAAAAGATTAAATAATCATTTTGCTCATATCTTGGTTCTCTTCTCGTTTTTCAACTTGCCGTCACATTCAGCATTTTTCTTACACTTTCAATGGAAAAGGGTCCCATCTTAAACTTTGGAATGTAAAAATCAAATTTGGTTTGTGTTTGTTGAGGGGCCACACATACTGCTGTACACAAGGCCATAAATTTGGTGCTACGCCCCTGGTGTGTGGTGATGGTGGAGCTCACTGGGTGCTCAGCACCCCTAAAGCTCTAATCCTAGAATTGCCCCAGCAGAAGACTGAGAGGGGTTTCCTGTTTTGGTAATGGTACTTTTATAATTTAGGGTTTTTCTTCCTCTAGAAAATTATACTACTGCTAAAAGCAATCTAATGCTATTTTCCTTACAATTAAATGTGTCCGTATTGTGTGTCTACTGTTTTTAATTTCATGTACAAACACTTTACTTTTGACAGGACAATGGCCTCTTGAACTGAATAAAGATCTAAAACTGGGAGGCTAAAATTAACTTCACACCAACAACATCCACAAACAATGTGTGACACTTCACAGATCTGTGGACATGCAGAAGAAGCCACAACTAACTGAATATTTTTCAGAGACATGAGGGAAGGGAGAACAAGGATCTTCGATAAGAAATTCTCTCATTATACTCACTGCAGCAGGCAGGCAGTGCATGCAACCCAAAAAAGTAATAAATATTAAATAAATACAGATTAAAAATCAGACTTTACATTTAAATAAGTGATTTATAGTTTGTGATTCGTCAAAATAAGAATGGGCCTCATATTTTCTACCAAAATTTAGTGTGAAGGCTTATTTGGAAATCAATTTAAAAATTTTAAAAGACAAAATACATATGTAACTGGACTTATTCAGTAGTTTGGCAAGTGATATTTATGTCACAAGAACTTTTTTTTATTTATTATCCTTCTGGACACCAGTTAGGTCCATAAAGTACAAATAAAGATTGTACTCTATTATCTCAAATTAATTACTGGGTCAATAAGCACTCTGGGCAAGTCCAGTAAAAGTAGTATTGATGCATGTACAGTATTTGTGTGTAATGCAGGAGATATGATGTTGACACCCTAGTCTTCTATGTGTAATATTGTTTTGCTTTGTTTTATGGTAAGATTATGCCACATTACTAATGAGGATTGGAATGCAGCTGCCATCCTGATTCCAGCTGCAGTCATGTGAAAAAATTAGGACACCCTGTATAGCCTGTGTGTTTTGTTTTTAACATATTTGGACATACAGATATTTAATATCATTGTTAAAAATACTGGGAGATTCATGTAATGCGACTAAACAATTAAAAATGAATTAAAGTATTTTTTTCAAATTTTCTGTAAATTGTAATTCTGAACAAATAGTGAGGAATAAATTAGGATACCCCCCATCTTTTTTAGGACACCCCCACATTCATTCCCACTTAAAATGGCTAAAATAAATGTTAAAAAAATGCAAATAAAAACAAAAACATTGTTAGACATAGATAGATGAGCATTTCTTAATAAAGAACTGAATATTTAATGGGGTGTCCTAATTTTTTCACATGACTACATTTCCAGTTGCCACAGTTAACAATTGTCTAGCATGGATATAAGGTTCAGGTTCAGGTTCAGGTTACTTTATTTGTACCCGTAGGTAGATTTGTTTTGCAGTTGGTGACATCCATATTTACAAGCCACTAATTACATTCAACGGTAAGACGGTACATGGAAGAATATTGTGTCTTCCTCCTGTTTATCATAATTCAGTCCAATTTAAATCATATTTTCAACTTAAAATAATGCTCAGAAAATCATTTTGATGGTACACTGACGTTTGCCTGGGTGAATGTTACTTCCACCACAACCAGAGTGGGCCTGCATCACCTGCAACAGCACTGGGTAGCTTTTCTGTTCCTAGTAGAAACAATGAAAGACAGAGACTACAACTAACACATTTTATGGTCGAGCTCTCATTAACCAATCACACAGCACAATTTTAGCTGCCAACTTACAAAGCACCCTATTTCCAAGAACAGATGAGATGCATAGCTGTTGCAGACGATGCAGGCCCACCCAGGATGGTGGAAGTGACATTCAGTCGTTTAAAGGTTGATTTTGGAAAGGGAGAATCATACATAGTGTTGCTATAATTTAAATGCAAAGCAATCCCCACCTGTTGGGCATTAGGTAGAAAAGATTTAACACATATTTCCTTTCACTTTTCAGATCCCAAGGGTATATTCAGCTTGTATATTGTATATCTGTACTAACATGAGTATAACTGCACTGTAATTAAGTGCTATTATTTGTCAAAAATAAGCATGAGCAAACAGCTTTTCCATAAAATGCTAAAATGGTAAATGGCATTCACTTATATAGAGCTTTTATTCTCATCTCTTGATGACCAAAGTGCTTTACAGATCCTGCTATCCACCAATTCACACACACATTCATACACTGATGGTGGCATGCTGCTTAACATGGCGCTTCTAGACCCACCAGGAGCAATTGGGGGTGAAGTGTGTTGCCCAGGGACACAACAGCAGGATATCTGGGGACAGCGGGATTCAAACCGCCAACCATGTGGTTATTGGACGGCCTGCTCTATAAAGTTCAGTCTTTCTTTCAGTCAACATCTACAGTGCTGCTGGGTGCTTCCTGTAAACTATCCAGCTGCCTATGCAATCATAGCATTTGTCCCATGGCCATTTTTTCAATGAGAAACAAATATTCATGTATATAAACTGAAGGCAACAACTGAAAACTTCCGTGCAAAAAGCACATCAGGTAGCCTAAATCATCCTTTGATGCAAAACGCTTTCTGCACGTACGTCCGCTGGTGGGCCTCACCACTTCAGAGAAGATATGTGGTCGTTTCATCTCAGGAACTAAATGTGCCGGCTTGCTCTAACTTATGACAGCCTTTACTTCGGAAATAAAGCTCCGAATACTGATGTACTGCAATTAAAGTGGCACACACATCAAAGTGTTACCTGGAATTTACACAGAATTAAAAATGACACTTGTAGTTATCAATTAACAGTTGAGCAGAGAAAAGTAAAACATTAGGTGTGTTCTACATGAGCTGCGGCTGACTTCATCTGACTTGAAGGTCTAATCTAATGTGATCTGCCTGTTTCTGCAGGGGTGGAGTAAAAATGCAGCACAACAAAGTGGGACAAGTTCTACTTCTTGCAGCACCATCTTGCCTTTTTTTAAAGATTATTTGTAAAAACTTTATTAGAATACTAAATTCCAGTTACAGTACATGCAAAATAAATACAAGATGTTTATAAAACCTCACTATAAGTCAATTCGTGACCTTTTTCACAACAGTAATAATAATAATAATACTTTAGACTTACAGTATATAGCGCTTTTCAAGACACTCAAAGATGCTTTACATAGGGGAGAAAAAAGTGTCAATGAGTGAATGCAGTGTTGAATAAATGGGTCTTTAGTGATTTTTTTGAATGATGGGAATGAGGGAGAGCTTCTGATGGTTATGGAAAGTGAGTTTCAGAGAGTAAGAGCAGCAATGGAGAAGGCCCTGTTTTCCCACGACTTGTACTTAGTCCGGAGGGGGGCTGTAAAAGGTTGGCATCAGTATAGCAGAGTGTGCGGGAGGGAGTGTATTGATGGAGGAGCTCAGTGAGGTAGGGTGGGTCAGGTTATTGAGGCCTTTGTAAGTCATGAGGAGGATTTTGTAATGGATTCTCTGGGGGATGGGGAGCCAGTGGAGTTTGTAGAGGTTGGGGGTGATGTGGTCACGGATACGAGTGTGGGTGAGAAGACAAGCAGCAGATTTCTAGATGTGTTGTAGCTTGTTGAGGGATTTTGATAGTAGTCCATATAGGAGGCCGTTGCAATAGTCTCATCCATGCCTTCATGGATGAGAGTTTCAGCAGCTGTTGGGGTGAGGGAAGAACAGACGTAGGCAATATTCCTTAAATGGAAAAAGGCTGTTTTGGTGATGTGTTTAACATGTTTTTCAAAAGAAAGTGCCTGGTCAAAGATGGTGCTGTGGGTGCACAGTGCCTGGGGTTCTCTCACACCCAGAACACAGGAGGAATGTTATGACTCCTCGTGCGCCATTATTTATTTATTATTTTTTTTTATTTCGGAATTTATTTCGGATAGTACATTACAGGTTAAAAGAAACTGTATAATATAACAACAAGGTCAAATTAGACAAAGACTCCTTCTACTATACAATTCCACGTGAGTTATCCGAAATGGGTGATGGCTGAAGCCGCAGCTTATATTGCCCACCCATATTCCATCCAAGAATGGATGTGCGCCTCGTGCGCCATTACGCAGTGCACAGAGGGAGGAATGGAAAACCCACGCACAGAAGTAGTTTCGTGCAGTTTATTAAACTCAAACCCAAATATTGTCTAGCAAACAATCACGTCATAAACAGAGAGTTGATATGATTGAAATTGAGGCCACCAGACATACAGGGACGTCACCTGGATGCTCAGCAGCCCCAGGGAGGGAATGCCTAGTACCGCAGAACTGCTGACGGCACGAGGAGAAAGGTAAGCATTAACTTACGAGCTGGAGCGATCCAAGGTCATCAGTGCAGTCTGATGGATGGGAGCGTGGTAGGAACAGCCCCTAACACCAAAAAACTAGCAACAGTAAAGTAGTGTTAGAGAAGACTACATTAGTCAGGGTGAAATTAAGCATAGGGAGTGACGGCTAGAAAACACAGAGGTACACACTGCTGTGAATGAAGCGTAATGCTCCAGCGATCTCTTCTCACTCAAACTGAACTTAAGTAATCACAATACTAATCAGGGACGAGACCGCCAGTGTGAAGGAGCGTGGGCTGGACATAATTGAAACCATATGTGCATGAGTGAGTGTCTGAGCATGTGAATGGACGTGAATGAGGTGTGTGGGTGTGTGTGTGTGTGTGTGTGTGTGTGTGTGTGCAACATCAATAATAAGACACAACTGATGATAGTGATGGGAGGAGGAGGCGGGCCCAAGCTGTCAGGGAGCGAGGACCCAAAGGGCTCCCTGAAGCACCTGATGGAAAACAAATAATGAAACGGGCCAAAATAGTCACGGGGTCAGAACTGGGTTTGGGACCACCAAACCCAGGTTTATGACAGAGCCCACCCCCCCACCCCCCAAGGGGTGGATTCAAGACACCCAAGTACCACCAGCAGAAAAAACCCAAACAACCACAAGAAGGAACCCCCCCCCCCCCTTCCCGAGACAAACAATTATCTAGGGTGGGAGGTGGGGGGAAAACAGGTTAGGAGGGAAGCAACAAGTGAATACTACCAAAAATAACATGCAAATAAGAATCAGAATCAGAATCAACTTTATTGCCAAGTATGCTTACACATACAAGGAATTTTACTTATCACTAAGGTGCGCTTGTGTTAAGCGTTCCCTAATGACGCGGCAGCCATACAGGCGCCTAATACAGTGGGGGGTAAAGAGGGGGAGGGAGAGGGGGTGACACATTGGGCAGAGAGAAAAAACATAGTTATCAAAATATAGCTCGAGTGAGCAAGATTGTGATCACATAGAAAAAAACCCTCTAATTGCACACTTAGCAGACAATACAGATCCACACATTAACAAAGCAAGAGAGAGACCAGTGTGTGTATGTCAGTCATGTGATATCAGTGTGAATGCAGTGTGTGAAGTATCAATTACTGGTGGACAACAAAAATCTTCTCCTAGGCAACGGCTAGATGTTATGTCCTTGGTGTTCTAAAACATAGATAACATGTCCACAGAGTTCATCACTCTTCAGTGCATGCCAGATGGTAAAATTCCATGTTAGTCACATGACGCTGTCCTTGGAGAGTTCAGATTGCTGCACATCAGCAATTGTTTGGGTTAGAGAGAAGCCAAAACTCCCTTCTGCTTTATCTCTTCTCCTGGAGGAATGAGTTCTCTCAAGGACGCCGAATCAAGGCCTGATGAGCACAGTTCACTTAGAGCATAGAATTTTCATCTCTCATGCGATTCTGTGCATCACAATTTACATTAAAATTCACAGGCTTTAAAATCATTCCCTGGAGAGCACCCAGCAACTCCGAGATGTTTCCCACCTTCCAATTCAGTTCGCCATTTGCCGCTATCAGTGCTCTCCCCATCTGGTCGAATTGTTGAAGGAGCTTCGCCAGGTCCGCATTTTGATTAGCTATTTTCAACTTTTTTAATTTCCGATACATCAGGAAAACTCCAAAGCCAAACAGCAGAAATCCTGTGATCATGAAGCCAAACAGGTAGATGTCTTCCACATCCTCAATCGAATCACACAGACACATGAGTTTCCAATTGTCCCATGAGTCTCTCACACACCTGGGCTCCCCCGGGCCCGATTTTCTGTTTAAAAAAGTGGTGTCAATTGCATTTAAAGCCCAGCTCAATTCCATAATTTTCCGTTTGGATTGAGATCAGCGAGAAGGAGAGCGAGACACAGACAGGACACAGCAAGCTGGGATCAGTCAAGGGAGGTGGAGGAGGAGAGGAGAAGAAATGCGTCTGCTCTCTCTGAAAGCCGGAAGAAGAAAAAATAACATGCAAATATAGTAAAGTCAATCTCCTAACAGCCCCCCACCTAGGACACTAACCCCCCTCCCCAGGAGTCCAAAGATCAGGGGGTCGACCACACTCCCAGGCCCCAGGCATGGTGAGAGATGACTGACCGGGTGGCCTGCCCAAGTCCCAAGCCCAGCAGGCTGCCCACTGAGCAGCGTCAGGCAGCCTGCCAAGACCGATGGACCACCTGGCCCGAAGACCAAGTCTTTCGGGTGGCCGACCGGCGTGGTTGAGCCACCAGGACCGGAGGGGGAGACGAAGAGGTAGCCTACCCACTGGAGAATGTAGAAGTAGGTGGCAAGGCCGAGGGATAGGAGTCCACCCCCCCCGCCCTCTGAGGCTTGGAGCAGGTGAACCGTAGCACCCGTGACAGTCCCGGTCTGGGGCACAGCAGCACCCCGCAATGGTCCCGGTCTGGGACATGGCTGCACCTGCGATAGTTCCGGTCTGGGACATGGCTGCACCCGCGACAGTCCCGGTCTGGGACATGGCTGCACCCGCGATAGTCCCGATCTGGGACATTGCTGCACCCGTGATGGTCCTGGTCTGGAAAATGGCTGCACCCACGATGGCCCCAGTCTGGGACAGCGTTGCACCAGCGGTGGACTCCGGCTGGAGCTCTGCTGACCCGGCGGTGGACTCTGGCTGGAGCTATGCTGCACCGGCGGTGGACTCCGACTGGAGCACCATTGCACCTGCGGTGGTCCCCATCAGGGACCTCTTTGCTCCCGCGGTGGCCTCCCCAGCGAGGGAGGTAGGGTTCTCCACGGACCCCGGCACAGAACCCAGATCCTCGGTGGCCTCTGGAGGGATCGACTGCTCTCTGACAACCCTGGTAGGGAGCTCCAAACCCGGATGGAGACAGAAAGAGACTGAGTTAGGGTCGCCGGCAGTGGCAGAGCCCAGTGAGGTGACCCCGAGAGCTACTGCGAGCTGCCTCGGGCCCTCCTCACCATGAGTTAGGCAGTGTGACTTCAACATAGACATACGAGACATTATGGAGCAGTCTCGAGCCTGTGCTCGAGCTCCACTGCCGTCCAGGACTCCGACGATGTTGGTGATGATGTCCTGGACCCAGTCGGCTGGAGGACTGGTCCGGGGGGTGACTCTGCTGAGGAAGCTCCCGCAGCAGACGTGATGGTGATAGCAGTCTTGGTGCCCCCGTGCACCGTCTTCCACGCCACTGGCTCATCCAGCATGGCAGCTGGGGATTACCTCATCGCTGGTCCTGGAACTGGACTCTCCAGGAGCTCCGGTTCCTCTCCCCTCGAGCAACCTGGTTCTGGAGCCGGCAAACTCATAGGCACACACACAGAGGGTTTGGAGAGGTCAAGAGCTACTATATGCCACTGGAGGGGAGCACTCAGGGGACTGCAAGCCCTGAGTCTCCTGACCAGGAGACAGGCAGAATTGTTCATCAAAAGTGAGACATGAATGAGAAAAAACTTGCCTGTTCTCCTGGCCCAGGATGTCCCCAGCGGCCTCCAAGGCATCCCTTCTTCTCTCCAAGCGTTCCTCCTCGATCCGATGGTCAATCAGGGTGAGTAACGCCAGTCGCTCCTCCGTCATCATACCCCTGGATTGGGCGACCCCTGGCCCAGAGAATGAAGCAGTCATGACCAGTGAAGCGCATCCGCATTCCTCCCTCTCACGGCACTCCTCTACAATCCGGCAGTCCAACTGGGCGAGCAAGGCCCGTCTCTCCTTCTCCTTCATTATATCCAGGGACGGAGCGTGCCCAGGCTCGAGGGGTGGCACAGGAGCGGGAGAGCCACGGGAAGAGGGTGTCTTCCTCCGCCGCAAGCGCTTCCTCCAGTGAGAGGATGGCTCCGACATAGGGGAGGCCCACTTCGACTCCACGTCTGGCAGGGGAAAGAGGAAAGAGAGGATGTCGCCCACCCTCGGAACTACCCAGAGGTCAGGATGACGCCGCATGATGTCTTCAGTGGTGAGCCACGCCCACCGAACGTCTTTGGGAGACTGCGGCCACTGAGTCGAGAAGAGTGCCTGCTCCAGCAGGTCCCGCGCTCTCAGCTCCTCATCCGTCCAGATCACCATGGTGTAGCTCGGGGAAAGAAAACCAGTGAAAAGGAAAAAAATAAACACATGACTACTCTGCTGGGTTTTCTCTTGCTGTCCGGAGCATTCTGTTATGACCCCTCGTGCGCCATTACGCAGTGCACAGAGGGAGGAATGGAAAACCCAGGGGCAGAAGTAGTTTCGTGCAGTTTATTAAACTCAAGCCCAAATATTGTCCAGCAAACCATCACGTAATAAACAGAGAGTTGATATGATTGAAATTGAGGCCACCAGACATACAGGGACACCACCTGGACACTATGCAGCCCCAGGGAGGGAATGTTTAGAGCCGCAGAGCTGCTGACAGCACGAGGAGAAAGGCAAACATTAAATTACGAGCTGGAGCAATCCAAGGTCGTCTGTGCAGTCCGGTGGATGAGAGCATGGCAGGAACAGCCCCTAACACCAAAAAACTAGCAACAGTCAAGTAGTGTTAGAGAAGACTACATTAGTCAGGCTGAAATTAAGTGTAGGGAATGACGGCTAGCAAACACAGACGTACACACTGCTGTGAATGAAGCGTAATGCTCCGGCGATCTCTTCTCACTCAAACTGAACTTAAGTAATCACAATACTAATGAGGGAAGAGACCACCGGTGTGAAGGAGTGTGGGCTGGACATAATTGAAACCATATGTGCAACAGTGAGTGTCTGAGCATGTGAGTGAATGTGAATGAGGTGTGTGTGTATTTGTGTGCGACACCAATAATAAGACACAGATGGTGATACTGACAGGAGGAGGAGGCGTGCCTGAGCTGTCAGGGAGCGAGGACGCAGAGGGATCCCTGAAGCGCCTGATGGAAAACAAATGATGAAACAGGCCAAAACAGCCACGGGGTCGGAACTGGGTTTGGGACCACCAAACCCAGGTTCATGACAAGGAAAGGCAGAATAATGGACCGAAGGAGGAAGTGCCTCCAGGGGGGGTAATCAGACTGGACTGTTGAGTGTATGCGCCCCCTGAGGAGAGGAAGATTAACCCGGAGTCGCTGAGACCAGAAGAAAGGTGTCAAAGCGGCACCCGTGTATAATTATGATATTGTGCCACACAATTCTATTGTTCATACACCAATGCATAATGTCACCTGCTCCAGTCTCTATGCATGAGTAATAAAGATATAAAAGGAAGGTGCAGAGAGACCGGGGAGGCTTTTTTGCGCTGAAGGCTTATGGCTGTTTTATGCTGTTAGAGAAAGAATAAAGATTCTGTGTCGAACAGCTCGTGCCTCACCTGCATCCTTTCTCTACAGTGTCAAGGTTACAGATTTGGGGAGTGGAGGAACGTAGGGAGCCGTCAATGTTGAGGGTAAAGTTGTGGGTGGATTTGAGAAGAGACTGTGGACCAATGATAATGACTTCAGATTTGTCACAGTTGTAGAAAGTTGAGTTGGAGCCATGATTTTATAATGCAGTTTGTCAGGGTTAGGTGGGTGATAGTGGAGATGGACTTGGTGGAGAAAAGGAGCTGGATGTCATCAGCAAAACAATGGAAATGGAGACCATGGCGGCCGATAATGTCTCCAAGAAGGAACAGGTAGAGGGTAAAGAAGAGGGGCCTGAGAATAAAGAAGAGGGGCCTGAGAACTGATCCTTGGAGGACACTCTGAGGTAGAGGAACAGTGGGGAGTTGCAGTTGTTGATGGAAATGAATTGTCCGTCAGAGAGATATGATCTGAACCAGTTGAGGGCAGTGCCAGTGATATTGAAGATCGTTTCCAGTCCGGTGAGAAGGATGAAGTGATTGATGGTATCAAATCTGGCAGAAAGATCAGGGAGAAAGAATGTTAATGTTTCCAGCATCAGAGAAGAGGAGAAGGTCATTTATGATTTTTAACAGAGCAGTTTCAGTACTGTGATGAGAGCAGAATCCAAATTGAAGTGTTTCATACAGGTTATTGGCAGAAAGTTGAGAGGCTACAACACATTCTAATAATTTAGACAGGAAGGGTAGGTTGGAGATTGGTCAAAAATTATTAGGGATGTCAGAGTTGATGTCAGGTTTTGTTTTAAAATGGGCGTGACAGCAACGATTTTGAGAGATGGTGGAACAAGGCCGGTAGACAGGGAGGAGTTTATTGTTGCAGTGATTAGAGGGGCGAGAGCGGGAAGGCATGCCTTGACAAGGTGGGAAGGGATGGGGTGCAGGGTGCAGGTCGTAGTTTTCATTCCAGTGATGAATTTGGAGAGGTCTGTAGAAGAGACTGGGGAGAACTCAGAGAAGGTTTGACTGGGTTGAAGGAGGGTGTAGTTTGAAGAGGAGCTCAAACAGTGGTGGTTAAGCTGCTGTATATGTTGTCTATTTTAGTTTGGAAGGAAGAAATGAAGGCGGTGCATTTGCTATCTGTGAATGACTTGGAGCTACTGTGTTGGGGGTTTAAGTGTCTGTTGATTGTTGAGTTCTTTTGGTTTTCCAGAGCCAGACTGAATCAGATTAGAGTAGTCGGTGGATCAGGCATGGGAGAGAGCATCTGTGTATGGCAGCAAATGATCTTTGAAGGCTTCGAGGTGAACTGTGAGTCCAGTTTTTTTGCTACATCTTTCCAGTTGTCGAGCACGGGTTTTCATCAGGTGGAGAATGGGGTGTACCAGGGAGCAGAGTGAGTGAACGAGACTGTTTTGGCTTAGATGGGTGCAAGCTGGTTAAGGCAGGAGAAGAGAACATGATTGTAGTAATCAGTAAGGTCAGAGGTGTTATGGAGATCAGTGAAGGGGGAGATGGACATTTTTTTCTGAGAGGGAGGAGAACAAGGAAGGAAAGAGAATTTGTTATGTGGAAAGTGACTGTGTGCTTTTGCTTTGGCAGTGGGATGGGGGTGGTAATGGTCATGCTGATGGCTAGGTGGTCAGAGGTGATAAGGTCAGATCCACACAGATGACTGACAATGAGTCCTATGGAGCAGATGAGGTCCAGGAGGTGACCACAGTTATGGGTGGAAAGACTGACATGTTGATTGAAGTTGAAGCAGTGGTGTAGTTCAGAGAGTCTGCTGTAGCTGCAGAATTCATGGAGTCCATGTGAATATTAAAGTTACCAAGAAGGAGGATTGATGGAGAAAGAGAACAGAGCTGAGTAAGAAAACTGGAAAAATCAGAGAGGAAGGATGGATGAAGTTTGGGGGGGGGGGGCAGTAGATAACAGCAATGATTAGTTGTGTGTGGCCAGTGAGCTTGAAAGACAGATGTTCAAAGGAGGTGGCAGAAGGAATGGAGATGCAGTTTGTCTTGACGTTCTGTCTATGGATTACAGCAATGCCACTACCTTTGCTTTCAGTGCGTAGTTTGTCATTGTAGGTACATCCAGAAGGTGTTGATAGGTTGAATGGTAAGTAGTCCACAGATTGTTGCCAGGCTTCAGTGAGACAGAGGAAGTTCAGTTTATTTTCTAGGATGAATTCATTTATAATCTCACTTCTCATTGTGAGCTAGGCTATTAATGGTGCCAAATGACTTGACGTTAGCCAGAGCTGTCAGGCTAGCACTCCAGTTAGAGGGCGCTGACAAGTTAGCTTCAGAGCTAAACTGGTGCCAGTCACAGAAGCTGCCGGAGCCACCCGCCACAGCAAATGTTGTGGACTCAGATAGTGAGAATAGCTTGGATGATGACTTTACGGAAACCAGTGCTGCCAGCCAAAAGTCTGCTCTGGGAAGAGCCCCATGCAAGGGTTGTGGGTCTGCAATGCACCGCAATAAAGCAAAGGAATGCCTGGCAAGAGGAAAATGTAGCAGATGTGAACGATGTGGACACTTGAATCATTATTACGGCCAGGGTGTGCCGTTTATCCGAGCTGGAAAGCCCACGGAAGAAATCACTCTGCCCGCCCATAACAACCATCTATACGGTGAGCCCTAGTACGAACGGGTACACGTATTGCTGAGTGGAGTTAGACGGCATGGAGCTGCCACTGTTGCTTGACACGGCAGCGGTGCGGTCGATGCTGAACTGGGCCACGGTGAAGAAGTTTTTCCCCCACCACAGGAAAAGAAGTAACCCGGCACCGTTGTATGGCTACAGAGGTAGCAGGGGGTGCACGGTTGTGACTTTGGAGTTAACATCTCGCTACAAGTCTGCAAAGATGGTTGACTTCCCGTTCCAAGTGATGGCACGTGGAGATAACATCATGGGCTGTGACCTTTTCTATGGACTGGGTTTTGCCATTAAAGACGGTGCTCGGAAATAATGGTCAGGTTGTGGCCGCTGGAACCCGCTGGTTCAAGTGGTCAAAGAGGACGTGGTTTTGGACAAAGGACTACTGGACACTCTGGTTTTTGAGCAGGACCAGTCTCACTCAGGTTTGGCGGGGGAAGTCTCAGTGTCGACATTCGGGAAATGGTAGTGAGGGGTACCGAACGTGGCGGAAGGGCACCCGTGTTGGTGAGTGACACCATGCTAACTCCAGATGCCTCTGGAGCTTGTCTACAGTTGGATGGGGGTCTGCAGCTACAACAGTGACCGCTACAGCGTTTTTAGAAGAGGACAGGGCCAGACCGAGGAGCATGGAGTTACCGCATGCTCAGCAGCAGCACACCAGGCCAAGCAGGGCCCCACTTAGGGTGATGGACTTGGTTCGGGTTCAGGGTGATGAACGACCACGTCAAAGATGGGCCAGACGACAGCCAGTGAAACAAAAAGCATGTCTGCAAATAGTGGCCAAGTTGGGTGCAGCGTACTTCTGGTTGTCTGACGGTTCATCGAGGCATGCCAATCAGCTTTGGTGTGTTCAGGAGGACACTTCAGGTGGCAAGGCTGGACAGGACTTAGTGATGATGGTGTGAGATCTGTGCTCCGTCATCCAGAAGATCAGCCATTGCTCTGTGGGCCTGCTGCCTCCAGCAGTGTGCCTGCTGAGGGACTACCCTGGGGCCCCCCATGCCGGTTCCACCTTTCCCACCCAAGTGACTGTGCTGTAGCGTCTTCTTTATAGTTCTGTTGTTATTGTGTGTTTAATATGTTTAGTTTAGGAGCACGGCAGATATTTTTAGTTTGAATGAAGGACATTTTAGTTTAGTTCGGTGGCAGAATAATCCACCGTGTCGTGTGGGTGCGTGGTAGTTCACCCACCGGCCCTAATTTAGGTCATTTTGTGTGAGTGTGTTAGGCCTTTTTAGTACCTTAGTTTACGTTATTATAGAGTGTGATTCGGGTTCCAAATTGGGGTGGGTTTGAATTGTATGTGTGTTTTTTGGACTTTGTAAAGGGGAGGAATGTGCTGGCACATTTATTGTGAAGTGCAGTGTTGTGATGCCAATTTCCTGTCGCGTCACCGCACTGCTCTATATAGCGGGGTGGGTCATCATCGGCACTTCCTCTTGTGCCGGATGATCGCACTAGGTGCTTGCCGTGAACTGCTTCTATTTACCATCAATAAAGTTATGTTCGACGTTACCACTCTCTTCGCCTCATTCATCACCCAGTTTGTGAACATAACAGTGACATGCTGACATTTTGCAGCCCCAGCTCAAGTGAGACACAGGCTGTGTCTCAATTCAGGTTCTACGTCCTCCAAGTGCGCATTTCTAGGCCAGATACGTCACTGTGCTGTGTCCAAGGCTGTCCCATCCGAGGGCTTCTTCACATGCGGCGGACAAATACAGCCTTCAGAACTCCTAAAATGAAGGATACAGTGGTGTGAAAAAGTGTTTGCCCCCTTCCTGATTTCTCATTTTGTTGTGCGTTTGTCACACTTAAATGTTTCAGATCATCAAACAAATTTAGATATTAGACAAAGACAGCACAAGTAAACACAAAATGCAGTTTTTAAATGTAGGTGTTTATTATTAAGGGGGAAAAAAATCCAATACTACATGACCCTGTGTGAAAAAGTGATTGCCCCCAAACCTAATAACTGGTTGGGCTACCTTTAACAGCAACAACTGCAATCAAGTGTTTGTGATAGCTGACAGTGAGTCTTTTACAGCGCTGTGGAGGAATTTTGGCCCACTCATCCTTGCAGAATTGTTGTGATTCAGCCACACTGGAGGGTTTTTGAGCATGAACTCCCTTTTTAAGGTCATGCCACAGCATCTCAATTGGATTCAGGTCAGGACTTTGACTAGGCCACTCCAAAGTCTTCATTTTGTTTTTCTTAAGCTATTCAGAGGTGGTCTTGCTGGTGGGTTTTGGATCATTGTCCTACTGCAGAACCCAAGTGTGTTTCAGCTTGAGGTCACAAACACATGGCCGGACCTTCTCCTTCAGGATTTTTTGGTAGACTATAGAATTCATGGTTACATTTACCACAGCAAGTCTTCCAGGCCCTGAAGCAGTAAAACAGCCCCAGTCTATCACACTACCACTTTTACGTCAGATGTAATGGGACACATACCTTCCAAAAAGTTCAACTTTTATTTTGTCTGTCCAGAGTATTTTCCTAAAAGTCTTGGGGATCATCAAGATGTTTTCTGACAAAACTGAGACAAGCCTTTATGTTCTTTATGCTCAGCAGTGGTTTTCATCTTGGAACTCTGCCATGCAGGCCATTTTTGCCCAGTCTCTTTCTTATAGTGGAGTCATGAACACTGACCTTAACTGAGGCAACTGAGGCCTGCAGTTCTTTGGATGTTGTTGTGGGGTCTTTTGTGACCTCTTGGATGAGTCGTCGCTGCACTCTTGGGATAATTTTGGTCGGCCGGCCACTCCTCGAAAGGTTCGTCACTGTTCACACAAATGTTTTCGCCATTTGTGGATAATGGCTCTCACTGTGGTTGGCTGGAGTCCCAACACTTCAGAAATGTATTTACAGCCTTTTCCAGATTTATGTTTTAACAGGGGGACAATCACATTTTCACACAGGGCCATGTAGGATTGGATTTTTTTTTTTTACCCTTAATAATAAACACCTTCATTTAAAAACTGCATTTTGTGTTTACTTGTGCTATCTCTGTCTAATATTTAAATTTGTTTGATGATCTGAAACATTTAAGTATGACAGACATACAAAAAATGAGAAATCAGGAAGAGGGCAAACACTTTTTCACACCACTGTACATGAGAGTATCCTTGTGGCCTTAACATATCCCAGCATTCAGCATGTGGCTCAACCTGGCTTCTTGTTTTTTTTTCTTGGCTCGGGCAGAAGCGGAATGAAGTCAGAAACAGTTCAAAGTAAGGTTTTTGCTTGAATTTTGCAGCGGTTTGAGCGTGAAAGCACAAATAATCCAGAAAACAGCAACATCTTATTATTTAAGTGTATATTACGTGACATTATTTTTTTCTGATGTGCTGTATGCTTTACTTAATGTATTGATTAAACATTTTGAACTGTTATTTTTTCTAAAGTCAAACCTTTTTTCCCATTAATGTCAGTTTATTAACTATCGTAGTAATATAAAAATACAGTATGACGTGGTTGAACTAACTTGCTTTAAGATAACTTTTAAAGTCCTGTAGAGACATCGGGAATGCAAGGCAAGGCAAGGCAAGTTTATTTGTATAGCAAATTTCATGTACAAGACAGTTCAGAGTGCTTTACATAAAAACATTAAAGCATTACAGCAGGTTGCAAAAGGAATACATAAGAATTTAAAAGCAAACTAAAAAGTAAAGAGAAACAAAAACAAGCTAAAATAGAACACGACAGAAATAAGATTTACAGTGCATTGTAGGAAATTAACAATTGGTCTACTGAAAGGCCACGGCAAATAAGAGAGTTTTTAACCAGGATTTAAAGCAGCTGAGAGTTTCAACAGCCCTGATGCTTTCTGGGAGTTTGTTCCATATGTGAGGGGCATAAAATCTAAATGCTGCCTCACCATGTTTGGTTCTAACTCTGGGCACAGATAGTAGGCCTGAGCCTGATGACCTGAGGGCTCTGGGTGGTTCATTATGGACTAGCAGATCTGAAATGTATTTTGGCCTGAAATCATTCAGGGCTTTATAAACCAACAGGAGTATTTTGAAATCTATTCTTTGAACAACAGGAAGCCGTGTAAAGATCTGAGAACTGGAGAACTCCACTTTCTTGGTCTTAGTGAGGACTCGAGCTGCAGTGTTCTGAGCCAACTCCAGCTGTCTGATGGACTTTTTAGGGAGACTTGTGGGGACAGCGTTACAATACTCCAGTTTACTAAAGATAAATGCATGGACAAGTTTGTCTAGATCCTGCTGAGACATCAGACCTTTAATCCTCGCTATGTTCTTTAATAATAGGCTGACTTCAATACTGTCTTAATGTGGCTGTTAAAATTCAGGTCTAAGTCCAGAACCACACCCAGATTTCTGGCTCGGCTGTTGGTTTTTAGTATCATTGATTGAAGCTGGGTACTAACTTTGAGTCTTTTTTTCTTTGGCTCCAAAAACTATTATTTCGGTTTTGTCTTCAAAATCAAATCAAATCAAATCAAATCAAATCAAATCAAATCAACTCAACCTTTACTGTCATATTGCTGTACATGCAACTGTAGTGCAGGCAAGATGAAATTGCATTTCTCTCGGCATCCATATAAGTAAAAAGAACATGATTTAAGACACACTCACACATACCCTCACCCCCCACCCCACCACAGCCATTCACACTTCCCTGAGACATAACTTGAAAACTAACCATTATTCATTCATTCATCTTCTTATGCTTAATCCGTTTCAGGTTGCGGGGGGGCTGGAGCCTATCCTAGCATCTTTGGGCGAGAGGCAGGGTACACCCTGGACAGATCGCCAGTCCATCGCAGGGCCAACACAGAGAGAAAATCATTCACTCTCACAGTCATACCTATGGACAATTTAGAATCCCCAGTTTGATGCCAATTAACCTAACTTGCATGTTTTGGATTTTTTTTGGCATGTGGGAGGAAACCGGAGAAATCCCGGAGTAAACTCACGCAGACGCGGGGAGAACATGCAAACTCCACACAGATCACTGTTGGTCGGGGGCTGGGATCGAACCCAGGATCCCCTGGCCAAGGGTGAGTTGCTGTGCTGCCGCAGTGCTAACCACTCCACCACCGTCCCGCCCCTTGAAAACTAACCAGAATTATAATATACAAATAATATACATAATGTCCGTAGGTGCAGTAGTATGTACGAGAGATTCCGGATCAACTGTTCAGCATCCTAACTGCTTGTGGAAGGAAGCTGTTAATCAGTCTGGTGGTTCTGCCTCTGGTGCTCCGGAATCGTTTACCAGATGGCAGAAGTTCAAAGTGTTTATGCAGAGGGTGAGAACAGTCCTTGACAATGTTCAGTGCCCTGCTCCTACAACAGTTCTGAAAAAGTTCTTGGACAGAGGGGTGGGAGACTCCAATTACCCTCTCAGCTCCCTTAACTATCCTCTGCAGGGCTTTTTTGTCTGACATACTGCAGCTGGAGTACCATGTAGCAATGCAGTACGTCAGAATACTCTCCACCACACCTCTGTAGAAGGTCCTGAGGATGCAGATGGGGAAAGAGGCCTGTTTGAGTTTCCTCAAGAAGTGCAGTCTCAGCTGGGTCCGCTTCCTGATCCCCAAGGAATTCTTGCTCCAGATCAGGTCCTGCGAGATCTGCACTCCGAGGAACTTGATGTTCTCCATTCTCTCCACTAAACGGCTGCCGATGCTGAGAGGGACGTGTTCAGGCTGTGACCGCTGGAAGTCGATAATCATCTCCTTCGTTTTGTCCACGTTGAGCACCAGATTGTTCTCCCTGCACCAGCCCTCCAGGTCTCTCACTTCTTCCCTGTACATTGATTCCTCATCCCTCTGAATAAGTCCCACCACTGTGGTGTTGTCTGGAAACTTAATAATCTGGTTCCCCTCGTGTCTGGATACACAGTCATGTGTTAGAAGTGTAAACAACAGTGGACTGAGTACGCACCCTTGAGGGGATCCGGTGCTCAGCATGATAGAGTTGGAGATGTTACTTCCAACACGGACAGACTGAGGTCTCTCAGTCAGGAAATCCAGGATCCAGAGACATGTGGCGGTGTTCAGACCGAGAAGGAGTAATTTCTCCATCAGTCTCTGGGGAATAATGGTGTTGAATGCTGAACTGAAATCAATGTACAGGAGTCTGGCGTAGGTGTCTTTCTGATCCAGGTGGGTGATGACAGAATGCAGGGTGGTGACTATAGTATCCTCCGTGGAGCGGTTTGAACGATATGCAAACTGGAGCGGGTCATGTGATGCAGGGAAGCAGGCTGTGATGTGTGGTTTGACAAGCTGTTCAAACCACTTCATCACAATTGGTGTCAGTGCAACAGGACGATAGTCATTCAGACAGGACACAACTGGTTTCTTTGCCACCGGTACTATTGTAGAGGTCTTAAAGCATCTGGGAACAATGGCCTGACTCAGGGAAATGTTATAAATGTCAGTCAGGACATCCGCCAACTCACTTGAGCAGTCTCGGAGCACACGTCCCGGGATGTTGTCCGGACCTGCAGCTTTACGTGAGTTGACCCTGGTTAGGGTCCCCCGTGTGTCCGCTGTGCTGATGGTGATAGCTAGCCCAACCGATGGTGGGGATGGGCCAGCCCTCCCTCTAATTGTCGGGTTTGATGCTTCAAAACATGCAAAGAAGTCATTGAGCCTGTCTGGAAGCGAAACATCATCATCATCGACCCCCTGCCTAGACTTATAGCCCGTCAGTGTCCGAACTCCCTGCCACATCTGCTTGGTGTTCCTAGTGTCACAGAGGTGTCCCTGGATTTTCTCCGCATAGGCGCGCTTCGCCGTCTTAATTCCCTTTGAGAGCGCCGACCCGGCTGAGCGGAGGGCGATCCTGTCCTTCGCTCTGAAGGCTGCATCTCTGGCTGTGAGCAGCGAGCGCACCTCTGCAGTCATCCAGGGCTTATGGTTTCCCTGTACAGTGATGGTCTTCACTATAGTGACATCCTCTGTGCACTTTGCGATGTAGCTGGTGACCGTTTCAACATACTCCTCCACATCTGTCTTGTCTTCCTGGGAGGCTGCTATTTTGAAGACCTCCCAGTCTGTGTGCAGAAAACAGTCTTTCAGTGCAGAGGTTGCACTCTCTGGCCAAATCCTGATTTGTTTCACTACTGGCCTGCTGCGCTTCAGTAAAGGTTTGTAGGCAGGCACCAGCATCACGGATATATGGTCAGAAAAGCCAAGGTGGGGGCGAGGTGTTGCCTTATAAACATCTGTATTTGTGTACACCAAGTCCAACATATTCTCTCCTCTGGTCTTAAAGTCTACACATTGTTTAAACTTGGGGAGCACAATCTTTAAACTGGTGTGGTTAAAATCCCCCGCAACCACCACAAAACTGTCCGGGTGTGAAGTTTGGATTTCACTAATAGCATCGTGCAGCTCTCCGAGTGCCTCCTTAGTATTAGCTTTAGCGTTAGCGCTCGGCGCTATGTAAACAGCTACAAGCACGTTGCTGAATTCCCTCAGTAGATAATATGGCCGACAGTTTACAATAAGGAACTCCGCCAACGGAGAGCAGTGTTTAGATACTAATGTGGCGTTAACGCACCAGTTCTTGGCATAGCCCCCCCATGGCTCTTACCGGAGCTCGCAGTTTCTCTGTCCGCCCCGAACGTTGTCATACCTTCCAGTTGAATGGCCTTGTCAGGGATGTTGTCGTGAAGCCATGTCTCCGTGAACGCAAGCACACAGCAGTCAATCCACTCTCTCCGGGTTTCTCTCAGCAGACGCAGCTCATAAAGCTTGTTGTCGAGGGAGCGGACATTAGCGTGAAGGAGCGACAGTACTGCTGGTCTGGAGGGGTTAGCCTTTAGCCTAGCATGAATCCTGGCCCTTTTTCCTTGCTTTTGCTTGCGTTCGCTCCGCTTACGCTTACTCCTCTCCCGGGTAGCCTCCAGCGGGAACTCTGACAGAAGTTCCACGCTGGCGTAGAATGTCCAAATCACAACCGAGCGCCGCGATTCTTGCAGCGTGCAGTACCTTGATGTTTAATAAGGTCTCACAGTTGTAAGTTTTACAGAATGTATGTCTGGGATGATCAAAACACTCAAAACTCTCACACTCGCTGATGCCAAGAGGGGCCGCTGCGTCCATGCACGCCGCCATCTTCTGTTTTCATTTAACTGAAGAAAATTCTGGCAAATCCACTCTTTAATTTGACCAGTGCATTTGATAAGGGTTTTAATTGGACCATAGTCTCCTGGTGAGACAGTTATGTAGATTTGTATATCATCCACATAATTATAGTAATATATTTTGTTGTTTTTTTATGATTTGAGCTAGTGGAAGCATATAGATGTTGAAAAGCAAAGGTCCCAAAATGGAACCTTGGGGACCTCCACAGGTTCACTCAGATTTGATAAGATAAGATAAGATAAGCCTTTATTAGTCCCACAACGGGGAAATTCCAGGATTGCAACAGCACAGGGATAGCAACACTCAGAGCAACAATCAGAAGGCAAGAAAAAAACAAGCAAGCAAGAGCAGCTAATATACATATGTACATATTACTATAAAATATATATATACACACACACAGACACACAGTGCAGAGCATTGTAGCTGGATGGAATAAATATATGAATATATAAACACACAGTGCGGAGCATTGTAGCTAGATGGAATAAATATGTAAATATATAAACACCCACAGTACGGAGCATTGCAACTAGGTGGAATAAATATGTAAGTATATAAACACACAGTGCGGAGCAATGTAGCTAGATGGAATTATATGTAGATATATAAACACACAGTGCGGAGCATTGTAGCTAGATGGAATAAATATATAGATATATAAATATAAACACACCCAGTGCGGAGCATTGTAGCTAGATGGAATAAATATGTAAATATATAAACACACACAGTGCAGAGCATTGTTGCTAGATGGGATGAAACAGCATAACCGTCTACTTAGTTATCCTACATGGTATGATTATGTGCCCATACATATTCTCACCCTCCATAGTGACCGGTATTTTCCTAGTTGTATGCCGGAGGGGACCATTGTGTAAGTCTATTGCATCTTTTGCATTCAAAAAACTATTAGTTTGTTACGTCTTTTTGCTATCTCTGCGAGCAGCCCTGCTTAGGTTGTACAGTCTGACAGCCGTTGGTAGGAAGGACCTACGAAACCTCTCGGTTGTGCACCTGGGATGATGTAGTCTGCTGCTAAATGAGCTCCTCAGTGCATTCAGTATGTCCTGCATAGGGTGGAACTCGGACTCCAGCAGAGATGACAGTTTAGCCACCGTCCTTCTCTCTCCTATCTCCTCCACCGGATCAAGGCGCTGCCCCAGGACAGAGCTAGCTTTCTTAATCAGTTTGTTCAGTCTCTTCCTATCGGCTGCAGTAATGCCACTGCCCCAGCAGACCACTCCAAAAGTGATGGCTGATGCCACCACCGTGTCATAGAATGTCTTCAGCAGCGCCCCTTGTACACCAAAAGACCTGAGTCTCCTCAGCAGGAACAGCCTGCGCTGTCCCTTCTTGTATTGTGCGTCAGTATTGTGTGACCAGTCTAGTTTATTGTTCAGATGAACACCCAGGTACTTATAGGGTGTCACCATCTCGATGTCTGTTCCCTGTATATTTACTGGTGCTGTGAGGGGCTGCCCATGCCTGCGGCAGTCCACCACCAGCTCCTTAGTTTTCCTCGCGTTGATCTGGATGCAGTTCCGATGGCACCAGTCCACGAAGTCCTGGATAAGCCCTCTGTACTCAGCTTCATCTCCATTGGAGATGAGGCCAACGATCGCAGAGTCATCAGAGAACTTCTGTAGATGGCAGTGTGTTGTGTTGTGTGAGAAGTCCGCAGTATAAAGAGTGAACAGGAAGGGAGCCAGCACCGTTCCCTGGGGGGCCCCCGTGCTACCGATGATCGTGTCGGACACACAGTCCCGGGTTCTCACAAACTGAGGCCGGTTCGTGAGGTAGTCCAGGATCCATGATGACAGGTGCTGGTCCACCCCTGCGCGCAGCAGCTTGTCCTTCAGGATCATCGGTTGGATGGTGTTGAAAGCACTGGAGAAGTCAAAGAACATGATCCTCACCATATTCCCGGGCTTCTCCAGGTGGGACAGAGAACGGTGAAGGAGGAAGATCACCGCATCCTCCACCCCAATGCCATGCTGGTAGGCGAACTGGAGTGGATCCATCGCTGGTTCCACCAGGGGGCGGAGGTGAGCAAGGAGCAGTCTCTCCAGGGTCTTCATCAAGTGGGACGTCAAGGCCACCGGTCTGTAGCTGTTCAGGTCTTTGGGGTGGGAAGTTTTTGGTAGAGGTACCACACAAGATGTTTTCCACAGCTGTGGTACCCTCCCCAGCTTCAGGCTCAGGTTGAAGATGTACGTCACAATCCCACACAGCTGGTCTGCACAGGACTTGAGGAGCTTTGCGCTGATGCCGTCCGGTCCCGACACCTTCCTCGCCTTGATCTTCCTCAGCTCCGTCCTCACCTGGGTCCTGGTCAGGGTCAGGATGGGGGGCTGTGTGTTGGGAGTGGGGGGGTGTTGGTGGAGTGGGGAGTGGGCAGCAGGACTTGATTTCTTTAGAGGCAGCAGTGGTTGTTGTGCAGTCAGGGGGGAGGGCGGTTGGTCAAACCTATTGAAAAACAGATTCAGGTTGTTCGCCCACTCCCTGCCCCCCGTGGCCTGGGGGGAGGTATTCTGGAGCCCAGAGATGGTTTTGAGGTTTCTCCAGACCCCGCTGATGTCGCTCTGTTGCAACTTGTCCTCCATCTTCTTCCTGAAGCTGTCCTTGCCTTCTCTGATCTTTCTCCTCAGCTCCCTCTGTACGGACTTCAACATCTCCCTGTTCCCCGACCTGAAGATCCTCTTCTCTCTCAGAAGTGTTTTAATCTCAGGGTTGATCCAGGTTTTGTTGTTTGAGCAACAAACCCTTGTTGCAACAACCCTTGTTGCCCTTGTTTGTAGTTACCTATAGACAGAAAATAGTCCCTGTCTTTTAAATAAGACAAACCAGCTATCGCTGTACCAGGTAGTCCCACCCAGTTTTTCAGCTGGTCTCGTAACATCTTATGGTCCACCGTGTCGAATGCAGCACTGAGGTCCAGTAGAACCAAGACTGAAATGTTGCCATTATCTGTATTAGAGTGGATGTCATTAAGTACCTTAGCTAGAGCTGTCTCAGTGCTGTGGTGTGGCCGAAAATCTGACTAAAAAACATCAAAACAGTTATTTAATGTCAGGAAGTTGCACAGTTGTTGAAAAACAACTTTTTTTTATTATTATTTTACTAAGAAAGGGAAGATTTGATGTGGGCCTATAGCTGTTCATGAGTAAGGTGTCTAGGTTGCTCTTTTTTAGAAGTGGCTTGATAACAGCTGTTTTAAAGCACTGATGGAAGACACCTGAATGCAGAGACATATTTATGATCTGTAGTAGATCTAAGACCATACAATATGAAACATCTAAAAAAAAAAAACTGTTGGGAGGGTATCAAGGCAGCAGGTAGTGGATTTCAGGTGGCGAATGATGTTATCCAAGATTTTATGATTGATTGGAAAAAATTTCACCATGGTGTTTACATCTTCTCTCTGTGAACACAGAGGAGGCACATGTCCAGCACCTGGCATAGGAGCAATGACTGTCAAATTTTCTGAATTTTGTCAGTAAAGAAAAGGCAAAGTCATTGCAGGCACGGTTCTTCTTCTTCTTCTTTTAGATTTGATTGGCAGTTAGCAACCAGCATACAGGTGCATTACTGCCACGTACTTCACTCTATATCATCACTCCATATGTCTGTCTTTCAACAATCTAAGGAGTGTTCAGACTTGAGGTTAAGGTTCAGGTTACCTTATTTGTACTTGTAGGTAGATTTGTTTTGCAGTCTGGTGACATCCAAATTTACAAACCACAATTACATTCAACATAAACACAAACACAGGCACACATGAAGCTGACTATAAACATGATAAAAATACTCAAGGCTCCAACAATCAGGATATAAGACAAAGAGATGAGAGAAAAAACAGAGATAAGAGAGAAGGTTCATATTAAAAATTTAAAGACTAGTCAAAGAAGTTAAAAACTCAAAGGTCTAAAACCCAATAAAAGATTTAGAGCCCAAATAAAAATCCTACAAAAATAAGTAAATATAAAATGAAATTAATAAATAGATAACTAAATTATGTGCAATATATTGTTACATCTTGTTCAACTCTTTGACAGCAGCAGGAACAAAGCTGTTTTTGTAGCGCTGGGTTTTACTTTTTGGGACAGCAAACCTCCGTCTTGAGGGAAGAAGCTGAAAGTGGCAGTGCAAAGGGTGGGAGTCATCATTTAAAATGGAGGTAGCAATCCTCTGTACCTGTCTGGTGTACAGGGATGCCAGGCTCAGCTGTGACTCACCAAGCAAACGACTGGACCATCTAACTACCTGATCCAAGGATTTCCTCTGTTTCAGTTTTATCTGACCAAACCATGACACTAAAGAAAAGGATAAAACAGATTCAATAAAAGCCCGATAAAAACATTGTCATTATGGTTCGGTCAATTTGGAAGCGTGCAAGTTTCCTTAAACAATGCAAATGTTGCTGACCCTTTTTGCACACCCTTTCACAGTTCTCTTCAAAGTTTAAATTACTATCAATAATCGTCCCAAGATATTTGTAGGATTGTACACATTCAGTGGTCTGGCCTTTTAGTACGGTGACTTCGTGCCTGGGAGTTTTCCTCCTAAAGTCAATATTCATATCTTTAGTTTTTGTCGTATTCAGCTGCAGGTAGGAATCCTCACACCAGTGAGCAAAATCATCAACTACTGGGCCGTGTCCACTCTTACCATCCTGGAGGAGACTGACAATAACTGAATTATCAGCATACTTTATAATGTGTCTGTTGTCATGTCTGCTCCGACACATGTTTGTGTACAGGATGAAGAGTAGTGGTGACAACACACACCCCTGAGGAGAGCCAGTAGAAGAGCACTTTTGGTCAGACAATGTACCATTGACCCTTACTCTCTGTGTCCTGTTGGTTAAGAAATCCAGAATCCAACCCACCAGATTATTGCTCAAATCAAATTGTTGCAGGAGCCTTTCAACTAAAATATGAAGTTGGATTGTATTAAAGGCGGAAGAAAAGTCCACAAATAAAAGCCTGGCGTGTGTCCCATTAAAATCCAGATGTTTAAAAAGCATGTTAAACAGAGTGACAGTGGCGTCCTCCACTCCTTTTTGAGGCCTATATGCAAACTGCAAAGGATCCAATGCATGTTCAGTCTGCTTTAGGACCTCAAATCTGACCAGTTTTTCAAAAATTTTCATTAAAATTGAAGTCAAAGCAACTGGTCTAAAGTCGTTTACCGTTTTAGGACAGCTGAATTTTGGAACGGGGACAACCACAGCATCTTTCCAGATCTTAGGCACATGTTGTGTCTGTAAGGACTTATTGAAAATGTAATGAAATACAGGACTCAATTCTTGTGCACAGGACTTTACCAATTGTAACCGCTCCCAAAGTCTTCTTCTAGGTCAGAAAACCACGCTCCAACTGATGTTGACAAGTTTTTTTGTTTATTTTGCCACAGCAAATCTTCGCCCTTAAACACCGTGAAAAACTAAAAATACAGACATAAGAAACATGAATACAAATGAATTATAACACTTAACAAATATTCATAAACAAAAATAATCACATACCGTGTGCGCCTTCAGCCTAGAATTTAGAAGTTGTTAGTCATGTCTCAAATTTCCCAAACAAAGTCCTCTCTCCGCATCTGATTGTGGACAGCCTCCAGCAGCCGTGTGACTCTTCTAATCAGGCATGTGAACAGCGCATGCCTACCACCCGTTTTTGCACCATATCAGGTCCGGGTCCGCCGCTGTTTCCTCACAAACATGGAGAACATTTAACAGTCCGGCTGCCTGCAGGAAAAAACACTTCGTCCTCTCTCCGACACTCGCTCACACAATGGCGCTGATAGGCGGGGCGACACACCTGCACGAGCCCCCTTCACGAGCTCTCCAACTCACCCGCGAGCTTGGCAGCACGAGCGCATATGCGCCACGATATGGAGGGACTGAAGGCGGAGAAAAGGACACCGCTAACGTCCGCAACACTGGCGCACACACCCATAAACAAACATTATTTCAGAAAAAGAACCAAAGATACATAAACCTTTTCACTGTGACAGCTACACTGCCACCAAAATTACAAAGATTTATATTCACTCAACTTTTAACAAACAAAATTAAATCTTGTAATTTTCCTTGAAATAAATGTAAACCTTCAAATCACATGTTGCTTTAATAGCATTGATATTATTCACTTTCTAAACTTAAGCGTTTCTTTGTCATTACTGTATCATCTGACTTTAGTTTTATTATGTCCTCCCTTTGTAGTCTAGGACTCATTTTCAACTAGAACTATTAGTTTCTGAACAGGTCTCTCAAGAACTGAGACTTGCTTTAAGGGTTCACCTTTTTTTCCTAGATCTCTTGTTCCAACTTGAACTTTAACCTTTCGTACTAGACCATCATCATCTTTACTTGCCTCAACTACTCTGGCTAGTTTCCACTCATTTCTGGGAGTGTTGCTTTCTTTGACAATTACCACATCTCCAACTTGCACATTTCTTTTGGGTGCATGTCACCGTTGTCTTAGGCTTATGTTAGTCAGGTATTCTTTGCGCCATCTGCTCCAGAATTGTTCTGTCAGAAATTGCACTCTCCGCCATCTTTTCCTGGCATACAAATCTTCTCTGACAAAACTTCCAGGAGGAGGGAGTGGCAGAGATGTTTTCATTGTGAGCAAATGGTTAGGAGTCAAAGGCTCAACACGTTTGGGGTCACTGATGGTATCTATGGTAAGTGGACGACTATTGACAATCGACATTGCCTCATAGAAGAATGTTCTCAGTGATGAATCATCTAGCCTTCCTTGAGTTTGTGCCATGACTGAGCTCATTACACTCCTGACTGTACGGATCTGATGTTCCCAAACACCTCCCCTATGGCTTGCTTCAGGAATGTTCATTTGAAAGTCACACTGGTTTTGTGCCAGATAGGTAGAAATCCTCTCTTTGTCTAACTCCAACAGACTTTTCTCCAACTCATTCCTTGCCCCGACAAAAATTTGTCCCTTGGTCAGATCGAATCTGCCTCACTGGTCCTCTGATTGCTATGAAGCATCTTAAGGCATTTATGAATGCATCGATAGTGAGATCTTCCAACATTTCAATGTGAATAGCTCTGGAGCTTAAACGTGTAAACAACAAGCCATATTGCTTACATTCCTTCAGACCTTGTTTGATGTAGAAGGGGCCAAAACAATGTATGAGAAAGGAGGGGAAGGGTCAACTCGGTCTGCTGGCAAGTCAGCCATGCGCTGTTCTTCGGTCGGTCCACGCACCTTTCTGCAAGTGACACAACTCTTGATATGCTTAGCCACTACCTTGCTAGCAGCTATTATCCAAAATCCATTGGCTCTGAGTTCATTTAGTGTTTGGCCTCGGCCTTGGTGTTGTGTTTTCTTGTGACAGTAGTCAAGAATTAGTTGTGTTACAATGCCTTCTTTGGGAAGGATTACTGGATATTTCAGCTCAAAGGATGCAGATGACTTTCTCAACCTCCCTCCAACTCTAAGGAGGTTATCTACAAGGACAGGATCAAGCTGATGCATTTTGTGAGTTTTTGGTAGTTTAGCTGACTTTTGACTGAACCATTTCAGCTCATCTTCAAATGCCTCCTTTTGTGCTGCCCGAATGAGTGTGAGAGAGGCAACTCTTCTCTTCTCTACACTAATTGGACCTGACTTGTCTTCTTTTGCCAGTCTTATAATCCTTGCTACAACACTGATGGCTGTATTCCAGTCAGAAAATCTTGAAAACCTTTCAAGAAAGTTGTCTCTTTCAACAGCATCTGTCTTCAAAACCTTTACTTCAGGGTCACCTACAAGAAGCTCTGGTGAATGTTGAACTGTGACAATTTCACGTTCCCATAAAAACTCAGGCCCAGTGAGCCAGTTTGAGTCAATCAGCTCTGCCACCTTGAGACCTCGAGACACATGGTCTGCTGGATTTTGATTGGTTTCAACGTAGAACCATTGCTTTGGATCTGTAGTGTTTCTTATTTTCTGGACGCGATTGGCAACAAACACATGGAAGCGCCGGGCTACATTCTTGATGTACCCAAGCACCACTTGAGAGTCTGTCCAGAAAAACTCTTCGTCAATCTTCAGCTCGAGCTCTGCTCTGAGAAAGTTACTCACACCAGCTGAAACTGCTGCAGCAGTAAGCTCAAGACGTGGGATGGTGACTATGCTTGTGGGTGCCACTCAGGCCTTACCCATGACAAGAGCACAATGAACTTGCACATCAGAAACAATCCTGATGTAGGAACACTGTCCATAACCACTGCTGCTACCATCTGAAAAGTGATGCAACTCAATTTTTTGGATTGTGCCGAGGTATTCAGGAATGAGGCATCTTGGTATTTTAATGTTTTGAAGATTTTCCAAATCCTGGAGCCATATTTCCCACTTGGCCTGGATTTGAGGGGAAACAGGTTCATCCCATCCAACACCCCGCCTGCACATGTCTTGCAGCAGTTGTTTGCCAGTCAAGATGTAAGGAGAGAGAAATCCTAGTGGGTCATACACACTCGCAACTGTTGCTAGAATTCCTCTTCTTGTGGCTGGTTTTTCTTTGAGGATACCACTAAATGAGAACACATCAGCTTCCACATTCCACTTTATCCCTAGTACACTCTGCATTGAAACCTCAGTGTAATTCAGATTTACATCTTTCTTCTCACTTGCATGTTCTGTTTCTGGTATCACCTCCAGGACCTCTTTGTTATTGCACACAAATTTGTGTAAGCGCAGCCTTCCTTTAGAACAGACTTCTTGTGCTTCCTTGACAATTTGCTTTGCCCTTTCAACTGACTCAACGCTGATAAGACCATCATCCACATAAAAGTTTTTGCGAATGAAGCTGGCTGCCAAAGGGTATTCCTTTTCATATTCACTTGCAAGGTGTTTCATGCCGTAGTTAGCACATCCTGGAGATGATGCTGCTCCAAAAATATGCACTCTCATGCGATATTCTTTGGGCTCAGTGCTCATGTTCCCATTTTCCCACCACAGGAATCTAAGGAAATCCCTATCTTCTTGGCTGACATGGAAGCGATGAAACATTTTTTCCACATCGCACATGATTGTGATTGGGTGCTCACGAAATCTGCACAAAACCCCAGCCAGAGCATTTGTCAAATCTGGTCCGGTAAGTAGGTGATCGTTCAGAGAAGTGCCTTCAAATCTGGCAGAGCAATCAAAGACAACCCTGATTTTCTCTGGCTTCCTTAGATGGTATACTCCGTGATGCGGAATATACCAGGTGCTAGCATCCTTTGGTGTGGCATCTGCTTCTTCTGCATCACCATCTTCAAAAACACCATTCATGAACTTGATGTAATCCTCTTTGCACTTGGGATTTTTTTCCATTTTCCCGTTTAAATGCCTCAATCGAACTGTAGCAAGCTGCTTGTTGTTCGGAAGTTGTGGATACTGTCTAAAGGGTAGGGGCATTTCCAAATGTCCTTCCTTGTTGTGGTGAATGTTTCCGTTCAAGAACTGGAGAAACTGAATGTCCTCTTGGGATATATTTCCTTCTCTTGGATTTGTGTCCAAGAAATCTCGTTCCAGGACTTTGATCACAGAGGAAGGTGTGATGGATGGAAACTCCTTTACAGAGACACGATTGCAGACTCCTATTACCTCCATCAGACCAGTCCATGGTTTGATGGAACCCACGATAGTCCAGCCTAAGTCTGTTTTGACTGCATATGGATCATAATCATTGCCTGGTATGACCTTCCTTGGTTTTAATGCTCTTGCACAGTCATAGCCAATCAGGAGCCCTGCAGGACAGTCTAAGAGATCTGGCATCTCTTCTGCAATGCTTAGAAGGTGAGTCCACTCTTTCGCTGTCTCACGAGTTGGGATACTGTTTTCCTCAAGTGGAATGTACTCCCGTGTATAAGTAGGTGGCAAGACAATATACTCTTGTGAATGGTAACCTCTTACTTTGAGCCCATCTACTCTTTGGCAATGTACAGTTGAACCCCGGTCAGTCATTGTTGTCAACCTTAACTTAACAGGTTCTCTTTTTGCATGAATTTTCTCACAAATATCTTGATCAATGAATGTATTGCTGCTTTGAGTATCCAGAAGTGCATACACCAAGGTCTCTGGACTGTTTTCTGCTGCACAAGAGAGCCATACTGGAACAATCATTGAAGTGTGATCACTGTTGCCTGTGGCGGGTGATAAAATAAGGCGGCGAAACTCGCCCCTGCGCTGTGAGCGCGCGCAGGAGCAAGCCCTGCGGCTCTAGTCAGCAAGCATTTGAAGGAATGAGAGAGAGAACATGGATTTCAGTGAGCTTATATACCCAGCTACAAACAATACATGAAAGGCATTCACAGCAGTAGGTATGGGCATTTGCATTTGAGAGACACACATAACAATAAGGAGATTGCTAGCCAGGATTCGCCTCTGCTCCAGAGTTGCAGGACAAAAGAGGTTACAAGGCACATCTACATATTGTTATCAGTGTATAGACACAGCAAGGACAGGAAGCATGAACACAATGCATGAACGGCACATTAACATCACAGTAGTGAGCCGGAAAAAGCCAGAAGAAGCGGGGCTGCCTGTAGACATTAATACACACATTGCTGTGCCTGTCCCAGTCTGTTGTGGGGGTTATCCCACATTGCCCACCTTTACACTACATGCAACTGTGGAAGTGCTTTCCTCTTGTGGTGGCATTTCTGGCTTTTCTCCTTGAGGACGTTCCTCGTGAAGTGGAGAGGGGTGGCTCCGCCTGCAAATATTACGTGACCTTCTGTCGACAGTTTTTGGAGATGTGACCAACTCTAAGGCAAGCAAAACACATGTTATTATCAATGACAAATTTTTTCCTGTCTTTGAGAGGCATTGCTGCAAACTTGTCACACTTATAGATAAAGTGATCTTGCTGACAGCAAATACACTTAATCTGCTTCTTATTCTGAGATGCTAAAGAGCTGGGCTTGGAACCTCTGCCACTTTGGGATGTGGCCTTTGATGTTTGTTTTGGATAATTGGGTACATTTGTTGAAGCCACCAGGACACTGGCCTTGACACGTTTTTGTTCCTTCTCTAGTTTCTCAATTGTATGCTTTAGCGCATAATGCAAAGGAATAGGATTGCATGCTATGCGCGCTTCTTCTGCCACAAAGTGTGCAAACTCTTCGAAACCTGGATATGCCTTCCCTTCATCCAGTGTTTTAGTGACATGTCTGTTCCAGCGAGTTGTTGCCCAGTCTGGAAGTTTCAGCAGTAATTTCTGATTTTCCTCACAATCATCCAAAACTCCCAAGTCCTCGCACATGGGGCATGGCATTTTTACAAGAGATGAGGAAATCACTGAACTCTCTTAGTTTAAGGGAGTCTTTTGGTCCAATCTTTGGCCAGGAACTCAGTTTTCCCCTGAAAGCTCTTTGGACTACAAAGGGGTGGCCGTAGCACTTGTTTGAGGCATCCCAAGAATGTGTGTATGCTTCTTCATCACTACGATAAAAGGTTCCTTCTAACATTGAAAGCGCTTTTCCACTTACAGTGGGGTAAAAAAGTATTTAGTTAGCCACCAATTGTGCAAGTTCTCCCACTTAAAAGATGAGAGAGGTCTCCAATTTTCATCATAGGTATACCTCAACTATGAGAGACAAAATAAGAAAAAAAAAACAGAAAATCACATTGAAGGATTTTTAATGAATTAATTGGTAAATTCCTCGGTAAAATAAGTATTTGGTCAATAACAAAAGTTCATCTCAATACTTTGTTATATACCCTTTGTTGGCAATGACGGAGGTCAAACGTTTTCTGTAAGTCTTCACAAGGTTTTCACACACTGTTGCTGGTATTTTGGCCCATTCCTCCATGCAGATGTCCTCTAGAGCAGTGATGTTTTGGGGCTGTTGCTGGGCAGCACAGACTTTCAACTCCCTCCAAAGATTTTCTATGGGGTTGAGATCTGGAGACTGGCTAGGCCACTCCAGGACCTTAAAATGCTTCTTATGAAGCCACTCCTTCGTTGCCCGGGCGGCGTGTTTGGGATCATTGTCATGCTGAAAGACCCAGCCACGTTTCATCTCCAATGCCCTTGCTGGTGGAAGGAGGTTTTCACTCAAAATCTCAAGATACATGGCCCCATTCATTCTTTCCTTTACACGGATCAGTCGTCCTGGTCCCTTTGCAGAAAATCAGCCCCAAAGTATGATGTTTCCACCCCCATGTTTCACAGTAGGTATGGTGTTCTTTCTCCTCCAAACACGACAAGTTGAGTTTTTACCAAAAAGTTCTATTTTGGTTTCATCTGACCATATGACATTTTCCCAATCCTCTTCTGGATCATCCAAATGCTCTCTAGCAAACTTCAGACGGGCCTGGACATGTACTGGCTTAAGCAGGGGGACACGTCTGGCACTGCAGGATTTGAGTCCCTGGCGGCGTAGTGTGTTACTGATGTAGTCTTTGTTACTTTGGTCCCAGCTCTCTGCAGGTCATTCACTAGGTCCCCCCGTGTGGTTCTGGAATTTTTGCTCACCGTTCTCGTGATCATTTTGACCTCACGGGGTGAGATCTTGCATGGAGCCCCAGATCGAGGGAGATTATCAGTGGTCTTGTATGTCTTCCATTTTCTAATAATTGCTCCCACAGTTGATTTCTTCACACCAAGCTGCTTACCTATTGCAGATTCAGTCTTCCCAGCCTGGTGCAGGTCTACAGTTTTGTTTCAGGTGTCCTTTGACAGCTCTTTGGTCTTGGCCATAGTGGAGTTTGGAGTCTGACTGCTTGAGGTTGTGGACAGGTGTCTTTTATACTGATAATGAGTTCAAACAGGTGCCATTAATACAGGTAACGAGTGGAGGACAGAGGAGCCTCTTAAAGAAGAAGTTACAGGTCTGTGAGAGCCAGAAATCTTGCTTGTTTGTAGGTGACCAAATACTTATTTTACTGAGGAATTTACCAATTAATTCATTAAAAATCCTTCAGGGTGATTTTCTGGATTTTTTTTTTCTCATTTTGTCTCTCATAGTTGAGGTATACCTATGATGAAAATTGGAGACCTCTCTCATCTTTTAAGTGGGAGAACTTGCACAATTGGTGGCTGACTAAATACTTTTTTGCCCCACTGTATGTATTTTTTCAAATAGAACAGCTTATGTGCTGGATCTGTACAGCTTGTTTCTATCAAAGCCTTGAAGCAAGTGCTCCACTCTGTGAATTTAAGTGGGTCTCCTGTAAACACAAAAGGCTCTGGTGTCGGAAGTCTTGTCATAGCAGGGGATTCCTTGAATGCTTGGACTAGGGAGACTTCGCTCTCTCTGGACTCAGATATCCTGCCAGAGTTGTGTGGGACTGATGCACTGTGGGGAATATTGATGCGTTTACTCTCAGAGTAAGGAGGGGCCGATACATTTTGTGGAACTTGAGTGCATGGAGGGCTACTATGCTGCATTGGAAGCTGACTTGGAGGCAAAGTACTTTTTACTTCAACATCCCTTATTTCAGCATTAAACCTTGATTCCTCTTCAGCATGCACATTGTATTCAGCCTCTATGACTTCAAGATCCCTTTGATCTTCCAGCCATTTTAGTTTTTCTTGCTGAGCCAAAATCTCCTTTCTCTGGGCAGATATTTCCATCTCCCTGTTTATTTCAGCCCGTTTTGATGCCAAACGTGCAGCTGCATCTAGTTTTTTCGCCGATACATGACTTCCCTGCTGACTATGACTTGACTGACTGCTTTGACTAGTTCTAGACACAGTTGATCCATAAACTGACCTTGCATCTTCTCTTTGGAGTAACTGAAAGAGAGATTCCTTTACAGCTACTGCATCAAATTCCTTAGTATCAACATCTGCATACCGTCTTTGCAGGAGTAGGATTATTTCAGTTGTAACTGAAGTGCAGCTATCAATCTTCCTTGTCATGTCTTGAGATGGCAAAGTAAGTGCACGTAAACTCTCATACCTTTGCTTTAGTTCTGACTCACACTTTTCTATTGAATGGATCATTTCACCCAACTCAGTTTCAGAGCACTCTTCCTTAAGTTTAGATCTTGTTAGTTGAATCTCTGCTTTAAAGTTAAGATACGTTGACATAAACTTTCTTTTCCTTTCTTTTAAACTCAACGATTTTTTCTGTAGGGTGTCTCTCCCTTTCTGATCGTCTCACTTGCGATTCGACTTGAGATGATGATGGTAACCCTATCTTGTGTATTTCAAGATCTCCAATTATTTCTCCTATCCGTGTCTCAATTTCTCGTCTTTTTAAGTCGACAGATTCAGTTTTTAATTTCTCTTCCAACTTTACTTTCTCATCTTCTAGAGCTGCAAGTATTTCCTCTAATGTACGAAACTCACTTGTGCTCTGCTCCATTTTCAAAAAAGATTTGAACTAACACTTTTGGAATTTTACAGTGAAAGGAAAGTTAGAAAACTGCTGGGAGAGCATGCAATAGGAAACAAGTGACACTCTTCAGTAATTTACAACACTTCAAGAATAGCATTTACTTCTGTTTCTTTTCTCAATTTAACTTAGGAATTAAAAGGTTCCAAACTGAAAATATACCATCTGACCTGGTACCTTAAAGGTGTTGTGACCTTTTGCAAACTGCATTGTTCATAAATGTCGCTCTGGTACCTCTTCTGTCTGGCTGAATGTCCAGCGGATGTGGGAAGAAGCATGCACGTCTTTTATTTGGGCAGCAAACAAAGTCCTTGAAGCATGGCCCTGCAGGAATCTTGCTGCTTGCTCCTGGATTAGGCACGATTTTCACTGTAACCGCTCCCAAAGTCTTCTTCTAGGTCAGAAAACCACGCTCCAACTGATGTTGGCAAGTTTTTTGTTTATTTTGCCACAGCAAATCTTCACCCTTAAACACTGTGAAAAACTAAAAATGCAGACATAAGAAACATGACTACAAATGAATTATAACACTTCACAAATGTTCATAAACAAAAATAATCACATACCGTGTGCGCCTTCTGCCTAGAATTTAGGAGTTGTTAGTCATGTCTCAAATTTCCCAAACAATGTCCTCTCTCCGCATCTGATTGTGGACAGCCTCCAGCAGCCGTGTGACTCTTCTAATCAGGCATGTGAACTGCGTATGTGAACAGCGCATGCCTACCACCCATTTTTGCACCATATCAGGTCCGGGTCCGCCGCTGTTTCCTCACAAACATGGAGAACATTTAACAGTCCGGCTGCCTGCAGGAAAAACACTCCGTCCTCTCTCCGACACTCGCTCACACAATGGCGCTGATAGGCGGGGCGAGACACCTGCACGAGCCCCCTTCACGAGCTCTCCGACTCACCCGCGAGCTTGGCAGCACGAGCGCATATGCGCCACGATATGGAGGGACTGAAGGCGGAGAAAAGGACACCGCTAACGTCCGCAACACTGGCGCACACACCCATAAACAAACATTATTTCAGAAAAAGAACCAAAGATACATAAACCTTTTCACTGTGACAGCTACACTAATCGCCCACATATATTATCAGGGCCCTGACTTTTGCTCACTTTTACAGCACAGAACGCCCTTTTAATATCCTGTACCTCAATATTAAAGTGCTGATTGTCTTTGAGTTTCTGTTTCAAATCTTGGGTTTCTGTGCTAAAATCAGAGGAATCAAAACAACCATAAAAACAATTAAGAGCATTAGCCAGCTCTGTGTCTGAGTTAAAACCATCTAAAAACACATGATTACTGCGCTCTGTGCTCTGAAGGCCTGCAATAGTTTTCATACTGGCCCAGGCTGAACCATGTTTCTTTGTTGCCATCTTACTTTCCAATTCTGATTTATAATTCTAGTTTGCTCTTTAAATTTCGGACTTCAGCTCTTTTGTGGCAACCTGTAGCTCAGAAACAGACCCCTGTTTAAAGGCAAGTGCTTTCCTCTGTAAGCAGGATTTAACTGATTTTGTAACCCATGGCTTGTTGTTGGGATATATTTTGACAGGTTTACGTGGAACGATCATATTTTTACAGAAAGCCATGTATGAGCATGTGACGTCTACCAAAGAGTCCAAATCATCTCTGCAGGACAGTGTGAAAACCTCCCAGTCTGTACAGTTAAAGCATTCCTGGAGGCAGTGCACTGAATCCTCTGTCCACACGTCTATGTCTCTGGTCTTCACCTTGCCTCTTCTGAGAGCAATTTTATATGTGGGCAGCAAATGTACACAGTTGTGATCTGAGGATCCTAAAGGAGGAAGGGGAAGTGATTTATAGGCCCTCTCAATGGATCCATAGCACAGGTCCAATGTCTTTTTTCGCCTGGTTGGGCAGGAGACATACTGATAAAAGTTTTTAAGTGTCTTCTTTAAAGAAACATGGTTAAAATCCCCAGGAATAAAGTTTGGGGCCTCTGGGGAAATAGACTGCAGCCGCTGTACCACATCAAAGACGGTGCTGGAGGTGAAGTCAGCATCTGCCCTCGGGTGAATGTACACAGTCGTTATGAAAAGTTGGGGGAAATCGCGGGGCAGATAAAAGGGGCGTAGCAATACGTACAGAAGCTCCACTTCGGGTGTACAGATGCGCTCTCTGACCGTGACAGATGTGCAGTACTGTTTATTAATGCATTGTGGGCACATATGCGGTTTCCATATGCTCCACATGCTTGTTACTGTATGCTTATTGTTTACTGCACGTCTCAGAGGAACAAAAGGTCTGAACCTCCTTGGGGTAGCAGGAGGATGCGAAGTCTGGCCTTTTGTATGCAGAGAGACGGCCATGAAGGATTTCCTGACCACCAGGACTGCAACTGGAGACAGAAGACCTGAAGGGGGGGTGCATTGTGATTGGGGATGTAAAGACAATGCGACTGTTTGCTTTGATGTCCTGGGGTATAAAAGGACAGCGGTGGGGGCATGCCTTCCTCCTCTTTCTGTTTTGGATGTTGGAGAATGTGGTGGTGAATAAAACTGATTTTGAGTAATAAACTCAGCCTCGTCTTTCCACACATCTCCACAGTATAAACATACGCTGCCCCCCTGACGTTTCCCCGTTCCCTCTTCCTGCCGATCTGAGCGAAGTGGGGCTCCAAAGCCGTCAATCCACAGGTCCGCATCCGGGTCTTGCGCCGTAAGCCACGTCTCCGTGTAAGCCATGACACAGCAGTTCTTGAAATCCTTCTGATAGCGTACATTTCCTTGAATTTCATCCACTTTATTTCTCAGGGATTGTACGTTCCCCAAAATCATGGAAGGAAGACGAATGCTGTTAAGCTGATGCCTCCTCAGGCTTAATTTCACGCCTCCACGCTTTCCGCGTTTCCTCCTCTTGTCTCCCTTTTCATCGCTGTGTTCATCGCTGTGTCCTTCTTCCTTTACTTCTTCTTCTTTTACATTTGATTGGTGGTTGGCAACCAACCTACAGGTGTATTATTGTTGTTTTTAGCAATGATGTCAGAAAAATATGCTTGCCTTTCTCAGCTCCAAATTATAGCTGCTCAATCTCCATTACAGATTTCATAATGAACCTGTAATTTAGTTTTTTGCCACTTGTGTTCAGCTTTTCAACACTGTTTTTTTTTAGTTGAATGAACGAATGAATCTTTATTTCAGATAGATTAAAAGTAAAGATTAAAAGAAAAGAACAGAATAATATAACAAAGGGGGAAAAATCTAACAAGGTCAAATTAAACAATAACTCCTCTGATTATACAGTTCAACATAAGTTATCCGAAATGGGTGATGGCTGAAGCCACAGCGTATATTGCCCATCCATATTCCATCCAAGAATTCAAAAAAACAAAAAAACAAAAACAAAACAGTGTGGGATAACCCCCACAACAGACTGGGACAAGCACAGCGCTCGACTAGAGCAATTAACATAACAGTGAAATGTGTGTATTAATGTCAACAGGCAGCCCAGCTTCGTCTAGCTTTTTCCTGCTCAGTACTGTGATGTTAATGTGCCATTCATGCATTGTGTTCGTGCTTCCTGCCCTTACTGTGTCTATAGACTGATAACAATATGTAGATGTGCTTTGTAACCTCTTTTGTCCTGCAGCTCCGGAGCAGAGGTGAATTCCGGCCAGTAATCTCCTTACTGTTATGTGTGTCTCTCAAATGCAAATGCCCATACCTACTGCTGTGAATGCCTTTCATGTATTGTCTGTAGTTGGGTATATAAGCTGCATTGCTCTGTAAATCATGTTCTCTCTTCTACTGCACGCATTGCCTATCTGCTGGAGAGCCTCCGGACTCGCTCTGGCGCGCATGCACGGCACCGGGGCGAGCTCCGTGATGGCGGTATGATGAATAAACCTACTTAAAACCCTCAGTTCGCTGCCTATTTTATCATCCGCCACACTAGTGACCCGACGCTGAAAAGAACACGCTGCCAGCGAACGCAGCACCCGGCGGTGATGCTCCGACAACAAGCGAACACAGCAGCCTGACACAAATGATCTGCCCTCCCTTCTGCTTCAGGGAGACCTCGACGCAGAGCCACCACCAGGCGAACTCTCCAGACATCACCCATGACCGAGAAAGCCGCAGCAAGCTTCATGGTGAGATCTGCACGCCTGAGATCTGCACATCCACGCTGGGACCGGCCGCTCTCACAGCTCCTCCACACGAGAGCGCACGCACCTCGTCCTCTCTCCACGACGGCGACCTTCAGGGCCGACGGAGAACACAGCGCGTGGACCTGAACGCACCATGACCCAGCACAGCAAACTACCGCAACAACTACAACAGGGATGATTATTGGCGCCGACTACGCTGATCTCCAGGAAGCTCCCTGACCCTGACTCTCCTCTCCAGCAGGCCCACCCACGCACGGAATCCCGGCACACGCACCAGGGAGTTACGAGGACGGCGCACCACGCACGGGACACATACGGCTCCACAGACCGCCATCGTCCTTCGCCGCTGCACACAGAGCCTTCAGGGTTGCTCGTACACCTGAGGCACACACGCAGCTTTCTCACAGGATTTTCTAATGGTCTTAGCCATGGCGCACATAGGGAATTCAGCAGTCTGCGGTCCCCGAAGGCTTTAAGGTTGTGCCTGCACCTAAAGTCAACACGCCAAGTCTCTTTGCTTTTGTTTTTTTTTTCTTACAGCCGCTACGCAGCCTCACCGCTCCTGTTTTTCTTCATGGCCGCTGTTAATCCTCGCCGCTCCTGTTTTTCTTCATGGCCGCTATTAATCCTCGCAGGACTTAATCGCGAGAGGAGTCAGTGACTATTTTTTTTTCTCTTACAGCCGCTGTGGATCTCTGCACATTCAAAGGGACAGCCCCTCAACATCGCGGATCCACAAGCAATTTTTGCGCGGCCCAGACGATTTCGCCGTCCTGGGCCGGCACTTGCTACCCTCCCTCCACCTCCGCCTGCACAGAGCTTTCCCTGCTCGCTGCCAAAGCCGGACTATCGAGGCCTCAGCCGCCTGCTGAGCCCTCTAGGGGGGAGTAGTGTGGGATAACCCCCACAACAGACTGGGACAAGCACAGCGCTCGACTAGAGCAATTAACATAACAGTGAAATGTGTGTATTATTGTCAACAGGCAGCCCAGCTTCGTCTAGCTTTTTCCTGCTCAGTACTGTGATGTTAATGTGCCATTCATGCATTGTGTTCATGCTTCCTGCCCTTACTGTGTCTATAGACTGATAACAATATGTAGATGTGCTTTGTAACCTCTTTTGTCCTGCAGCTCCGGAGCAGAGGTGAATTCCGGCCAGTAATCTCCTTACTGTTATGTGTGTCTCTCAAATGCAAATGCCCATACCTACTGCTGTGAATGCCTTTCATGTATTGTCTGTAGTTGGGTATATAAGCTGCATTGCTCTGTAAATCATGTTCTCTCTTCTACTGTATGCATTGCCTATCTGCTGGAGAGCCTCCGGACTTGCTCTGGCACGCATGCACGGCGCCGGGGCGAGCTCCGTGATGGCGGTATGATGAATAAACCTACTTAAAACCCTCAATTCGCTGCCTATTTTATCATCTGCCACAACAGGAGCGATTACATTTCAGAACAAAACTAAGACAAAACGTGACAAAAAAACAGAAAAAAAACTAAGCAACAGCACAACACAGACTGAATATGATAATTCTTATGTGATTTTACATGTCATCTTGCATATATGTTTGGAGTATTTCTTCCTTTAGTTTTTGTTTAAATTGTTCAAGCGTTGTACATGATTTTAATTCAGGTCCAAAAGCGTTCCACAATCTGACTCCTTGCACTGAGACACAGTGTTGCTTGGTAGTAGTTCTCACTGAAGGTTTTTGAAATATACATGTTCCTCTGAAATTATATTGTTTCTCCCTTATTTGAAACAACTTTTGGATATTTGCGGGAAGTGATAGATTCTTCACTTTAAACATTATTACTGCAGTTTTAAAGTCAACCAGATCTTTCAACTTGAGAGCTTTTAATTTTAGAAAAGTGGGTTTGTTGGTTCCCTGTAAGCAGCTTTGTTTATTATTCTAATCGCTCTCTTCTGAAGCATAAATATTGGATATATGTTTGTTTTATATGTATTTCCCCATACTTCAGTACAATATGTCATGTATGAGAGTATTAATGAATGATACAAAGTATATAGTGTGGGTTGATTCAGCAAATATTTCACTCTGTGTAGTATTGTGATTGATTTGGATATTTTACCTTTAACATAATTAATATGGGACTTTATTATCAATTATTACTCCAAGAAATTTAATTTTGGATACCCTTTCAATCTCTACACCATTTACACTGAGTTTAGATACTGAGTTGTTGTGATGATTGTTAAAAATGATAAATTTTGTCTTACTTAAATTGAGCGTTTATTTGTTTGAATCAAACCACAGTTTAAGCTTTCCTAATTCCTTTCCAAGTATATCCAAAAGTTGTTCCAAATTGCTTCCAGTGCATAATAAATTAGTGTCATCTGCAAATATTAAATCCATTTTTTCCGAAACTTTACATATTTCATTTATATACGTATTGAATAACAATGGCCCCAAAATTGAACCCTGTGGGACTCCGCAAGTAACTGTCAGTAACTGTGAGTTTTTGCTACCAACACATACATACTGATATCTGTTCTTTAAGTAACTACAAAACCAGGACAGTGCTACCCCCCAATACCATAATTTTGTAGTTTCTTTAATAATAATTTATGATCGACTGTATCAAATGTTTTTTTTAGATCCAGGAATACCCCAACTGAATACTCTTTATTTTCAACGGCAGTTGATATTTTTTCTATAAATTCCCTAGTTCTTACTAGTTTGGCATTTCTCCATGGAGGTTTCTTTTTAATAATGACCACCTTCACCTTGATGGGAACAATGGCATTGATAATATTTGTAATCTTACAAGTGAAATTTTTCACAAGCTCATTTACTGAAGGTGTGGGGGGGGGGGGGGTGAGAGAAAGCTTGAATGAATGTTTCACTGGTATTATCACTGATGTACCATTTTTTGATGACCTCTGTCTGGATATTTCTGTTGATATTAATAGCACTCTCAAAGAAAACACAAGACTGGTCAGACAGAGCAACGTCCACCACCATTACCTTAGAGATGTTCAGACCTTTGGAGATGGCTAAGTTCAGACTGTGTCCTCTGTTGTGTGTTTTTTTCCATTACATGCTGAGTCAGTCCAAAGTTATGAAGGACACAACACAATTCTTTGGTCCTCCTGCCCTGAAGGTTGTCTAAATGGATGTTAAAATCACCAACAATAACTACGGTCAGAGTCAACACAGATAATAGACAGCAGCTTTGTAAAATCACCAAAAAAGGTTGCGTGGTATTTAGGTAGTCTGTAAATATTAAGAAACAACACACAGGAGGAGGAATTCAGCTGAACAGCCACATACTGCAAATAAAGAAAACTTATCATAAGACATCTGCTTACATTTTAGGGAATCATTAAACAAAACAGGTACTCCTCCTTTGTTATGCAGCCTGGGTTCACTTATAAAGGTGTAGTTGAGAGGGGCTGCTTCGATAAGAAGAGATTCACCATTATTATCTAACCAAATCTCTGTTAAAAACATAAAATCCAGTTTGTGTTTTATAATGAGATTGTTAATTAAAAATGTTTTTTCCTGCCAAAGACCAAATATTTAATAAAGCCAGTTTCAGTGTGTTAACCCTTTAACATCCTTGATTTCACATTGAGATAGTGCCCCCACTGCCTATGGCACAGTGCTGCACCTGTCATGTGATGCCATGTGATGTGGCCAAAAACTCCCCAGTTGTATTAAGAATTCCATCTCACAAGGTGGCAGACATGTATAACTTACTGCTCTTGCTTTGGAGGACTAATGGCAGACATAGAACCATCCAAAAACCTCACTTCTGTACACCAGAGAAGAAGACATTTTTAGAACAAGCAAATGATTGATGAATGTACTCGTTCGCAAGACAGAGGACTTGTTTGCTCCCAAATTTGCTAACTATGATTCTAAAAAGAGATTATTTGAATGAATGAATGAATGAATGAATGAATGAATGAATTTATTTCGGATAGTACAGTACAGGTTAAAAGAAACTGAATAATGTAACAACAAGGTCAGATTAGACAATGACTCCTCTGATTATACAATTCAACGTAAGTTATCCGAAATGGGTGATGGCTGAAGCCGCAGCTTATATTGCCCACCCATATTCCATCCAAGAATTCAAAAGAGAAAAAGAGAAAACAGACAAGAGCGATTACAATTCAAAACAAAGCTAAGACAAAATGTGACAGAGAAAAAAAAAACTAAGCTAAGCTAAGTTAAGCGATTACTATTCAAAAACAAATCTAAGACAAAATGTGACAGAAAAGAAAAAAAAAAAAAACTAAGCTACAACACAACACAGGCTGGATATGGCGATCCTTATGTGATTTTACATGTCGTCTTGTATATATGTTTGGAGTATTTCTTCCTTTAGTTTTTGTTTAAATTGTCCATGCGTTGTACATGATTTTAATTCAGGTCCAAAATCGTTCCATAATCTGACTCCTTGCACTGAAATTGTGTTGCTTGGTTGTTGTTTTCACTGTAGGCTTTTGAAATATACATGTTCTTCTGAAGTGATATTGTTTCTCCCTTATTTGGAACAACTTTTGGATATTTGCGGGCAGTGATAAATTCTTCACTTTAAACATTATTATTGCAGTTTTAAAGTCAACCAGATCTTTCAACTTGAGAGTTTTTTGTTTAAGAAAAAGTGGGTTTGTTGGTTCCTTGTAAGCTGCTTTGTTTATTATTCTAATAGCACTCTTTTGAAGCATAAAGAGTGGATATATGTTTGTTTTATATGTATTTCCCCATACTTCATTACAATATGTCATGTATGGGAGTATTAATGAATGATACAAGGTGTATAGTGTGGGTTGATTCAGCAAATATTTCACTCTGTGTAATATTGCAATTGATTTGGATACTTTACCTTTAATATAATTAATATGTGACTTCCAACACAGTTTATTATCAATTATTACTCCAAGAAATTTAGTTTCAGATACCCTTTCAATCTCTACACCATTTACACTGAGTTTAGGTACTGGGATGTTGTGATGGTTGTTAAAGACTATAAATTTTGTCTTACTTAAATTGAGCGTTAATTTGTTTGATGGTAAATATCAACATGTTGTTATAACAGAGGGTGGGCGAAGCTGGTTGATGTTCACCTGCTATCACCCCCAGCGCCATGTGACTGCACAGAACAATTGTGCCAGTTCTGTGTCATCATATAAGATAAATTGCAGCGGAATAAAAGAAAAATTGAGGTGGGATAATCATAAGCGTTTCTGGATGTGGGAGAGAAAGTGCTAATGACTGACAGAAGGCAAAATAACGACCAGGATGGACGAAAATGGACGAAGCGAGAGCCGCCTGGCCTGCGGCAAGTGATGGATTTGTTTGTTTACACTGTAACTGATTTTCTGGTTGAAAGATACCAAAATGCCCAAAACAACAAATGGTGACAAAAAACAAAATCATCCTTTGTGTAAATATGTCCAAAGTCCACTTTTGACTGAAAGTTATGTAATTCGATATGGCTGCCGTGGCATTATGCAAATTAGATGCGTAAATTTACTCCTATCTCAAATTTTGAATCATATTCTACATCTTTCTAATTGACAGTAAGCCGTTATCTCGTACCACTTTCAAGTTATAGCTTTGGAAATCTCTGACAGCTGAACTGAATATTTTCTTGAAAAAAAACCTTGACCACTAGGGGCTGACGGTGCAACGGAGCGCCATAGACAGTCAAACAGTTAAGAACATCATCTGCCAAATTTTTATTTTGTTTGGGCTGTGACTGGTGAGAAATGATAAATTTGATACATTTACAGGATGTGTAGGATGGATTTTGTTTCTCTGTAAATTTACCAACCTTTTTCTGCTACTTATTAAAACAGGAATTAAGGAAACTACTTCCATACTGGACCCTGGCTTGTCTTGGAAAGAGCCATGAATACCAGTGGTATCAGAGTCCAGACCCAGTACATCAAACCCAGCTTGTGTTGTTATCAGGCTGTGGATTTTGGCTCAGCTGTGAGGGTAGGGGTGGTGGTGGCCAGCAGGGCTTCGGCTGTGGGGGTGGTGGTGGGCACCGGGGCTTTGGGAGTTGTGCCAGAACTCGCTGGGGAATTGCTGGAGGGGGGAGATGGGAGGGATGATGTAAAGTCAAAGAGTAAAGTCAAAGAGTCAGTAAAGTCAAAGAGTGGGAAGGATGGGGAAGAGGAAACTGAAAAGGAGGGGCATGCAGTAGTAAAGGGGGCGGGCCCTCACTGGTGACTTTTTGTGAAGGAGGGGTCTGCACAGGCGGGGGCTGAGGCGGCTTTATCTCACAATTTCTGCTAGGCTGTATCATATCTTGTTGTTTTGGTTCCTCTTGTCTCTTGTCCTTGTCCTGGGGAACAGGATGATGACGCAGGAAATAGAACAGATTGGAGGTAAACAGCCTCATGCCTAATGAGCTGAGGCTGAGTCCATCTCCCTTAAAAAAGTGTCTGCGGCCTCAGAAGAAGTTGAAGTTGTCAATAAATTGAAGTGATTTGTTTGTACAAGCTTCTGACAGCTATCCATTTAAACTGAACAGTCTGCTGAATCTCTCAGCTCCTCCTCTGACTAGTGGTAGTGGGCCACTAATAAACACATCAGCATTCAGACAGCTGACTAGATCTAGGAGTTCCTTAAAGTCTTGTTTCAGCACCTCAGACTGCTGTTTCACAAATCATTTGAGCCTACATGTAATATGAGAGTTTTCACCGAGGGGTGATCAGCCATGATTTGCAAGACTTCGTCTCTCACATCAGACATCATATCCCTGGGAAACCACATTACTTCTGCATGTTTACCACATACGTTCCTCACATCTTTCACAGCAGAGTCACCAACAATCAGAGTTTCAGGCCCAGCTGTTAGCTTACTCTGTGGCCTTTTACCTTCTGAGTTGTTCTGATTTACCTTGCTGCATGTGGGGGAGATTTTATCCAGGTCATCAGATGGAGATCCAGGGTCCTGCAGTAGCGGCACAAATCTGTTCTGAAATGGCATGTTTGGCTGTTGTGGAGGAGGTTTGTTTTTAGGCTTCCCTTTGACAGCTATCCACAGCTGTGTCTTGCTGACAGTCAGGGTTGAAAAGGCTCTTGGTCTACCCGATAATGCAGGCCAGCCATTCATATTGAGCTGTTACTTGTCTTCCTCCCCTCACCCAGTGTGATGGTTTATTCTTGGGCTTTGCACCAAGGGCATTCCAGAGAGGACTGTCACTTCTGTACACAATCCTCCCGTTTCCTCTCAGCCATGTTAGCACTGGATAACTGTGAGTTAGCGGGGTCTTGTCCACTGTATTTAATCACGGGCAGGGTTGTATCATTTTCAGAGTCCATTTACTTCCAGATTAACTTCTAGCCGCTGGATTTTAGTTTCCAGCACGATAATCTTCTGTAGGAGTTTGTGGTAGTCATCTGTAGAAAGGGGAGGCATCTTGTCAGCTTGTCAACTGCTGTAGTTCAGGCTTCAGCTGCTTGTAGGTCACTCTCATGTAGCACTGATAAGGTCCAAAAAAGTGTTAGATCATGGTAATGGTGAGCTATATCTTCAGCGAAATAAGGTTCCAGTGATTTATGAGTATCCGGTCGGCGCTGCCCATAAATTTCTTGCAGGGGAAATAAAAATATTTACAGAAAAGTGCAAGCAGAGGGAAGAGCAAAGCAGTGGTGTGTCCTTCCACTAGCAAGGAAAGTTGATGTTATTTATTTGCTTATGTGGTGCTGTAAAAAAAAATATATATATATATTTTTAGAGAAAGCGGAGCACTTTATGAAACTGAGGAGGGACAGGACATCTGTAATAATTTTATTATGCTGATTTTGAAAACATCCCTGTGGTATTGGGATACCACAAGGGATTAACCAGCATCAGCATGATGATGCAGCCATACAGTGATGTCATTACGCCAAACCATCTTAAGGGGAGATTCGGCCATTTCACGGCCTCTTTCCCAGCTGGCTCAGTATACAGCAGACTTGTATTGTATATTATTTAGGTTGTTGTTATAAAGTTCTTGTTCAAGGCAGACACCACTCTCTGTGCATCATTCCAGGTTTTGAGACATAACATTTGGAGATGAAAGTAAAACCATAGAAGTGTGCTTGGGGTCATTATGACCATTTCTGAAAACCCCAGGTGAGCCACCCGTCTCGTGGCACCTCTGGTTCAACACCTTTAAGGATTATGTTGACGCGGCTGGCCTAAATGGTGCTGACAACAAGAAGCTAAAGAATGTACTGGATCTTGGTCTAGGCGAGGAAGGACCACGCGTGCTCTGTACTCTGTGTCAAGCAGACTCATTTCACTCAACAATGTGTGATTCTGATAGAGAGACATTACTACGGCTGGACCAACATTACGGCCCGAAGAGTCGCTTTCTTCAACCACAAATAGCAGGTGAGTCAACTCAACGTTATGTCTTGGAGGTTCGAGTCTTAGCGAACATGTGCACCTTCGGGCCCTTAGCAGATGAGCTAATCAGTGATAAGCTAATGGGAGATTGCAGCACAGAGAGTGAGCACAGCACAGAGGGTGAACACGACACAGAGGGTGAACACGACACAGAGAATGAACACAACACGGAGGGAGAGCAGTGACTGGACTCGCCTCAGTTCCTCACCCAGCGAGAGCCTCAGGGAGATGCTACAGAGCTGCAGGAGAGAGAGCCTGCATCTATCAGGAACCCCAGGACACAACAACCCAGTGCAGATTCTGACAACAGCAATAGCGGCATACTGTCACAACCAGACTTCCCGGGGGTAAGGGAGAACAAACCGGACTCGCCTCTGATCCTCGTGTGGTATGAGCTCCAGACAGGTGCTGTGGAGTCGCAGGAGAGGAGGTTTGTGGAGAAAGGGTACCTAAGTGACCACGGATGGCTCGGCGCGTGTCCCATTACCGACACCAGCGACACATCACAACGACTTCAACCAGCACCAGGTGAAAGAGAGAAGGAACTGGACTGCTTTGGAATCCACGCACAGCACCAGCCTGCAAGAGCCACCACCGAGCTGCTGGATGAAGAGTCTGCAATCATACAGAATGCAGTAGAACCATCGGACGTCTTCCGAATCCATGACCGGCATCAGCCTCCAGGTGCCGCCACCAAGATGCAGGATTAAGAGTTTGTGACCCAACAGGCTGTAGCAGAATCACCACAGCCTAGTGAACACCCCACAGCAGACGTGACAGTTATTACATCGCAACCACGATGCCGAACGCAGCCAAACAGAGTGCCACTTGCAGTGATGAACTGGGTTTGGATCCACAGAACTAAGCGACCAGGCTTACAGTTGGCCTTAACATTGTCACCACCATGACACATGAAAATCACGGCATAGCTGAGACCAGCGACCGTTCAGATGGAGGATGGATCGAGATGGCAGGCCAACCATCAGCAGAAAGTGAGAGCAGCTGCCACAGATCAAGACGCAGCGTTGGAGCAGATCCAGCTGGTGTGGGATCCAGGCTGGGACATTGTTGATGAGCGTGCCGTGGCTGCAGAGGGACGGCACCCAGGCCGGCCGCAACTGGCATCTCCAGGGGCACATCCACCACGAGCTCGCCTTATGGTCCCTCCAATTGGACTGCCCTCCTCCTCAGAAGAAAAAAGAGGACGATTTAGCTAGGGGTGCGCCTGCCAGCTGAGAGGGGAGAATAACCCACTCAGCTGCACTGGGCTACGCAGTGGTCCACCTGCTAGCCCTAGCTGGTTTTGCTTTATTATTTAACAGATTGGGGAAGGTTGATTTGAATTAGGCATGCTGTTCTTTTTTTCCAAGGGGGAAGGGGGTGTGAATGTTGTATTGGGATACCACAAGGGGTTAACCAGCATTGGCGTGATGACACAGCTCTACAGTGACGTCATCACACCGAACTGTCTTGAGGAGAGAGTCGGCCATCTCATGGCCTCTTTCCCGGCTGGCTCAGTATACAGGAGACCTGTATTGTATATTATTTAACTTGTAATAAAGTTTGTGTTTAAGGCAGACACCACTCTCTGTGCATCGTAAAAGGTTTTCACACATAACAGTCCCATCACACCTGAAGTGATAATCATATTTCTCTATTTTTTTTCCTTTTTTCTGGTTTATTTATGAGGTCCATGGTGGTGAACCTGCAGGAACCGAGGGTCAGCTGTGGAGAGAACGGGCTGGATACAAGATTTATCAAACTGATATTTGACTGAAATAACCACAATAAAAGAGATTTGAAGAATTGTTTTATTGATTGTGATTTTTTAGCAGTTTACTTTGCAAACTGAAACAAGCTAAATAAAAATATTGCATGTTCACTGTTAATAGTTAGAAAAACTGCATTTCATTGAAGTAGTTTTTTGAAAAAGATGATTTTTTTGCAAGCTAGTTCTAAAAGAGACTTTCTTATATTTATTACACACAGAGTGAAACATTTTAATCCTGATTTAATATTGATGATAACGATAATAGTTTTTAAAGTTAAATGACAAATCGTGATTTTTTAATTTACTGAGATGCACCAGTACAACTGAGATGAAGCTGAAGATGGAATTTGTTGTACTGATGCTGAAAATCATTGAGGGTCATCATCCTACAGTACAGGAATGTGGTCTGCTTTAGGACATTAAAAACTAAATGTCAGAGGTGATACAGTACAAGGCAGAACATCTAATTATTTAGCTACATAATGGTGACAAATGATAACAGTAAACTGTTATATTTTCTACTGGTCATGTAATTAACAATATATTTTAGAGTTCAATCTAACTGGTATACATATTTAAAGTAAAAGAAAATAATTTATCTATTTTGTGGTTTTAATTTACCTTAACTTTACCTGCTGACTTTAACATGAGTTAAAATCTTATTATATCTGGTCATGGTCCTCGTTCTGTCTGGTAAAGATTCTCAAGTAAAAAATACAATAAAAAAGATAAAAATAAAGTTCTCTGTCAAAAATATCAGCAAAAAAACTCAACTGATGCTGTCATGGTTGCTAGGTAACCGGGTAGTGTGTGGTCATGTAAACATACATCCTCCAAAGACTAGACCGTCTCATTTAACAGTCTCAAATCAGCCTTTAGATGCAGCCTACCTGACCTTTGAGTCCTCTGGCCTCCAGGGCCAGAGGACTCAAAGGGTCTATGAGGATCTATGAGAGTCTATGAGGGTCTTTGAGTCCCTTTGAGGACTCAAAGGGTCTATGAGGCTGCAACACCTGAATTAAGACATAGCCGCAAATTTCTAACCAGGATGCACTACTTCAATACCTCAATACATCTTAAGTCAGATCTGCGCAGAACTGCAGGAAGTCGAACACACCCATTACTAGACACATGAGGCAGCACAAACAGTATCATATCACTCCAGTGTAGTGCATTTAGATTCATGGGTTTATTGGTGTTTATTGTTGGTACAAGTATTCATGTAAATAAGAATTTGAGTAGGAATGAAGATTTCCTTTCATTACACTCATATCCTCATAGGGCACCAGTCCAGATAATGGACAGTTTTATTAACAATTCTTTATTTGTACCAATTATGAATCAGTCTCAGAAAGAAACCTTGTGAGTTTTTGTTTGCTGATAATCAAGAAGATGGACATGAAATCAAACAGTAACTCCCATATGTCTTTCAGCAGTTTAATAAGAAATGCCAGAAGAGGTTAACACATTCGGATGATTTTAAAACAAAGAATCCAACATGTATCATGGGTATCATAGACCGTTATTGAATTACTGAGCATCACCTGTGAATCAAACATTTGTGGAACCAAATAAACCATAGTTTGACTTGGGAATATTCTGGAAATTGGAAAACCATAAATAGCATTGGTTAAGAAAAGTGGATGGAATTTTATGTAGAAAATGATGAGTAAACTATTTATAAAAATGGAAAATTGGTGTTACTCAAAAAAAGAACGTAAATTAATGAAAGGACAGAAATGCATTTTGAAATTCTGATAGGAGTTGCATGAAAGTAAGTTTAAAGAACTTACACCAGGAATATTCTGAAGAATTAAGTTAAATTAAACAACAGGCCATCAACCAAACAGAATCATTGTGTCCCAGTAGGTAGCAGGCGGTCCACTGGATTCTGCTTCAACTGGACTGGCGTGGGTCCTGTTGGAAGACTGGCAGACAGGCTCCTTATCACGGTTATGGCCTACTCCCAAGATCACAAAAGGGCTGGTTCTTCAGCAAGCTGGCTGCGGTCTTCTCTTATGCACTGAAGAAGGTATTGTTTTATTGTAGAAAGTCCCATCAGAAATTCAAACTGAGGCAAAAACACACCACAAATCCGCTTCTTCCGATGTTTGTGTTTTAAATGAGTTGGTTTAAGCTTAAAAAAAATTCTGGCAAGGTAATTTTAAAGAAAAAGATTAAAATAAGGAAAAAGTGAACTTTAAAGAAAAGAAAAAAAATTCACAGAGCACGACAGGCTCTGGGCCTTACTTGGAAGCTAGAAAAAAAAATGGGAGAGAGCCTGCTCCTTACAGCTTGACCAATGCCCTAAAAACTGAACAAAGGGAAGATTTTTTCCAGGTGTGGCAGAATTTCACTGATTCACATGAAACCTGAGCTGGCCCAATTACATTGCTTCTTTTTCCAGCAGGTTCCAAGATTGTCATAGCCAGGAGCAGCACTGGGGTTAAGCTCCCAGTGCTTATAAAATGCTCCTTATGGTGTGCGTCTCGAAAAGCCTCTGACAACTAAGTCCAACTCCTAGCCTGCCCATGTGGTTTAGTCTCTAAGCCCGGCGGAACTGCTTTTACTAATAGGAGAAGGGGCGAGGGCGGATCTCTGGCGCCTTAAAACCAGATGCTTTGGGTAGATGGTGGCTCGTCAACCTGGGAAGGTAGCCCATCTAGGGGAAGGTAAACCCTGATTTCAAAACTCTGCTGCCTTGCGGCACATCCGGTCACAGGAAAGGCTTCGGGAGTCAACCCTGAGGAAAAATCCGGAGTCGGAGTCCCTAAGGCAGTTCTCTGTTGCGCTCAACATCGTTCTGGCAGCTCCTGCGACGGCGCTGGTGCCAAAGTGTAGCAGCCCTGCTGTTCCTTTGGATTCATCAGTGACGTGGAGAGGGGGGACATGCTGCATGGGCAACATCTTGTCCTCCATATCTTCCTGCCCAGGCTTGAATCCTACCAACGCCCAACGCTGGAAGGTAGAACACAGGATCACTGGAGAGGACACTCCAGCTTCGCCTTTGGCGTAGACAAAGCACGGGGAATGACAGTTACCGGTTATAAGTCACTGCTCAATTGGCGTAGAGTGCGGCGCCAGGGGTTGTTCCCGACGGTGGGAGGGATCATCGGATCTCACTGGACAGCTACCGCCTGCCTCAAGCTGGGCAGCCCCCAGCCAATAAGGTGTTGTCCCGCCACAGCCTGCTTTCCTCATTGGGTGCATGGGGATGAGGAGAAGTCCGAACGGCAGGCTGAGAATCTTCGCACCAGGCAAGACAAAAAAAACAAAAGAGACCAACTCTAAAACTGGGAACTTGGAACATCCGCACTATGATGACAGGACTCGCTGCTAACCTCAAGGACATCAACGACACCAGGAAGACTGCCAACATCAATAATGAGCTGAAGAGACTGGAAGTGGATATCGCCAGTCTCCAGGAAACACGGTTGGCTGACGCAGGCACACTGAGAGAGAAGGACTACACGTTCTACTGGCAGGGAAAGAGCAGTGACGAACACAGGGAACACGGAGTGGGCTTCGCAGTGAAGAACACCTTGCTGAAGATGGAGGAACCGGGCAGCAATAGCTCTGCACGACTCCTCACCCTCCGCCTCAACACCACTCAAGGCCCAGTCACCCTCGTCAGTGTGTATGCCCCAACACTGACAGCCACACCAGAGGCAAAAGATGAGTTCTACGAGAATCTCGCAACAACTGTCAGGATCATCCCCAACTCTGAACAATTCATTCTCCTTGGAGACTTCAATGCCAGAGTGGGTGCTGACCACGACTCCTGGCCCTCCTGTCTTGGACCATTTGGTGTGGGCAGAATGAACGACAACAGACAGCGGCTGCTCGAGTTCTGCACTTATCACGATCTGTGCATCACAAACTCGTTCTTCAAGACCAAGCCCCAACACAAGGTTTCCTGGCGACATCCGCGCTCAAAGCACTGGCACCAGCTGGATTTGATCCTGACCAGGTGCACCTCACTGAAGAACGTGCTAATCACCCGTTCATTCCAGAGTGCAGATTGCGACACAGACCATTCATTGGTGTGTTGCAAGGTCAAGCTGCAGCTGAAGAAATTCCATCATGCTAGACAGCCTGGAAAGGCACGGATTGACACCAGCAAGATGGCTCAACCAGAACTTGTTGAGCGGTTTGCCTCCACCTTTGAGAAGGAACTTGGTGTACCACAAGAAGGAGAATCTGCAAAGCAGAAGTGGGAAGAGCTGCGAAACACCATCCACCGCACAGCCTTGGCTACCTTTGGGAGGAAGACCTCGAAGTCACAGGACTGGTTTGATGCCAAGTTGACCGAGATGACCCCCGTCATTGAAGCCAAGCGCTCAGCTCTTGCCGAGTACAAGAAGTACCCAAACGAGAAGAATCTCCAGATTCTCAGGGCTGCGAGAAGCAAAGTTCAGCAGACCGCTCGGCGCTGTGCCAACGAGTACTGGACTCAGCTCAGCCAAGACATTCAAACCGCTGCCATAACAGGGAACATCCATGGTATGTACGATGGCATCAAGAAAGCACTTGGTCCGGCTCACAGCAAGACATCCCCCCTCAAATCCTCCACTGGGGAGATGGTCACAGAAAAGAACAAGCAGATGGAGAGATGGGTGGAGCACTACTCCGACCTCTACTCCAGACAGAACACCGTGACACCATCAGCCCTTGATGCCATCGATTGCCTGCCATCCATGGACGAACTTGATGCCGAGCCAACCATCGACAAACTCAGCAAGGCCATTGATAGCTTAGCCGCTGGCAAGGCACCCGGCAATGACGGCATACCCCCCGACCTGATCAAGCACTGCAAGACCGCCCTACTGCTGCCATTGCATGACATCCTCTGCCAGTGCTGGAAGGAAGGTGCCATACCACAGGACATGAGGGACGCCAAGATCATCACCCTCTACAAAAACAAAGGGGAGAGAAGCGACTGCAACAACTACAGCGGCATCTCCCTCCTCAGCGTTGTTGGCAAATTCTACGCACGAGTTGTTCTCATTCGTTTACAGAAGCTTGCCGAATGTGTCTACCCCGAGTCTCAGTGTGGCTTCCGCGCTGAGCGATCGACAGTAGACATGATATTCTCCATCCACCAACTCCAGGAGAAATGCAGAGAACAGAACATGCCCCTGTACGTCGCCTTCATCGACCTCACCAAAGCGTTCGATCTGGTCAGCAGAGAGGGCCTTTTCAAGATCCTGACAAAGATAGGATGCCCACCAAAGTTGCAAAGCCTCATCGAATCGTTTCACACCAACATGCAGGGGATAGTGCAGCACGACGGCAACGTCTAGCGGAGTGAAACAGGGCTGTGTACTTGCGCCAACCCTCTTTGGGATTTTCTTTGCTGTGCTACTGAGGCATGCCTTCAGCACAGCAACAGAGGGAATCTACCTGCACACAAGATCTGACGGCAGGCTTTTCAACCTCGCCCGCCTGAAAGCCAGAACCAAAGTACGCGAGGCTCTAATTAGAGACATGCTGTTCGCAGACGACGCTGCAGTCGCGACCCACACACAGCAGGAGCTTCAGACCCTGATGGACCGCTTCTCCCAGGCATGCAAGGACTTCGGGCTTACCATCAGCCTGAAGAAGACTAACGTCTTGGAGTAAGGCACGAAAGCACCACCAACCATCACCATCGACGACTACGAGCTGGAGGTCGTGAATCAGTTCACGTACCTGGGGTCCACGATCAGCAGCAACCTCTCCCTTGATACAGAGATCGACAAGAGGATTGGAAAATCAGCCTCCACACTCGCTCGCCTCACCACACGAGTGTGGGAGAATCCCAAACTCTCTGTCAAGACGAAGATGGTAGTGTACAACGCCTGCGTCATCAGCACACTGCTCTATGGGAGTGAGATGTGGACAACATACGCCTGGCAGTAAAAGAGACTGAACTCCTTCCACTTGCGCTGCATTCGCCACATCCTGGACATATCCTGGCAGGACAAAGTGCCCAACACAGAAGTTCTGTCCCGCGCCGGCCTTCCCTCCATGTTCACTCTACTCAGGCAGCGCAGGCTCTGTTGGCTAGGCCACGTTCACCGTATGGAGGATGGCAGAATCCCCAAAGACGTCCTCTACGGAGAACTGGCAACTGGCAGGAGAGACATTGGCCGCCCACAGCTGCGCTTTAGAGACGTCTGCAAGAGAGACATGAAGGCCCTGGAGATCAACACAGAGCGCTGGGAGGACCTTGCAATGGACTGCTCCAAATGGAGAGGCACCCTGACCAGACAGCTCAAGGCGGGTGAAGTAGTAGTAGTAGATTAGTTTATTTGACAGGGACAGTGCAATAAACATAGACAATTAATCAAAGACAATCAATCTGATGTGTTGCACATAGAGTGGATAGCTATTAGCTAATTTGCAACTCTTGTCAGCTCAAGGCGGGTGAAGAGAGTCTGACAGCTGCAGCAGATGAAAAAAGGACCCGCAGGAAGAACCGCCACAGCTCCAGCAGCACGGAGACCACCCACAAGTGCGACCTGTGTGACAGGGACTGCCATTCGCGCATCGGCCTGTTCAGCCACAGGCGGTGCTGTTCCAGCAGAGTAGACATTTAGGATTCTCTTCCATGGTCATCATAGACCGACGGAGGCCGACAATGATGATTTTCCAGCAGAAGTCATAAACTCAACCTCAAAAAAGGAAATGCAAGGGAGCTTGGAGGCCTATTGGTCATTTCAATGTTCAGGGCTTTGTGGGTCTCCCAGCAGAAAGAGAAGAGGGAGAGGCAGTTGATATGAGAAGTGAGACCCCCCTTAAGACACATATGTTGCTGAATAAAGCATAAATTCCTTAAACTTTAGTGACTAAGATATTCTACTCAATAATAAGGGAATATACAATGTCTCTACATTGTAACTGTAATTAATTTGTGATAGTAAGCATGAAAAAATTAATTTCTTCCTGAAAATAAAGCAGCACATATCAAATCATATCAATAAAAACATCTGAAACCACAATTGTCCATTCCAGAGTTCAACCATGACTTCAGTAGCGGATGCTGTCTTGAGAGAAAGAATATTAATTAATTTATAGTTCACAACTGCAGAGATTCCATTTCAGCAAGAGAAAAAATTATTAAATATTCCTACATCATCCACCAGATGGCACTGTAAAACTGTCTGGTTGGTTAATGAGGAATCTCGACTCCCAAGTCTGGATTACATCAACCATAAATCTGTCATTTGGGACATTCCTTTGCCAAAGAGCAGAAAAAGGAGAATGACTAAGTCCTGGAGAAGGGATTAACTTCCACTTTATGGCCAATGGATAGTGTTACGGCTCTGGTCCTTGGGTAATAGAAGCAGCTCATGACCAGACTTTTGAGCTGAAACAATTTTCTTCAGCAAAGAATGATTTTATGGATTGGAACTAAAAGGGGTAACGCTACACCAGTGAAATCACAAGTCAGCTGTATAGGAGTAAGCCAAGAGCATGTTTTAGCCCTTTAACTGCCCAGATTAAATGGACGGGTCACGCGCCTCCAGTGGCACAGCACAGCAACTGCACGTATCAACTTACTGACATCCCCCGGCTATACTGAAGATTTGTACTAATCTCTATTGATCTGACAGTTTAGAAGATGGCAGACACTTGCCGGAGGAATCATGGCTGACATGGAATATAGCAAAGAAGGAGAAATCCTCATTATTATTATTCCTTTTTCCACTTTGAGCTCACACACCAATGGGGAAGCTGCTGTGTTTGGTCACCGTGACAGCGATGATGATGGAAACTTCATGAAACGAGAAAAATGGCTGCGTAATACAAACGAAATTCATGTGGGATAATCATAAGAGTTTGTAGATGTGGTACACGGTGTAAATGGCTGAACAAACACAGAAACATCGGCTACGATGGACAAAAACAGACCAGTCACGTAGGCGGGCGAGCCCCCCTCCCGGTAACAGGTAAGAGAGAAATATGTTTTTTTGACATTTTATTGATTTTCTGGTTCAAATACTTTGGAGATTAGATAAAAACATACCCCTGTAGACAAATTAGCGTAAAAAAAAAAAAGGATCATCTTGATGTAAATGTATCCAACATCCACTTTTGACTGAGTTATATAATTTATATAGCTGCCGCAACGTTATGCAAATTAGATGAATAAATTTATTCCTATCTGAAACTTCGGATCATATTCTACATCTTTCTAATTGTCAGTAAGTATTATCTCTTGTAACTTTCAAGTTATAGCCTTGGAAATCTGAACTATTTTATTTTATTTTATTGCCACTCTTGACCACTGGGGGGGGGGGGGGCTTGCATTGCCTTGTGTTATCCCAGGTGTCATAAGGCGAATTTGGCAGTTAAAGGGTTAAGAAAAGATAAGGCACTTCACTCTTTCTATTAGAGATTACAGTTGCAATCAAAATTATTCTATTATTATTCTATTTCTATTTTATTCTTTTTATTCTTCTATTTTCTATTTCTAAATTCTATTATTATTATTGGCAATTTTTTTTTTAATTTTCAGGTGTTTGCAACAAACAAACTACACAAGAACAATTTAAATTCTTAAAACTAACATTGCAAGGATGTTATCCAAATTCAACAATAAATCCCATTTTCAATGACTACTACAGTCTCAAAATTATTTAACCTCCTGAATAGAATTCCTCATGAGACCACACATTTGCAAATCAGGTGTGGTCTCAAGCACACCTGATGCAACCAATGAAGGGCTTCATTAGTTGAATCAGGTGTGCTTGAGATAGAACACCTCAAATACCTGGCCTGTTGACAGTGACATTTGAGTGCATGTTAGAAATATGGCTAAGTCAAGAGAAATAGCTCAGAGAAAAGATCAGTGCCTTGCACAAACAAGAAAAAGAATGCAAAAAGATAACAAAGGCACTGGATATTCCTAGAGATACAGTTGGAAGCATAGTTTGCAAGTTCAAAGTTAAAGGAACAGTGGCTACACTACCTGGACGTGGCAGAAAGAGGAAGGTATCAGTGGCTGCCACCAGAGCCCAAAGGAGGCAGGTGGTCAAAAACCCTCGGACCTGCAGCAGGACTTGGTGGCAGCAGGCACTGAGGTTTCAGTTTCCACAGTAAGGTGCATACTAAACATTGAAGGGCTCCATGCCCAAACTTCAAGACATACACCACTACTGACCCAAAAGCACAAAAAAAGTTGACTCCAATTTGCTCAAAACTATACAAACAAGTCAAAGAGGTTTGGGGATTCTGCTCTGTGGAGCAATGAAACAAAAGTGGAACTTTTCGGGCCTATGGATCAGCGGTATGTCTGGAGGAGGTAAAATGAAGTATACGATGAAAAGAACACCCTGCCTACAGTGAAGCATGGCGGTGGCTCAGTGATGCTCTGGGTCTTTTTTGCTTCCTCTAGCACCGGAAACCTACAGTGTGTGGATGGCAAGATCAATTCAATCAAGTGTCAGGAAAAATGGCATTTTGTGTTGAATTTGGAGAAACCGCTTGTAATATTAGTTGTGTTGAGCTATTTAAATTGTTTTTGTTTAATTTGTTTATAGTAAACAGCTGCTAGTTTGTACATCTTGCAAATAAACCAAATTTGCGGTGGGGGTTGAATAATTTTGATTGCAACTGTATGTTGGCTTACCATCAAAAGCAAACAAAAAATAAATAAGGCAAGTTGAACATTCAGGCCAATCTCCTATTTTTATATGAAAATACAAAAACTGCCAAAACTAAAAATGGATAAGAACAAATGATTGTTGCACTATAAATTTCACTATTGCTACTTCAGCAAAAGTTCTGGAAAATAAAATGAAGATGCCATGAAAATGTTAAGGAATGTCAAAACAGAAGTTGTCTTTATGTGTCCCACTTTACACTGCTCTACCTGGAAACTCATTATGTTATATTACAAAAAAATCCACATACACAACCACAGAATAAGACGGGCCTATTGTTGAAAGTTATACTATCATCTGATGGGGGTGGATTTGTGCTCGGCCCCCACCTTGTCACTCTGTTCCCTCCTCTGACTTGAAACCCCCCATCTGCTGAGGCTATAACAGTTAACATTTAATAACTTTTCAGTCTATTACTATGATATTTTCATTCTTTTTCACCTATAATTTAGTCTCTTGTCTTTTCTGTCCCTCCTTTGTGTTCTCTACTGCTGAATGTAAATTTACACACAGCAATTACACAACACATGTACAGTGCCAGGAAATCATCTCAAATTAACCTTACCAAAAACACCTCCCAACAGTCTAAAAATAAACCAGCACTCCCCTCCGTTTCCCTCTCTTTTCATACTCATCACACATATGCATATGCATATGTATGTGGCTTTTGTAGTCTTACACCTCTTTTCTGATCGTTTTTCTTCTTGCCTTGTCTTTCTGTCTTTGTATTGCTTGTTGCTGTTTATATTTTTGTTAGATAATTCTGTACCGTATGCATGTATTCTAGCTGATATCATAAATATGTTCACCCAGCCACGCCGGCTGTTCTCTCGCAAAGAAAGAAAGAAAGAAAGAAAGAAAGAAAGAAAGATCAGTTTACATGCAAATTAAAGGCAAGACAGATTGTTTCTGAACTAAAACTAAGAGTGTTCACTGGCCCATGTGCCAAGATCCAACAAGTTTCATAAAAAACTGCTATACAAATGAAAGATATTTCAGCAAAGTAACAGTATAGTCTAAAAGGCAATGTATATTCAAACAAATAAATATTGTTAAAACACTTATATAATGTAGAAGGGACGGCCTTTGCTCCTACTGCATTAAGATAAAAGAGAATATTTTTTACAGACACTATCGTCAGGTAAAGTAATGATGAGCTGACATTAGAATTGAACATTAGATATAAATTCTGGCAGTGGGTGGAAAACAGAATCCCTTTAAAGAATTAGTTTCTTGTTCACCCTAGCAGTAATGAGAGCACATTAAACTGTGCAAAAGTTGTCAGATAAACAAAGGTCGTTTACCTTTTCATTTCAAAGCTTTGTGGTATTTGTACGTTAGTAGAGACAAAGCCACATGTCGTGGCTGAACTATGAGTGCTAAGCTGTGGTTGGCTATTTCTCTTTCATCTGAGAGACTGCCGAGCATGTTTGCTCAGAATGTATGTGGCTTTGATGATCAACAGGATATGCTGCTAGTTCATAAGAAGCATCTGCAGGCTAAATTTAGAAGAAACGTTTATTGTGAGAGTTTTCAGTTTTGTCTCCCTGGACATGTACTTGTATAATGTGCAAAATGTCTATTAGTAGCCACTTATGCCCAGACAAGTTTAAACCTTTAGTACAATTTTACGCACAATGCTATATGGTTAAATTGGTAACATTTGAGGTTCATATCAGTTGAAATCTTAATCTTTCTCTCTTGGTACTGTATATGGTTTGCAGACCACCAGCAGTTTAACTTGTGTTTGTTTGAGAAGATAAGGAAACAAATATGGCCAAACTGAATGTTGGTTTGTCTCTGATGAGGTGGCTTTGAGGGAAAAAAATGAGCTTAAGACTATTTCACCAAGTGTGTGGTCGATTGATCTGAAGATCATTTTAGTCCCTCAGCCACCTTAAAGAAAACAAACCAACATTCAGCTTGACAATATTTGTTTCTTTATCTTCTCCATCAAATACAATTACTTTTTCACATAGGGCCAGGAGGATTAATGAATGAAATCATCATTTAAAAACTGCATTTTGTATTTACTTGGGCTATCTTTGTCTAATATTAAAATTTGTTTGATCTGAAACATTTAAATGTGACAAATACAAAAATGTAAGAAATCAGGAAGGGAAATATACTTTTTCACAGCACTGTACATTATGTATGTTAACTCCTTTTTTTTTAAATTGAAGTCGCTGCGAAACAACTTTTGCTTTATTTGGTTTGGCCAATTTTCACAAAATTCACATGTTGAATGAAATAACCATAAAGCTCAAATGAATGGATGTTTTACAGCATATCCTTGCTTCCTTCAAACACATTTATGTGGGAACCGTAACTAAGGGCGCATTCACACAGCCACTGTTTGGTCCGCACCAAAGGTCCAAAGTGTGTATTCCGTGGATAGTTTGGATTGTTTGGCGCCGTCTGAATGCACCTGGAACTCTGGTGCAGCACCAAACAAGCAAACTCTGATCCCCCTAAAAAGGGGAGGGGGGTCTCAGTTCGCTTGCAAACGCAGTCTGGTGCGCTTCGCTTGCCGTGTGAATGCAAACGGAGTATCCAGCGGACCAAAGGGCGAAAGTGCCCCTCTGTGTTTGTGCAACCACAGCAACACACAGTGAGAAGAGAACATGGCGTTTACTGTAAGGTGCCTTCACATCAAAACGCCACCAGGCAAATGTTTTGTGCAGCATGATTACATTATAACTCAATGTAAATACAAGAAAAGACTGGGTGAGATGCAGACAGACGAAGTTGCCACTCACCTGAAAAAGCTGAAAACCTGACATGTGTTTCACGTCTGTGGCAGGAATCCATGGATAAATAAATCCAACATCCCGATTCAGCTGAAGAGCTCCCAGTCCTTCTGCCAGGTAGAAAATACAATAAAGACAGCCACACGGATCCAAGAAATACTTTTACTGGAGAAAGCTGAGGAGAAAAGTTAAAAAAAAATGTCTCTTGGACTTGAAGTAATGAGGAGGAAATGCAGGCTCTGATAGATATTTGGTCTGAGAACCAGATTTCTCAGCTGCTTGTGGCTGCACACAAGAATACCGATGTTTTTAAAATGTTTAGCGACATGATGGCAGCATGGGGGTTATACAGACAGCGAAGCGTTTTATTTTTTATTAGTCTGTGGCACATAAACACCTCAGCTGAACGGTGTTTTGCTGAAAATTGCTCGCTTGCCGAGAATTGCATCCCATCGTTGAATAAACATAATTTAAAGATAATTTACAAGAGGTAATAATCTTTACTTCTAAAAATGTATAATGGGTACTTCTGAAAAAGCACAAATGGTTACAAGCCTGGCTGTAGTGTTATATTTTATAGTTTTGGTGGATGGGATGCAATTCTTGGCAAGCAAGCAATACTCTGCATAACACCGGTCCTGGCCAATCGATGAGCCAGATTTCTCTTCTTCGCCAAGATTTTTTCTTGCTGGTCAGTGGTGGTTTCGGCTACAGCGCCACAAACGAGCAGCTGTTGTAACTGCGTGACGTTGTCCAAGCAGTTTGGTCCGCTTGAGTAAAGTGCTGTGTGAATGCAAACCGAACCAAATGAAGGTGTGAAAATTCTCGCCATTCCCCGCTGAGTTGAACCGAGACCCCCGGACTATGCTGGTGTGAATGCAGCCTAAAGCAGCAGTCTCATCTTTATAAAACAACTACTGAAAAAGAAATCCACATGTTCCATTTACTGCCGTAGAAACATCAAAGCACAACTGATATTTCACAGCACCCCAGAGTAGATAAGATTGTAAATGTGTTGTAACTGTTTTCTCACTTCCTTTTTAGATAAGCTTTTAGATGATGTTAGAAAGTTCTATAAGCTAACAGTGTTTGTAGAACCAAGAAGCGAGACTGCAAAACATCCCTCCACCGTGGATTCACACCTCATTCTGACCACACAACCACAATGATGCTGAACTTTCCATCTTTCACTTTGGTTTTTTCACTGTGTGTGTGATCTTTCATGGACTTGTGAAACATCAAACAAAGAATTTAATGTGAATTAAAACAACATAGAAGTGGAAAATTGTAACCTGAGGGATCACATGTAATATATTTTTTAAACATCCAGTGTGAAACAGACGGGATAGATGAGGTTCTAGTATGTCCACTGATGAAGAAAAATTAGCAAAGTAGTTTAGTGTCATAAACACAAAGAATTTATGACTATTTTATTGACCTGTTCTCAGACAGCAGGTATTTATTCACATTTTCAAATCCTTTCTTGTAATTTTAAAGACACACTCCAGTGAACATAAATCCCCTATAAAAACAAATCTACATAGTCTAGAATGGCATCATATGCCCTTTTTTGTACAAAAACCCTTTCATTGTCTTATAGTTTCATGTCAAAATCCCTCCCCCCAATAGGCCCAACTACATACCACAAGGCAGGACTCCTTAAGGCAAGGCAAGACTTTAGTGCAAGAACGATTGGATGCCGAAGGGAAAGTACTGTGATGTCGACGCACCGGAGAGTCGGTAGTGTCAACATTAATAGGAAACTAAATAATTAACGGACACAGGAAAGCTGGGAACTAACTAGGAACTAAATAATAACATAAGGAAGAGAAACTGAAAACAGGAAATGAAACTATGACAAGACAGGAAAAAACAAAGGAACCTTTAACAATAAGAGATGGGCTCGGAACTAAGGATAAACAAAAAATACTAATGTTAACAGAATGATAATCATGGTGCAAAGATTCATCCATCCATCCATCCATCCATCTTCTACCGCTTTTCCGGAGGTCCGGGTCGCGGAGGCAGCAGTTCAAGCAGAGAAGCCCAGACTTCCCTCTCCCCAGCCACCTGCTCCAGCTCTTCAGAGGGGATACCAAGGCGTTCCCAGACTAGCTGGGAGACATAGTCTCTCCACCGAGTCCTGGGTCTGCCCCGGGGTCTCCTCCCAGTGGGACGTGCCTGAAACACCTCAAGTGGGAGGCGTCCAGGAGGCATCCTAATCAGATGCCCATACCACCTCAACTGACTCCTTTCAATGTGGAGGAGCAGCGGTTCTACTCTGAGCCTCTCCCGGATGACTGAGCTCCTCACCCTATCTCTGAGGGTGAGTCCAGCAATCCTACGGAGAAAGCTCATTTCAGCCGCTTGTATCCGCGATCTCGTTCTTTCGGTCATTACCCAAAGCTCGTGACCATAGGTGAGAGTAGGAACGTAGATTGACTGGTAAATCGACAGCTTTGCCTTAGAACTAAGCTCCCTCTTCACCACAACAGACCGGTACAACGTCCGCATCACTGCAGATGCTGCTCCAATCCGTCTGTCGATCTCTCGCTCCATTTTCCCCTCACTCGTGAACAAGACCCCAAGATACTTAAACTCCTCCACTTGGGGCAGGAGCCTGTCCCCAACCCGGAGAGGACAATCCACCTTTTTCCGGCTGAGGACCATGGACTCGGACTTGGAGGTGCTGATTCTCATCCCAGCCGCTTCACACTCAGCGGCAAACCGTCCCAGCAAGAGCTGTAGGTCATTGCTGGATGAAGCCAACAGGACAACATCATCTGCAAACAACAGAGATGAGATCCTGTGGTCACCAAGCATGACACCCTCCATTCCCTGGCTGCGCCTAGAAATCCTGTCCATAAAAATTATGAACAGGACCGGTGACAAAGGGCAGCCCTGGCGGAGTCCAACTCTCACTGGGAATGACTCCGACCGAGTGTTGGCAATGCGAACTAAACTCTCACAACGGTCGTACAGAGACCGAATAGCTCGTAACAACAAGCCCGATACCCCATACTCCCGAAGCACCCCCCACAAAAATCCACGAGGGACGCGGTCAAATGCCTTCTCCAAGTCCACAAAACACATGTAAACTGGTTGGGCAAACTCCCACGAACCCTCAAGAATTCTCGAGAGGGTAAAGAGCTGGTCCGATGTGCCACGGCCAGGACGAAAACCACATTGCTCCTCCTGAATCCGAGGTTCGACCAACGGCCGGACTCTCCTCTCCAGTACCTTGGCATAGACCTTCCCAGGGAGGCTGAGGAGTGTGATCCCTCTAAAGTTGGAGCACACCCTCCGGTCCCCTTTTTTGAAGAGAGGAACCACCACCCCGGTTTGCCATGCCAAAGGCACTGCCCCCGACCTCCACGCAATGTTGCAGAGGCGTGTCAACCATGACAACCCAACAACATCCAGGGCCTTGAGGTACTCGGGGCGAATCTCGTCCACCCCCGGGGCCCGGCCACCAAGGAGATTTTTAACCACCTTGGCGACCTCAGCCCCTGTGATAGGCGAGTCATCCCCCTCGTCCCCAAACCCTGCTTCCTCTGTGGAAGCAGGGTTTGGGGACGATGAGGATGAGGATGAGGGTTTACCCCCTCATGGATCGTCACCTTATCGTGGTGGGGGGGTTTGCGTGCCCCAGTGATCCCAGGAGCTATGTTGTCCGGGGCAATTTGCCTCTGATAGGGTCTCCCAAGACAAACTGGTCCTGGGTGAAGGGCCAGACGAAGAACGATCCAACAGACTCTCATGATAAATTGTATATCAAGGATTCAGTGTACCCCGCCCGGTATGGGGTTACCGGGGCCCCACCCTGGAGCCAGGCCTGGGGGAGGGGCTCGAAGGCTAGCGTCTGGTGGCCGGGTTTCCACCCATGGGACCCGGCCGGGCTCAGCCCGAAGGAGTTACATGGGTCCGCCCTCCAGTAGGTTCACCACCTGCAGGAGGGATCATGGAAGTCCGGTGCTATGTGGTGCAAAGATTCAAAAAAAAAAAAAAAAAACCCAGAAAGGACCATATCCAGATCATGACAAATAGTTTGTTAAAAAATGCTAACTAGCCTGGAGGATAATTTCAGTTAGGCCAGGGAGTCCTGACTGGCTCAACACTACCCACGTGCCAGCACCACATGTAGCTACGTCACCAAAAACGTTCTGTTTCAGCTCGCCTTTTTGCAGGGGGTGGGGCTGAAGTGAAACTTGACAGCAAAAAAGCACACAAAAAAAAGACACAAGACATTTGAGCAATTTCGCTCTTCATATAGAGAGCCTAAGTCACGCCCCCTCTACTTCCGCATATGGGACCTTAAATCGAAAAAATTCTCCATTGAAATGAATGGCAAGAGGGAAATTATCTTTTGATCCCAATCAAATTTTGCCACAAGTTACACATATGATGTTTGCCAATTTAAAAGATAATTTTCCATGTAATTAAAGTTGTTGGCTGTCATATAATAACAACTAATATTTAGTTTTTGCTTCAACGATTAGCGGACAACTCCCATAATCCCACATCACTAAACACGAGCATGGCGGGTGATTACTAAAACCTCACCTCTTGTTTCCTGATTGATGAAAAAAAGGGTCCAAAGAGGAGAAAAACAACACAAAGGTATTGTTTTGTATTGTGAGAGCTGCAGCTGATCCACAGGACTATTAATTACTTCACCCTGAGCGCGCTTTGAAAAGATGATGTAAGCTTCGTCTATCTGCATTTGTAGTTTTTTAACTTACGTATTTTCACAACCTTATACCTTAACAGACAACAACCTGCACCGTTATTTATGTGGAAAATTAAACTTTAAATTGACAAACATCATATGTGTAACTCGTGGCAAAACTCGATCGGGATCAAAAGATAATTTCACTCTTGCCATTCATTTCAATGGAGAATTTTTCTGATTTAAGGTCCCATATGTGGAAGTAGAGGGGGCATGACTTAGGCTCTCAAGTCAATTCAGCTTTATTTATATAGCACCATTTCACAAGAACAGTCATCTCATAGCACTGTCAAACTGTAGGGGAAAACCCTACCATTGCAGAAAGACCCCAGCAATCAGATCCCCTGTGAGCAAGCGCTCGGCGATGGTAGAGAGTTAAAACTCCCTTTTAGCAGGAAGAAACTTCCAGCAGAACCAGGCTCAGTGTCACATCTCGCCGCTCATCAGCGGTGCCAGCTGCATGCACACCTGCGCCTCGTCAGCGGCAAGGGATTTAAGCCGCCTTGCCCTGGGCTTCGGCCTGAAGCCGTCTGTCTTCATTGGCTTCCCTTGCTGCAAGGAATCCCCTTCACCAAGCAAGATAGCAAGTAAGATTCTCTTACCTTCTCCTTCCAGTCTCCTCCCCTGTGCACAGGTGGATTTCCCGGCGGCGGACAACTTCCTCCAGCCACCGCCTCCTCGCTGCTGCATCAGGCACTCCAGGTTGCTGTCTACCGGGCTACGCCCTTGCTACGCCAGCCACCTGCCCAAACCAAGTAAGCCTACAGTCATTGTCATATCTCCTGTGTTGGTGTGGTGCCCGTTACCTTTCTCCCTCTGCTTCTCCCATAGGGTTGTCCGGCTGAACGGCTTCCTGCCCCGTGCCTGACGCAGACGCCGCCACCAACACATACACATCTCACAAAAACGCACTCATACACACTTGTTGTCAATAAAGCTATTAAATCTACCCTGAGCCTGCGTGTGTGTCTCCTGAGCCGTGCATTATGTCAGTACGGCTTCAGCAGAGCGGCTCAGCAGACAGCGGGCTCGCACGCCGTCTTTCCACTCTCGAAGCTCGGGTGGATCTAATAGCCCACCAACAACAGGTGATTTTAAATCAGTTAAGCACAATAACTAACCGATTGGACCGCTTGGACCCCCAACAGCCGTTCCCCCCGGCCTGTCGGGGTGGCGTGGCTCCTGCTGCTCCAGCGGCCGTCCAGCCTGCTCCGGCGGCACCGGCACGGCTCACACCCATTCCGACCCCCGCCCGCTTTAGCGGTAAGCTCGGTGGAGCGCGGGGGTTTATCATGCAGTGTGAGTCCGTGTTTCACCGTGTGCCCGGAGACTTTCCCTCAGACCATAGCCGGATTGGCTACATAGGGAACCTCTTGGAGGGGCGAGCGCTTACCTGGGCTTACGCCGTTATGGCGAAGCCCAGTTACGCCACCCTCACCTATGGCCAATTCATGAGACTGTTTCTGGAAGTATTCGATCATTTGTGTACAGAAAGCGTTCAGGTCGATCGGCTTCTCAGCCTTCAGCAGGGAAGCCAGTCGGCAGCGGACTACGTGATCGACTTCCGGGTCGCTGCGGAGGAAGTCGGCTGGGGAGAACGTTCTCTCTGTGGCATCTTCCTTCGCAGCCTCAGCGCTGGTCTGAGGGATGAACTGGCTGGACGGGACATCCCGGAGACATTAGCGGAGCTAACTTCCCTTGCCATCAGCTTGGATAACAGGTTGCGCGAGCGTGCCTCGGAGCGGAAGTCGTCTTCTTCTCGCCCTCGAGGTGCCCCGTTTCGCCTGTCCCAAGCTCGCCCCCTGGCATTGCCGTCATCGGGGTACTCCGAGGAGTCAGAGCCGATGGTGACAGGCTGGACAAAGCTCCCCCCAGCGGAGAAACAACGCCGCCGTGAGTTGGGTCTCTGTATGTATTGCGGAGACGGCCAACACACGATGGAGCTTTGTCCACAAAAGCCAAACGGGGAGGTCCGCGAGTCACTGTAGGGGGCCTCGCGGATGCTAATCGGTTAACTCCCCTTGCTCAATTGATGCTGCCCATCCGATTTTGGGCACCTCACTCATGCACTGGTGGACTCGGGCGCGGAGGGAAGCTTTATTTCACAGAGCCTGGCAACCCGATTGGGCATCCGTTGCCAAACCCTCAAGTCTCCTCTCGCCCTAGTCAATCTCTCCCATGTGTCCCTGGGAAGGGTAACACATCAGACCGTCCCTGTCCCAGTGATTATCTCTGGAAACCACCGGGAGGAGATCTCCTTTTACGTCCTACCTAATTCTGTGTCACCCGTCATTCTTGGATACCCATGGCTCCGCCTCCACAATCCTGTCCTGGACTGGAAGTCCGCCAGAGTGTCCGCTTGGAGTTCCTTCTGTATGAGCACCTGCCTTCAATCCGCTGCCTGCGCCCCGTCCTCTCCTCCTACTCCCAAGGACGCCGCGCCTCCGGATCTCACCCTGGTGCCATCGGAGTTTCACGACCTGGGTATGGTATTCAGCAAATCCAAGGCGATGTCTCTTCCCCCGCACAGGCCCTATGACTGTGCTATAAACATCCGCCAGGGGGCACCCTTACCCTCGGGGCGACTCTACAGCCTGTCTGCGCTGGAGAAGGAGGCTATGAATTCTTATCTCAAGGAATCGCTGAGTGCTGGAATCATCCGTCCCCCGTCATCTCCATTAGGCGCTGGGTTCTTCTTCGTGGGCAAGAAGGACGGCTCCCTCTGTCCTTGTATCGACTATCGCACCCTGAATGACATCACGGAGAAGGATCGCTACACCTTGCCCCTAATGGACACCGCCTTCCACTCCCTCCAGGGGGCGACTTGGTTCACTAAGCTGGATCTTCGCAGCGCATACCACCTCATCCGGATCTGGGAGGGAGACGAGTGGAAGACAGCCTTCCGTACCCCGAATGGCCATTTCGAGTACCTGGTTATGCCGTTCGGGTTGACCAACGCTCCAGCCGTCTTTCAGCGCCTTATAAATGACGTCCTCCGGGACTTCATCGGCCTGTTTGTGTTCGTCTACCTGGATGATATCCTCATCTTCTCCAGATCCAGGGACGAGCACCGGGTCCATGTGAGGCGGGTCCTCCAAAGGCTGCTGGAGAACCGGTTATATGTCAAGGCTGAGAAGTGTGAGTTTTACGCTAAGACTACGTCCTTCCTCGGGTTCGTCATCTCCCATGACCAGGTGCTTCCGGACCCAGCGAAGGTGAAAGCGGTGGTGGAATGGCCCACTCCTACGTCAAGGAAACAGGTACAACAGTTTATTGGGTTTGCCAACTTCTACCGCCGCTTTGTCCCGAACTTTGGTACCATCGTCGGCCCTCTGACCCGCCTCACGTCCCCGAAGGTCCCGTTCCGGTGGACTGAAGAGGCCGCAGCTGCTTTCCAGGCGCTGAAGGCGGAGTTCTCCTCCTCCCGGGTCCTCAGCCAAGTCGATCCCTCGCTGCAATGCATCATGGAGGTGGACGCTTCGGACACGGGGGTGGGGGCGGTGTTATCTTAGCGGTCACCCGACGACGGGATCAAACGGCCCTGCGCCTTCTTCTCTCGGCGCTTGTCCCCGGCGGAGTGAAATTACGATGTGGGGGACAGAGAGCTCCTCGCCATCAAGCTTGCGCTGCAGGAGTGGCGTCACTGGCTAGAGGGGGTGGCCCTGCCGTTCGTGGTTCTAACCGACCACAAGAACTTGGAGTATTTAAGATCTGCCAAGCGTCTGAACGCCCGCCAGGCGCGTTGGTCCTTGTTCTTCGCCAGGTTCTGCTTCAACATCACCTTTAGGCCTGGCTCCAAGAACGGCCTGCCTGACGCCCTCTCTAGGCAATTTGCCCCTGAGGCATCTGAGGACGCAGTCCACACCATCTTGCCCAGGTCGTGCATCGTGGGAGCCGTCACTTGGGACATCGAAAGTAAGATCCGGAAGGCACAGGAATCGGAACCAGACCCTGGCGGCGGACCGGAGGGGAGGCTTTTTGTGCCGTCCACGGTTCGGGGGGAGGTCATCCACTGGCTGCACATGTCAAAGCTCACCTGCCACCCTGGTTCCTCCCGGATGATTGACTTACTTCAACGATCCTTCTGGTGGCCGGGCCTGCGGAAGGACGCTGCCCGCTACGCCCGGGCCTGCCCCGTCTGCGCCACCAGTAAATCAGGTAATGCCCCTCCAGCGGGTCTGCTCCAGCCCCTGCCCGTCCCTGGCAGGCCCTGGTCGCATATCGCCCTGGACTTCGTCACCGGTCTCCCGGTCTCTAACACCTTCGACACAGTCCTGACCATCGTAGATCGTTTCTCCAAGGCTGCTCACTTCATCCCATTACAAGGGCTTCCATCTGCCTTGGAGACGGCGGACCTCCTTATCCAGCACGTGGTCAGGCTGCACGGGATTCCGGTAGACGTGGTCTCGGACCGGGGCCCCCAGTTTTCCTCAGGGATTTGGAGGTCTTTCTGCAACGCCCTGGGAGCCAAGGTAAGCCTCTCCTTTGGCCATCACCCCCAATCCAACGGGCAGTGTGAGCGGACCAATCAGGAGCTGGAGGCTGCACTCCGCTGCGTCACAACATCCAAACCTGCGTCCTGGAGCACTCATCTCGCCTGGGTGGAGTACGCCCACAATACCGCCCGCTCTTCTGCCACTGGGATGTCCCCATTTAAGGCGTCCCTGGGCTATGACCCCCCTCTGTTCCCTACGCAGGAGAGTGAGGTAACTGTCCCCTCAGTTCGGGCACACCTCAGGCGATGCCGCTCCATCTGGGCGTCGGCGCGCAATGCGCTTTTACGCACAGCAGAGCGCAACAAGTCTACGGCGGACCGGCACAGAAGACCTGCCCCAGCCTACCAGGTAGGCCAACGTGTCTACGTGTCTACCCAGGACGTCGTTTTAAAGGGTGAGAGGAGGAAGTTGGCACAGCGTTTTATGGGCCCATACCCCATCACCAGGGTTATCAACCCGGTGGCTGTGCGTGTGGCTATTCCCCCCTCCCTCCGCATCCATTCCACCTTCCACATTTCCAAGGTGAAGCTGGCAGTCTCCGACCCCCTTTGCCCTCCCCCTGCTGCGCAGCCCGCGCCCCGGATGATTGATGGTCATCCGGCCTGGCCAGTCTCTTCCATCCTGGACTCCCGGCGCGGGGTCGCGGGTTACAGTACTTAGTGGATTGGGAGGGCTATGGACCTGAACACAGGCAATGGGTGCCCTCGTCGTTTGTGTTGGATCCATCTCTCATCACTGAGTTCCACCGAGCGCACCCGGAGAAACCATCGCCAGGAGGCGCTGCTAGAGGGGGGAGTACTGTCACATCTCGCCGCTCATCAGCGGTGCCAGCTGCACGCACACCTGCGCCTCGTCAGCGGTGAGGGATTTAAGCCGCCTCGCCCTGGGCTTCGGCCTGAAGCCGTCTGTCTTCATTGGCTTCCCTTGCTGCAAGGAATCCCCTTCACCAAGCAAGATAGCAAGTAAGATTCTCTTACCTTCTCCTTCCAGTCTCCTCCCCTGTGCACAGGTGGATTTCCCGGCGGCGGACAACTTCCTCCAGCCACCGCCTCCTCGCTGCTGCATCAGGCGCTCCAGGTTGCTGTCTACTGGGCTACGCCCTTGCTACGCCAGCCACCTGCCCAAACCAAGTAAGCCTACAGTCATTGTCATATCTCCTATGTTGGTGTGGTGTCCGTTACCCTTCTCCCTCTGCTTCTCCCATAGGGTTGTCCAGCTGAACGGCTTCCTGCCCCCGTGCCTGACGCAGACGCCACCACCAACACATACACATCTCACATACACGCACTCATACACACTTGTTGTCAATAAAGCTATTAAATCTACCCTGAGCCTGCGTGTGTGTCTCCTGAGCCGTGCATTATGTCACTCAGGGAGAGGCAGTCATCTGCTGTGAATGGCTGGGGGGGTGAGGGGATAAAGAAGAAGAAGAAGAAAAGAACAGACATGTAGAGCGCAAACAGCATGACGGGGACTCAATCTATGGGAGAGAACAAACGGATGTTAACAACCAGCAAAAATATTTCATTGAGAGGGAAGAAAGGAGTGAAGCCCAGTGCATTGTTGGAGGTCCCCCGGGTGTCTAAACGTATTAGCAGCATAACTAAGGGCGGGTTCAGGGTCAAGGTCTTGTAAATCATAAAAAACATGTTACAGACATGTTAGCAAGAAAAAAAAAAACTCAATTTTTGGCAGAATGTCACTTTAAATACTCATTTAATAGTTGATTTTCCTTAATTGTCATGTACACCCCTTTGGGGCAAAGACAAACCCAAGCGCTTGACTGCAGTGAGACATTTATTGACAGACAAAAACATAAGCAGTCCAAAAATAGCTGTACAGGCAACAATGCAACAGGAGAACTTATACTGATGAGGCTTCTCCAGAGTGGAGCATGCTCTGGAGGGAAAGGAGGGGGAGACTGACCGTAGGGAATAGTCCAGTCTAAATACTGTCGTGACTGCCACGGGGACAGAGAGAAAAGGCAGAGTTTAAATACATGAAAAGAAATGAGTAACAGGTGCGGGAGACGAGCTGTTAGGGACTAATTGCCTAACTGCTCCCAGCTGGTGGGAGAGCAGGTAGAGTGAGAGGGGAAAATAGCAGGTGTCCAAAAACACAATCTCTCACAGCTGATGGACTGAAAACAGACTGTGAGTGAAAGAGGAGTGTGTCTGGGAATGGAGGAAAGGGCTTGTGTCACCAAAACAACGTGACAAACTCACAAGAAAACAATAATAGAAAAATACTCAAAACTACAAAAGGAGTCTGAGTGCTGTGAACAAACGCTGAGACACATGACGTTAATTACACTAAAATGTTCACTAAAATAAACACTGAAAATGTTCAAATTTGCCAATCTTTACACAGAACAGATTCATTTCTAAGTTGTAAGTCACAAAAGCAAAGTTTGAAGGGAGTATTGGCCATTTTCTATACATTACAAAGATTTAAGAAAAAACAAAAATGTTTGTTACTTTTTTCAGGTTAAATAAATAAAAATCAGACATACTTGAATTTTAAATTTTACAAAAAGGTAACAAAAAACAAAAGAATGACAATAGTAGTTAATGCTCTTGGCTTCAGTTGAGTACATGAAGTATTGCTGGCGCTGATGTTTTTAGACAGTGTTGATAAGGCTTCTAGTGCTATCTACTGGTAAGTAAATTAATTGCCACTTACTGTCGTAGTTGTTTTTAATCACTAATCAATGCATGCATTGTATTATATGAGAAAGTAAGGTACAAAAAACAGGTGTAATCTACTTCACTTATGCTCAAATTTATTTCTGGAGAGTAAGGCATTAACCAAGAATCACAAGGCCTTAACGACTGCAAAGCATGAAGGGTGATATTTTGCTCTCTGCTGATGATGGTTCTTGGTGAGCACATCGTCATCTTGGCACATTCTGCTCTTTGGCTGTTGTGTAACTGCCTCTTCAGGTAATCAAATGCAGCAGGTGGATTGTCCATGCTCAGCTGATTGTTTGAGTGAGCATCTTTTTAAGGAGCGCCCAGTTGACAGCCCAACATGGGATCATCAAGTTCATGAACCTACTCCATGTGACTGAAGATATCAGTAAGCTATTGCAGCCCATCTATTTGAATCCTGCTCCCTTGCTCAACACCATATCCCTGTAATTATTAGGTTACCCCAGCTGAAACCTCCAGAATAAGCCCTGCACATTCTCAAGTTCATGCTAACCTCTGTGTCTCAGGAATTCCCTGCCTTCTTGCTCTCTTGTGAATCTGGACCCCTGTGGTTCTCTCTGTGTGGACCCTCAACTCCAGCAGGCCAACAGACCCCAACAGGTCACCCTTCAGCCCCCTAGACAAGACCGTGTTGCAAAATCCTATCCCTTACTCACCAGTGCCTCTGGTCCCTCCATGATTCGTGGCTGTCAGGTTGAAATCCTCCCTTGTTTACCACTGCTCTAACGCCACTGCCAGACTTCTCTGTTTACAACTAAGCCCACGTCATATATTGACTCCATTATTGTCTTCACCTATTATTCTGGCCACTCATCCAACTCTCTCCATGTCTCCTACAGGTGTCTCTTCTTCCATGCACAGTGTAGTGCTTAGAATATGCAATATTTTTAACTTTTAAATATTCAAGAAATACATAAAAACATAATTATGGTGTAAAGAAATATTTCTTTTGCTGTCATGCCAAACATGATCATTTATGATATTGCAGAGCTATGAATTAATTTATGATTTTTGCGGGCTGATAAAGTGATAATTACTACTCTACACCAGCAGGATGAGTATAGAGCCAGTTTTTAGCTCAGAGTTAAAAATCTTATGTGGGTACCTTAATTACTTTAATTTCTAGAGTAGAGCAGAACATGTAATGATACCAGTTAATTGCCAGTTCACTTGGAGTAGACAAACTTTAAGAAGTTATCATGGGTCATCAGTTAAAAAAAAAAAAAAAAAAAAAAAACTTTATCAAATTCAGGTGGGACTAGTGCATGTTGTTTTTCACTACTGCCATCTCAGGGGTATTCCAGAAATCAGGTTTAGTGGCTTACCTGGGTAAGTCAACTCTGAGTTTGTGGTATCTCTGAGTTTTCAGTTCCAAAAAGTCACAGTATGTTTGTAACTATGGAAACAAAGGCTATGAACATAATCTGCTCCTGACTAGGTAATGTTTGGGGTATCTTTAGAATATTTAAACTTAAAGAGGAACCACATCCACAAACAGAAGTGTGAATGCAGAGAAACTTGTCGCTCAATGTAATATCTTCTTCCGGCTTTCAGAGAGAGCAGACACATTTCTTCTCCTCTCCTCCTCCGCCTCCCTTGACTGATCCCAGCTTGCTGTGTCTTGTCTGTGTCTCGCTCTCCTTCTCGCTGATCTCAATCCAAAACGGAAAATTATGGAATTGGAATTGAGCTGGGCTTTAAATGCAATTGACACCACTTTTTCAAACAGGAATTCGGGCCCGGGGGAGCCCAGGTATGTGAGAGACTCATGGGTCATTTGGGAACTCATGTGTCTGTGTGATTCGATTGAGAATTTGGAAGACATCTACCTGTTTGGCATGATCACAGGATTTCTGCTGTTTGGCTTTGGAGTTTTCCTGGTGTATCGGAAATTAAAGAAATTGAAAAGAGCTAATCAAAATGCAGACCCAGCAAAGCTCCTTCAACAATTTGACCAGCTGGGGAGTGCACTGATAGCGGCAAATGGAATCGGAAGGTGGGAAACATCTCGGAGTCGCTGGGTGCTCTCCAGGGGATGATTTTAAAGCCTGTGAATGTCAATTGTGAAGCACAGAATCGCATGAGAGATGAAAATTCTATGCTCTAAGTGAACTGTGCTCATCAGACCTTGATCCGGCGTCCTTGGGTGATCTCATTCCTCCAGGAGAAGAGATAAAGCAGAAGGGAGTTTTGGCTTCTCTCAAACCCAAACAATTGCTGATGTGCAGCAATCTGAACTCTCCAAGGACAGCGTCATGTGACTAACATGGAATTTTACCATCTGGCATGAACTGAAGAGAGATGAACTCTGTGGACATGTTATCTATGTTTTAGTACACCAAGGACATAACATCTAGCCGTTGCCTGGGAGAGGATTTTTGTTGTCCACCAGTAACTGATACTTCACACACTGCATTCACACTGATATCACATGACTGACATACACACACTGATCTCTCTCTTGCTTTGTTAATGTGTGGATCTGTATTGTCTGCTAAGTGTGCAATTAGAGGGTTTTTTTCTACGTGATCACAATCTTGCTCAGTCGAGTTATATTTTGATAACTATGTTTTTTATCTCTGCCTAATGTGTCACCCCCTCCCCCTCCCCATCTTTACCCCCCACTGTATTAGGTGCCTGTATGGCTGCCGCGTCATTAGGGAGCACTTAACATGAGCGCACCTTAGTGATAAGTAAAATTCCTTGTATGTGTAAGCATACTTGGCAATAAAGTTGATTCTGATTCTGATTCTGATTCTGATGATGGCAAGAAGGCGAGGCACTATTTCAATGTATCAATTAGTCCTTTTTTTTATTTCAACTTACAAGTAATAAGAAGTTCCAATGAACATCCGACACGATTCTCACCAATCCACAATCGAACTCAGTCGAACTCTATACTATCAATCAACACACCTGTTTTATACAACCGGAGATAATTAGGGCTAATAAGCCCCTACCATAATCCCAGGTAAAACAATCAACATTCCATTATTTTCCACATACCCACTGATCTCTAAAATACATAAATACTTCCCAACTATACAATATAAATAACATATAATAAATAACAATTAATAACAACAATCACAATATACATAATTCAATAAATATCTCAATCCCCTATTTACAAATATTAAACCACCCCTCTAACATACCATACATGTTTGCTTCCTGCTGGTGTCCTATATAAGGTACTCAACCCCTAACGGAGTCTTTTGCCCGGACACCCACAGGAAGCATGTTGGCAAAGATATGTGCAACAAACCATCATCAGTTATTTACCAAATACTTAATCATAACCATTATCTCCCAAGGCACTCAAATTAAACAAAAGACAGATCCCAAAATACTGTGTGCACCTTCACAAATAATTACAATAACATTTACCACATTACAAATAATATAAACACACATATAATAAATCATAACAGTGGTGACACTCCATCGTCACATTTCCTCCCCCCTTTCCCGAGAGTACAGTACTCTACGAGTCATGTACTCTAGAAAGGCCATCTGCTACAAGGTTGGTTTCCCTGCCACATACCGAACAGTAAAATTATATGGCTGAAGGGACACATACCACCCTGTGAGATGACTGTTCATATCCTTCATCCTGTCTAACCACTGTAGAACCCGATGATCTGTCTCCAACAAAAAATGACGCCCTAATAAATAATATTTTAGAGACCCTATTGCCCATTTCATGGCAAGACATTCTTTTTCTACAGTAGAATATCTTGTCTCCCGGTCCAACAACTTACGGCTCAAGAACAGTACTGGGTGTCTCTCTCCCTTCTCGTCCTGGAGAAGTACTGCTCCAATGCCAACCCCTGAAGCATCAGTCTGTAAAATGAACGGGCGAGCAAAGTCTGGACTGTAGAGAACCTTCTCCCCAGAAATAACCCTCTTCAGATCCTCAAACGCTCTGTCACACTCCTCTGTCTATTTTACCTTATTTGGTGCTGAAGCCTTAGTGAGGTCAGTCAATACTGCTGCTCTTTCAGCAAAGTGGGGGATGAACTTACTGTACCATCCTACCATTCCCATGAATGATCGTACTGTAGGAGTCAAGAATTGAGGAGAATGGATGCTTTTCCAGTATCTGCTTTAATTCTCATACATCCTACGTCCTCTCTCGATCGGAGTGAAAAGAGACAGGACGCAGTCACACACATACATTTATACACTTCTCTCGAACCATACATCACACAAAAGTCACAATACTCAGTTACATCCTCTCATCTGTAATAGAACACCCAGAGTCCTTTTGTTCTCCTCTCTGACCCCCAAAAGGTCAGGCCGGGTAATCTTCTCCTCTCTCCTGAGTCCCCAGGGGGTGCAGACACATCGTCCTCTTGAGGTGTGAAGTCAATACACATGGCTAGCTCAAAGTCTCTCTTGGCTGAATTCAGCCAGCCACATGTGAGTCACACAAGTTATAATTATGGGCTCCACATCACTCCCCCCTTCCATGCGAAAGACTGGGCACCCACATACAGTCATACAATAGTCATACAGCACGTCACCCCCCCAACAGAATCTCACAGCAACCTAAACAACCTGATCAAAGAACACATCATTCTGCATGCAGCTTAGGTTTCAATCTTCTCCCAAATCTGCTGTATGCAGGTCTCCTGCTCTGTGTTGGGCCGTCCTGCTGTGCATCTGTGGAGTGAGGGGGAGAAGGGTTATTTGCCCCTCGTGGGGGGTCCCGGGGCCGCCCTTTGGGAGGCCTGCCGCGTCGAGGCGCGCCCGCCGGTCGCACAGACTCATTATGCAACACAAAAGCAGGCTTTATTCTATCGATACTGATCGTCTCCCTCCTGCCCCCCAAATCTAGCACAAAATATTTCTCCCCGGTTTCCAGCACTCGAAATGGACCGTCGTAAGGTGGGCGGAGGCTATGCCGCTGTGCATCGTGCCTGACAAAAACAAACTCTGCGTCTCGTAAAGCCTGGGGCACGAACACACGCAGGAAAGAGTGATGGGCGGGGCCCGGGAGCATTTCTGCTCCCGTGTTACTCAGAGACCCCCGGATCGGGGAGGGCCCTGGTGCTTTGTGGTCGGGTAAAAACTCGCCTGGCAGCCTGAGCAGTTGTGCAAAGACCAATTCTGCTGGTGAGGCATCTAGATCCTCTTTGGGTGCCGAATGCAACCCCAATAAAACCCATGGTAGCTTGTTTACCCAATCTGTGTCCGTCAGTGACGCTCTGAGGGCTGCCTTCAAAGACCTGTGAAAACGCTCGCATAAACCGTTGGCCTGGGGATGATAAGCGGTCGTGCGGTGTACCGCCGCTCCTAAGCCGCTGGCCACTGTTGACCACAGTTCCGACGCAAATTGAGGTCCCCTATCAGACGTAATATCTGACGGGACCCTGAACCGCGCTACCCAGGCTGTCAAAAAAGCGCGTGCCACCTCTGCCGCTGTGGTCGATGTTAACGGGACCACTTCCGGCCAACAAGTGGTTCGGTCCACCATTGTCAAGAGATGCGTGAACCCTTGTGATGTGGGTAGGGGGCCCACGAGGTCCACGTGCACATGATCGAACCTTTTAGCCAGAATGTGGAACGGTTCTAAGGGCGCTTTAGTGTGCCTGTGAATTTTAGCCCGCTGGCAAGCCATGCAGGTTTTAGCCCACTCTTTCACGTGCTTGCGCAGGCTTGGCCAAACAAACTTCTCCGCCACCATTTTCACCGAAGCGCGCACCCCTGGGTGCGCTAGGGAGTGCACGGCGTCAAAAACGCGACGGCGCCACGTGGCTGGCACCACCGGGCGCGTTCGCCCTGTGGATACATCGCAGATAAGCAGGGGGAAACCAGTTTGTAGATTTTTGCGTTCCAGCCTTAACCCTGTTGGTCCAGACAGGAGCGCGCGCACGTCCGCGTCCTCGCTCTGCTCCGCCGCCATGGCTGCATAATCTATTCCCACGTGGACCGGAGCCGCGTGTGTGTCCGCGCTGTTACCGCGCTCTGGGTAAGCGGCCGCGCAATCCGTTTCCGTGCGGACGGGTGCTGTTACTGAGCGTGACAGACAGTCTGCCACCACATTGATTTTACCGGCTACGTGCTGAATATCGGTGGTAAATTCAGAAATTGCAGCCAGCTGTCTCTGCTGCCGCCCTGACCACAGTTCCGAAGTTTTAGACATCGCAAAAGTGAGCAGTTTGTGGTCGACAAACACGGTGAAACGCCGCCCTTCCAGCCAGAACTGGAAATGGCGAATGACTAAGTGGAGCGCCAGGAGTTCCCTGTCAAATGCGCTGTATTTCCGCTCGGGCTCACGCAAGGACCTGCTGAAAAAGGCGAGAGGTTGCCAAAGTCCGGCGACCTGCTGCTCTACCACGGCCCCTATCGCTACCTCTGACGCGTCTGTGGTTAGCGCTATGCGAGCTGCCGGGTCTGGGTGCGCCAGCAGTGCTGCGTCAGCGAGTGCTTTTTTTACCGCTGTGAACGCACGCTCCCGCTCTGGGGACCACTCGATCACATTGGCAGGCTTCTGTTTTTTAAGCGCGGTGTATAACGGCTGCATGAGTTGCGCTGCGCGGGGTATGAAATAAAAATTCACCATCCCCAAAAATTCCTGCAACGCTTTCACTGTCTGTGGCTGGGGAAACTCAGCCACCGCGCGCACTTTTGCCGGCAGAAGAACTGCTCCCTCTGGTGAGACACGGTGCCCCAGAAAATCAATTTGCGCTGCGCCAAACTGGCACTTGGCCGGGTTGATTATCAACCCGTGTGCTTCCAACTTTTGAAAAACAGTAGTGAGGTGTTTTTCGTGTTCCTCCTCTGAGGCACTGGCTACTAAAATATCGTCCAAGTAGACAAAAACAAACAGAAGGTCGCGCAGCACTGCGTCCATCATCCGTTGAAAGGTTTGCGCGGCGCCTTTAAGGCCAAAAGGCATGCGTAAAAACTCAAAAAGTCCGAACGGGGTTATTACCGCTGTTTTGGGAATGTCCTCTGGTCGAACCAGGACCTGATGATAACCGCGGACCAGGTCTATTTTAGAAAAAATGCACGCTTTTGCCAGGTGCACTGAGAAATCCTGGATATGCGGAATCAGGTAGCGATCCTGAGCTGTGGCATTGTTCAACCTGCGATAATCACCGCAAGGTCTCCACGAGCCGTCAGCTTTAGGCACCATATGCAGGGGGGAAGCCCAAGCAGACTTCGAGCGGTGAATTATGCCCAACCTTTCCAGGTTGGCGAACTCCTCCTGTGCCATGGAGAGCTTAGCTGCATCCAAGCGCCGAGCTTTAGCAAAAACTGGTGGGCCACTCGTGGTTATGAAGTGCTCCACCCCATGTTTTGCCACCTTAGCTGAAAAAGTGGGAAGTGTGAGTGCTGGAAACTGGTGTAGAAGGGTGTGGAACTTATCACCTGCTGCGGCGATGTTGGTCTGTACTGGTGGCGGGTACACCCGAGCTGCACAAGGGATAGAACAGAAAGAGAGTGCATTTACTAGGCGTTTGTTGGTCAGATCAAATAACAACCATGTGAACACAGAAAATCAGCACCTAACATATTGAAGCTCACTGCCGCTACGATGAAGGTCCACTCGTAAGCGCGGCCGTGGAAGGACAGAGACAAGGTTCTCTCTCCATAAGTCTTGATGCTGGAGCCGTTGGCCGCTGTTGCTCCGTCTCCGCGGGGTCCAGCCACCCGATCTGCATAAGTTGCAGTGATGAAGCTCCTCTGGGCTCCGGTGTCCACGAGGAATTGCCGCCCGGAACCCGCATCTGTCAGATAAAGCAGCTTGTTCCGTTCGCCGAGAGTGGAAGCTGCTAACAACTCCCGGCCCGGTCGTTTCCCTGCTTTTTGAAACTGCACGGCGGGATGCATGGTGCATGGTGCGCCTTCTCGGCGAAGCATCGGTGGTAATAGCAGGGGTTGTCATGCCCCCTGGCTCGGGATCTCGTCGCCACCGTCGTCGCTGGGGTGGGATCTGCTGGCTCTGGCTCCACACTGCCCCCGGCCGTCGTGCCGAGGTCTGCCGCTGCCACGGAGGTCTCTTGCTCGTTGCAGGCGTTGAGGAGCCGCTCCGCCTCTTGGGCCAGCTCGCGGAAGTCCTGCTGGTTCACGCATCGTCTGCTGGACAGGGGACCCCTCGTGTGCGCTGGGAGGGTTCTCAGGAAAATATGCTTGAAAAGGAACGCGTCGTTGTCCGTCCCGATCATCTGCAGCATGTCCTCCATGAGGACAGTCGGCCTGCGTCCACCTCTGTCGCGCAGGTCCAGTAGCTGCCTGGCTCTTGCCTCAGCCGACGGCACGAAGCTCCTGATGAGGGTGGCTTTCAGCGCGTCGTATTTGCCGGCAGCGGGTGGCTGCTGCACCAGGCTCCGCACACACCGAGCCGTGCGACTGTCGAGCGTCGCGATGACATTATGGAATTTAATGTCATCCGCTGATACTCCCCCGAGCAGGAACCGCGACTCCACATGCTGGAACCACGAGTGCAGGTCGTTTTGCCAAAACTCGGGGAGCTTAATCAGTCTTGTGCCCCTGCTGGCACTCCTTGGTGAATCCGGGTCTGAGTGGCTTTCTCCCAGCTCTTCCATATCGATCACAAGGTTGTCCTCCAGCCTCGGCGTGCTCAGATTCATGCGTAGGTCACCAATTGTAGGAGTCAAGAATTGAGGAGAATGGATGATTTTCCAGTATCTGCTTTAATTCTCATACATCCTACGTCCTCTCTCGATCGGAGTGAAAAGAGACAGGACGCAGTCACACACATACATTTATATGCTTCTCTCGAACCATACATCACACAAAAGTCACAATACTCAGTTACATTCTCTCATCTGTAATAGAACACCCAGAGTCCTTTTGTTCTCCTCTCTGACCCCCAAAAGGTCAGGCCGGGTAATCTTCTCCTCTCTCCTGAGTCCCCAGGGGGTGCAGATACATCGTCCTCTTGAGGTGTGAAGTCAATACACATGGCTAGCTCAAAGTCTCTCTTGGCTGAATTCAGCCAGCCACATGTGAGTCACATAAGTTATAATTATGGGCTCCACAGTACTTTCTTTTTAGTGGTGGGTACAGGGTAGGTCCGAATGGCATCCACTTTACCTACTTGTGGTCTAATAACCCCCTGACCAACCACATGTCCCAGGTACTCCACCTGCTGCTGTCCGAACGCACATTTGCATGGGTTGATTGTCAGTCCAGCCCTCTTAATTAACTGAAGGATCTGCCTAAGGTGTATCAAATATTCTTCCCAGGTCTGACTATAAATGACCACGTCATCCAGATAGGCAGCCACAAAGTTTGATACTCTCCTTAACACTTGGTCCATCAGCCGCTGAAAAGTTGCAGGTGCCCCCTGAAGGCCAAATGGCATGACCCTGAACTGAAAACTGCCATAAGGTGTTTTAAAGGCTGTAAGTTCCTTTGTTTCTGGTGCCAATGCCACCTGCCAATACCCCTTGCATAGGTCCAAAGTAGAAATAAATCTAGCCTTGCCCACTTTCTCTAATAATTCGTCAATCCGGGGCATGGGGTATGACTCAAATTTAGATACTGAGTTAAGGTATCTAAAGTCAATGCAGAATCTTAATGAGCCGTCCTTTTTGGGGACCAGCACAATCGGGCTACACCACTCACTGACTGACTCCTCAATCACTCCCAGCTGCAACATCAAATCAATTTCATGCCTCATTTTTGGTACCAATCGTTCCGGGATCCTATATGATTTTTTGCATGGAACAGTTTCCTCTTTCAAATAAACCTTATGACGTACCAATGTGGTGAAACCAGGTCTCTCCTGAAACAATTCTGGATCCAATAGTGCCTCTAACTCTCTCCGCTGATCCACCTGCAAATGAGACACTTCAAATAAAAAAGGCTCTGACACATTTGTGGGAAAGGACTGTTCTTTCTCCTTATCCACTTCTGTCGCACAAATGAGGAGCTGTGGTGTCTCCTGAAGAACAGGTTGCTGCTGATGATGACCAGGCTGCTGAAACTCTTTCAACAAGTTAATGTGGAAGGTCTGATATTTTACCTTCCTGTCAGGCATATATAGTTCGTATGTCACTGAGCTTAGTTTCTTAGAAATTTCGTATGGCCCCTGCCATTGAGCCAACAGCTTACTATCACACGAGGGCAGCAATAACAAAACTTGTTGTCCTGGGTGAAAAACCCTTTTTCTGGCCTTCTTGTCATACCAAGCACCGTCCTCATGTGCTCCTGAGCCAAAGCAGTCATTCGATCCAGTTTCTCTCTCATCTTAATAACATAAGAGACCACATTGTCCTGATCACTCGGTGGACTCTCCCAGTGCTCCTTTAATAAGTCCAGTGGGCCCCTCACCTGATGACCATACAGCAGTTCAAAAGGTGAGAACCCTGTTGAAGCCTGGGGCACCTCCCGATAAGCAAACAGTAAATAGGGTACCCATTGGTCCCAATCTGAGCCCTTTCAGAAACAAATTTCCGCAGCATATTTTTAAGAGTCTGATTAAATCGCTCCACTAGTCCATCAGTCTGAGGGTGATATGGGGTAGTCTTAATACCCTTAATACCCAACAGCTTATATACCTGCTGCAACAGTTTTGACAAGAAATTTGTTCCACAGTCTCAGAATTTCTCTGGGTATGCCTACCCTTGAAAACAACTGGATAAGGCAGTTGGCAACCTGCCTAGCCTTGATAGATTTCAGGGGAAAAGCTTCTGGGTACCGAGTCGCATAGTCACATATTACCAACATGTATCTATTACCAGCAGAACTTCTCTCTAGGGGGCCAACTATATCCATCCCTATTCTGTCAAATGGTGTTCTAATAATTGGTAGCGGGTGTAGTTGGGCACGGGCTACTCCCCTAGGTGATGTAATCTGGCATATTGGACATGTTGTGCAGAAGTCCTTTATCTGGATATACGTACATTCCCGGCCACACAAACCTTCTAGCAATTCTCTGCAAAGTTTTCTGAAAAGCTAGATGACCTGCCCAAGGGATAACATGTCCCAGTTCCATAACTTTTGGTATGAGGTCCTGTGGCAAAGCTATGGCCATAACTTCACTGTGCTGTTGATATAAAATGTCCTTTTTAATGACATACAAGGCCTCAGCCAAACAATCAGTTTTACCCTGTTTCACACCCTCAATCTCCGAGACTTTATCAAACCATGGTTTAAGTGTTGGGTCAGCTTTCTGCAATACAGCTATGTCAGGAGGGATGTCAAACTCTACTGACTGATTTAGCTGTGGTGTTTCTTCGCCCAAGTTCTGTGCTGACGCTAACACCTTATCTCTTCTCTTCTGAGCCTTGGATTTGGGTTGCTTAATAGGGCCTGCCTTTATCACAGAATCATAAAATGGTAATTCCTGAAGAGCATTGGCAGCCCTCTGTGCCCTCTGTGCCCTAGTTGTCACCATATTACAATTTTTCACCACAGGTGTATTTGCTCTCTGCTCAACAGCGCCGCCTGCCTGTCTCTCCTCCGTTTGTTCCTCTCTAACCTGTTGTATGATGTCCAACAGAGTTGGAACATCATTGCCAAGAATAACAGGATAAGGCAAATCAGGCACAAGAGCTACAGGAAGGAGATAAGTTTGACCCCCTACTGTTAAATAAACCTCAGCGGTCGGGTACAGTTTCTTATCCCCATGGACACAACTGATATTTATTTCTGACTCATTCCACACATCTCTAGGGACCAAACTAGGTAGAACAACTGTTTGAAAACAGCCTGAGTCTAACAGGGCCTCTTCACACTGACCATTAAGCAACACCTTTGTTTTATATACTCCACTATGCACTGAGGCTGAACAAGTGGGTCTAGGAACTGAACATAATAATGACAGTTTCTGATGTTTTGTGGCAGGACATGAATACTGGGTGTGACCGATTTTATTACACTGATAATAGCGTATATCCTTATTTGCAACAACTCGTGACTTTTTGCTATTATCATGTCTGCTGTTTGTGATCTGACTGGGCCTGGAATACAGCCCATTTCGAGCTGGACCACCCCTTTCACCCTCAATAAACTCACTCCATGTGGTGAAAGATCTGTCACGGCCAAGAGTAGCTCTCCTACTCCCAGACCTGGCTGACAGAAAAACCTCCGCCAGACAAGTAGCGTCCTCTGCAGTCTTCAGGTCCTGCTCTTGTATCCAGACTCCCAGTTCCGGATTCACCATCCGCAAAAACTGTTCCAAAATCAACAATTCAGAAATGTCTTTTATAGTTAGGGTCTCTGGTTTAATCCATTTACAAAACAGGTCCTTTAATCGAACATAAAGTTCCCGAGGGGTTTCGTCCTGATGTATGTCCAGGGACCGAAACCTCCTCCTATACGTATCGGATGTTATTTCATATTTACTCAAAATAGCTTCTTTTAATTTTCCATAATCGGCCGTGTCTGCGATGTCCATCAAAACATATGCGCTCCGCGCTTTACCTGTAAGTAAAGGAGCAAGATGGATAGCCCACTCTTCTTCCCTCCAGCGGCAGACTGTAGCGATCCTCTCAAACGTCGTCAGGTAGTGCTCTATGTCGTCCTCGGGTGAGAGAGGATTCAGCCTGGGCTTGTGGTGCACTGGTGTCCTCCTCGGCTGCACCTGCAGCGGCAAATCTTCCTCCTGCGGGCCGACCCGACTGGCCGTCACCCTGGGGTCCTCCCCCGAAGCGCCGTCGTCACCACCATGCTCCGCCCAGCTCCCGTACTCCTCTCTCAGCTCCGCAACCTGCGACTGTAGACGACGAATTTGCTCATTCACAGCCTGCCACCTTTGGTCATGGAGAGCGGCTTCCTCCTCCATCTGCCGGTCTCTGACCGCCTGCGAATGCATCAGAGATTTCACCAGGCCCGTCAGCTCCTCGATCTCGCCCAGTCCGCTGACTCCCGGCTCCTCATCCGTCATACCTGCATCCAGGTCAGACCGCTCCTCCTGCCTCACTTTCCTTCTGGCCATGGGTTCTTCCGTCCACCGAACACTACGATGTCCTGAGCACGGACCTACGCTGCCACCAAATGTGATAATATGATGGCAAGAAGGCGAGGCACTATTTCAATTTATCAATTAGTCCTTTTTTTTATTTCAACTTACAAGTAATAAGAAGTTCCAATGAACATCCGACACAATTCTCACCAATCCACAATCGAACTCAATCGAACTCTATACTATCAATCAACACACCTGTTTTATACAACCGGAGATAATTAGGGCTAATTAGCCCCTACCATAATCCCAGGTAAAACAATCAACATTCCATTATTTTCCACATACCCACTGATCTCTAAAATACATAAATACGTCCCAACTATACAATATAAATAACATATAATAAATAACAATCAATAACAACAATCACAATATAAATAGTTCAATAAATATCTCAATCCCCTATTTACAAATATTAAACAACCCCTCTAACATACCATACATGTTTGCTTCCTGCTGGTGTCCTATATAAAGCCCTCAACCCCTAACGGAGTCTTTTGCCCGGACACCCACAGGAAGCATGTTGGCAAAGGTATGTGCAACAAACCATCATCAATTATTTACCAAATACTTAATCATAACCATTATCTCCCAAGGCACTCAAATTAAACAAAAGACAGATCCCAAAATACTGTGTGCACCTTCACAAATAATTACAATAACATTTACCACATTACAAATAATATAAACACATATAATAAATCATGACAGTGGTGACACTCCATCATCACACTCAAAATCACCTATAATAAAAGAAATCATCACTAATTTGTTTTAAAAGCACCTTCTTAATTTCTTGAACAAATATTAGTGATGGCCAAATGAAGCTTTCTAGAGGACTTGAGGCCTTTCATCAAAATGGTTCATATTGACGAGGCCTCATGTGAAACTTCATTTTCTCTACTAGGCCATGTAGTCGACAAAAAGTATACAACGTGCAGATTTTTGCAAGGGCATTACTGGTTTAATGTGGGGGGTTTTTCCATTTCAATAAATGCACTGTTTTTTAAGAAATATCAATGATCATAAGGGAAAAAAAGAATTAATAAAACTCGGGTGACTACACTGAATGTGCTGGTGATACTTATCCATTTTCATAAAATAATAACTTTTCAACAGTCTTTGGACTAAGGCAATTTCTTTTTTTTTTTTAGATTATTTCTCCAGCTTTGGAGAATACTCTCTCAGAGCACAGAGGATGTAGGTGTGCAAAGGAAGGCTACTGCAAGTTTGTACAGTGTAGGGTAGACAAGTTTCTCTCTCTCCCAGTACATTCACCTCTGTCCTTGTTGTCATGCAGGGCACAATAGTGCCTCAGCATAATGATGTGTTATTGTTGTATCCAAGGTCTTTGACACACAACAGCCACTTCACCGTGCGCTAGTTGCCCAAACCTGCACCTGCTCACCAGAGAGCGGAGTCCGGCTCATCCAGCCACATCACTCTCCGTACGGGGTTCCCGACACATGTCCATCTTCAGAAAAATGATTCATTTTCCTCCAGAAGTTTATTAGATAAAGTTTTCTCCTCGTTGCCAATTGTTATGTCTGCAAATGAGTGGCCACGGAGGCAGTGGCTGAACTGAGCGATGGTTTATTAACAGAAAGCCATTAGCACATGGCCAGTTTAGGAAGCTTGGGATCAAACCGCCAAGGTCTCTGCCTTCGACTGCCACTTGATCCACATAGCACCAGACCCCCGTGGTCACTCTTGCAGGTGGTGAGCCCACGGGAGGGCGGACCCATGTAGCTCCTTCGGGCTGAGCCCAGCAGGGTCCCAGGGGCAGAAACCTGGCCACCAGGTGCTAGCCATCGAGCCCCTCCCCCAGGTCTGACTCCAGGGTAGGACCCCGGTAACCCCATACCAGGCAGGATACAATGAACCCTTGTTCTAACATTCATCATGTCTATTGGATCGTTCTTAGTCTGGGAGGAGATCCCGGGGCAGATCCAGGATTTGATGGAGAGACTATATCTCCCAGCTGGTCTAAGAACACCTTGGTATCCTCTCTGAAAGCTGGAGCAGGTGGCTGGGGAGAGGTAAGTCTGGGCTTCTCTGCTTGAACTGCCTCGCTGCTTGAACCCAGACCTCCGGAAAAGTGGTAGAAGATGGATGGATGGATTTTAGCACATGGCACACAGAGTATGCTAGTATGCTAGGTATAACTGCATACAGGCAGGTGTGTTGGTAGAGACAGCATGCCAAAGGGCCCCATCTCTCACCGTTAGACCCCCAATATAGTCACGGCGTGATGATGTCACGACATGCATACAGTGGGGCAAAAAAGTATTTCGTCAGCTACCAATTGCGCAAGTTCTCCCACTTAAAAGATCAGAGAGGTCTCCAATTTTCATCATAGGTATACCTCAACTATGAGAGACAAAATGAGAAAAAAAAATTCAGAAAATCACATTGTCTGATTTTTAAAGAATTTATTTGCAAATTATGGTGGAAAATAAGTATCTGGTCAATAATAAAAGTTCATCTCAATACTTTGTTATATACCCTTTTCTTGGCAATGACAGAGGTCAAACGTTTTCTGTAAGTCTTCACAAGGTTTTCACACACTGTTGCTGGTATTTTGGCCCATTCCTCCATGCAGATCTCCTCTAGAGCAGTGATGTTTTGGGGCTGTCGCTGGGCAACACGAACTTTCAACTTCCTCCAAAGATTTTCTATGGGGTTGAGATCTGGAGACTGGCTAAGCCACTCCAGGACCTTGAAATGCTTCTTACGAAGCCACTTCTTCATTGCCCGGGCGGTGTGTTTGGGATCATTGTCATGCTGAAAGACCCAGCCACATTTCATTTTCAATGCCCTTGCTGATGGAAGGAGGTTTTCACTCAAAATCTCACGATACATGGCCCCATTCATTCTTTCCTTTACACAGATCAGTTGTCCTGATCCCTTTGCAGAAAAACAGCCCCAAAGCATGAGGTTTCGACCCCCACGCTTCACAGTAGGTATGGTGTTCTTTGGATGCAACTCAGCATTCTTTCTCCTCCAAACACAACAAGTTGAGTTTCTACCAAAAAGTTCTATTTTGGTTTCAACTGACCATATGCCATTCTCCCAGTCCTCTTCTGGATCATCCAAATGCTCTCTAGCAAACTTCAGACGGGCCTGGACATGTACTGGCTTAAGCAGGGGGACACGTCTGGCACTGCAGGATTTGAGTCCCTGGCGGCATAGTGTGTAACTGATGGTAGCCTTTGTTACTTTGGTCCCAGCTCTCTGCAGGTCATTCACTAGGTCCCCCTGTGCGGTTCTGGGATTTTTGCTCACCGTTCTTGTGATCATTTTGACCCCACGGGGTGAGATCTTGTGTGGAGCCCCAGATCGAGGGAGATTATCAGTGGTCTTGTATGTCTTCCATTTTCTAATAATTGCTCCCACAGTTGATTTCTTCACACCAAGCTGCTTACCTATTGCAGATTCAGTCTTCCCAGCCTGGTGCAGGTCTACAATTTTGTTTCTGGTGTCCTTTGACAGCTCTTTGGTCTTGGCCATAGTGGAGTTTGGAGTCTGACTGTTTGAGGTTGTGGACATGTGTCTTTTATACTGATAATGAGTTCAAACAGGTGCCATTAATACAGGTAACGAGTGGAGGACAGAGGAGCCTCTTAAAGAAGAAGTTACAGGTCTGTGAGAGCCAGAAATCTTGCTTGTTTGTAGGTGACCAAATACTTATTTTCCACCATAATTTGCAAATAAATTCTTTAAAAATCAGACAATGTGATTTTCTGGATTTTTTTTTCTCATTTTGTCTCTCATAGTTGAGGTATACCTATGATGAAAATTGGAGACCCCTCTCATCTTTTAAGTGGGAGAACTTGCACAATTGGTGGCTGACTAAATACTTTTTTGCCCCACTGTACATCCCCATGTCCATGGCACTTAAGGTGGTATCGTCTTACATCACACTCACTCCATGCAGTCAGCAGTTCTTTGCAGGTCAGCTTTCTGTATCTTTGGCTGATGTTGCTTTTTCTTCTTGATTGCAGGACTAATAAAGGCTTATCTTATCTTGATTGTGCTTTTCTTCCCACTCCTCATATGCCTCCAAGAGTACTTGTAACTCTTCCTCAGAGAAATAATTATGTTGTGGAGGAAAGAAGAGATGAGACACAAGTGCTATTCAGACTTTATTCCTCTAACAACAGAGCAAGACTGTCCTCCGGGCACCAAGGTGAAAACCTTTATACTGTCTACACTCATCTTCCTTGGTGCCAAGAGCACATACATTCACAATACATTCACACCTGGTACCCCAGGTGTCAAGGCACATATCTAAACTCTTTAGCTGTCCCAGTCACCGTATGGCGACAGGAATGGATAAAGGGTGGTCAAGGCCCCTAGTGGTCAAGAGTGGTAAAAACATTTTGTCAATAAAATAGTTCAGATTTCCAAGGCTATAACTTGAAAGTTGCAAGAGATATTGGCTTACTGTCAATTAGAAAGATGTAGAATATGATCCAAAGTTTCAGATAGGAAAAAATTTACACATCTAATTTGCATAATGTTGTGGCAGCATATAACTCAGCCAAAAGTGGTTTGGGATTTTTTAACACCGTTTTGTCTATAGGGGTATGTTTTTATTTAATCTTCAAAGTATATGAACCAGAGAATCAATAAAATGTAAAAAAAAAACAAAAAAAAAAAAACATATATTCGTCTCTTACCTGTTGCCGAGGGCTCGCTCGCTCACGTGACCAGTCCGTTTTCGTCCATCGTGGTTGATGTTTTGCGTTTGCTCTGTCATTTTTCCTGTGTAAATCCATGACAATCGTGGGTGCCGCCATCTTGGTGCTGTGAGCTCAGTTTTTTGCCCATCGTGGTCGTTGTTTCGTGTTTGGTCAGTCATTTACACCCTCTACGACATCTACAAACTCTTATGATTATCCCACGTGAATTTCGTTTGTATTATGCAGCTATTTTTCCCATTTCATGCAGTTTCAGTCAGAATCGCTGCCACCACATTGGTGGTGTGAGCTCAAAGCAGAAAAAGGAAGAATAATAATGAGGATTTCTTCTTCTTTGCTGTACTGCATGTCAGCCATGATTCATCCAGCACGTGTCTGCCACCTTCTGAACTGTCAGATCAATACAGATCAGTACAAATTCTCAGTATAGCCTGGGGACATCAATAAGTTGACACGTGCAGTTTCTGCGCTTTGCCACTGGGGGCACGTGACCCATCCATGCAATGTGGACAGTTAGAGGGTTAACACCATTTCTCTCCCCAGCGGTCAGATGCCTACATTTGCATCTCCTCATTTCATCTCTCTCCCCTGGGTGCCCCAGTACCTACATTCGCCTCTCCTGTCTGAGGCGCATGCATTTCCGTTTCTCACACCTTCCCCCTACTCCCAAAGTCACTGGGTGAGAGAAGGACCTCCCAGTGTTCCACCACAATGTCCCTTTTCCACCATTGCTTGTGGTCTCTGTGTTCAACACATGCTGTCTTAGTAGGTTTGCCGTGAACGTGCACATCTCAAAGTCATTCAACCATGAGTTGTTCAAACAGAGTCATAACCGGAGTTCTAGAACCAGAAACTCGGAGTAAGTTCTAACAGGTTTGCCTTACCCTGAGTTCAGGGTTTATTTTGGGCTACATTAACCCTGCTTTCTGAAATACCCCCCTGTTGTCAAAACTTTTGCAACTGCCAAATGCCATGTATATGTCAAGTTGTAAGAGAGAAATTTAGGAAATTAATGTGCAAAACTATCACAGACGATGCCAGTCAATAAATGTTCAGCAGTTGAGTAGTGTTATTGTAAATGTTAGCTAACTCTTTTCTATACAAATAGAAGTTAATTAGCAAAGTAACTGTTTGAAACTATTTCATGATGATATAAGGCTGGCAGGATACATTTTTTTTTCTCTGTTTGCAGATCACAGACAACAAATTAGTACAGTTTGGCTGTGTTATGTGTTTTCAAAAACTACTTTTAAACATATATTTTAAATCATAATCTTCTTTTTAACTAATGTCTTGATTTTGGTTAACTAAACATTTTTTTTCATTGAAATCACGGGTTATTTCACGTATTTCCATCTCATATTGAAGCGTTACAACACGGGTAACTTTTATACAATGACTGCAACACATGAGCATGTTGTTAAACTACAACCTTCATGATCAACAAAATTACATTTTATAACACTAAATGTTTCTTTATTGGTGAAAAAATATGTTAAAATTTACATTAATTTTGGTAGGGTACATAACCTGTCAAGGAGAAAGCAGGCGACTTCGGCGTCACTTTTAAAACTTTTGTCCTTCGTCAGCTGTTTCCATCGGGTAAAGGCAACACCAGTGTTTACATGAGTCTTCTGTTTTTGCTTGTCCTGACGTCTTGTTGTCTCATCATGTTTTCTTTTTTCTTTGATGAAGATGATTCACACTCGTTTTTCTCTTCTTGACGAGAACAGTAAGTATGATCCACCATTTTTGTAAGTGCAACCCAAAAAAGTCAAATTCCGAACAAAAATGTTTATACTATAGCCACTCCTCTTCTGTGTTTTTCTTCTTCATATCTTGTTTTGTCAGCCCATGGTCAACTAATGCTACAGCGCTGCAAAATTCTTCTACAGCCAGCTGTATGTTTGTCCCTTTGGAGCTACTATAGAAACATGACGGCAACAAAATGGTGGCCTCCATAACGACACGGGTCCAGCTCCATGTAGATATAAATAACTTATTCTAAGGTAACAAAAATCAAACAGCTTTTTTTCCAAGACTGTACACTATTAAAAACATGCTTATACATGACTATCTTAATTTTTGATACAAGATCATCCAAATTTTTACAGTGTACTGTTAACTCATTATTTATACAACCACTAGAGATGTCTCAATGACAAACTGTAAAACTCAGGAGAAGTTGTTTCTTGGTTGGTCTGGGAATGCCTTGGCACACTAAAATGAAAGTGATGGCTGAGGAGATGGAAGTCTGGGTAACTAGTCAGCTGATCCTCGACCTGGATCCTTTCTGAGCCCTTAGATGCATTAATTCTAGGCCTCAATAGTGTTAATGATACTTTTAAAATGAATTATTTTATTTACTGTCTGTACCTCCATTTTTAAAATCTCTTAGAGGACCTTCACACCTAACCTGTTTGGTCCAGACATTCTCAATTTTGAATTTGGTTCAGACAAAATTTTAGGTATGAAACCTCCACTGAGCTAGTGTCCTTACCAAAAAGCTAACATTTGGTCTGGCAAGAGAGGTGGTCTCTATCCAGATCAAACTGAACCTTGGTCCGGTTTGTTTATAGTGTGAAAGCAATTTTCAGAAAAGTTCAGACTTTCTGATTAAGCACAGAATGTTAAGGCAGTCAATAAGAGGGAAATGAGCCATGGTGGTACTGGGAGAGAGGAAATATGGTTGTTATTGGCATAAATAATTGCTTGAAAAAAATCACAAAAATGCATAAACTTACCAGATATTATTGGAGAGGATGCAACAGAGTTTCTCAAAAAAATGGTTGAGCAATACAACCTCAATCACCACGGCTGATAAGGACAAACATCCTTTTTAATGAAGGCCTGGATAATATTCTAGCCTGACAAAACTTCACCTCCTGTAGGATGTTTTTCTCAGTTTCACTTTAAAGTGAGGTTACCAATGTGTCCAGAGCTGCAGAAAACACTTTGGAGGGCCAGTAGCATGTTTGCTAACTACTGGTCTGTGAAAACAACACAAACGACCTCATGACAACAAAGGGTTGCCATGACAACAAGACATAGGCACATAAAGCTGTTTAGTTCACTTGGAAAAGGGGCAGAGTGAAACCAAACCTAACTGGACCAAATGTATACAGTGTAACACAAATACAGTATGAACCTAGGTCCAGGACCTTGGTGCAGATTTCCAGGTGTGCAAAGGTCCTTTAAACATTTTCAATATCTTTTATGGTGGTGCTTTAAGATCCAAAGCCAAACCAAATTTTTATCTTACTTTGGTATTTCCTTTAGATTGCTGGTTGGTGCTCAACATGCAAAATATCAGGTGAATGTTACAGGAGTTGTTTATCAGTGTGACCTGACTACAACATCTGACCTCTGTCAGCCCACTGAGTTTGATAATCAAGGTTTGTTCAGTCATTTTATCTTAAGTTGTATTGGGGTGCATTCACAACTAATGTGTTTGGTCCAGACTTTCAGACCAAAATTTTGGGTGTGAAACCTCCCCCGAACCATGAACCATGGTCCAGGAAAAAAAGGTGAAATTTGGTTCAGCAAAAAGAGGTGATCTTGGTCCAGATCAAGCTGAACCTTGGCCCAGTTCCTTTAGAGTGTGAAAGCAATTTTCAGAGTAGCTAGGAGAACTTTCAGATCAAACACAGGAGGTTTTGGCAGACGAAAAGAAGGAAAATGAGCAGCAGTAGCACTCAGCTAAAGGAAGTTATACAGTTTTTAATTGAAGTATGGCCAGTTAGTGGAATAAAATAGTCAATTTAAAAAAAAAAACATTAAAATGCAGAAATCTACCAGATATTTTGGAGAGGATGTGACAGAAAGTATAAGAACGACTGGAAGAGCAATGGCACCTGAGACTCATCAGTCAGTTAAGGACAAATGTAATTTTTATTGACAACCTGGATAATATTTTGGCATCCCAACACTAGTTCACCAACTAATGTGATGGAGTCTTCCTCAGTTTCAGCTTAAAGTGCTGTTACTGATGTGCTCAGTGTGGCATACTGGAAATACCACAACACACACCATGGACATGAGAACGCATGCACAGGATGATGTCATCACATCGTTGGTATAAAGGAGGACTAACGGCGGGAGTCGTCCTCTTTTGGCGCTCCGCCTTCCAACCACTGAATTACCTGTACCGCCTCTTCATTAGCTTAGTGCTACTGTTAGCTTGTTGCTGTTGTTGCTTTCTTTAATAAAGCTACCCTCAACCTGTGGACATGTCCGCTGGTCTCATTGTCAAAACACAGACACAACATTGGCGACAAGGTAAACTGGTCTTCTGGAGAAGAATTAACTATTTTTTCTGAAGATGGAAGCGTGTTTAGCACCCCTGCTGCCATTCTTTGCCACGCCAGGTGAGCCGCTCATTCCGTGGCCTCGTTGGTTTGAGTTTTTTGGAACGTATGCATCTGCTATTGATCTGACAGTCTCAGCAGCGAGGGACAGCATGTATTTAGAACATTGGCCCCCGTGGGCACCTACGACGAATGTGTCGCCTTACTCGCCAGACATTTTGTGACACTCAAGAGTGTGTTGGTATGGAGAGTTAGGTTTCGCCAATGCCAACAGGGAATGGGAAAGACAATATAGCAGTACGTCGCCAACCTCCGCTGTCTGGCGAGTGGTTTGCCCCGTTGGAAGACGAGATGGTGTGGGATCAGCTAGTGAAGCACACCACCAACATGAAGCTGTTAATGTCGCTGGACGACATGTCGCTGGCAAGGGCGGTGGAGTTGGCGTTCCAGTTGGAGGCCACCGCCCAACTAACATCACAGCTAGGAGCTTCAGAACAACAACCTCCGCAAGCACACACGGTTTCCCCGGCAGAAGAGCCCGATGACACCCTGACCTTTTCGGAGGACCCCGAGATGAATGTCACGGGACAACAAAACATCAAGGTGTGCCAACTGTGTGGCAGCTGTGGTTCCCCTGTGCACCAGACATGTGCGCACTCCTGCCCAGCAAAAGGACAGAGATGCCAGCACTGTGGTAAGCTTAATCACCTCGCCAAAGTGTGCCGTTCAACATTGTCAGTAACAAGCTCGCTACCCAGCTCAAGTGGACTGCCTTTGTCAACAACCATTCATTCAGTGGACTGTAGCAATTCACCGTACAAGTGGTGCACAATGAGACTCGACGATATCACTCTGCCGTTACTACTGGACATTGCCGCTACAAGGTCATTGATGAAATGGGTCACAGTGAAGAAGTTCTTTCCTCAGCATCCAATCAAGCAGGACGCGGTGGAGGTCTACAGATACAGACACACCAAAATCAGCCTCATAGGAACCATCATGTTAACCTGTTATCTGTCTAAGGTGCAGCAGTGCTCCTGTCAGCTCACCTCCCTTTGGCAGTCCAGTTTTTTTTCAAGAAAATATTCAGTTTAGATATGATAAATTCCAAAGGCTCTAATTTGAATGTGGTAAGAGATAATGGCTTACTGTCAATTAGAAAGATATAGAATATGATCCAAAGTTTGAGATAGGAGTAAATTTATGCATCTAATTTGCATAATGCGATGGCAGCCATATCAAATTACATAACTTTTGGTCAAAAGTGGACTTCGAACATAATTACACAAAGGATTTTTTTTATCACCGTTTTTGCTTTTAGTTTTTTGTTATCTTATCTTCAAAGTATATGAACCAGAAAATCAGTAGAATGTACACAAACCAATAAAAACCAATCAGACCTACCGCTCGTCGTGTCTTCATTCGTCCATTTTCGTCATCTATGGTCCTTATTTCATCTTCTGCCAGTCATTTTCATTTTCTCTCCCACATCCAGAAACTCTCACATTTATCTTATGATTTATTGCACCACAATTTTGGTTACATTACACCGCCGAACCAGCGCTATTGTTCTCTGTCGTCACGTGCAGCTCCATCGATGGCAGACGAAAGTGTACACACTTCAGAACATCTTCTGCTGTCACAAAAGGTAAATATTTCCCTTCAGAAGCTAAATAATCTCTTTTTAGAATCATAGTTGGCAAAATTTGGAGCAAATGCTTCCTCCGTGTGGAAATATATGTTGGAATGGAGCCTTTGTTTACATTCTCTTCTTCGCATTTCCGGAAATTATGCTTTGAGGCGGCTCATTTGGGTGAAGTCCTCCAGTCCTCCAGTGAAGAGCAGTAAGCTATGCGTGTCTGACATCTTGTGATGTGAAACGCTTGTTAGAACTGGGTTTTCTGTGCTTTTGGGACACATCAATTGACAGGCGTGGACCTGCAACGTAGGCAGCAGGTGACGCACATGTTTTATGACAGCCGGAAAGTTAGGGTTAACGGTTCGCTACAGGTCCAAAGTCATCCCAGCATTCACCTTCCAGGTAGCGACGCGTGGTGACAACATCCTGGGATGTGACCTCTTTCACAAATTGGGTTTCACCATGACCAATCACCAAGGGCTTTGTTTGACCACTGAGGGCTGCAGCATGTTTCACCCAGACATGGGTACAGCTGCTCCAAGCTTTGCACCACACGGAGAGCAGAACACGAACTCGACTCAGATCCTCGCCCGACACAAGCCTCACGGAGCCACCACACAGCAACAGGAGATCGGGTCCATGGCCAAGCAGGACCCCGAAGAACGACACCAACCCGGAGCTCGTCCTGCCGCCGGTGAGAACATTGCGCCGCCACAACAACCAGCAGAATCCACCACCAACAAGACGAAAGATCAGCAGCAGTGCTGCCTGAAGCTCACTAGGTCAAAGCTCATGGTGCTTGATTGGGTTCAGGTCCACCAATCCAAATGCCCCAATGACCTGCAGATGCTCCTGTCACCACCAAAGCAGATCACTGCGCAAGTGAGGCCAGCCACATTCCAGACGCCCGATGGTTCACGATGACACACCAGTTGTCTGAGGAAGGTATGATCAACAGCTGCCCCGGATCAAGACGCGACATTGGAACCGAACCAGCCAGTGTGGGACCCAGACTGGGACTTTGCTGATGAGCAGGCCATGATTCCACCAGGAATCATGGCCTGCTCCACTGCTCATACCCAGCTCCACTGCAGCCAGCAACACCAGGGCCGTGCCCACTGCAGGTTCATCAGAGGCTGCTGAGGCTGGATAGTAAAATGGCTCTGTTCTTTGATGTTTAAACAAAGCATGATTAGTTCTTAAGTAGCAGAATAATCCACTCAACCATGCAGGGTTTTATCAGCAGTCTACCCGGTTACCCAGGTTCAAATTAATGGTTATGGTGTATGGAACCTTAAGTGATTTATTGTTTGGCTGTTAGAAATGAATGAACCATATTGTGCTTTTCAATTCAATTCAATTCAGCTTTATTTATATAGCGCCATTTCACAACAACAGTCATCTCATAGCACTATCAACTGTAGGGGGGGACCCCCACAGTTGCAGAAAGACCCCAGCAATCAGGCGATCCCCTGTGAGCAAGCACTTGGCGACGGTGGAGAGGAAAAACTCCCTTTTAACAGGAAGAAACCTCCAGTAGAACCAGGCTCAGGGACATCAGGCAAATATATGTACCTAAACATTAGCAGGAATAGCGTCGTTTAACATCATGCAGTATTGTGTTTTACTATCATGCATATGTTAGCCACAGCACTGGTCAAAATACACTGTTGTATTATGTGTATTCTGCTATGCTACAGCCCTGATGTGAGACGTGTGTTAACCTTTCCTACTTCAGCCTCCAGACTGTGGTCAAGAAGCACAGGGGAGATGATCCTCTAGGGCCGAAGTTAGCATTAGCGCCGGGGTTAGCTCCCTTCTTTTTACTCACAACAGCAGTGGAAAGCAGAGGATTGGACACAGTGGCTCGCCTGAGGAGCTGTACCATTTATTATCGTGCTGAAATAGCATTCACTGTACAGTTACTGCTAACTCTTCTGATCTGAACGCCAACTCTAAACTTACCCGGTCTCAGCATACAGCATGGCCTAACAGCTGCATTCTCTCTGCACCACTCTCTCACCAACACTCTTGCTCGACCACGTGTGCAGAGCTCAACCCCTTAAAGGGACGCACACACCAATCCTGCAACACTTCCCGGATTCTGGATGACAATAATGAAATTAATTCTACTCCAGTACACTGGCTGACATAAGCCAATACTCATAACATACAGGGATGGATTCTTGTTTGCATTCAGTCCAGAAAAGAATACTGTGTACCCATATTTACAGTCCATCCTCGGGCAGTAGTGTGGAATTCAGTCCATGGATGAAGTGAGATCATCTGAGAGCACATATTAAACAAAATAAACAACATCAAATCTGAAAAGGCATTAGCAGCACCTCTTGTTCAGGATATATGAATACATTTAATTCCTACCTAGGCGTTCAGGAGCTTATGAAACTAAGTTTCTATGTCTACAACACAGAATACAAAGAACAATTTGAATGGCAAAACTACTGTTACTCAGGCTATTTCTTAACATGAACATACAAAATTAGAACAATTTTTAGTGCAATGTGAGCTATTACTCAGAGGAGCTTCAGAACACTAAATGTCTTTGAACTTTAATAATTGTCCATAACACTCAAAGTTAATGAGCACCTGACCGGTGCCCTTCTCCGATGTCTCTGCCTTGCAGAATCCTGGTCCAGGACAGGTGGTGTGACTTCTTCTAGTGTCCAGCCCCACGCTTGCTCCAGGGCCCAGGTGTTGTCGAGAGGTTCACAGCACCGGTAGGGTTTTAGCTGGTCATGGTGAATCATTTTCACCTTGGCCCGAGGCCCTTTTTGGATGCGATACATCAAGTCATCCAGCTGCTCCAAGATGAAGTATTGTCCTTCATAAGATGGCAGGAACTCCATCCATCCATCCATCTTCTACCGCTTTTCCGGAAGTCCGGGTCTTGGAGGCAGCAGTTCAAGCAGAGAAGCCCAGACTTCCCTCTCCCCAGCAACCTGCTGCAGCTCTTCACAAAGGATACCGAGGTGCTCCCAGACCAACTGGGAGATATAGTCTCTCCACCAAGTCCTGGGTCTGCCCCAGGGACTCCTCCCAGATGGCAGGAACTTCCTGACTTTATTTTTGACCTTCCAGGTGCCTTTGTTGCGGTACCACACAGCATTCCCGACCTTATATTGTGTACTGCAGCAGTTTTTGTCATACTGTCTCTTAGCCCACCTCACTGACTCCCCAAGTACATCTCTGGTGATTTGGGGAGCCATCTCCAAGCGCTCTGTTTCATTCAAGGGCCCCATGATGTCCAAGGCCACTCGCTCTATCGGGCCTCCTACTCTGGCAGTTCCCATGGGTGCTTGGGATGTTTTCAGGGGTCTAGCTTTGGACTGACAGCTGCTACATGTGCTGCACCAGAGTGACAGATCTTCTCTAATGCGGTACCAGTAGTATCGAGTCTGCAGTTGGGCTACCGTGCATTCCTCACCGAAATGTCTACCAACTGGCCTTTCACGAATCTGTCTCATTACACCAGACTGCAGCACATGTGGCAACATAACTTGAGGGTAAAACTGAGTGTCATCTAAACAGTACAACCACAGGAGCAGTACTCCATCTCTGATGCAGAGCCTTTTCCACTGGCTCCAATATGCTTTGATGGCTGGACTATGCGATGACATGGTTACCCAGGAGGGACGTTCACCACCAGACTCCAACCAGGCTTTGATGGGGGCGATGTCTGGGTCAGCATCCTCTGCCTGACAGAGTTCCTCCAAGGACCAGCCAGAAAACAGTTCATTTTCATCTGTTTTGGTCAGGTATTTTCTCACATGAAAGTCTCTGTCTCAGTGGGACTATTTCCACCTACCCCCACTAGACTTACAGCTGTGAAATCAGGATTTCCCTCTGCCTCCACTGGGTTCAGTGGCTCTTGGCTCACAGCTGGGTGAACCTCTTCACAAAGCAGCACAATACATTCATTCCTGATGTTAGAATAATTTTGAGCTTAGATTATTCAAAGTCAAATAATCAGGTGGGATGTTGAATTTATGTACATTTATTACAAAATCACCCCATTGGCCACTATGGGGGAGAGGTTACAAGGCATGACAATCAGACACACCTAGAATCTCTAAAGGATCAATTCCTCTAAATCTGATATACTGTATATAGGTAGGAGAAAGGAGAGGGAGGATGAGGATAAGGGAAGGGACAGAACGGGACAGTCCTGATAACTAACCTTATCCAGGCGGACATCAGACACTGTGGAGACATGGGTCATGAAGACATGAGATCCATAAAACTGACAGAATGTCCATCTACCACTGATTTGTAAAGGCTGAGAAGTTCCTGTGCATTCCTGTGACCCAAAACAGGTTATGTGTTACGACCCGAGCGCTGGGTTCTGATCGCGCTCGGGCTAAGTTCAACTTGCTGCCGGCCTTGACAGTTGTGGGTTGTATTTTAGCCTCACCGGGCTCTTATTGTGAAGGTGCTCGGTGGGGCTTCCGCCTGTCAAGGCTGGTCAGCTGTGTGTCATTACTGCTCGTTAGTGTTCACCTTCATAAAGCGGGCACTAGCGACAGTAAGGTTGCAGGAGTATTGTCAACACCTTGTTAAGATCTCGTCAAAGCATCGTTAGACCTTCATGTCAGGTTCGTGCTTTTCATGTCACAGTTTAGCTCGTAGTTGCTGGGGTCAGCCCTACGAGCCCATGTATTGATTTTGTGTGTATTTTTGCAGAGAGCGGCTCACAGTCTTGTCCTGTCTTGTGTGTTAATAAATCAACATCTTCGCAAAACTCACTGGTGGACTCTTGGCGTCTTATGGTGATCCGCGAGGGTCACCGCATGACAGTATACTCCTGCCAGGACGTCTGAACCGAGACGCCTTTCACCGTGAGTTTTTGCAGTAATTGGACAATTGTTCTTCCCTGTTTGGGTGTCAACGTCTGGGAGAATGCCGTCATCCAGGGGCCACGGTTGGCGCCTGAGCAAGGAGCTAGCAAGCGCGCTGGAGTATGTCGACGGGACGCTCCTCGCCGCTACCTTCGACGTCAACTCCAGCTATATGCACTGGCACCTAGACTGCGCTGAGGATCTCCTGGACAATCTTCCCCTCCATTATGACGATCACCTGGAGGTGATTATGAGGAGAGAAGAACTCGCTACGCAGCGCGAGATACTTCGTGGGCTGGAGGAGGAAGAGAGCAGGAAGACGAGGAGGAGGCATCCTCGCTCCCCGCGTTGGAGTCCCGGTCCTGTCCCGGAACTGGTCCAGGAGTGTGCGCCATCTGGGGGCCGACGACAACGTTGGCGCAACGGCTGCAGGTCACCCTCAGCAGAATCCCCGGCTGGACCTGCTGCCGGCGGAGTCCATCAGCGAACCGCTGAGAGCAGCCCCACCTCATTCTTCCAGGGGGCCCTCTGTCGCCTTCCAGCGGGGAGAAGGAGGAACAACGTCCCCTACAGCAGGAACCATCTCTTCCCTGGGAGAAAGGCAAGTGCATGATAACTTATTACATCTTGATTATAATCTGCCTTGTCTGACTCCTGGGGGCGGAGTTCGGGGTTCGCAGCCCTCCGAGCTTCCTCCACCTGCTGTAGAGAATGTAACTAAACCTGCTGCCTCTGTGTCCCCCCCTGTTGAGCGGTCCGCGACGAAAGGCCAACGTCGTCGGATGAAGAGGGGGCCTGCAGTGCTGGAAAGCCTGGATCCGGCCCTGCAGCCACGTCATGGACAGAGAAGAGCGGACTGCGGCCCGGAGCCTGAGCCGACGAAGAAGCGTCCCCGGGTCTCCTCGCTGGAGCGGTCTGAGCCAGTGGGTCGAGGGTCCCCTGCCCCCACGCCATACAGGTCATCAGCGTGGACAGCAGCGCGGGAGGAACCTCAGGCTGCAGATGACATCCTGCCAGCTGTGGAGCCCGACGCAGCTGAGTTCGCGCCTGCTAACGAGAGTCGCCGCCCTGAACCTGGATCGCCGGAGTCCTGGGTGGCAACAGAACCCGAGTGCAGGCAAGTGCTCCCGCTTGTGTCTCTGTCCCCTGTGTTGGAGCATTTTTGCCTGCCTCTCGGGGAGGCGAGTGAGGAGCAGCCGCCTGCTGCGCCCTAGCTCGTCTCGCTGGGTTCTGTTGCTACTGGTGATTCTGATCCCGGTTTTCTTGTTTCTGAGCCTTGTTGCAGTGTCGTCGGCATGGAACGAGTCGGAGTCACTGGGTTGGAGGTCCCAGGTTCAGGGGTGGAGATCGTCAGAGGAACTGCACCAACCCAGTCGGGGTCCGTCGTGGAGGCTGCTGTGGCCCAATTGGGGTCCGGCGTGGGTGCACCAGAGGCCCAATCGGGGTCCACCGCGGGTGCGGTTCTGACCCAATCAGGGTCCAACGTGGGTGCACCGGAGGCCCAATCGGGGTCAGCCGCAGGAGCGGTTCTGGCCCAATCGGGGTCCGACATGGGTGCAGCTGGGACCCAATCGGGGTCCAGCGGAGGTGCAGTGCCAGCATGGTCCGCGGACGGGGGAGGAGCTGCAGACCTTTCACCGTCGAATGGATTACAGGTTCATCCTGGTCATCTGTCCCCTCTACTGAGTCACCGCCCCTGTGCATCATCGCCGGGGGCCGTGGGGACTCCTGTTCGCTTGCCCCGGCTCTCCCGAGTTTTGTCCTCGTCAGGGAGGCCGCCGCGGGCTGTTTTTCCCCAGGACTGGTGGCTGAGGGACACGGGTCGGCCGCCTGAGGAACTGTTTCGCCGGTTCGGCGCCTCGGGTCGGCCACCCGACGTGTTGTGTGTGTTTTCGGGCGACCTGGTTCGACCGCCAGAGGAGCGGACATGCTGGGCATTGGACTCTGGTGAGCCGCCTGGTCATGCTCCGGATCCTAAGACCACCCGCCGGCTGTTGGACGCGGGGAGACCACCTGAACTGTTCCTGTGGCGCTTGGTCTCCGCCGGTCGGCATAGACTGTCGGGGGGGGGGGTATTGGTTTTTCTGGGTTAATCCGTCACTGTGATTGTTCTGTTTGTTTGTTTTTTTCTCGTCCTTGCTGTCCTGTGTATTTTGTGCTTGGTTATGTCTTGCAGTTGCCCTAGCATGTGTTATGTTCTACTGTTGCCTTGTTTTTCTCTGTGTATTTTGTCTGATTTTGAATATTTGGTATTTTGTCATAGTCTTGTGTTTAGTATGTCTGACCCAGTAGTTCTGGTTTTTCGTTTTCTCCATGTGCATTTTTTTATTTAACCTGAGTAGTTATTCTTGTCATTGTCCTGTATGTCGTTTTTCTGGTCACTGTTTTGTTTCTGGGTTTGGTCTATCTCCCTCAGCTCCTACCCCCAGCCACCCACCCTGGGGGGTGGGGGTGGGGGCAGGGTGGTCCTTGGGGCGTTCTGAGCCCACCCTCGGAGGGAGGGTACTGTTACGACCCGAGCGCTGGGTTCTGATCGCGCTCGGGCTAAGTTCAACTCGCTGCCAGCCTTGACAGCTGTGGGTTGTATTCTGGCCTCACAGGGCTCTTATTGTGAAGGTGCTCGGTGGGGCTTCCGCCTGTCAAGGCTGGTCAGCTGTGTGTCATTACTGCTCGCTAGTGTTCGCCTTCATAAAGCGGGCACTAGCGACAGTAAGGTTGCAGGAGTATTGTCAACACCTTGTTAAGATCTCGTCAAAGCATCGTTAGACCTTCATGTCAGGTTCGTGCTTTTCATGTCACAGTTTAGCTCGTAGTGGCTGGGGGTCAGCCCTGCGAGCCCATGTATTGATTTTGTGTGTATTTTTGCCGAGAGCGGCTCACAGTCTTGTCCTGTCTTGTGTGTTATTAAATCACCATCTTCGCAAAACTCACTGGTGGACTCTCGGCGTCTTATGGTGATCCGCGAGGGTCACCGCATGACATTATGTCAGAGAGATTATAATAAATGGCTTAGATCATTCCTTACACATGTACTGATCCTCAGTCTGAACTCGCTGAAATTGCTCACAGAAACAGGCCAAGAATACATAAACGTATCCTATGTGGAATGCACATATAAACATTAAACATGGCATATGAAAGGTATGATACTTCTCAAATATAATAATACATTATTAGTATCAATAATAGTATAGATAATATGGAATTAATAAAGCATCAGGATTAAAAGAAAAATAATAAAGTGAATGAATTAATATGTGTAAGAATTTACATACTGTTATTTTTCAAGTTAAAAATGTGTATAGAATATATCAAAAGAGAATATGTGTGATGTGACTAAAAGTAATCTCAGACAGTGTCAAATAAGAACAGAAAATAATATGAAACAGCCTGAAATTATATTGCAAACTTCAAAAACATCCTTGCCCCTCTCACCATCCTCATCATCATATTAAGGACTCACACAAGAAAAAATCTGAGGTTATAAAAATCATTACCAAGTTTATGATGAGATTTCTCCATTAAGAGAAACACTAACTTCTACGAGTATCTGAGGTATTAACATGACCATTTGCATCATTTTCATGAATACAATAATCTCCTTTAATAGGGCCTACACCCCTACAGGTGGTAACTAGTCAATCAAGGACCATTCTATTCTTTGTTATAATAAATAATTGTAGTCTACAATTAAGTGTTTTAATCCATAAGGTATTTTGTTTCTACTCTCACTCAAAGAAACAATGAACAAAACCTCACTCCTGTACTTTCCATCTGAAATTGCATTCATGCTTCATGAATGGCATCATGTGGTAGAAAAGCATTTCTCTTCACCCTGCCCACCTGCCCTGTCGACATGATGAGGGTACGGTCAGTTGCCAAAACGGGGTACACAGATCTGCCCAGTGTCCAGCCAGATGTGAATAAGCCCAATGACTCAATGACCTTTGACAATGAAGATCCTTAGTATAACACTTGCTCGCTTCATTGGTCAAGCAGGGTAGCAGTGCAGGGGAGAGACGCACTGTAAGCGGTTGCATACTCAGAGTGTTAAACTGTTGAAAAGGGGACACCACCACTTCAACAAGAGGAGTTCCCTGATGAAATTAACCTTGCATTCGCAGAATAAGGAGTGTCATCATGTTTCTAATCAGTGGAGTGATGTGTTGTGTCAGGTGTGATTCAAAATGACGTTTGCAATGTTATTTCTGTATATAGCCTTTCTCTCTCTTTTTTTTAACCAAACAGCTTGTAGTAGCTGCATTATTTTAGTAATAAAGTTATTTTGCCTAACTGTTAGTGTTATTAAGGAGCAATCATTCTCTACAATGTAAAAGCAATGGAACAACTTAATGATCAATATTAAGTATTACTAGAGGATGATGAGGATGATAAGATAACAACACTGACCACACCTTTCCTTCAGATTAATTTTTTCCCTTGTCACGATAAACAAACAGCCTGCTTCTCTATCAGCAGAGGTCATTACTGGATGCCAAGTCATCAGCTGACACTTGCATAGAGAAACAGACAGTCATTTGTTGTTTTAGATAAGATAAGATAAGATAAGCCTTTATTAGTCCCACAATGGGGAAATTCCAGGATTGCAACAGCACAGGGATAGCAACACTCAGAGTAACAATCAAGAAGACAAGAAAACAAGAGCAGCGAATATACATATGTACATATAAATATATAAATATATAAACACACAGTGCAAAGCATTGTAGCTAGATGGAATAAACATATATACACACAGTGCGGAGCACTGTAGCTAGATGGAATAAACAGCATAACCGCCTACTTAGTTATCCTACATAGTATGAATATGTACCCATACATATTGTCACCCTCCGTAGCGACCAATATTGTCCTAGTTGTATACTGGAGGGGACCATTGTGTAAGTCTATTGCATCTTTTGCATTCAATACTATTAGGTTGTCACGTTTTTTTGCTATCTCTGCGAGCAGCCCTGCTTAGGTCATACAGTCTGACAGCCGTAGGTAGGAAGGACCTGCGAAACCTCTCGGTTGCGCACCTAGGATGATGTAGTCTGCTGCTAAATGAGCTCCTCAGTGCGTTCAGTATTTCCTGCATAGGGTGGGACTCGGACTCCAGCAGAGATGACAGTTTAGCCACCATCCTTCTCTCTCCTATCTCCTCCACTGGGTCAAGGCACTGCCCCAGGACAGAGCTAGCTTTCTTGATCAGTTTGTTCAATCTCTTCCTATCGGCTGCTGTAATGCCACTGCCCCAGCAGACCACTCCAAAAGTGATGGCTGATGCCACCACCATGTTGTAGAATGTCTTCAGCAGTGCCCCTTGTACACCAAAAGACCTGAGTTTCCTCAGTAGGAACAGCCTGCGCTGTCCCTTCTTGTAGAGTGCATTGGTATTGTGTGACCAGTCTAGTTTATTGTTCAGATGAACACCCAGGTACTTGTAGGATGTCACCATCTCAATGTCTGTTCCCTGTATGTTTACTGGTGCTGTGAGGGGTTGTCCTTGCCTGCAGCAGTCCACCACCAGCTCCTTGAGTTTTCCTTGCGTTGATCTGGAGGCAGTTCCGATGGCACCAGTCTACGAAGTCCTGGATAAGTCCTCTGTACTCAGCTTCATCTCCATTGAAGATGAGGCCGACGATCGCAGAGTCGTCAGAGAACTTCTGTAGATGGCAGTGTGTTGTGTTGTATGAGAAGTCCACAGTATAAAGGGTGAACAGGAAGAAAGCCAAAACCGTTCTCTGGGGGGCCCCCGTGCTACCGATGATCGTGTCAGACACACAGTCCCGGGTTCTCATAAACTGTGGCCGGTTAGTGAGGTAGTCCAGGATCCATGATGACTGGTGCTGGTACACCCCTAAGCACAGCAGCTTGTCCTTCAGGATCATCGGTTGGATGGTGTTGAAAGCACTGGAGAAGTCAAAGAACATGATCCTCAACGCATTCCCGGGCTTCTCCAGGTGGGACAGAGAACGGTGGAGGAGGAGGATCACTGCATCCTTCACCCCAGTGCCATGCTGGTAGGCGAACTGGAGTGGATCCATCGCTGGTCCCACCAGGGGGCGGAGGTGAGCAAGGAGCAGTCTCTCCAGGGTCTTCATCATGTGGGACGTCAGGGCCACTGGTCTGTAGCTGTTCAGGTCTTTGGGTTGGGAAGTCTTTGGTACAGGTACCACACAAGATGTTTTCCACAACTGTGTTACCCTCCCCAGCTTCAGGCTCAGGTTGAAGATGAGCTCCACAATCCCACACAGCTGGTCTGCACAGGACTTGAGGAGCTTTGCGCTGTTGCCGTCCGGTCCCGACGCCTTCCTCGCCTCGATCTTCCTCAGCTCCATCCTCACCTCGGTCTTAGTGAGGGTCATGTTGGGGGGCTGTGTGTTGGGAGTGGGGAGGTGTTGGTGGAGTGGGGTGTGGGCAGCAGGACTCAATGTCTTTAGAGGCAGCAGTGGTTGTTGTGCAGTTGGGGGGAAGGGTGGTTGGTCAAACCTATTAAAAAAAAACAGGTTCAGATTGTTCGCCCACTCCATGCCCCCTGTGGCCTGGGGGGAGGTATTCTGGAGCCCAGAGATGGTTTTAAGGTTTCTCCAGACCCCACCGATGTCTCTCTGTTGCAGCTTGTCCTCCATCTTCTACCTGAAGCTGTCCTTGCCTTCTCTGATCTTCCTCCTCAGCTCCCTCTGTACGGACTTCAGCGTCTCCCTGTTCCCCGACCTGAAGATCCTCTTCTTCTCTCTCAGAAGTGTTTTTATCTCAGGGTTGATCCAAGGTTTGTTGTTCGAGCAACACCGTATGGTCTTGGTGGGTACGGTGTTGTCCACAAAGAAGCTGATGTAGTCCGTGATGGTGTGAGTGAGGCCATCCATGTCCTCACCATGTGGATCGCAGAGCTGCTCCCAGGCAGTGGTTTCAAAACAGTCCTTTAGAGCGTCCATTGCCTCCTCAGACCATAACTTCACTGTGTGCACGACCGGAGGTTGTCTGTGCACTAGGGGTTTGTACACCGGCAGGAGATGAACCAAGTTGTGATCCAATTTCCCGAGTGGGGGGAGTGGTGATGAGGTGTACGCCTCCTTAGTGTTTGCATAGAATAAGTCCAGTGTTTTATTGTCTCTAGTTTGGCATGTGACATACTGGGTGAACGTGGGTAGAATTGGAGACAGTGAAATATGGCTGAAATCGCCTGAGATGAGGAGAAGAGCATCTGGGTGTTCTGTCTGCAGCCTACCAGTTACTGAGTGGATGATGTCATGCGCTGTCCCAGTGTTCGCCGTCGGATTTGCATAAATAACAATGCAGATCACATGTGAGTATTCCCTCGGGAGATATGTAGGCCGCATGCTAACAGCTAGCAACTCCATGTCTTTGTTGCAGTGTTGTTGTTTAACCATGATATGTCCCAGTCTGCACCAGTTGTTATTGACATACAGTACATCATCACTCCTCCGCCTCTTGCCTTCCCACTGTCTGGTGTTCGGTCTGCCCGTATTGCGTGGAAACCCTCCAGTTCAATGTCAGCATCTGTTGCTAGTTCTGTTAGCCACGTCTCCGTGAATAGCATCAGGCTACACTCCCTGTATATGCTCTCGTAGCAGGAGATAGCCGCTAGCGCATCTGTTTTTCTGAGTAGCGATCGTACATTCCCCATAATAATGGATGGGAGGGCGGGTCTGTACCTTATATTCCTTGCCCGCCGTCTTATTCCAGCATGACATCCACGCCGTTTCCGTCTTATTTCTCCCGGTATGTTGAGTTTTTGCGTTAGCATCACGGGCCGGTTAAGTGCTAACAGCTGGTCCCTATTGTACTGCCTCCTACAAGAAACAGTGGCTCCGTCCGCTGGCTCAGGAGACATTTGGGCGATCTACGTGTCTGTGATGGATCAAGGTGTCGCCGAAACAGAAAGATTAGCAAGATAGCCAGATAGTAAATAGAAATAGGAAGAAATTGATCTGCTGTTGCAAAAAGGCAGCCTACTCGTGTGGCGCCGGAAGTGTTATGTGTTATAAGTGTTTTCCTCTTTTTTTCCCAAATAATAAGTATACTATATATATATATACAGACGTGGACAAAATTGTTGGTACCCCTCTGTTAATGAAAGAAAAACCCACAATGGTCACAGAAATAACTTGAATCTGCTGCTGGGTTTTTTTCTAATTGGGTGGTTGGGGAAAAATTTCTTCACCGTGGCCTAATTCAGCATTGACTTAACTGCCACAGTGTCGAGCAGTAGCGGCACAGTCACATCATTCAATTCAACCATGTCATATGTGTATGAATTAATTTCAGGGCTTACCACATGGATGGTGGTCGTTGCCAGGCGGCTTCGCTTGTTTGGTGGGCCCCACGCCATCATCGACCGACACATTTTGGCAAAATGGTTGTACCTCCCACACTTGTTACATCATTGTTCTCTTGCCGGAGAAAAACCTGCTCTCTCATGGTGCATCGGGGAACCACAGTTACCACATGTGGAGCCTCTCGGAGAGGTCCTCCGGTTCACAGCATTCGCAGTGTTCACCTTGAACTCCTCTGCCATATCCCCATATTTCTCCACGGCCACAGGCGTTGGTGAGTGGTGACTGTCCTAGCTGTCATTGCTGTTGGCGCACACCTAGCTCTGATGCAAAGTGGTCCGCTGACTCCAATTGGAACACCAGCTCAGTGGTGTTAGCTAGCGTCATGTCATTTGGCGCCATTAGCATCTTAGCCCTTAGCCTCGGGTTGTTTGTGTGTTTGGCTAATTGATCCTGCACCATCCCATCCTCTAACAGTCCAAATGGGCACATGCTAGCCAGTTGTCTCAAGTCAGTGACGAATTGTTGGGTGGACTCAACAATTCTCTGTTGCCTCTGGTGTGCTACACACATTGTCTGGCATAGCATAGTAACTAGCTAGCAGTTCCACAGCATCCACATACGAGTCCATCGGACCAAGCGTGTGAAAAATCCTCTGACCTTCTATGCCCAGGTTGTGGACAAGCACTGCCCACTTCCTTCCTTTATCCAACATTTTCAGGTCCAATGCAGCAACGTAGGTCTCGAACATGTCCAGCCAACGTGGCCACGGGACAGGCGATTCGCCTGGGAGCTCAAGGAAAGGCCTCAGTGGTCTTAGGCATGCTTCCGTGGTTCGCTAATTCTCGTCACCAAACGTTATGTCCACAAACCTGGTAATGAAAATGGACCAGGAGGCTGTGCTGGAACTGAATTTTATTACAAAACTCTCAGTAATGCAGTACACATACAGTATATGAGCATTCGGCTCCTAACTGTTCCTATGGTGAACGCCGGCAAAGAGACCATAACTTGGCCAACTCCTCCCTTAAGTATGTTGGCGTGATGACGGCACCAGCCGGCTACGTCATCATGCCACTCTCTGTTATAAAATCCTTTTATAACAATGGCTTCTTCTGAATGGGGTGCATTTGAGAGGCAGGCTGCACTTGTCTCACACTCCTCCTCTTTGATTCTCAAGACAGCAGCGCGAGTCCTACGTTTAGTCATGTTGTGGGCCCTTGCTTGCATGAGGTTTGCAACATAGGATGCTGCATGCTTAATGGTTTCATGGTTGTGGGAAATGTCATAGGCTTGGGCTAATGTACGGGGCTGCTGCTTTAATAGTGAGTTGTTTAATAGTGTCTTGTTCAGTCTCTGTTCTGTTGCTGTATGCTACTGTAACTTTGCCATATACTATATGTCATCCCTTAAAACATGAAGACCCTCACCAGGTTTGCGAATGTGCTGTCTCACCTCAATAGCCACAGCTGCTGTATGCTGTGATGAGAGGCCATATGCATTTTCCATCTCCTCCACTAGACGGCTGTAGTCCCACTTAGAGGAATGCGGGTTTCTGTGCACAACCGCCCCTGCTGCACCCACGAGGCTGAACTTCAACTGGATTGTCATTGTCTTTTCTGACCAGTTATTTGTTTCGGCACAGCACTCAAACCGGTGTAAAAACTCTCTCCAGGGGGTAGTGCCATCATATTGCCCAGGGCGTAAAGTGGGGACTCTCTCTTTCTGGTCATAGTCATCCTCACTGTCAAAACAGAGCTGGCAGTCTATGGTGGAATAATTTGTGCACTGCCTATACTGCTCATATTTGGGGGAAATGTCCTTTAATAGCACAGTCTGATCACATTTTCGTTGGAGCATTTGTACATGGTGGGGGCCTTGGCTCTGAGTACTGCATTGACAGTCTCCACAGTGATCTTTTTCACTTCTCGTGCTGATAAGGGGTTTGTGCTTGATAGCACTGGCTGGGGGAAAACACATGACATCTGAGCCATTTCTACTCTAGGGCCACCAGCTGTGCATCACTCAAAAACAGGTTAGAATGTTCATGACTCTTATTAGTTTCACTCACAAGATCTGTTCTTAGAGCAATATTATTCTCTTCAACCATAGTTAGTTCCATGATGGGGTTAGAGTGCTGGCCACTTGCCCAAACACATGTGCATAAAGAGGCGAGGCCTTATTAGCTGTAACCATCTTAGCTTAGCTCAGTAGCTCTGAGGGGGGACATTATAAGATTCTTGGCTTATTTCACCCTTTAACTGCTCATTAAAGCTGCTGCAGTATGTCTGAAAGAGTCCCTTTGTGGTCACCAGTGTGAACCCTTCCTGCTTCAGCCTCCAGACTGTGGTCGAGAAGCACAGGGGAGATGATCCTCCAGGGCCGAAGCTAGCGTTAGCTCCCTTCTTTTTACTCACAACAGTAGTGGAAAGAAAGGACAGGACACAGTGCCTCACCTGAGGAGCTGTAGCATTTATTACTGTGCTAAAACAGCATACACCGTACAGTTACTACTAACTCTTCTGCTCTGAATGCCAACTCTCTGCACCGCTCTCTCACCAACACTCTCGCTTGACCACTCATATGGACCTCACCCTCTTAAAGGGACACACACACACCAATCCTGCAACATGTGTTCTGATTCGGTTGTCTAGCTTAGTCCACTCGCATCTATGCACCACACAGTTATACCATGTACCGATAGCCAGGTCATGTGTGTGTTAGCTAGTTTTAGTGACTTCCGCTGTGCTGTACCCGGTTGTAGTCTCCGCTACTTTACATTCTATGGTTCTGGTTGTACAGTGGTATGAAAAAGTGTTTGTCCCATTCCTGATTTCTCATTTTTTGTATGTTTGTCACAATTAAATGTTTCAGATCAAACAAATTTAAATATTAGACAAAGATGACACAAGTAAACACAAAATGCAGTTTTTAAATGAAGTAGTTTATTATTAAAGGGAAAAAATCAAAACCTACATGGTCCTGTGTAAAAAAGTGATTGCCCCCTAAACCTAGTAACTGGTTGGGCCACCCTTAGCAGCAACAACTGCAATCAAGCCTAACTGGCAATGAGTCTTTTACAGAGCTGTGGAGGAATTTTGGCTCACTCATCCTTGCAGAATTGTTGTAATTCAGCTACATTGGAGGGTTTTCAAGCATGAACCACCTTTTTAAGGTCATGCCACAGCATCTTGATCGGATTCAGGTCATGACTTTGACTAGGCCACTAAAAAGTCTTTATTTTGTTTTTCTTAAGCCATTCAGAGGTGGACAGTGGTGTGTTTTGGATCATTGTCCTGCTGCAGAACCCAAGTGTGCTTTAGCTTGAGGTCACAAACAGATGGCCAGGCATTGTCTTTCAGGATTTTTTGGTAGACTGTAGAATTCATGGTTCCATTTACCACAGCAAGTCTCCCAGGTCCTGAAGAAGCAAAACAGCCCCAGACCATCACACTACCACCACCACCATATTTTACTGTTGGTATGATGTTCCTTTTCTGAAATGCTGTGTTATTTATAGGGTATATAGGGGAGATAGGGGAGAGAAGGATGGTGGCTAAACTGTCATTTCTGTTGGAGTCTGAGTCCCACCCCGTGCAGGACATACTGAACGCACTGAGGAGCTCATTTAGCAGTAGACTACATCATCCTAGGTGTGTGACCGAGAGGTTTCACAGGTCCTTCCTACCTACGGCTGTCAGACTGTATAACCTAAGCAGGGCTGCTTGCAGAGATAGCAAAAAAACGTGACGACCTAATAGTATTGAATGCAAAAGACGCAACAAACTTACACAAATGGTCCCCTTCAGTATACAACTAGGACAATATCAGTCGCTATGGAGGGTGACAATATGTATGGGTACATATTCATACCATGTAGGGTAACTAAATAGACGGTTATGCTGTTTATTCCATCCAGCTACAGTGCTCCGCACTGTGTGTATAAATATTTATATATTTATGTGTACATATTAGGGATGGGCATAATTTACCGATTAACCGATAATTGATCATTAAGAATTTCACCGAGGAAGTTCATTTTCGTCGACAAACCGTTTTTTTTTTTTAAACAATCCGACGTTATTAGGCCTAGTGCACAGCCATCCTCAAACAATGCAATGGCAAAATTTGGGCACCAGGGGCAACATTACACCATCGGCGTACCCTGGCGTGCCTCAGTTGATACATGCGGGCTTCCGTAGGGCAATCGCCAAATCATGAAGCGGTTACGGCGAAGTGTTGCGTGGGACCATTTCAATTTAATAAATGACCAGGTGTACTGCAATCACTGCAATGCAGCATACAAATATACCTCATCGACAGGGTCCATGGAACACCCTTATTACGCGAAGAAACCGCCAACAGTGGTTGCGCGCTGAGTAATGGCGGTCGTGAAGATTCTTTTTTTTTTTTCAGAAACTTTATTGAGAAGGTCATGAAGATTCGGTGTACACACGTCGAGGGAAGCTGCAGGAGGCGGCGTAGTGGCTCGACGGGAAGACTATTTCGCACAAAATGGCACAAGAGAACAGCAAAAAGTTCTGCGCGGCTAGACTAAGTAACACGAGCGATAGAGCAATGAATGCGGTCTTCGTTTGTTGGGTGGCCGCTCGGCAGGGACAGAAGCTGGGTAAAACGTCTCGGCCAATCAGCTTGCGGGGTGAAACATCTCGGCCAATCAGCTTGCGAGATTCCCGAGCCGAGCCAACACGAGAACAGAGAGAGGGCTCTCCGTGCTGATTCCTGATGTTCTAATGTAGTCTACCTGCCTTGTTACGTACCTAAAAATGTTAATGATTAACCGATTATTAATCATTAATTCTCCCGACGATCGGTGAAGAAAATTTCACCGAATGCCCATCCCTAGTACATATGTATATTCACTGCTCTTATTTTCTTATCTTCAAAATTATTGCTCTGAGTGTTGCTATCCCTGTGCTGTTGCAATCCTGGAATTTCCCCATTGTGGGACTAATAAAGGCTTATCTTATCTTATCTATCTTATCTTATTTTTATGCTGGATGTAATAGGACACATACCTTCCAAAAAGTTCAACTTTTGTCTCATCAGTCCACAGAGTATTTTCACAAAAGTCTTGGGGATCATCAAGATGTTTTCTAGCAAAACTGAGACAAGCCTTTAGTATGTTCTTTTTGCTCAACAGTGGTTTTCATCTTGGAACTCCATGCAGGCCATTTTTGCCCAGTCTCTTTCTTATGGTGGAGTCATGAACACTGACCTTAACTGAGGCAACTGAAGCCTGCAGTTCTTTGGATGTTGTTGTGGGGTCTTTGTGACCTCTTGGATGAGTCGTCGCTGCACTCCTGGGGTAATTTTGGTCGGCCGGCCACTCCTGGGAAGGTTCGCCACTGTTCCATGTTTTCCCCATTTGTGGATAATGGCTCTTACTGTGGTTCGCTGTGATTTGTAAATTGTGTATTTAAGCAATATTACACAAGACGAAGTACGGTATCATAACTATAGTTAACTCCGGGTGTGGTACGGCTGATGCCCTCCGCTGACTCACTCCCGGAGTTACTATCAGTCCCTCCAGGATTTCGTGATGTTGCGATCACGTCAATTCATGCAAAATCAACCAATCAGCGCAATTATTGCACGACCTTGCAACTTTGTCCAATCACCGCAACTTTCCTGCAATTTTGGCCAATCCTCGTCAACTTCCTTCAGTTTCACCAAACAAATTTGTCTTTCACTGGCGCTAAAATGCTCAGTCTAACCAACCAACTGCATTGCTCACCACGTTCACTTCTGTGTTTATAGTGAGTATTGATGGAACACATCAGCAAACAGAGTATGTGATTTAAAAAAAAACACTCACCCGCGAGGTTTCCAACACCGTTCCTTCCTCCGTCTCCCCCAGCCTGCCGATGGACGTCTCGCCACGTCTCCATCCTGACCACGTGTACGAAATGCTGGGTTTGTGTTGAAAAATGTCCAATACATTATATACTTGCATATTTATTCCACCTATTTATTCCACCTAGCTGCAATGCTCCGTACTGTGGGTGTTTATATATTTACATATTTATTCCATCTAGCTACAATGCTCTGCACTGTGTTCATATATTCATATATTTATTCCATCCAGCTACAATGCTCTGCACTGTGTCTGTGTGTGTGTGTGTGTGTGTGTGTGTATATATATATTTTATAGTAATATGTACATATGTATATTAGCTGCTCTTGCTTGCTTGTTTTTTTTTTTTCTTGCCTTCTGATTGTTGCTCTGAGTGTTGCTATCCCTGTGCTGTTGCAATCCTGGAATTTCCCCGTTGTGGGACTAATAAAGGCTTATCTTATCTTATCTTATCTTAACTGCCCCAAAAGCACCCCTTCACGGGAGCGTGCGGGAGGAGAGATGCTGTAAAACTATTAACACTACAGTGAGTGTTAACATTTTACACATCTTTAGAGGTAAAATCATTACTTCATCTGGTCAATGAGCTTTAAAGCTGTGAATCTCTGGTCTGGATGCCCCCCCCCCCCCGATTGTCCCGCAGTAAATGAAAGATGTGTGTGTGTGTCAAGACCGACGTGCAGACAGACAGGTAGGCATGGAAAGAGAGAGTATATTCTCTTTTTTCAGAAAAACACAGATTCCTATAGACAATACAGAGCAACATAATAAATTACACAGGGTTACAAAAATAATGTTTTTGTAAGTTGTCTGTGTTTTTTCAACTGATTTAAGATAATTTTGCACCGCTGAATCCAAAAATGACATCCGTTTCTCTTGATCAGGTCAGGTTTTTATGCTAAGTTGATTTTTAAAAAATCTGATCTTCTGACTAAATCAATTACATTTTTATGACATTATCGGTTGATTTTTGTTAAAATTTCTCATCCGAAATAGATTTTTATGAGAAAAAAAATCATTTTCTAACACAATTTATTGATTAAATGTTACAAACTTCGATTACTGTAAATTGAATAGTAGACATTGATAAAGGTAAGTACATGTAAATTAAATGTTATGCCATCATTGTTCAAAATCCAGAGCTTCAACTTCCATTTATTCAAACCTCTAGGATGCTCAGCGGCAGGGATGTCTCTCTTCAGAGTCCAACAGTAATCAAACATCATGACAATTTATGACATGATGTCATAAACTGGCGCATGCAAACTCTTCAGAGTTTGAGAAATTTCAAGAAATAAAAAAGAATTTTGCATCATATAAAGTGAAAATACCTGTACATATACCTGGGCAGCACAGTGGTGCAGTGGTTAGCACTGTTGCCTTACAGCTAGAAGGTTCCTGGTTCGAACCCCCAGGCTGGCAGGGGTTGGAACCTTTCTGTGTGGAATTTGCATGTTCTCCCTGTGCTGCGTGGGTTTACTCCGGGGGCTCCGGTTTCCTCCCATAATCTAAAGACATGCATGTTAGGTTAATTGGCTGTTCTAAATTGTCCCAAGATACAGTGGGGCAAAAAAGTATTTAGTCAGCCACCAATTGTGCAAGTTCTCCAACTTAAAAGATGAGAGAGGTCTCCAATTTTCATCATAGGTATTCTGTCGCCATGAAGTAAGTTGAAGCTCCCATTACAGCATTTCATGTAAGTGAGTTTGGTTCCCTCTAGTGGTGTAGTGAAAGCATCGTTTTGAACTGATACACAAAGTGTTGCACATGCGCAGTTATGATATAACGGGAGACCGGTCAGAGCGTCACTCAATGTACAAACGCTGTGAATGTTGTTTAATTATCGGCGCCTTGGACATCATTAGTCCGTGAGTATCTGCATGGTTTGACAGTGTTAACAGCTACAATGAGAACTGCATGGTTGTATTGGTGTATTTTAAGCGACTGTCTAGTCCGTGGCCAATATTGTTACCAGCTAAGCTAGAGCTAACGCTAACATGTGCTAAGCTAAATACGGTGACCATATCATTGACGGCGTGTATATGTTTACTTTGTTGCAGTTTTACACGAATGTAGGAACGAATGTAAACGGATGTAAAACCAAAAAGACGAGTGTACATCACATTGAGTTCCTTGTGGGGTAGCTTCAGTAAACGAGATAAAAGGAAACATCTTGTCATCATTGAGGCCTGCACCACACGTGTTAGCTTGCTGTCTACCAGTCGAAAACTGGGAAACTCGATGGGAGGGCAGTAAAGGGGATCGTCACTTCCTTGTGGGGGGATCGTCACTTCCTTGTGGTAACGTATCGTCACTTCCTGTTTTGCTGTCTGCCTGTGTGGTTTGTTCTCCAGCTCTCTAGCCACTAGCTATGGCTACTACCTCTCTTTCCTCTCCTCTGGTGTGCTCTCTCTGTCAGATGTTTAGCTACACCTCTGCCTCTTTTAGTGATAACGGTAAATGTAATAAATGTTGTCTTTTTGAGGCGCTCGAGGCGAGGTTGTCTGATTTGGAATCCCGGCTCCGCTGCATTGAAACACCGTCTGCGCCAGTTAATCTCGACGGACGCCCATTAGCTGCAGCGGAGCTAGCTAGCTTAGGCCCCCCTGTCAGCGGTTCCCCGGCTCTCCTCAGCAGCGAGGAGACTGGGTGGGTGACGGTGAGAAGGAAGCCTAGTCGCAAAGCCCCGGTACACCACCAACCTGTTCACGTTTCTAATCGTTTTTCCCCGCTCAGCAACACACCCGCTGAGGAAAAAACTCTGATCATTGGCGACTCTGTAGTCAGAAACGTGAACCTAGAGACTCCAGCGGTCATAGTCCAATGTATTCCTGGGGCCAGAGCAGGCGACATCGAGTCAAATTTGAAAATGCTGGCTAAAAGTAACTGTAAATATTCCACAATTGTTATTCACGCCGGCATTAATGACATCCGTCTCCGGCAGTCGGAAGTCACGAAACTTAATGTAGAATCGGTGTGTGAGTTTGCCAAAACGATGTCTGCCACTGTAGTATTCTCTGGGCCCCTCCCCAATCTGACCAGTGATGACATGTTTAGTCGCTCGTCATCCTTGAACCGCTGGCTGTCTGTGTGGTGTCCTAAAAATGACGGGGGCTACATTGACAATTGGAGCTCTTTTTGGGGAAAACCTGGTCTTATGAGACGAGACAGCATTCATCCCACTTTGGATGGTGCTTCTCATTTATCTAACAATCTGGCATCTTTTTTATCCAAATTTCCAAAACCATGACTACTCAGAGTTGGGACCAGAAAGCAGAGTCGCAGTCTTACACGCCTCTCTGCAGCTCCTCTTCATCCGCCACCCCTCAGCTTAGCCCCTGTCTTCCCCATCAGAGAATCGTTGTCTGCTCCCTCCAAAGTGAATAAAAATATAATGTATAAGCATCCCAAAGTGATAAAGCAAAATATTGGTAAAACTCAAATTAAACATAAAGCCTCTAAATTGAATGATTTGGCCTCTGTTCCTCCTCATAATTTAAAAATTAAATGTGGTTTGTTAAATATTAGGTCTCTAACTCCCAAGTCTCTGTTAGTCCATGATCTGTTAATTGATCATCAGATTGATTTAATTTCCCTTACAGAGACTTGGTTAGGACAAGAGGATTATGTTGGTTTAAATGAATCAACCCCCTCTGGTTATTTAAACTGTCAAAATCCCAGAAGTTCTGGTCGTGGAGGAGGAGTAGCAACAATTTACCATTCCAAATTACTAGTTAATGTAAAGCAAAAAACATGTTATAATTCCTTTGAGGGCCTGGTCCTCAGTATTGGGCACTTTAGCAATTTCAGGTTAAACCCAATTTTATTTGCCATTGTTTATCGTCCCCCATCAACCTATTCAGAATTTTTATCCAAATTTGCTGATTTCTTAGCTGATTTAGTGTTGAAATCTGATAGAATAATTATAGTAGGGGACTTTAATATACATGTGGATGTAGATAGTGACTGCCTTAATGTGGCTTTTAATTCAATATTAGACTCGATTGGGTTTTCTCAGAAAGTAGGAAATTCTACTCATTACCTCCACCATACATTGGACCTTGTTCTGACATATGGCATAGAAATAGAAAATCTTGTAGTGTCTCCTCAGAACCCTGTACTGTCAGACCATTGTCTGTTAACCTTTGATTTTACTATTTCTGACTATTTGGCTCCTAAAGAAAAATATTATCACAGTAGATGCCTCTCAGATGATGCTGTTTCCAAATTTATGCAGATTGTTTCCTCTATGCCATGTGTCAACACAACGGAGATAAGCTATAGACAGCTTGCTCCTTCTGTAATTGATAACATGGTGGATAGTGTTTCAGCTTCTCTGCATCAGGCTCTAGACTTGGTGGCCCCCTTAAAAAAGAAAAAGTCTAATCAGAGATTTTTAACTCCTTGGTTCAACACAGAAACTCGTAGCTTAAAACAGAAGACTCGTCAATTAGAAAGAAAATGGCGCTCTACTAATTTAGATGAAATCTATTTAGCTTGGAGAAATCATCTTTTAATTTATAAAAAATCTCTTAGAAAAGCTAGAACGAGTTATTACTCTGCATTAATAGAAGAGAACAAGAATAATCCCAGGTTTCTTTTCAGTACTGTAGCCAGGTTGACAAAGAGTCAGGACTCTGTCAATCCTAGCATCCCCTTAGAGCTTACTAGTCAGGACTTTATGAACTTTTTCTATAATAAAATTTCATCCATCAGAGATAAAATCAATCAGATTCTTCCCACAGTTAACTTAAACACTGTAACTACTACAACTCCTTCTATTGATGTCTGTCTTGATGAGTTTACTCCAATCGACCTTTGTGAGTTAGACAACGTAGTTTCCTCATCCAAACCTTCAACTTGTCTTTTAGATCCTATTCCTACCAGGTTATTTAAAGAAGTCTTCCCACTTATTGGTAGCTTTATTCTTCATATAATCAATTCTTCATTAACTTTAGGCCATGTACCGCAGGATTTTATAACGGCTGTAATTAAACCCTTACTCAAAAAGCCAACGCTAGATCCAGGAGCTTTAGCTAACTATAGACCAATCTCTAATCTCCCTTTCATTTCAAAAATCTTAGAAAGAGTTGTTGCTATGCAATTATTTGACCACCTGCAGGGAAATGGTTTACTTGAAGAGTTTCAATCTGGATTTAGAATCCATCATAGTACTGAAACAGCCTTAGCGAAGGTCACTAACGACCTCCTCATTGCATCTGATAATGGACTAGTTTCTGTACTTGTCCTTTTAGATCTTAGTGCAGCTTTTGATACTATTGATCATAATATTCTACTTGATAGATTAGAACACTATGTTGGACTTAATGGAACTTCGTTGTAGTGGTTTAGATCTTATTTATCTGATAGGTTCCAGTTTGTTCATGTAAATGATGAGTTTTCTTTCAGCTCAAAGCTTAGTCATGGAGTTCCACAGGGATCTGTGCTAGGCCCTACTCTTTTTAGTTTATATATGCTTCCGTTAGGCAACATTATTAGAAAGCACTGTATACATTTTCATTGTTATGCAGATGACACACAATTATACCTGTCAATGAAGCCAGATGATACTAATCAATTAGCCAAGTTAGAAGCCTGTCTTAAGGAAATCAAAGCTTGGATGACTTGTAATTTCCTGCTATTAAATTCAGATAAGACTGAAGTCATTCTTGTTGGTCCAAAAAAACCTTAGAAATTCCTTTCCAAATCAAACTTTCAGTTTGGACGCAGTTACTCTTTCTCTTAATAGCTCTGTGAGGAACCTTGGAGTTATTTTTGATCAGGATTTGTCCTTCAATTCACATATTAAATTTGTTTCTAAGACTGCCTTCTATCATTTGCGTAATATTGCCAAGATTAGGAGCATCTTGGCAATCTGTCTCAGAGTGATGCTGAGAAGCTGATCCACGCTTTTGTTAGCTCGAGATTAGATTATTGTAATTCTTTATTATCAGGCTGTCCTAAAACATCTTTAAAAAGTCTTCAGCTGATCCAAAATGCTGCAGCAAGAGTTTTAACAGGTACTAGAAAGAGAGATCATATCTCTCCGGTTCTGGCCTCCCTTCATTGGCTTCCCATAGAGTTTAGAATTAAGTTTAAAATCCTTCTTCTCACTTACAAAGCTCTAAACAATCAGACTCCTTTTTATTTAAAAGATCTGATACTACCGTATTATCCTAACAGAGCACTACGCTCCCAAAATGCAGGATTACTTGTAATACCTAGAATCTCCAAAAGTACAATGGGAGGCAGAGCCTTCAGTTATCAAGCTCCTCTCCTGTGGAATCAGCTGCCAATCTGGATTCGGGAGTCAGACTCGATCTCTGTTTTTAAGAATAGGGCTAAAACCTACCTTTTTGATCTAGCCTACAATTAGGGAGGGATCATGTGTTTCTGAACCCTCCCTTAGTTATGCTGCTAATAGGTTTAGTCAGCCGGGGGACCTCCAGTAATGCACTGGGCCTCACTCCTTTCCTCACTCTCTATGAAATATTTTTTTTTTTGCTGGTCATTAACATTTGTTTGTTCTCTCCCATAGATTGAGTCCCCATCGTGCTGTTTGCTCTCTACATGTCTGTTCTTTTCTTCTTCTCTATCCCCTCACCCCCCAGCCAGTCGCAGCAGATGACTGCCCCTCCCTGAGCCTGGTTCTGCTGGAGGTTTCTTCCTGTTAAAAGGGAGTTTTTCCTCTCCACCGTCGCCAAGTGCTTGCTCACAGGGGATCGCCTGATTGCTGGGGTCTTTCTGCAACTGTGGGGGTCCCCCCTACAGTTGATAGTGCTATGAGATGACTGTTGTTGTGAAATGGCGCTATATAAATAAAGTTGAATTGAATTGAATTGAATTAAAGTAAAAGGACTACAGCGCGGTGGGCCCAATAAACAAACAACATGCAGCAAATGAGCCTCAGGGCAGGATAGCAGCACCAGCCAACTCCCCAACTCAGAAGTGAAGTTATGGAGACGGAACACACAGCTCCCTTGGCTACAGCTGTACGAGGCAGCTCGTTATATTCACGTAGCTTCAAGTCAAGCAAGGCTTCTTCAGCTACCTCCTCAGCCATAAGAGCTAGAGCCAAAGCAGATGCTGCACGAGCTAAATTATCTTATTCAGAGAAAGAAGCAGCCCTCATCACGCAGAAAGCTAATCTTGAGGCACATATGCACATTCTGAACCATCAGAAGGCTGCTGCAGCTGCAGAAGCTGAAGCTGCGGCCTATGAAGAAGCAGAGGAATGTGCAAGAAGTGAATTCAGTCAAGCTGAATTGGCTGCACGGTGGCGCAGTGGTTTAGCACTGTGGCAGCACAGTTTTACCCTCGGCCAGGGGACCGCGGGGATCATGAGATCGTGGGTTCGATCCCAGCCCCCGACCAACAGTGAGCTGTGTGGAGTTTGCTTGTTCTCCCCGTGTTGCACGGGTTTACTCCAGGATTTCTCCGGTTTCCTCCCGCACACCAAAAACATGTAGGTTTAGGGCGCTCGCGCACGCAGCGACCAGCAGCCGGTGGCTTGTCACCAGACTGCAAACCAAGTCTACCTACGGGTACAAATAAGTAACAAAAAAAAAAAAAAAAAGCATTAATGGACTTGCCAGTTGGCTCAGCACAACGCACATCTGAGTATGTACAGAAACACTTTGATGTGCGCTTTGAGGAAATTCCACTTAAAACTAATCCAGCCACCCCCTCTAAGATCCAGTGTGAACAGTTTGAAATGGCCACAAATGTACCATTCATCTCATCTAATGCTGTAGATGGTAAGAGCAGGGTCAGTGTCAACATGTGAACAAACTGATTAAGAAAGCTAGCTCTGTCCTGGGGCAGCGCCTTGATCCGATGGAGGAGATAGGAGAGAGAAGGACGGTGGCTAAACTGTCATCTCTGCTGGAGTCCGAGTTCCACCCTATGCAGGACATACTGAATGCACTGAGGAGCTCATTTAGCAGCAGACTACATCATCCCAGGTGCACAACCGAGAGGTTTCGCAGGTCCTTCCTACCAACGGCTGTCAGACTGTACAACCTAAGCAGGGCTGCTCGCAGAGATAGCAAAAAGACGTAACAAACTAATAGTTTTTTGAATGCAAAAGATGCAATAGACTTACACAATGGTCCTCTCCGGCATACAACTAGGAACATACCGGTCGCTATGGAGGGTGAGAATATGTATGGGCACATAATCATACCATGTAGGATAACTAAGTAGACGGTTATGCTGTTTCATTCCATCTAGCAACAATGCTCTGCACTGTGTGTGTTTATATATTTGCATATTTATTCCATCTAGCTACAATGCTCCGTACTGTGGGTGTTTATATATTTATATATCTACATATTATTCCATCTAGCTACATTGCTCCGCACTGTGTGTGTTTATATACTTGCATATTTATTCCACCTAGCTGCAATGCTCCGTACTGTGGGTGTTTATATATTTACATATTTATTCCATCTAGCTACAATGCTCTGCACTGTGTGTTCATATATTCATATATTTATTCCATCCAGCTACAATGCTCTGCACTGTGTGTCTGTGTGTGTGTGTATATATATATATTTTATAGTAATACGTACATATGTTTATTAGCTGCTCTTGCTTGCTTGTTTTTTTTTCTTGCCTTCTGATTGTTGCTCTGAGTGTTGCTATCCCTGTGCTGTTGCAATCCTGGAATTTCCCCGTTGTGGGACTAATAAAGGCTTATCTTATCTTAACATGGAGGAGGAGCATGGAGCTGCAGAGACAATTAATCCCCCGACGTTACAACCCTATTATGCCCCCGCAACACATTACGCGGAAGCACAAAGCATTCAGGATCTGACCAAATACCTCACACGCCGGGAGATGTTGAGCACAGGACTCCTACAGTTTGATGACCTCCCAGAGAATTATTGGGCATGGAAAGCATCTTTCCAGAACGCCATTCAAGACCTCAGCCTCTCACACCACGAGCAATTGGATCTGATGATAAAATGGCTTGGCACAGAATCAGCAGAGCAAGCAAAGAGGATCCGCTCTGCACATGTCTTCAACCCAAAAGCAGCCCTCAACTTAGTCTGGGAAAGGCTAGAAGAGTGTTATGGGTCACCCGAAGCAATAGAAAATGCACTGTTAAAAAAGCTTGATGATTTTCCCAAAATCAGCAACAAAGATGCACTCAAGCTGAGAGAACTTGGTGACGTTCTACAGGAGCTCGAATGTGCAAAGGATGGCGGATACCTACCTGGGCTCGCATACCTGGACACAGCCCGTGGAGTGAATCCTGTTGTAGAGAAACTGCCCTACAGCCTACAGGAGAAGTGGATTGCGGCTGGCGCCAAACACAAAGAAACACACAAAATCGCTTTTCCTCCTTTCAGCTTTTTTTCCAGCTACGTCAGACGACAAGCCAAAATAAGAAACGACCCAAGTTTCAGTTTCTCTCCACCGGCCCACATGAACACCAGAGTTGAAAAAGCCCCCAAGTTCGCCAGTAAGCACCTCATCAGTGTCCACAAAACGGACATCCCACCAGCTTCACCCGCAGCTAAAGGTAACCACACACATCAAAAAACAGAAAGTCCAGATAAACAATGTCCCATACACAGAAAGCCACACCCATTAAAGAAATGTAAAACATTTAGTGCAAAACCAATAGAAGAATGCAAACTGTTCTTGAGAGAGAATCACATCTGCTTTAAGTGTTGTGGGTCCACTCAGCATCTGGCAAAAGACTGTAAACAGTTAATCCAGTGCTCTGACTGTGGTAGTGATAGACATGTAGCAGCACTACATCCCGGCCCCTCTCCTCCTCCCATGGAACCTCAGGAAGCTGAGACGGATCATGGCGGGGAGTACCATGATTATGAGGGCACACTAGTCACGTCTAGATGCACAGAAGTTTGCGGTAATGCAGAAAACCCACGATCCTGCTCAAAAATTAGCCCTGTGTTAGTTTATCCTGCAGGACACAGAGAAGAAGCCCAGAAAATGTATGCAGTGCTCAATGAACAAAGCAACAGATCACTCGCTAAATCAGAGTTTTTCCAGCTGTTCAACATTAGAGCACCTTCCGACACCTTACACACTGAAAACGTGCTCAGGGGCTACTACGGTTTGGGGGCGGAGAGCTTCAAACTTCATGATAGAACCAATGGATGGAAAATTACAGCTCCAGCTTCCAAACTTGATCGAGTGTGACATGATCCCCAATGACAGGAGGGAGATTCCATCTCCAAAGGCCGCACTTGTGCATCCACACCTGAGAAAAGTTGCAGACAAGATTCCACCTGTAGATGAACATGCTCCCATCCTCCTACTGCTGGGAAGAGACATCCTACAGGTACACAAGGTGAGAGAACAAATAAATGGGCCCCACAGTACTCCCTATGCACAGCGCTTGGACTTGGGATGGGTCATTGTGGGAGAAACGTGTTTAGGGACGACACACAAGCCTTCGACTGTTAACATGCTAAAGACACATGTGCTCTACAATGGTCGTGCATCATTCTTCAGCCCATGCCCAAACACATTTCTTGTCAAAGAGGTTTCAGGTTGCTCCACCTCACGCCCCAACAGCATACTACCATATGCCTTGCAGGGTGAGAGAGACACAGACCACTTGGGAAACACAATCTTTGATAAAACTAAGGACAACGATAAACTAGCGCTGTCAATAGAAGATCAAGTTTTTATTGACATCATGGACAAAGAAGTAAGAGACTACAGAATGAAAGTGCATGTGTTCGGCAATAGCCCTTCTCCAGCCGTGGCTGTTTACCGCATGAGACGTGCTGCAGCTGAAGGTGAGAAAGAGCATGGACATGACACAACACAGTTCATAATGAGACATTTCTATGTAGATGATGGATTAGCCTCCACAGCCACACCAGAAGAAGCTGTTGACATCCTGACAAACGCACAAAAGATGTTAGCACAATCCAATCTCAAATTAGACAAAATAGCATCTAATGACCACAGGGTCATGGAAGCCTTTCCGGCAAACGAAAGAGCAAAGGACTTAAAAGACTTAGATCTCAAACGTGACGAGCTCCCACTACAACGCAGTTTAGGGGTGCTTTGGAATCTTGAAACTGACAGTTTTATGTTTCAGGTGTCCATTGACAGGAAGCCCTGCACACGAAGGGGAGTCTTAGCGATGGTCAACAGCCTGTATGATCCTCTAGGGTTTGTGGCGCCTATCACGATGCAGGGGAAGAACCTTCTGCGTGAACTGTCAACAGGACATGGCGACTGGGATGAACCACTTCCCGCTGAGAGAGAAGAGGAATGGAACAAATGGAAAGATTCCCTGAAAGACCTAGAAGACCTACAGATACCAAGGTTCTACCTGCCATTGTCGCAGCCTTCTGTTCGGAAAAGAGAGTTATGCATTTTCTCAGATGCACCAACCTTGGCAATCGGAGCAGTAGCCTACCTGAGAACCACCAACAATGAAGGTCAGTGCCACTCAGGGTTCATTATGGGTAAAGCTAAAATAGCACTACGCCCTACACACACCATCCCTCGTTTGGAGCTATGCGCAGCTGTTCTAGCTGTTGAGATGTACGAGCTGATCAGGGATGAGATAGACACTGCAATGGATGCTGTCAGGTTTTATACAGACAATAAGATTGTTCCCGGATACATAAACAATAACACAAAAGGGTTCTACGCATATGTGGCAAACCGCGTAACCCGCATCAGAAAGTCAACATTTCCATCACTTTTCACATGCATGTCAACAAGAGCTGTGCACATCGAACTGATTGAATCATTGTCAACGTCCAGTTTCATAAATGCTCTGAGAAGATTCTTCTCCATTCGGGGACCCGCACAGCTTCTGCCATCTGATAGGGGCACAAACTTTATTGGGGCATGTAAGGAACTGAGAATTGAGCGCAGTGGCGCAGCATCGACGAGTTACCTGCAAGAAACGGGTTGCAAATGGTTTTTTAACCCACCCCATGCATCACACATGGGTGGATCCTGGGAAAGACCCATTGGAGTTGCCAGGCGGATTTTAGATGCACTACTTCTCAAGAACAAACTACGGCTCACGCATGAGGTACTGAGCACCTTAATGGCGGAGGTTATGGCAGTGATGAATGCAAGACCACTTGTGCCGGTCTCAACAGATCCTGACAATCCAACCATCCTAACCCCAGCAATGCTACTGACCCAAAAAACCAACCCCTTGACAGCACCATCGGGAACTTTCGCTGCACCAGAACTTCATGCATGTCAGTGGAAACAAGTGCAGGCTCTTGCGGATAGTTTTTGGAAACAATGGAGACAAGAGTATCTTGTGACTCTTCAGAGCCGAAGAAAATGGACTGATGAGAAACCAAACATCAATGTTGGAGATGTCGTTTTGCTCAAGGATGGGCAAACACACAGAAATGACTGGCCCATGGGGTGGATTGTGAAGACATTTCACGGAAAGGACAATAAAGTACGAAAAGCGGAGGTGAAGATAATAAGAGATGGGACTGTTAAAGTGTTTCTGAGACCAATTACAGAAATGGTTTTACTGATAGCGGATGGGGAATAACAGATAACGATATGGTTAACATTGTTATGCATTGTTGTTTGAAATGTTGTAAGGCTTAATAGTGGTGGCCCATCTGAAGTTTGCTAGAGAGCATTTGGATGACCCAGAAGAGGATTGGGAGAATGTCATATGGTCAGATGAAACCAAAATAGAACTTTATTGTAAAAACTCAACTTGTCGTGTTTGGAGGAGAAAGAACACCATACCTACTGTAAAGCATGGGGGTGGAAACGTCATGCTTTGGGGCTGTTTTTCTGCAAAGGGATCAGGACGACTGATCCGTGTAAAGGAAAGAATGAATGGGGCCATGTATCGTGAGATTTTGAGTGAAAACCTCCTTCCATCAGCAAGGGCATTGAAGATGAAACATGGCTGGGTCTTTCAGCATGACAATGATCCCAAACATACCGCCTGGGCAATGAAGGAGTGGCTTCGTAAGAAGCATTTTAAGGTCCTGGAGTGGACTAGCCAGTCTCCAGATCTCAACCCCATAGAAAATCTTTGGAGGGAGTTGAAAGTCCGTGTTGTCCAGCGACAGCCCCAAAACGTCATTGCTCTAGAGCAGGGGTGTCCAACCATGTGCCATGGAGAGCCAAGACCCTGCAGGTTTTACCTCCAACCAGTGTCTTCAACAGCAGATTTCAGTGAACTTCTTCCCACTGATTGCTGATAAGTGAAAACACCTGCTGAAGAGACTGGGTAGAAGAGAAAACCTGCAGGGTCTTGGCTCTCCATGGCACATGGTTGGACACCCCTGCTCTAGAGGAGATCTGCATGGAGGAATGGGCAAAAATACCAGCAACAGTGTGTGAAAACCTTGCGAAGACTTACAGAAAACGTTTGACCTCTGTCATTGCCAACAAAGGGTATATAACAAAGTACTGAGATGAACTTTTGTTATTGACCAAATACTTATTTTCATCATAATTTGCAAATAAATTCTTTAAAAATCAGACAATGTGATTTTCTGGATTTTTTTTTCTCATTTTGTCTCTCATAGTTGAGGTATACCTATGATAAAAATTGGAGACTTCTCTCATCTTTTAAGTGGGAGAACTTGCACAATTGGTGGCCGACTAAATACTTTTTTACCCCACTGTATCTGTCTCCTATAGACCCTTAGAAAAGAGGGTTAGTACTAGTGAAAGCGCTTTGAGTGGTCTTTGTGACTAGAAAAGTGCTATATAAGTACAGGTTAGTTAGTTAGTACATGTAAACAAAAACGTAAAAAACAGCATGTTGCCATAGTTCAAAAAGTTGACCTGATTCAATTCAATTCAATTCAATTCAACTTTATTTATATAGCGCCATTTCACAACAACAGTCATCTCATAGCACTATCAACTGTAGGGAGGACCCCCACAGTTGCAGAAAGACCCCAGCAATCAGGCGATCCCCTGTGAGCAAGCACTTGGCGACGGTGGAGAGGAAAAACTCCCTTTTAACAGGAAGAAACCTCCAGCAGAACCAGGCTCAGGGAGGGGCAGTCATCTGCTGCGACTGGCTGGGGGGTGAGGGGATAGAGAAGAAGAAAAGAACAGACATGTAGAGAGCAAACAGCACAATGGGGACTCAATCTATGGGAGAGAACAAACAAATGTTAATGACCAGCAAAAAAAAAATATTTCATAGAGAGTGAGGAAAGGAGTGAGGCCCAGTGCATTACTGGAGGTCCCCCGGCTGACTAAACCTATTAGCAGCATAACTAAGGGAGGGTTCAGAAAACACATGATCCCTCCCTAATTGTAGGCTATATCAAAAAGGTAGGTTTTAGCCCTATTCTTAAAAACAGAGATCGAGTCTGACTCCCGAATCCAGATTGGCAGCTGATTCCACAGGAGAGGAGCTTGATAACTGAAGGCTCTGCCTCCCATTGTACTTTTGGAGATTCTAGGTATTACAAGTAAACCTGCATTTTGGGAGCGTAGTGCTCTGTTAGGATGATACGGTAGTATCAGATCTTTTAAATAAAAAGGAGCCTGATTGTTTAGAGCTTTGTAAGAGCTTTGTGATTGAGCAAAACCAATGTGATTTTTGGATTCAGCACATCAAAATTGTCCTAAATCAGCTAAAAAATCTTAGACAATAAATCTGGTGTTGACCAATGTTATTTATTTTTTCCTCTCTGTTCGGTACAGAGTGGTTGGGATGCAGGCTTGGATAAACAGCAGGCCGTGAAAGACCACATCACACGCTTCAGCTCCAACTGTCATAAGCCTCCTCCTGCGCTCCTCCTGCATAAAAGCACACAAGGAGCGCATGAGGAGGGGAAGGATTAATGGATTTACGCACAGCTTGACCTACTTTCTGTGATCGCATGCTGATACTTGCCGGTCCGGCCACGTCCCCTCTCTCATTATCACCAGCTGATTCAAACTCCTGCTGATCATGTTTCCCGGTCCTCGCCCAGGTGCTTCTCATCACATCATCACCAGCAGTGAGTGTACTGAGCGGCCATTTGCCAGTCACGCACTGCTGGTCCATAGTATTGTCATCTGTGCTGTTAGTCTGCCAGTATTTTCAGCACTCTCACGACGTTAGTCACTCCATGTTCGCCGTGGTCCTCGTGCGTCCTTGAAGCGATGTCAGCTCTGGGGTGCAACTGTGGCTAACACGTCTCCTCTCATTCATTCTCTGGGCGATGCCGGTCCCCGAACGCCATCAGTAAGTGTGTTTGTGTTTGGGAATTGTCTGTCTTTCTGTATTAAATGTGCTGTGGTGAACACTGCGTGTACTGTAAATCCAATCAATCATCCAATCAATGATGACAACAGTTCCCAAAAATGTGAAGACTTACAAAAATAAACAGAAACACTTACAGTTGGCGTTCGGGGCCGACATCGCCCAGTGAACATGGAGAGGAGACGTGTTAACCACGGTTGCGCCCCAGGGCCGACATTGTTTCAAGGGGCGCAACAGAACCACAGCTGTGTGGAGTGGCTAACACGTCATGATAGTTTTGGCTATATTGGCTGACTGACAACACGGCAGATGATGCACACAAAACATGAATAGCTGACTGTCAAAGAGAGAGGGTGCGTGGTCGGACCGGCGAATCTTGGACAGTGCCCACCTGAAAGTGGGTCAAAACGCACATAAAGCACATGTACAAAACAAAAACAACAAGAACTCAAAATATAATACATAATAAACCCGATGCCGGAGCAACAGAGAATACACTGCTATGATTTTATTGAAAAATCGGGTTTAAATAAATTATATTTATGAACAAATAATTTATTGCAATGTCTGTGACAAAACCATAACACTCGGTGTTCTCCTGCCGTGTGTTTGTCACTGCTGCCGCGGCAGGCATGTGTGCCTCTCCACTGTCACTCTCTGAGTCTGACTCACTAGGCACGATGCCCGCTTGGCACGGCTCAAACCTATACGGTCTGATGCCCCCAGATTCTTCATTGTCATCCCATTCTTTGGAACAATAATTGTCTGAAGATTGGACAACACAAACCAATTCCAGACTACATGTGCTGGAACCATCGTCAATGTTTTCTACCGCTTTCATCCTGTGTGTATAATGGACAGCCAAGCGCTGTGTTCTGTCGAAGACATTTCAACATGGCCGGTGGGTTTTCCAGCAGCTGATGCAATTGGTGACATGGCACTCATGAAAACGTTGGATATTTGCATGAAAAAAAGCCTGATTGACTTAGAACTGCACAGACCAACCTATTTCATCATATTGTATTATGTGTTGAAAAATTAGATGAAGTCAAAAACGTGTCAGACCTTTAAATGACAGCAATACTGGACAAAATATTATGATTTGCTTGTTTAACCAGTTGTTTTGTGCAGCTGAGAAAAAATAGTCCCTTCTAAATGTAACCAGTAGCTGTTGCTAAATCAGCATGAAGATGTTTATTGTCATTTCACACACATGTACACAAATTAAATATTGTCAGGTGCAAAAGTAATAAGTGTTTATAAAATATATACCTGTTGAGTCGGTACTACAGAAGACCCCAGATCAAAATGTATCCAATGCTGTTCATCAGAAGCACCAGTAGATAGCCAGTAGCTAGTAGTTAGCATGCTAGCGATTTAGCACACTTTACTGGCTTTTCTTCACATTTTCAGATGAAACAAAGAGTCCATCACCACAAAGGCATTGTGGTTTGTTAATGGAGACATTAAATTAAATTCTAGCACTGCCTATTTTTTTTAAACAGAGGTGAAATAGCTTAATGATAGCTTAATGAGTTTAACCCCTTGCACTCTGGTCAATTTCCCTAAAAACGTCAAAAAATAACGTGCCCAAAGTAAATCAAAAGCTGTTCTTCAACTCTTTGCAGCATCTTCATGGGGTTGGTCTCATTTAAAAGAAAACACTTTGAATTTTTTGGCAAAACAGTCATAATCTCTCTAAGTGCTCCGGCCACTGAGTAACAGTCATCTAAACATAGTGAACTTGAAGAAAATAAATTTTGCCTGGGTGTTTTTTTGGATACAAATGCTTGCAAATAACACACAGCTTCAGATCCGGGCAGGAAAATGCAACAGAAATGTAGAACCAAATGTTATCCAGCTGAGGTCAAAATTTTGTAACAATACCACAAAAAATGAATATATTACACAGCTTTGTTCTCAGGTTGTTCCCAGGCGTTTTTGAACTGTGCCAAATTGTGCCAAATGGCATAGTTTGGAAAAACATCTGTAACTTTTGAATGATTCAATATAGAAGCTTGATGTTGGGCTCTAATGAAAGGTGACACTCAGGGCTGTGTGTGTGTGTGTGGGGGGGGGGTTGTCCCCCACCCC